>CP106723.1:52721469-53921469 GCA_025506655.1 Gossypium rotundifolium
TTTTGGAAGTTTTATTTCTTTTATTTTGATGATAGAAAAGCTGATAATCAAAAGGAAAGAGTTGGTTTTAAGGTGGGCTCTTCTAAAGGTGAGATAGGGATTGGGTTATCAGGTGAGATGAGAGCTATCAGGAGGGAAAGAGTTGGCTGAAACTCCAACTCTGTGTGTGGGAGTATGTAGCCAAAATTATTAGCAGATTATCCATCTTTTCTTTTGTTTTTTTTTCTTTCTTTCTTATCTTTTCTCTCTAGCCAAAATGCCTTTCTTCCCTCTTCTCAAACTTTTCTCTCTTCTAGCCAAAAGTCCCTAGCCTTATATCCCTCTCCAAAATTCCTCTAAAAGCTGAAATCTCCTTGTGTATATCCCTTTCTCCCATAGCCGAACTATCGGTGAGATCTCTAATTCTGAAGGTGCACCGTAGTTTAATACTCCTCGATGTCTGGTGAGTTTTGGGATTTTGGTTTCTCTACGATTTCTTTATTTTTATCAAGTTTTTAATTTGAATCACTTATTCTAAGAGCCGCTGATTTCACTCTCTGCCCCTAGAAGCCGAATCTGTCTCATTAAGGTCTCCTGTCCCGATTTGTGAAGAGGCTGAAGGTAGGTGGTGGTGGTAAGATTCGGCCGAATGGCCTTTTTGGTTCTTTCCTTTTTGGCCAAATATGTTAAGGTACTTTATTGGTTGCGTTTATGGGATCGATTTAATATTTGAGTGTTGGTTGAATGTAGGTGGGTTTGGTGGTGACGTTTTCATAAAGACTTTCGGGATCTAAAAGCTAGGTAAGGGTTTCGTTTAAACACTATGTTTATTTATTAGATCTCATCGGTTTGATTGGTTTAGTGACCAAGGGTTATTATGGACTCGAATAGCAGTCAAGTAGTAGGAGGGGTTGGATCTGTAAACTCAACACCAAAATACAAGAAGCGATCTGTGTCAGGAGTGGGTGATTGGCCATCCGGGTATGGGCCAACATCGGAGTTAGTTCGTAGGCCAATAGTGATAGTCTCGAGTGACAGTAGCGTAGAAGCAGTAAAAGCGTTAGTACGAAAACCAGGTGTGTAACTCTTACACACTTTCTATACTTACTATGTAAATTTTGTGTGATGTTAAAAGCCGGAATGACAGCAATGGTTACTAAAATACCGTTATGGTAAAAGCGAGGATGCCGAGTAAGTTGTTATTATTTCTCGCGGTGATTGTGATCTATAAAAGCATGTTATTTTGTATGCGTAATTTTGAATGTTAAGCATGATCATACTGATACTGTTGGCATAAATATGTGTTATGGGTGATGAGAGGAGGAAGTATGATCTATCAGACTATCACCAGTGATTTGGTATCACACAGTGGGTTGGCCCCACATTTTACAAAAATTGTGACTAAGTCTCAGTGGTTTGGCACCACCAGTGGTTTGGTACCACAAATGTTATTTTTGTAACTTCAGCTACCAGTGGTTTGGTAACACATATGTTATTTTTGTAACTTCGGTTACCAGTGGTTTGGCACCACCAGTGGTTTGGTACCACAAGGGGTAGATTTGAGAGACATGGATGGATATCTGGGTTGACGGGTTGCATGACATGCATATTTTTATCTGAGTCTGTGTAAGAGCATATTTTCGTTGGGATGGGGACTTACACACTAAGTCTAGGTGACTCACCCCTTCCATTATATTTTGCAGATAATCCTTAGATCGTGGATATGGAGTCGGAGTGGACTCGAGGTGGCCATGCACATCATTTGCTTTATTACAAAGTTTTCCATTTGGACTTGGTTGTTTTATTAAATTTTAGTTTTTTGTACTATAATATGGCCGCTTAAATTTTATCTTTGGGATGTTTTATTTAATGGGTTCTTTAACTTTTGTTAAGCATATTTAAACGTTATGAATTGGTTGTTTTCAAAACCTAGTAAAATACCCATTTTCTAAAGTGATCACTGACTAAGTAATAGATATGAAGTAACGATAAGGCAATTAAGTTTTTTGAAACAAGTTCTAATGTGTTTTAGATGTCACAAGATTCAACTTCATTTTCTCTAAAATCTTACATTGATTTTCTTTCGAAAACAAGTCGACAAATCGGTTTCCAAAACATTTTCTTTCCCGTGGCACGTCAGATCCGGTTGTAGTGTTTGGACCGGGTTTGGGGTGTTACACTTCAAGTTCTTCAGTTTCTTTAGAGATTTTCTAGGTTTCTTGAATTTGTGAATCTCTAGAATGACTTGGGTTATTGCCAATTACATGAATAAAAGATAATTCTTATAGAATTTAACTGTTCCATTTAATTGTTCTGCAAGAATTTAAACTCTTTTATTTATTATTTATCTCTTATTAATTTAATTAGTTAGAGATAAAATAAACATTTGATATTATCACTTAATTATTTTATTTTTAGTTACTAATAATATAAAATTTTTTTACCTCTTAATCAAGTTAAATTAATTAGAGAAAAATATTTATGAAATAGACATGATGTCATCATTTTTTACTCATGGTAACTTTGGATTTAACCCATGTTAATTTGGACTTGACACGTGGTGCTCTATAGTTGGTCCGAAAATTCCATTGTCTACAAACATCCTCTTGAAATGATCTATCCTTATGTAACTCTACACCTGATAAAAGATAAATAAAAAGATATTTTTTATTATTGTGTGTGTATCAACATCTCACATAGAGTTAGCATAATAGAAGTTTTATCAATGTGACTAGGGGTGTGCAAAATTTGGGTAAAATCAAAAAATTTTAGTTAACTGATTGAATTCAGTTAATCGGTAGATTAACTGAATTAATTTGGTCGGGGTCGGTTAATAATGTTTTGGGTTTTCGGTTAAAGCTAATTTGGTTTGAAACTGGTCGGTTAACCGAATTTTTTGGTTTAATCGAAAAGATTAATAAATAAAATTATAATATATAAATAGCCCACTATCCACCCAGACCCAATCCAATATAAACCTAATATAAACTCAATCAAATATATATAAACCCAAGTACCCAACTCAACCAAATCCAAAAAACTACAAATAATTTAATAAATAAAAATAAAAATCCTAAAACTAAAACTAAAAGTCTAAAACTAAAAATCACGACAAAAATAAGAAATCCCTAAGTAAGACCCTAACCCTCAAAATTCAAAATCCCTAATTTGAAATCTCCCAAAATTTCTCTATTTTCATTGCTAGTCACCTTCGTGAACCGTCTGACTTCCACAGTCACATCGTCTAGTGTCTACCATGTCACCATCATTGGCAAGTTGAAGTGGACTTTTCCTCTCATGCTTGTAGTTGTTGTCAAGTTTGTAGGTCTTTGCTTTTTAGTAGTGTTTGTCTTTCTCATCCATATCTGCTTTAGTAGCCATTGTCAGGAGATGAAGTTTGGAAAGGAATTTGTTTCTCAAGTGGTGCTTGAATGTAGGGGATGAGAAAGATGGAATAGATAGTAATTTGGGGTGAAAATGGGTGAAATTAGAACACGATAGAAAAATTGATTTAAACACGATTTCCAGGTCCAATTAAGTTGCGTTGTGAATGATAAGAGGTGAAATTAGAACACACTCACACAGGCTAAATGTGGATTTCATTAACAGGCCTGGTTAAAATGAACATATCTCCTGGGTTACTTTGTTATTTTGACCCAATAAAAATATTTTCTTTACATATGCTTTTTCTTATGTTATATCGAATTGGTGTTACAATTTCAATTTAATTATCAAATTATAAAATGAAAAATCGTTTTATAATATCCAATTCAAACACATACCCAGATCTGCTAATATCTTAGCACATAATTTAGCCATTGATTGCCTAAAAATTGAAAGGGAGAGTTACCTGAGTGAAAGTGTACCAATGGTTGTTGATGATGGATTATGGGGATAGAGAAGGAGGGAGTTGAGAGTAAAAGATGAGATAGGGTTTGGGGAGAAGAAAAAAATAGTAAATGGGATGGTTTATGGAAGGCTGCTAGTTTTGGGAATTGGTATCGACAAGTTTCGAGGGTGGGATATTTTCTAAAGAATGGCTGCCAGTTAATTTTCTGACTGGAGGAGTGCTTTTGATGTTTCATGTTTTTTGTTCTTAGTTTATTTGTTTTTGCTTTATGAATTTTGTTTTGTTTTTGGATTGGCTTATTTTAGATTGGGTTCTGTGCTCTTGTCTGTTTTGTAGGTTAACAGCTTAACATTGCTATTGCTTTTGTTTTGGTTTTATAATTTATGATTTATGAAATCTTAAGGAGATTTCAACAAAAAAACACCATAACATTAACTCCTAAATTTTACTATTTCAATGAAAATCATATTAAATTTATTACATAATTATTTTTACTCACAAGTATATTATAATCTATACTTTAATATCCCATAATCATATTAAATTTGAAATGTCTTCTTTTCTATTTTATTTTACTTTTATATATTTTTTTCTTTTTTATATATACTAGATGCTTGTTAGTCCAGTAGGAAAGGAAAGAACATGTAACATCCCTAACCCATAACCATCACCGAAATAGGGTTAAGAGGCATTACTAAACTTATAACATAATTCAACATTCATAATCATATCTCATTCAAATACAATCACTTTATACCTTAAAATGGGTCTACGAGGCCTTAAACATGCTTTAGAATTGGTTCGGGACTAAACCGATAATTCAGAACAAATTTGGGAAACTTAGAAAATTTTGCTTCAAACAGGGGACACACGCCCGTGTCACCGGCCGTGTGAAAATAGGGGGTACATACTGGCTTGGGTTACACGGCCAACCACACGACCGTGTGTCTAGCCCATGTGCCCATTCGAAATGGCCACACATGCCAATGTCCAGACCGTATGCTAGGCCGTGCCAAACCTGTAACACAGCAATTCACACACTCGTGTGTGTGGCCGTGTGGAGCATATTGACTTGCTTCCAATTACAACACCAAGGGACACACGACCGTGTACTATGACTGTGTGTCACACACTATTGAGTCACACGCCTGTGTGCTTTGCCCGTGTGGACAAAAATAGGCTAGTTGCAAGCCACCTTTCTCACCCAAAGGAAACACACCTATACAAGTGCAAATGATACCATTTCCATACACAATTAAATAGCCAAATCAATCTCAAATCATCACATTATAAACCATTTCAATACTAATCTGTTCAAAGCTTATATCACACTGATTTACTTAACTAAATCACATACCAAACAACAAGATTCATAAGCCAAAATTCACACACACACATATATATATATATATATCATATACTAAATCAACATACTTTATTAACCAATTTGGAATTCAAATACCAAACCAAAACCAAGCACATCTCAAGCTATTACACAACACATACCAAATGACCATTTGAATATCTTAAAATATCATTAAACTTACCAAAATAACCCATATCACATGGGAATATATATACTTTAAACCACATAACTTAATCATGCCATTTCAAATAGCCAAAAACACTTCCAACAACCAAACCAAAGTAACCATAGCCTATACTTATCAAACCTTACGTCATTATTAGGCCAAATCTTATGGCTAAAAACATATCAAGTGAAACACCCCAAACCCGCCCCCAAGCCCTGACCGGATCTGGCATGCTCCTTAAGTAAAATGTAGCTAAACCTCGTTCTGTCACTTTAGAAAAATTGGTGGTTTTAAAGAAAATTGGTTTGAGTTATGATCAATTTGAAAACCGTGTTGTTTTTGAAGTTTGTATTGAAACGATATTATCATGTTTCAAAAGTTACAAGTTAATAGAATTGCCGAATTTTAGAGCTTTTTATTATTAACTTAAAAATCGTAGGTGATTGGGTGTCAAAACAATTGAAGTTTTACGAAAAATATTTAATCATTTGTTTGTATGTTCGTATCATAATAAAAATTAAAACGTAAACTTTAAACAGCTAAATGATAATGGCCTTATTACATCAAAATATAACCCAAAATAAATCAAATAAAACTTAATAAGAAAAATCCGAAAATGCTGAGCTGAGCATTGCCACCCCTAAGTCCCTGCCGACCTGGTCCATTTACTGATTATCACCTACAAAATGTTAGCCCACAAAGGGTGAGTCAACAGACTCAGTGTGTAACAGCCATCATAGATTCCCAATCGATAAAACATATTATATCACATATAGTAATCATAGGCAATGATGCAACCCAAACCCACCTAGACATCCATCCTCTACACATCACCCATACCTACCAATCACACCGTGGGGATTACTAAATCGACCCTCCATCCGCTACACACCATCGAAGGCAGTCGCTGCAGTCAACTGCTCATCGCCCTTATAATTGTGGCATAGCCACCAGATAACGTGACAGAGTCACCGGGTTCATATTATGTGACATAGGTCACCAGATAATGTGGTAAAAACCACCAGAACACTTCCCCTTTATCATTATCACCCACATGCCCATGCAACATACAAGTCATACAGATATCATGCAATCTACCTTACCCCATGGCCATAACAAACTTTCTCATATTTTCATAGCAATGTTCATAAACATTATTAATGAGTAATATGGGGTACATACCTGATTACACTACACCATTAAATGGTACTCTTAGCCGTATTCATTCATTGCCTTATTAACATATACATAATCATTATTATTAAACGAGAATTTAGGGTGGGTTACACACCTGGTTACTAACGCAATTACCAAATTCTGAAAATCCCGATCTCATGCACTAGATCCCCTTTGCTATATTCGGCCAACACTAAGAACATTAGCAAAGAGGCCATTCGGTTATATAGCAAATCCCGAAGGTTTAATGCAACCATAATCCTTACCTTGATGCCATTTGGTTACCAATCCGAATCCCGGAACTATGTGATAAGCCTTCTTTGAAATCGGCCAAACACTAATATACTCAAATGGTTAGCTTTCAGCTTTTCAGATAACTATGAAAAAATTGAATCAGTACGAAACCTTACCACTAACTTACCGAAAACTATTGATTAGGGAAAATATGATTCCGATCTACTGCTTCAAAATCCCGAAGATCCTAAAAGAAACCAATTGCATGGTTGATTAAAAGTCAAGACAAATGCCAAAATTCAGCTTTTGTCCTACACATGTCGACAGAGAAGAAATAATGGAGAATAATGGAGATTCGGTCATGACAGACTTACCTATTCCAAACTGATTAGAGAAAAAAGCAAAGGAGATCTCTGCTTGGTTGATATTCGGCCAAAAACTGAGAAGAAAAGGAGATTAAAAGGTTTCAGCAATGGCTTTAGGAAAAACTATGGAGATTCGGCCAAAGTGAAAGGAGAGAATAGGAGAAAAATAAATGGTATTCGGCTTTAGTTTAGAGAAAAGGGATGAAGGGAGTTTTGGCAAGATTGAAAAAGAAGAAGAAGATTTTAGGCTTTAGCAGAATAAAAGGAGAAGAGAAGATGCACACTTTCACTTTCGGTTTTGGTTAAAAGAGAAGAAAATAATTTCGCACTAACTCCCCTATACATGACCGAATAAGCCCCTCTCTAATGTCCTTCTATCGACCAACTCTTCTTCTCTCCACCCAATCCCCTTTTCACTCCTACTTATCCTAATCTTTAAGCTTTTGACCCAATCTACACTTCATCCATGAAGTGTCCTTGTGCCGTCCATCACTGCATCTCCTTGCTGAAAAATAAAAGCTACAAAATGCTTCCCTTGTCGTCGAACCTAGGCCCTTTACACTCCCTATGGTGTCACCTTACAAGGCCCTAAGTGGCACCTCTTGCCACCTTACCAACTTAATTCTTGTGTCCTAAGCCACACAATAAACTCCTTAAGGCCTAGCTCCTTAGTTCCCCTTTTTAGGCTTAAAAATTAGATATTTTTCTAAGGCTTCTACCTACAACCCAAGGTTCCTGAAGCCCCAAAACACATTCAAAACACACTCAAGCATGCAATCACATTCATTCAAGTAAAATGCATAACCCTTAAATCTCGGATATTACAGTTCTACCCCCTTAAAATAATTTCGACCTCGAAATTACCTGGCTAAAACAAGTGAGGGTATTGCTGTCGCATTGCTTCCTCTGGTTCCCACGAAGCTTCTTCCGATCCATGGTTACGCCATAACACTTTGACTAGAGGAACTAATTTCCTCCGTAGCACCTTCACATCCCGTTCCAGAATCTGAATCGGCTCCTCCTCATAAGACAAATCTGCTATTAGCTCTACCTCCTCAATCGGTATTACATGAGATGGATCCGATCGGTAACGACGTAGCATCGAAACGTGGAACACATTGTGTATTTGTTTCAATTCCAAAGGCAACTCCAACTGGTACGCCACTGGTCCAACCCGCTTCAAAACCCCATAAGGTCCTATAAACCTAGGACTTAACTTTCCCTTGTAGCCAAATCTCATCACCTTCTTCCACGGCGAAACTTTAAGAAACACCTGATCCCCCACAGCAAACTTTATCTCCTTCCGCTTAAGACCAGGCCACCAAAACTGATCCCGTAGATCCCTATATAACTTACTTCCTCCAGGATGCATAGTATAAGGGCTACTATGCGATTCCTGAAGAATTTTCTGCCTTAACTTCTCATCCTTTGGCATACAAACCTTGCCCCAAAAACACATCATTCCATCATCGTTCACACCATAGTCTTCCAATTCCCCATTTTGTACTTGTAGTAGCTTAGCACTGAGTTCACCATCTACCAATTGTTTCTCCTTCACCTAACTTAGCCATGTCGGCTTCACTTGCAACTCTGCTAAGAAACTTCCATCATCATAAAGGCTAAGATGTGCAAACATCGCCCTTAGATCCGACACCACTTTTTGACTTAGGGCATCTGCCACCACATTCGCCTTACCCGGGTGATACTCTATTGAGCAATCATAGTCTTTCAACAACTCCACCCACCTTCGCTGTCTCAAATTTAGCTTCTTTTGAGTCAGCAGATACTTTAAACTCTTGTGGTCCTTGTAAATCACCGACCTTTCTCCATACAAATAGTGCCTCCATACTTTTAGAGTGAATATCACCGCCGCCAACTCCAGATCATGCGTTGGATAGTTAACCTCATGTGGCCTCAACTACCGAGACGCATAAGCGACCACTTTCCCGTCTTGCATAAGGACACATCCCAATCCTGTATGGGAAGCATCACAATACACCACGAAGTCTTTACCAGCTTCCGGCTGAATCAAAATCGGAGCCTCTGTCAATACTCTCTTAATCTTTTCAAAGCTCTCATGTTGCTTATCCGCCCATACAAATGGTACCTCCTTCCTTAACAACTTCGTCAGAGGTGCTGCTATAGTCGAGAACCCTTCGACAAATCTCCTGTAGTAGCCTGCTAACCCCAAGAAACTACGAACCTCAGCCACAGACTTAAGTGGTTTCCAATCTACTACTGCCTCAATCTTCCGAGGATCCACCCTTATTCCTTCCACAGACACCACATACCCTAAGAACGTAATTCCTTCAAACCAAAATTCACACTTCTTCAACTTGGCATATATCTTCTTTTCCCTTAACACTTGCAACACCACCCGGAGATGCTCATCATGTTCTTCCTCAGACTTGGAATACACTAGGATGTCGTCTATAAACACAATGACGAATCGATCCAAGTAGGGTTGGAAAATTTGGTTCATCATATCCATGAACGCGGCTGGGGCGTTCATCAATCTGAACGGCATTATTAAGAATTCATAATGCTCGTACCTTGTCCGAAAAGCTGTCTTATGGATATCTACTTCCTTCACCTTAAGCTGATGATATCCAGACCGTAGATCTATCTTTGAAAATACCGCGAGTCCCTTAAGCTGATTGAACAAGTCGTCTATCCTCGGTAATGGGTACTTGTTCTTGATGGTCAGCTTATTCAACTGCCAGTAATCTATGTATATGCGCATAGTCCCATCCTTTTTGTTCAAAAATAGGACCGGTGCTCCCCATGGAGACACACTAGGTCGAATAAACCCACGATCGAGTAACTCTTGGATCTGGGCTTTAAGCTCTACTAACTCTTTTGGTGCCATTCGATATGGAGCAATTGACATAGGAGCTGTACCCGGTAGTAAATCAATTCCGAACTTCACCTCCCTGTCCGGGGGTAACCCAGGCAGCTCCTTCGAAAAGACATCCATGAATTCCCTTACTATTCTCACTCCACTAACTCCTTCTTCTTTTGCATCCAAAGCACTCACGAAGGCCAAAAATACCTTGCACCCTTTTCGAACCATCTTACCAGCCTTTAATGCGGAGACTACGTTAGCCAAATAATTTCTTCTTTCTCCTATCATAATTATCTCTTCATCTTCTGGAGTCCTCAACTCCATTCGCTTAGCTGCGCAATCCAATTTAACACGATGTTCCACTAGCCAATCCATACCTAGAATGAGATCAAATTCCCCAAAAGGTAGTTCCATCAAGTAGGCAGGAAATACCACCCCCTGAATCTCTAGAGGCACACTCCAGAATATCCTATTCACCACTACCGCTTGACCTAACTGGGCTCACTACGATCATCTCCCTAATGCATATTCGGATGCTACACCTAGTGTTTCACTACTCTACATGCAACATATGAATGGGTCGAGCCAACATCAATTAAAGCAAAATAAGGCTTGTCACTATAAGGAACATACCGGTTATGACGCCCCAAGGCCACCATCCTCCCTCCGATGAACCGCATACACTGCACTCCATCTGCCTCTCGCCTTACCCACACCTCTGCCTGGTGTTCCCCGACCTCTTCCAGAGCCATTACCTCTGCCAACCGGACCATGACCTCGTGGTGGCTGCTGTCGGCCTCTTCTAGCCTGATTAAGACCCTGACTTATCGGTCGGCTCCCGTCTATTTTCATAGGGCAGTCCCTAATCATGTAATCCTTGGACCAACACTTAAAACATCCCCCTGTCTTCTTCCAACACTCTCCCAGGTGCATCTTTCCACACTGAGCACAAGTACGGTATTGTCCTCGTGTGACAATCGATTGACCTCGCGGCCCTTCAACTCTAGGTCTCTTTTGAACATTCTCACCCTGATGATCCGAAACCTCTCTTCTGTCTATTCCTATCAGAATTCTGTCTCACAGATTCCTTAACCCCTTCAGCTACCTTAGCCTTCTCTACCAACACGACAAGCTCCCGCTCCTGCTGTGGAGCTATTAGCAGTCTTAGGTCATCCCTCAGTCCGTCCTCAAATCGAACACATCGTTCATGCTCCGTAGCCATGATACCTCGAGCATATCGGCTCAACCTTAATAATTCTGCCCCGTACTCCGCTACGGTATTATTCCCCTAAACCAGCCTCAGAAACGCCTTCCTTTGTGCATCAATATAGCTAGTCCCAATATACTTCTTCTGATACGCTGCCTTAAAATACTCCCAAGTAAGATCGTCTGTTGTAGCACCATCCCGAACCGTAAGCCACCACTGGTATGACTCATCGCGGAGAAGCGACACCACCCCTTTCAGTTTCTCCTCAGCAGTCAGGTATAAATCGTCCATAATTCGCTCCATCGCCTCCAACCAATACTCAGCTGTAATGGGTGCCACACCAGATACACCACGGAATACCTCCGCTCTATTGGCTTGAGTCGCTGGCATGATTTTCGAGCTCCCATACCTCCACCGCTCCACCACCTCTCAAGAACTCGCAAGATCGCTCAGTGATATCATCATCCCCGTCGATCTTGATATTCCATACCAGCAGCTGGTGGTGGTGGCATCTCATTCTCAGACCCTTGACTAGACCTAACGGGTTTCGATACGGTCATTCTGCCTCTACCACGCCTTCGCACATTTTGACCACGTCCCCTAGAACTATTCTTCCGATTTGCGTTTATCTGATTTAAAATTTTATGGATCATTATTTCTTTCCACTGATTTATTGCAAATGCCTTATGATTAATAGTTCTAAAAGTAGTTCATTCAATTCATACACACACTACGCCTCGTGTTTATTCATTCAATCATCAACATTCATGAACTCAATGCTCATTACGTAAAAGTGTTGTGGTTGTCATTGTTGTTGTTTTCCACTACCCAAGGGTATTTTCGTAATTTTATCCTACAGGGGTATTTTCGTAATTTTCCAAAATAGGGTCCTTGGTGATTTTGTGAAATAGAGGTGTTCTGGTAATTTTGTAATCCCGGGGGTACTTCAGTAATTTTAGAAATCTAGGGTATTTTGGTAATTTTCCAAATCAGGGTATCTTGAAATTTTACAAAATAGGGGTTTTTGGTATTTTTACAAAAAATAGGAATATTTTGATAAAAAGAATCGAGGGTAGTACGATAATTTTATAAACTAAGGGTATTTTAGTAATTTTTTTTACAAACCAGGGGTATTTCAGATTTTTTTTTTTAAATCTAAAATAGTTTTTACGAATCAAAGGGGTAATTCGGTGATTTTAAAACTAAGGTTTTGTAAACTGTAGCTAGTCCCTTTCGGGTTTTAATTATTGAATTTAGCTTGTGGGTAAGTCCTCTTGGTTAGGGTGAACCGTCACTACGCACCAGGTAGGATTCGAGTGGAGAGGAGGTGAGTCACTAGGACTGCTTAAATACCAAGCTCCCCCTGAATCCAATCCTAGACATGCGCACAACAGTTGCCACACCCTTAACTTCAAGTGACTCACTCATAGGTTTGTTGGATTAGACTTTAAATTTTATGAAATTCTGTGTTGGAGTGAGCTAATCCTAGGGTTCAATATCTCCTATTCTACTAATCTAGTCCCCATAATACCCACATACAAATCAAACAATGGTTAGGGATACTTACCTGGTGGACTTCGGGCCGGAGACTCAGGTGCCATGCTAGAAAACCTGCTCAACCTTTAGTAAAACTCGATTTCAAAATAAGAAAAACGTTTTGGGCCCAAAAAGCCCTCAAGGCCAAGTTTTGAACCGGGCTCTGATACCAAATTGAAACACCCTAAACCCAGCCCACAAGCCCTGACCGGATCTGGCATGCTCCTTGAGTAAAATGTAACTAAACCTCGTTCTGTCACTTTAGAAAAATTGGTGGTTTTAAAGAAAAATCGGTTTGAGTTATGATCAATTTGAAAAACGTGTTGTTTTTGAAGTTTGTATTGAAACGATATTATCATGTTTCAAAAGTTACAAGTTAATAGAATTGCTGAATTTTAGAGCTTTTAATTATTAACTTGAAAATCGTAGGTGATTGGGTGTCAAAACAATTGAAGTTATTTTACGAAAAATGTTTAATCGTTTGTTTGTGTGTTCGTATCATAATAAAAATTAAAACGTAAACTTAAAACAGCTAAATGATAATGGCCTTATTACATCAAAATATAACCTAAAATAAATCAAATAAAACTTAATAAGAAAAATCCGAAAATGCCGAAATGAGCATGGCCACCCCTAAGTCCCCGCCACCGGTCCATTTATCGATTATCACCGCAAAATGTTAGCCCACGAAGGGTGAGTCAACAGACTCGATTATGTAATGACCATCATAGATTCCCAATCGATAAAACATATTATATCACATAAATTAATCATAGGCAATGATGCAACCCAAACCCACCTAGACATCCATCCTCTACAAATCACCGTACCTACCAATCACACCGTGGGATTACTAAATCGACCCTCCATCCGCTACACACCATCGAAGGCGCTTTGCGATCAATCGCTCATCGCTTCTTATAATTGTGGCATAGCCACCAAATAACGTGATGAGTCACCGATTCATATTATGTGACATAGGTCACCGAGATAATGTGGTAAAACCACCGTAACACTTCCCTTTATCATTATCACCCATATGCCCATGCAACATACAAGTCATACAGATATCATGCAATCTACCTTACCCCATGGCCATAACAAACTTTCTCATATTTTCATAGCAATGTTCATAATCATTATTAACGAGTAATATGGGTACATACCTGATTACACTGCACCATTAAATGGTACTCTTAGCCGTATTCATTCATTGCCTTATTAACATATACATAATCATTATTCTTATTAAATGGGAATTTAGGGTGGCTTACACACCTAGTTACTAACGCGATTATCGAATCCCAAAATCCCAATCTCACACACTAGATCCCCTTTCCTATATTCGGCCAACGCTAAGAACATTAGCAAAGAGGCCATTCGGCTATATAGCAAATCTCGAAGGGTTAACGCAACCATAATCCTTACCTTGATGCCGATTTGGTTACAAATCCAAATCCCGAAACTATGTGATAAGCCTTTCTTGAAATCAGCCAAACACTAATATACTCAAACGGTTAGCTTTCGACTTTTCAGATAACTAAGAAATGAATTGAATCAAGTACGAAACCTTACTACTGACTTATCGAAAACTATTGATTAGGGAAAATATGATTTCGATCTACTGCTTCAAAATCTCGGAGATCCTAAAAGAAACCAATTGCATGGTTGATTAAAAGTCAATACAATGGCTTACCTATTCCAAACCGATTAGAGAAGAAAGCAAAGGAGATCTCTGCTTGGTTGATATTCGGCCAAAAACTGAGAAGAAAAGGAGATTAAAAGGTTTCGGTAATGGCTTTAGGAAAAACTATGGAGATTCGACCAAAGTGAAAGGAGAGAATAGGGAAAAATAAATGGTATTCGGCTTTGGTTTAGAGAAAAGGGATGAAGGGAGTTTCAGCAAGAATGAAAAAGAAGAAGAAGATTTTAGGCTTTATCAGAATAAAAGGAGAAGAGAAGATGCACACTTTCACTTTCGATTTTGGTCAAAAGAGAAGAAAAGAATTTCGGCACTAACTCCCCTATACATGACCGAATAAGCCCCTCTCCAATGTCCTTCTGCCGGCCAACTCTTCTTCTCTCCACCCAATCCCCCTTTTCACTCCTACTTAGCTGAATCTTTAAGCTTTTGACCCAATCTACACTTCATCCATGAAGTGTCCTTGTGCCATCCATCACTGCATCTCCTTGCTGAAAAATAAAAGCTCCAAAATGCTTCCCTCTAGGCCCCTTTACACTCCCTGTGGCGTCACCTTACAAGGCCCTAAGTGGCGCCTCTTTGCCACCTTACCAACTTAATTCTTGTGTCCTAAGCCACACAATAAACTCCTTAAGGCCTAGCTCCCTTAGTTCCCCTTTTTAGGCTTAAAAATCAGATATTTTTCTAAGGCTTCTACCTACAACCCAAGGTTCCTGAAGCCCCAAAACACATTCAAAACACACTCAAGCATGCAATCACATTCATTCAAGTGAAAATGCATAACCCCTAAATCCCGGATATTACATCAAGCACATATGCATCAATCACCAAAATTTCTTATATTCAACAAATAACCACAAAACCTATACATGCCATATAACCAATATCACAAAGCTTATAAGTACAAAACCATAGCTGGATAGTGTGATATGATCTCGAATGACTTCTAACCTGAGCGAGCCATTGAATCACTATAAACATAGAAAAGATAACAAAATAATCAATAAAGCTTAGTAAGCTCGTATGATAATAACTCATCTCATCACATAAACATATTTTAAGCCATTATAAATACTATAATATAACTTGTATAATTCCGCCTTTATGTCATGTACCCGTTCACATAGTTAACCAAGAATTTCACAGGTTTATTCTTTTCAATGCTTATATGGTTTGAATACTTCTTATCAATTCATTCACATTTACATAAGCATAAGCAAATAGAAATTAACTATATTCAATTCAATAGCCATCACATTTATATATATTCAATTGAACCATATAAATTCTCATAATTTTCACTTACTCATCATATGAAATTCACTTTTAACACTTACTTGTCGATTTCATCACGAGTACATTGACTGAGTTGTACCATCACTTGTAACCAACTTTCGTCAACATTTTCCGTTAAACCATTTGGAATACTAAAGGATACTCGGGAAACTCGTACACACAGTATCGTACCAATGCCATATCCCAGATATGGTCTTACATGTAATCTCGTATCGATGCCAATAGCCCAGCTATAGTCTTACACGAAGTCTCATATCGATGCCATATCCCAGATATGGTCTTACATGTAATCTCAATAACTTAATGTCATGACATTTGTATCTTATCTATTCCTAAGGTTCAACCGGGACTTTCGCTATACCGAATCTATGTCGGTCATTTCCGTAGTATCGTACTCAATAGCATTCACATTACATTCTAATAATATAGCATGTACCATAATTATATCAATTAATTATATCAATTAAGCATTTATACATATATAATTTAATGCTTATTAAACATACGAACTTATCTTATTCACTGTACTGGTGAATTAGGTCAACTAATTCGATACTTTGTTTTCCCCCATTCTAGATTCAAATCTCATTTATCTCAATCTATATAAAATAAAAATTTACTTATTTAATCATCATTTCATTCAATTTAGCACAATGGACACATTTTTGGCAAAATTACAATTTTACCCTATTATTTCACATTTTTGCAATTTAGTCGTTATCACATAAAATCACAATTCATTCAATTTAATACAAATTCATGCTAGCCGAATATTACCCATTCTCATATCAGCCCATATTTTTCATTTATCTTAAAATTTGACCACTAAATTTTCATATTTCACAATTTAATCCAAAATTGACATTTTTACCAAAATTCACTTTACAAAACTTGTACATCTAACAACAATGATTTATTTTCCATCATCAACTAACAAAATACTGATGCATTCAAAAATGGAAACATTCAAATACTTTAACAGTTTTGAAATTGGAGATACGGGCTAGCTAGATTAAGCTGCAACGTTCTCAAAAACATAGAAATTATTGAAAACTGAGTCAAAAATGAACTTAGAATTAAACCTTGAGATGGCTAAACCTTTGAAGCTATATCCATGGTGTGTTCTTTCTCATTTTTCGATGGAAAAATAATGGGTAGAAGATGACATCTTTGTTTATTTTATTTTTACTTTACTTAATTACCAAATTACAAATTTAACCTTAAAAATTAATTCAATTTACCACATTACCAAACCATTTTCAACCACTATCTCATAATTGCACTAATTAACACATAAGGAATTCCTCCTTTAAATTCTATAGCATTTAAACACTTTTAGCTAATAGAACTCAATTTTTATGCTTTACGCGATTTAGTCCTTTTTACCGAATTAAACATTTAAACGGTAAAATTTATTTACAAAACTTTCACGTAATTAATCTATCATGCTGTAGACCTCATTAAAATAATAAAATAAATATTTTGAGTTCAGATTTGTGGTCCCAAAACCACTGTTCCGATTTGACCTAAAAATGGGCTGTTACAACTCTTCCCTTAGAGATTTTCGTCCCTGAAAATCTTATCAGAGAATAAATTAGAGATTTTCTTTCTTATATCCTTATCAATTTCTCACATAGCCTCGAATTTTTCAACTCTTTAATCTCACGAGCTAAGATTCTGATTTGTCTTTCGCTATACGTTATATCAAGCTGAATTTAAACTTCTGAAAGAGATATTATATACAAAGGGTCTTATCTAAATCATCGCATCATAGATATAAGAAAAAAATTATGGATCTTTTCAAGTTCTGACAATAATATAAGTTGAGTAAGCCACTGGCTTTATTTTCTCAATAATCTCATACGGCCCGATGAATCACGAACTCAGCTTCACTTTATAGCTAATTCGAGAAGTTCTATTCTCACAGCAATACTTTCACAAACATTCAGTTCACTAACTGAAATTCAATGCTTTTATGTATCAAGTCTGCATATGTTTTCTGTCAATCTGAAACTGCTTTCTAACTGTTACAAATTACTTTCACTTTTTCTTCAATTTCTCTATTGAAATCATTCCCGTGAACCTTTTTCTCACAAAGCTCGATCCAATAATAACGGAGTTCAGTAATTGCAATCATACAATACTTCATACAATGCCATCTTTATACTCATATGATAACTATTAATATGCTCCAACTCAACCAATAGTAATTGTCTTTTTTAATAGCTTTCACATTCTAAAATACAGTAACAAATTGTATCTTCGAGAATCTGAATCACTTTATCATATTATCCATCAGTTGGAGAATGAAATGCGGTGTTACAATGCAAACTCATACCCAAAGTTTACAGTAGTTTTCTTTAGAAACACAATATAAACCTCAGATCTCTATCCGAAATAATGGAGACTGGCACTCTGTAAAAACTGACAATTTCAGAAATGTATAACTTAGCTAGTCTATCAAGAGAGAAATTATACGTACTGAGATAAAATGTATAGACTTCTTTAACAATCAAGAAGAGTTCAGATAACATCTTCCTTTTACAAAATCCAATGAAATCTCCACTCAAATAATAACACAGACTGTAACAGTCCCGAAGGTACTTAATAATCAACTTTAACATGTTGATAAATCAGACATTTGGATACAAGTCAGAAGTATCACGTTTCATACTCATTCACCAGTAAAACTATCTCAGATTATTTTACATCTTAGTAATCCATGAATGAACGGATAATTACCACTGTGAGGTAGATATAACAATTGTTGTATAATCTCTTGATTTCCCGGTACACGAACTCTGTCTTGAAACAACAAATAATCATCGGTTCCAATCTAAAGCTCTAAATCGAAGTCAATTCACGTTGAAATTTTTTAACTTGCAATTCACTGATACATTTATGAGCTTCACAAAATCGCGGAATAAACATCAATTTAGCTTTTAACTCCACTAATATCTATCCATCATTCGATAAGATCAATCGCGTATTCATAGCTTGTATAGTACACAAAGATTTCTTGTTCAAAATATCCATGACTATAATCGTTTGTCCAAGATGATAACCAATTACTAACTCAAAATCTTTCAACAGTTCAAGCCATCTTTGCTAGCCCAAATTCAGATCTCTCTGATAACATCAAATATTTCAAACTCTTGCAATCATTAAATAGGTTATATTGCTCACCAAACAATTAATGCCGCAACTATTCAATGCAATTACAATGTCAACCATCTTTAATTCGCGCGTCGAATAACTCTTTTCATGCAACTTTAACTATATGGAAGCATAAGCCATCTCTATAAATTCTTGTACTAAAACACACTCCAAACCATTCAATGACGTATGACTGAAAATCATAAACTCTTTACCCGATTCAGGCTAAACCAAAACTGATGCTTCAGTTAACAATGTTTTCAATTGTTTATAACTTTATTAACATATATTAAACCAAATCAAACTTCGCATAAAATTTATTTCTGGACCCAAGGATAAACTCAAACACATAAAACTCAATTAACCTTTCAAACAAATAACCCAATCAAACTAAACAACTGAATCGATCTTGGCTGTCAAACAGTAACTTTTCATAGAAAACCTTTCTTCTTGTTGTCAAGATAACTCAGACATACAATTTATCACAATTTCTTCAGGATACTAGTGAAAGATCTTCTTAAAAAATGCATAACTCGAATATGACATAACATTCCGTATTTACTCATTAACATATATCAAGATTTACCTGGAAGTGATAACTATTATACAGATTTGAACTTGATATTCTATCGTTTATGCTTTTACCGATGTCAATTCCCTTTCAAGAAAACTAGAAAGGATTATATAATAAAGCTATCTTAACTATTAATCATCAAAGTGTTGTACTATATTGAAGCCACCTCCGTTAGATAAAAAATCATAATGCCATAATAAGACCGACATCTCAACCGTATAAATAGATAATATCCCAGCTGTTAATAATGCATTTTGAACACAAAAAAAAATCAAATATGGTTTCATCAGAAATAAATGCAGAAACATAACCTCTATAAATCTGATGACAATACCATTGTACTCCTATGATCGAACCAGAAATTATAATCATAATAGATATATTCATCTCCGTTAAAAGAATATCTCTTGTAGATAATCACATAGAATCATAATAAAATCGAGGTAGTGAAATCTCAAAGTATGGAACTATACAGAATTTCTGAAAATTACAACCCATATAGAATGATAAAGATCTCAATGATATCCCAGAGAAATTCCAGAAGAAAACATCACTCATAAGCACTGAAATCAACTGTGACAGAAGCAATATAATCTTCATGTATATTCAACAAAAAAATAACCAGTAGAAATAGAATACTATCATTATACAGATTTTACCGTCGACTTTTCTATCAACACAATGGAATAGAATACTAGGGAAAGATAAAGCAATGCCAATCATAACCCAAATAGACCAACAATGCTTTCGTCTATCAGTATGTTTAGCTAGTGTTCTTATATGATAAGAGTTTCATTTGAAAATAAATAACCGCATATACCTCTAAGAATAATTGATCACATAGAATACCCAAAAGAGATCATTATAAGCTATTCGACTATACTGACTGTACTCAGATATCTTTACAATTCAAACATTATTCCGCTATCTAATTCTTTCATTATTGATTCCTCTTTATCCCATCACTAACAGAAATCAATTAAGTAGAACTTTCAGTTAATACATTCTTTAGACATCATACTTGAATATTTTGTTTCATTGAAGTTAACTTCTTCTTTAATAGTGACTTTGCACAATCCAAATAACCTTCAAAACAATCCGATATCTCTTCTAGTACTATCTTTACTATTGACTCATTCTCTTATTTGACCACAGTATAAATCCTTCAATCATGGAACTTTGTAATTCCACACTTGTGAACTTATTCAATCTAAATCTTACGGATTTTATTGTAACACTATACTGATAAGGGGGTGAGGGTCATAACGCCTCAAATTTAACTCTCACATATACATGCACATAACATAACATTTATCAATAACATAATATTATGAACTTTTATTCATACCTTTATGAATTTCAACTCATCATAAACACATTTCGCTCAAATATTTGAGTACCACTTTTTGCACTATCGAAATTAGCTCGGTTGAAAAGCAGATCTATCTAATTAAAGCAATTTTTGTCAGATTCGGGAGATATCACACTATCACAGGTTCTATATGGCATGTATAGCTAGACTCGTATATGCTACATTAGTCCTAAAATCGACTAAACCATAGCTCTTGTAACACTCTAAACCCGGCCTAAACATTACGACCGGATCTGGTGCGTCACATAAAATGGTTTCTCATGGATATTTACAATTGTCTAAAAATATTTGAATCTCTTTTTAAAACTCTGAGTTAGGGTGGTTGTTTGAAAACTCAGTGTTCATCTTTGAAAACTTGTAATTAACTTAAAAACTGCCTTCATAGGGAAAATCAAACTTATACTATTGTGGGTAGGTGATATTTTAAAAATACTTGTTATCGCTCTAAGTGAAACCAAGGTGTTGTCCATTATCGTTTGTAATTTGTTCGTTAAGTTTTAGAAAATAGTTATTTACATTTTATTAGGAAAACCCCATACTAATTAAAACATAAATTAAAGCGATTGAAATCCAAATTGAAAATACTAGTGGCCTTATTACATAACAGAATCCCAAATTAAAGAAAATTCAAAGATAAGAAAAATTTAATTTACTAAAATCGTGCATGGCCACCACTAAGTCCACTCCGACCTATATCCGCTGGCCTAAGAATTACCTGTAAAAATTTAAGCAGAGGGGGTGAGTCAAGAAAACTCAGTATGCAATTACCCCACATGAACCATAACTGGCCCGAGCCCATTCAAAAACCATATGGGCCTTAGCCCTTACAAAATCACCTTGGGCAAAGCCCATTCAGAATCGGACTGGGCCTTAGCCTATTAGCATAGTATAGCACATGATGTATGCAATATGATGCAATACCCAACCTAGCCTAAATATCCATCCACTACACACCACCCATTCCTGCCAAACACACCAGTGGGGATTTCTACAATTGACCCTCACCGCTACACACTATCGATGGCAGTCATGCTACAGTCAGCACTCATCACCAAAATATGTGGCATAGCCACTGGTATTATGTGACAACGTCACCGAAATATGTGGCTGAGCCACCGAAATAATGTGACAAAGTCACCAAAATATTCAAAACATATGCATTGTGATATGAATGCAACATATAATGCAACATATAACAACATACTAAAAATATTCAAAACATATGCATATTCATGCCAACGTCAATACTTATCTAGCATAATAGAGAATAACTCACCTGGTGTTACGATTTTTACCCTCTATGGGTAACACAATAGTTTTTACTGCGTTTTAGGCTTTCCAAACAATATATATATTAACATACAAAAGAAGGTATAGGAATTACACACAATCATGCTAATCAACCCCTAAGGGTGTAATGGTAATTTTACCCACCGAAGGTATTTCAGTAATTTTGGAAGCCAGGGGTATTTTGGTAATTTCACAAACTAGGGTTAACTCAATAATTTCACAAACCAGGGGTAATTCAGTAATTTTACAAACAAGGGGTAATTTGGTAACTTTGCAAACTAGGGGTAATTCTGTAACTTTGCAAACCAGGGGTAATTCGATAATTTTACAAACCAGGGGTAATTCGGTAACTTTACAAACCAGGGGTAATTCGATAATTTTGCAAACCAGGGGTATTTCGGTAATTTTACCCCTATAACGACATTTTCGAAGGCCCACTTTCGCTTCGAGCGACACGGCTACCATTTTTGATTGTCACTAGACTATTGGGCCTAAAACCCGATTCGGCCCATTCAGGCCCACATGCTCGTGAGGCCCATCTAGCACTAATCTAGCCATGTATATGAGATGCACCTAGTCTAGTCCAATATATACTACACAATCATACAATTTACTCATATGGGCCCACTTGGCCCATCATGGCCTAAATAGCCTAACCCACAAGAACACTACTGATGGCCTCAACCATCGCGTCGAAGCCCCCACATGTGCGCTTGCATGCTCGTGTGGCTACCATTACCATGTGGTTGACATTTCGTATTTGTCACATTGTCTGACTAGAGTAGGGCGAAATACACACCGATAGGAATCAAGTCGCTAAATCAATACCGAGCAAATTCCCACGTCCAACACCAACCAAGTATGCTTACTCTCCTCCTAGACAGCTCTATATATAGCTAGCTTCTCACCTTCCTTCTTTGTATCTTTCCGATGTGGAATCTTTCCATCAGTAGAGTTTAAATCAAACACAAACTCTTACCGTCCAATCCGTAAAATAAATACTCCCTTGCTTGTCATGAGATTCGAACCCAAGCTCTCCCTGCAGCCAATTCACGCCAATTGCCACAAAGCTACAAGCTCCTTTTGTGTCAAAAACCATGCGCAACTAAAGATAAGTCTTTGGCGAAGGTCTAAATCCATTTTGAAAAATAACCAAAAAGAAATGCAAGTGCCATGCCTTGAACCTTGGATCTCCTTACCTCCATGTGGCGTCACTCCTTTGCTCCCTAAGTGGCGTCACTTTGCCCCTACACCACACACTCCACTTGTGTCATTTTCTCCACATTTTATTCTTAAAGCCTACCTACTAACTCCCAGGGTTTTATTCACCTAAAACCAAAATTTTTCCTAAGCCCAAGTTTGATCCAAAGACTTCACAAAAGCCCCCTAACCTTCCAAAATCACCCACCTAATAGGTCCAACTTGCACTTAAGCCATTCTCTTGTTCTCAAAAATTTTAAATGCTACTACGCCCAAGGCCTATTGGGCCTAATTCTACTAGGCCCAATTTCGGGATGTTACAAATCTACCCCCTTAAAGAAATTTCATCCTCAAAATTTCCAACCATAGGAACAGTCACACATTCTAACCTACCACACTACGCTCTTGCTGCGCACTCTGATCTTAATAACACTAATATACTTTTTAACTAAATCTCGAAGCTTCTTCCTCATAACTAGATACCTAACCGCAGAAGCACATATAAGTTTATCACACATGCACATAATTCCAATATTCAAGCAACTCATCCAAACAGAACACATACAGAATAAATACCAACATACAGTCATTACAGCATATAACAGAGCATAAGGTCAGGAAACTTACGAATTTGGTGCCGGAGACTCAGGTGCCATACTTCCAGAAAACATGTATGTTTTTTTTCTAAACCGTATTCCAAACTAATCTTTTGAAAACATTTTTGAACCCCAAACCCACAGCTGAGTTTTTGAAACTTGGCTCTGATACCACAATTGTAACACTCCAAACCCGGCCTAAACGTTATGACTGGATCTGATGCGTCTCATAAAAAGGTTTCCATGGATCTTTGCAATCATCTAAAAATATTTGAATCTCTTTTTAAAACTCTGAGTTAGGGTGGTTGTTTGAAAACTCAGTGTTCATCTTTGAAAACTTGTAATTAACTTAAAAACTGCCTTTATTGTGAAAATCAAACTTACACTATTGTGGGTAGGTGATATTTTTAAAATACTTGTTATCGCTCTAAGTGAAACCAAGGTGTTGTCCATTATCATTTGTAATTCGTTCGTTAAGTTTTGGAAAACAGTTATTTACATTTTATTTGGAAAATCCCATACTAATTAAATCATAAATTAAATCGTTTAAAATCCAAATTGAAAATACTAGTGGCCTTATTACATTAAAGAATCCCAAATTAAAGAAAATTCAAATATAAGAAAAATTTAATTTACTAAAACCGTGCATGGCCACCACTGAGTCCACTCTGGCCAATATCCGCTGGTCTAAGAATTGCCTACAAAAATTTAAGCAGAGGGGGTGAGTCAAGAAGACTCAGTGTGCAATTACCCCACATGAACCATAATTGGGCCCGAGCCCATTCAAATACCATTTGGGCCTTAGCCCTTACAAAATCACCTTGGGCAAAGCCCATTTAGAATCGGACTAGGCCTTAGCTCTATTAGCACAGTATAGCACATGATGTATGCAATACCCAACCCAGCCTAAATATCCATCCGCTACACACCACCCATTCCTGCCAAACACACCAGTGGGGATTTCTACAATCGACCCTCACCGCTACACATCATCAATGGCAGCCATGCTGCAGTCAGCTGCTCATCGCCAAAATATGTCTCATAGCCACCGATATTATGTGAAAACGTCACCAAAATATGTGGCTGAGCCACCGAATTAATGTGACAAAGTCACCAAAATATGTGGCAAGGCCACCGAAATACACCGCCCCTTTCATCAATATCATATCCCCATATCCATGCAACATACGATCATAGTGATATGGATGCAACATATAATGAAACATATAACAGCATATTAAAAATATTCAAAACATATGCATATTCATGCCAACGTCAATACTTATCAAGCATAATTAGAGAATAACTCTCCTGGTGTTATGATTTTTGCCCTCTATGGGTAACACAATAGTTGTTACTGCATTTTCGGCTTTCCAAACAACATATATATATTAACATACAAAAGAAGGTGAGGGAATTACACACAATCATGCTAATCAACCCCTAAGGGTATAATGGTAATTTTACAAACCAGGGGTATTTTAGTAATTTCACAAACCAAGGTTAACTCAGTAATTTCGCAAACCAAGTGTAATTTGGTAATTTTACAAACCAGGGGCAATTCGATAACTTTACAAACCAGGGGTAATTTGGTAACTTTAAAAACCAGGGGTAATTCGGTAATTCTGCAAACCAGGGATAATTTGGTAATTTTGCAAACCAGGGATAATTCGGTAACTTTACAAACTAGGGGTAATTCAGTAATTTTGCAAATTAGGGGTATTTCGGTAATTTTGCCCCTATAATGGCATTTTTGAAGGCCCACTATCGTTTCAAACGACATGGCTACCATTTCCAGTTGTCAACGGACTATTGGGCCTAAAACTTAGCTTCGACCCATTCGGGCCCACATGCTCGTGAGGGCCATCTAGCACTAATCTAGCCACGTATATGAGATTCACCTAATCTAGTCCAATATATACTACACAATCATACATTTTACTTATAGGGCCCATGGGCCCAAATAGCCTAACCCACAAGAACACTACTGATGGCCTCAACTATCGCGTCGAAGCCCCTACACGCAAGGCCAAGACGCTCGTGTAACTACCATTACTGTGTGTGACCGACATTTCAAAGATTTGTCATTTGTATAGCTAAAGTAGGGTGAAATGCACACGTGATAGGAATCTGAAGCTGCTAATCGCGCCCCGAGCAATCCTACGTCCAACGCCAACTAGGTATGCTTACTCTCCTCCTAGACAGCTCTATATATAGCTAGCTTCTCACCTTCTTTCTTTGTATCTTTTCGATGTGGGATCTCTCCGCAGTAGAGTTTAAATCAAACTCAAACTCTTGCCGTCCAATCCAAAATATAAATACTCCCTTGTTTGTCATGAGATTCTAACCCAAGCTCTCCCATCAGCCAATTCACGCCACTTGCCACTAAGCCACAAACTTCTCTTGTGTCAAAAACCATTTGCAACTAAAGATAAGTCTATGGCGAAGGTCTAAATCCATTTTAAAAAATAACCAAAAAGAAATGCAAGTGCCATGCCTTGAACCTTGGATCTCCTTACCTCCCTGTGGCATCACTTCCTTGCTCCCTAAGTGGCGTCACTTTGCCACTACAATTCCACTTGTGTCATTTTCTCCACATTTTATTCTTAAAGCCTACCTACTAACTCCTAGGGCTTTATTCACCTAAAACCAAAATTTTTCCTAAGCCCAAGTTTGATCCCGAGACTTTATAGAAGCCCCCTAACCTTCTAAAATCACCCACCTAATAGGTCCAACTTGCACTTAAGCCGTTCTCTTTTTCTAAAAATTTTAAACACTACTACGCCCAAGGCCCATTGGGCCCAATTCTACTAGGCCCAATTTTGAGATGTTACAGCTCTGATACCAATAAAATGTAACACACCTAACCCGCAACCGTCATTGAAATAGGGTTAAGAGGCATTACTAAACCTATAACATAATTAGACATTCATAATCATATCTCATTCAAATACAATCCCTTTATACCTTAAAAGGGCCTACGAGGCCTTAAATATGCTTTAGAATTGGTTCGGGACTCAACTGATAATTTAGAACAAATTTGGGACACACGCCCATGTGGCAGGCCATGTATCTCACACGGCCACTAGACGTACTGGCTGTGTGAAAATAGGGGGTACATACTAAGTTGGGTCACATGGCAACCACATGCACGTGTGTCTAGCCCGTGTGCCCATTCAAAATGGCCACACACGCTCATGTCTAGACCGTGTGCTAGGCCGTGCCAAACCTATAGGGTATACTAAATTATGCCACACGGCTATTTACACACTCGTGTGTGTGGCAGTGTGGGGCATACTGATGTGCTTCCAATTGCAACACCAAGGGACACATGGCCGTGTACTATGATTGTGTGTCACACAAGGTTGAGTCACTTGCTCGTGTGCTCTAGTCGTGCCCCCTAACCTTCTAAAATCACCCACCTAATAGGTCCAACTTGCACTTAAGCCGTTCTCTTTTTCTCAAAAATTTTAAACGCTACTACGCCCAAGGCCCATTGGGCCCAATTCTACTAGGCCCAATTTCGAGATGTTACAGCTCTGATACCAATAAAATATAACACACCTAACCCACAACCGTCATTGAAATAGGGTTAAGAGGCATTACTAAACCTATAACATAATTAGACATTCATAATCATATCTCATTCAAATACAATCCCTTTATACCTTAAAAGGGCCTACGAGGCCTTAAATATGCTTTAGAATTGGTTCGGGACTCAACCGATAATTTAGAACAAATTTGGGACACACACCCGTGTGGCAGGTCGTGTATCTCACACGGCCACTAGACGTGCCTGCGTCACTGGCTGTGTGAAAATAGGGGGTACATACTAAGTTGGGTCACATGGCAACCACATACACGTGTGTCTAGCCCGTGTGCCCATTCAAAATGGCCATACACGCTCATGTCCAGACCATGTGCTAGGCCGTGCCAAACCTATAGGGTATACTAAATTATGCCACACGGCTATTTACACACTCGTGTGTGTGGCAGTGTGGGGCATACTGATGTGCTTCCAATTGCAACACCAGGGGACACATGGCCGTGTACTATGATTGTGTGTCACACAAGGTTGAGTCACTTGCTCGTGTGCTCTAGTCGTGTGGACGAAAATAGGCTAGTTACAAGCCACCTTTCTCACCCAAAGGAAACACACGTATACAAGTGCAAATGATACCATTTCCATACACAATTAAACAGCTAAATAAATCTCAAATCATCACATTATAAACCATTTCAATACCTATATGTTTAAAGGTTATATCATAATCATTTACTTAACTAAATTACATACCAAACAACAATATTCATAAGCCAAAATTCACATATATATATATCATATACTAAATCAACATACTTTATTGACCAATTTGGCATTCAAATACCAAACCAAAACCAACCACATCTCAAGCTATTACACAACACATACCAAATGGCCATTTGAATATCTTAAAACATCGTTAAGCTTACCAAAATAACCCAATCACATAGGAATATATATACTTTAAACCACATAACTTAATCATGCCATTTCAAATAGCCAAAAACACTTCCAACAACCAAACCAAAGTAACCATAGCCTATACTTATCAAACCTTACATCATTATCAGGCCAAATCTCATGGCTAAATACATATCCAGCACATATGCATCAATCACCAAAATTTCTTATACTCAACAGATAACCACAAAACCTATACATGCTATATAACCAATATCACAAAGCTTATATGTACCAAACCATAGCTGGATAGTGTGATATGATCTCCATGACTTCCGACCCGAGCGAGCCTCTAAATCACTATAAACATAGAAAAGATAACAAAGTAAGCTATAAAGCTTAGTAAGCTCGTATGATAATAACTCATCTCATCAAATGAACACATTTTAAGCCATTATAAATACTATAATATAACTTGTATAATTCCACCTTTTTGTCATGTATCCATTCACATTGTTAACCAAGAATTTCATAAGTTTATTCTTTTCAATGCTTATATGGTTTGAATACTTCTTATCAATTTATTCACATTTACATAAGCATAAGCAAATAGAAATAAACTATATTCAATTCAATAGCCATCATATTTATATATATTCAATTGAACCATATGAATTCTCATAATTTTCCACTTACTCATCATATGAAATTCACTTTTAACACTTACTTGTCGATTTCTATCACGAGTACCTTGACTGAGTCGTACCATCACTTGTAACCACGTTTCGTCAACATTTCCCATTGAACCATTTGGAATACTAAAGGATACTCGGAATCTCGTACACACAGTACCGTACCAATGCCATATCCCAGATATGGTCTAAGATGTAACCTTGTATCAATACGAATAGCCTAGCTATGGTCTTACAAGAAGCCTCATATCGATACCATATCCCAGACATGGTCTTACACGTGATCTCAATAACCCTAATGTCATGACATTTGTATCCTATCTATTCTTAAGGTTCAACCGGGACTTTCGCTGTATCGAATCTCTGTTGGTCATTTCTGTAGTATCATACTCAATTGCATTCACATTTCATTTCAATAATATAGCATTTACCAAAATTATACCAATTAAGCATTTATATATATAATTTAATGCTTATTAAAAATACGAACTTACCTCATTTGCTATAACAACGAATTAGGTTGACTAATTCGATACTTTGTTTCCCCCGTTCTAGATTCAAATCTCATTTATCTCAATCTATATAATATCAAAATTTTATTATTTAATCATCATTTCATTCAATTTAGCACAATTTACACATTTTGGCAAAATTACTTTTTGCCCCTATTATTTCACATTTTTACAATTTAGTCCTTATCACATAAAATCAAAATTCATTCAATTTAATACAAATTCATGCTGACCAAATATTACCCATCTCATACAGCCCATATTTTTCATTTATTTTAAAATTCAAGCACTAAATTTTCATATTTTACAATTTAATCCAAAATTGACATTTTTTACCAAAATTCACTTTACAAAACTTGTAAATCTAACAACAATGACTTATTTTACATCATCAACTAACAAAATACTCATGCATTCAAAAATGACAGCATTTAAATACTTTAACAATTTTGAAATCAGAGATACGGGCTAGCTAGATTAAGATGCAACGATATCAAAAACGTAGAAATTATTAAAAACTAAGTAAAAAATGAACTTACAATTAAACCTTGAGATGGCCGAACCTTTGAAGCTATATCCATGGTGTTTTCTTTCTCATTTTTCGGTGGAAAAATAATGGGTAGAAGATGACACCTTTGTTTATTTTATTTTTACTTTATTTAATTACCAAATTACAAATTTAACCTTAAAAATTAATTCAATTTACCACATTACCAAACCATTTTCAGCCGCTATCTCATAATTGGACTAATTAACACATAAGGGCTTCCTCCTTTAAATTCTATAGCATTTAAACACTTTTAGTTAATAGAACTCAATTTTTACGTTTTACGCGGTTTAGTCATTTTTATTGAATTAAGCATTTAAATGGTAAAATTTCTTTACAAAACTTTAACGTAATTAATCTATCACGCTGGAGACCTTATTAAAATAATAAAATAAGTATTTTAACTTCAAAATTGTGGTCCCAAAATTACTATTCCGATTTGACCCAAAAAGGGGCTGTTACAGATTCAGGGTAGCATTACACCTCCTACTTCAATAGATTCTGAAAATTCGGAGTTGAAGCTTCAAGCCAAACAAAGGGGACTACTGGGAAAAGAAAAGCCACTCCTCAAAGGTCAAACGTTTGGTTTCACTTCTCTAATATTATTAATAGTGAGGGTGCAAGTAAGGCTAAATGTACTTATTGTGAAAATGAATTTTGTTGTGATATGAAAAAAAATGGTACGAGGTCATTGAAATATCATATTGATTTATGTAAGAAAAATCCTAGTAATGTTGTTGACACTAGCCAAGGATAACTAGTTTTACCTAGAAAGGGAGTTGAAGGGGGGACGGGCATCTTTCAACTTAGAGATTTGATCAAGAAGCATATAGGAAAGGATTAGCACAAATGATTGTGATCGATGAATTACCTTGCAAGTTTATTGAAAGTAAAGGCTGTAAGAAATTTATGTTCGTTGCATGTCCTAGGTTTCATATTCCTTCATGAACTAATATGACCAGAGATGTTTATCAATTGTATTTAGATGAAAGTGTCGAGATAAAACAACTTTTGAAAAGTTCTTGTTCTAGAGTGTAACACCCCGAATTTTGGGCCTAGAAGTTTTGGGTTTTTGAGCCTAGGGCTAGTGAGGAGGTGGCACATATGTGAATAATTGTGCAATTTAGTGTCAAAATGGGCCTACTGGTCTGATGGTTAAGTGAAGTGTTGGAGTGTTAGAGGTCTTGTGTTCAAGTCTTTACGTGAGCGTTATTTTTGTATTTAGAGCTATCTAAATTGTTTTCTTCATTTTTTAACAAATAATTATTACTGGATATATTTTTTCTATATTTTGGGAATACTCTTGTCAATTTCACATTTCCTATCCCCTCTCTTTTCTTTTTCTTTTTATATTGGTTCCACTTGATTTTTCTTTTGTTAAGCGGTTTGCCTGCGAATTTTGGGATTGTCGCTCCTCCACCGTTCTCTTCATCATCAAATCAGGTGTGAGATTCTAATCTAGTTACTACCTTCTACTCTTAAATTGATTGCTATCTTGTGTTGTGAATCCTTTTCCTTCAACTTATGTAACTATGCAATAACCCAGTCGTTTTTTTGAGCGTTTATATGTTAAAAGTGAAGGGAAAATGTTGTTTTTTGATATATGTTGATAGGGCAAGGGTTAGAGACTGTTATTGTGGCTTAAACAGGGTTTTTGGGGTTGTTTTGGAGAGGTTTTGGCTACCCTGATGGCCACACCTGCACACGCCCGTGTGGATTTGGGAACTAGGGTTTTCAGTCGATTTTGGGTGCCACAGAGTCGTGTGGCTGATTTTGGGGATTTTATCAATTTTCAAATGGCTGTGTCTTTGGGCACACATGCGTGTGGATTTGGGAATTAGGGATTCTTAGTTTAGGGGTCACACGACTTGGCTACATGGTTATGTGACTGATTTGGGGCCTAGGGATTCCACACAAGCATGTGTTATGGGACACATGGCCGTGTCTTGTGGCCACACGGGTGTGTGACACCTTCACACGTCCGTGTCTGCCCTACACTTCATTTTAGCAAAATTGGACAGTGAGTCACACGGCCGTGTCCCTGCACCACATGTGCGTGTGCCTCTTTCACATGACCGTGTGCCACCCCTCAGACAGGTGTTTTGATCCCCACACGGCCTGGATTGCTCCACACGGCTGGAGCACACTGGCGTGTGGCCCTAACTCACCAAATTCTAATTTTAGGGCAAATCGAATTCCATTGTGAGTCTATGTGTTCCAACCCCTCAACTAAGCTTACTGAGGGTGAATATGATTCTGTTCTGACTTTGAATCATGTACTGCTTGTAAGTGAATGTGTGTTATGCTAGGTACTGAATCTGAGTGCATAAGTGTGCACGTTTTTGTAACTGATTGACTGACTGTAAGTGACTACTTCTGAATGACTGCATGAAATTGTATTCTAATTTGGTGTATCTGCATTCATACATCTGTATAGACATATTTGCATACATACATCTATATACAAAGTATTTTGGGTTGGGATTTTGAAGAGAAGGAAGATTTATGATCTGATCTGGCAACTTTACTGCAACTTATCGGTATAGTGGATTATCGCATTGCACTGTACCACATGTATGTTAGCTACGCTACGTACCACTATCTGATCTGGAAGTGTTACTGCATATCTGTACCACGGTTTACTGTCTTACATAGTACAACTTATATGCTAGCCTTGCTGTGTAATATATGAGACTGGTAGCTTATCTGCACACTGATTGATCCCAATTCCTTGAGGGTCGAGGACAATGCTGATGATCATCGTTGCCAGGCAACCCGAGATGACATCTTATGGAGTACAAGGTTGGATGGGGTTTTCGAGGTTCTACTCAGAGTGCAGGGATGGGTAGGTTGATTAAATCCCCACAGTAAGTGCAGGGTTGGATGGAGATGGTGTGTTGGCTAGATGGGTGGATTATTTTATAACTCATTTGCACTCATATGCATCTGAATGAATCTATGTGACTGAATGTGACTGTACTATTCAACTGAAATGTCTGATTGATTATACTGCTGAAAGGCACTTGTACCTATGTGAATTTTGTTAAACTCAGACTAAAGCTGACTGAATCTGACTGAATGAATTGAGACTTGTGAAAGAATGAGAATTACTAATTATGTGACTGATTAGTATTGTGATTGTGTTTACTGAGTGCGTTTGTAATGTGCACTACGTATTTCTATATGCTGGTACATCCATTTCAACGTACCAACTGTATCTGTATAGCTCCGTAAGTTTGTTCTGTTTCAGAACTACTTTCCAGCTTTTTGTTTACGATTATGTAGGTTGTCAGTTTGATCTCACACTGAGCTCAAGTAGCTCACCCCTCTTTTGTTTCCCCTTTCAGGTACAATTTTGATTTACGATCTTTGGACTCGATCTGCGGAGGTCTCGAATACTTCAACAAATTGGATTACTAGTTTGTGTTTTCTAGTTTTTTACATTTGGTTTTGAAATGTAAAGATTTTTAATATTTTGGTACCATTACTATTTTTAAACTTTGTTTGTACATTATGTTTTGTTACGATTGCGAACAGTATTCTTAAGAGATTAAACATTTTTGTTTGTTTTGAGATAAATATTTTCAGAAATGGAATTTTGAACGAATGGTTTTTGCTTAATTTTTCCTACGATTACTTGATTATCAATGCAGCATTCCAAATTCGGTTTAGACTCCTAGGTCGAGTTTGGGGTGTTACATAGAGTTTGCTTAACCACTAACACATATACTTCTTTGCAAAGAATTAATTATTTGTGTATCACTGCTCACTTTATTGATAATGATTGGAAATTGAATAAAAAGGTTTTAAACTTTTGTCCAATTTCTAGTCATAAGGGTAAGTCCATTGGGATGGTAATTGAGAAATGCTTGTTGAATTGGGGGATTGATAAGTTGTTTACTGTTACTATTGATAATACAAGTTTAAATGATGTTCCTATTGGTTATTTTTAACAGCCCGTTTTTGGTCAAATCAGAACAGTGGTTTTGGGACCACAAATCTGAGATTAAAATATTTATTTTATTACATTTTAATGTTTACAGCATGATTGAGTGATTGTGTGAAAATTTCATTAAGAAATTTTATCGTTTGAATGGTCAATTTGATAAAAAAGGACTAAATCGCGTAAAATGAAAAAGTGCCGTTCTATTAGCTAAAGGTGTCTAATAGCTATATAAGTTTAAAGTTCAGGTCCTTAAGTGGTAAATAGATAATTAGTTTGATAGTGGATGATAGTGACATGGCATTTGGTGTAATTGTTAAATGTTTTAAAGGTTAAATAAGTAAATTGATTATTAATGGTTAATTAAATTAAAGCAAAGCCAAATTTCTATCATCTTTTATCATCTTCAACCGATTCTTCATGTGAAAATATGGTTAGAGATTTGAAAACTTCAATCTTGGCAATTAGGTATGTATTTTGTCCCGTTTTAATGATTTTTATGTTTTAGAGATCGTTGCAGCTAGTACTAGCTAGCCTAGGGACCATTTTGCAAAATTGTTAAAGATTTTGAATGTTTCCATTGATGAATAAGCATGTATTTTGAATTTTCTTGATAGATTATGAATGTTGGTTGTGAGATATATAAGTTTTGTTAAGTGATTTTTAGTGAAAATGCAAAATAGGGATTAAATTGAGAAATGTGTAAAGTTAGTGGTTAAAATGTGAAATAAATGAAAAATATGGGCTGATAGGGGCATAATAGTAATTTGGATAGCATGGGTATAATTGGAATTACACTAATTTGTGATTTTATGCAATAAGGACTAAATTGTAAAAAATGTGAAATATGTGGGGCAAAAGTGTAAATGTGTTTTAAAGTATGTTTTGGACTAAATTGAGTGAATATATGATTGAATAAGTCAATTTTGAATATATTTAGATTAAGAAAAGTGAAATACAAACTTGGATCGAGGAAAAGATAAGTGGTTGACTAATTGACTCGATTCGTGGTTTTAACATCCGAGGTAAGTTCGTATGTTATAAATTCATTTCAAATGTATTTTATGTACTTTGATATAGCGTGAATTGTGATTATGTAATTATGGACGAGTTGGGAAATGATTCGATGAATATTCGATAGTTGAAATCCTGATTGAACCTTAGGAATAATTTAGGATGCTAGTGACATGTCATTAGATATACTTGAGTTGGCTTGCGGCCATGATTTAGCACTATGTGTGCGAGATAAATCGATTTGGCTTCGGGCCATGCATATCGGTTGATTTGTCTTTGGGCCATGATATCAGAATTTCGGATAAGTTACATTGATTTGGCTACGGACCATGGTATAGGTACTTATCGAGTGAGACCTTTAGTATTCGACTTCTATTTCGAATGGTTCAGTGGGTAAATGAAGGATGTGATTGAGTATGAGATTTGTAATAGGCGATTTAGGGCCTTGTCAGAATAGTGGTGCGAGATCACAAATCCGAGATATCAAAATGAGTTTTTAAGGTATTTGAGATGTTTGCATGATATTATGAAAGTTTTATATGGAGATTTTATGAAATTGCCATTAAAAGGGTCCATTAGGACTAAATTGCAAAAGTTGTAAAATATGAGATTCTAGAAGGTTTTTGTATGAAATAGCTTTGGATTATTAATTAGAAGTCCTTAAATAGCAATTTTCCCAAATTATAATTTTTGGACAAAATTGGACATGAATTAGAATTTTATGAAGGATTAGTGGGAAGGGCATTTTGGTCTTTTACCAATTAAATGATTAAAAAGGGAAAAAGATGATAAAAATATTATTCATCTTCTTCCCCAAGTGCCGAAAATTAGAGAGACTCCATAACTAGGTTTCTTCAATTTTTTAAAGCTTGCAAGTAAGTGTATACTCACTCCGTTTTTAATATTCTTCGTATTTTTGGAGTTCTCGTATTATGAATTAGCTATTTATAGCTATAAGTTGAGCTAGAATTCATGTCCATAAAAAATACCCATGTATGACATGCTTGTAAAATGATGTTTTATGGAAAGATTATGAGAGTTTGATGTTAGATAAACATATTTTCCTAAGTGAATTCAATGAAAAATGTTAGTATGGACTAATTTGTAATAGTTATGAAATTGGTCATACATAATAGAAATAGTGACAATTGATGATTGATATAGTAGAGAAAATGAATCAGTTAAGCATGAAGTTTAAGAAAGTTGAATGAAAATCACTTTACAAGCCTAAGGGTGAAAGTGTAATTATGAGAAAGTTTAGGGGCAAAATGGAAATTTTGCCAAAGTATGAGTTATGAGTCAATTTAGTCAATATGAGTATTAAATGAGCTAAATTATTCTTATAGATCAAGAGAAACGAAGCCCAGACTGAAACCGAGGCAAGAACAAAGTCGAGGACTAAATTGCAATATCTACAGACATTTTGTACATTGAGGTAAGATTGTATGGGTCCCAAGCTTCATGGTTATTTTCATTGTGTTGGTTGTTATGTTGTTAAATATACATTAATTTCATGAGAATGTTTAATGATATGTTAAACAAAGAAATTAATGAGATTAAGCATGAGAAAGTCCCGATTGAAGTTGAATTACTTAGGATATTCGATCTACCACATGAGATGAGAAAGCCTGTATAAGACTAAGCCAAGCCATGACATCGGCAATCAAGAAAGTTATCATGTAAGTCCAAGACAAGTCTTGGCATTGAAGAGTTATTATGAGATGAAGACCCATGTAAGCCCAAGCCAAGGCATGGCATTGGTGAGTCTCCAAGAAAAGATGTCTTGTAAGTCCAAGACAAGTCTTGGCATTGTAGAGTTATCATGAGATAAAGATTCCATGTAAATCCAAGCCAAGGCTCGGCATTGGTGAGTATCAAGGAAGATTTTATGTAAGTCCAAGCCAAGGCTCGACATTGACAAAATAAAAATACCAAGTAAGACTATGTCAAGACATGGCAATGGTAAGTTCCCAAGAGAACCCATAAGGAAGACCTCGTGTAAGTGCATGTCAAGACATGGCGTCAATATCAAGTAAGAGATCCCATTGTAAGACTATATCGGGGATATAGCATTGGGATCCAAATACATGTGGGATGAGATTCAGTATCCTCGGTTATTCATAGTAATTCATTGGGCATAAGAGTAAAGATTGAATGAGAAAGCAAGAAGTTAAGTAAGTAAAGTTATCATCAAGTCATGCTAGTTAAAGTTAACTAAGAGTATTATACATGTGGTGAATGATTAAGTTGAGATTATGCTTAGGATAGTAAAGTATGCTGATCTATGTGATCAAGTGATACAGGTACCTTGTTTACCTCACAAGCATGAGACTAGTAAGTATCATGAGTTATGTAAGAATTTACAAGAGTAGGTAAGCTCAAACCCATGAGTTAGGCAATGCCTTTGTTTATGATGAATGAGTTTTTATTAAGCAATTATATTGCTATGTGCATTACATGCAAATTTACTAAGCTAAATGCTTACATCTTTAATTCTTTCTTTCTATATAGTCCCGCCAAGCTAACCTGTGGATCATTAAAGTCGAAGCTCGAAGCACACTATCAATCGCTATTTTGGTATAGCTATGTTGTTTATATTAAATATGGCACGTATAGGAAGCATTTCATTTGAAATATGTCTTAATGTAATATCGAGCATTGAATAGCATGGATGGTGAATAATTATGTGTTGGCTAAGGCATGTATTGAACCTTTGTGGTTGATGAAATGGTGTATGGATAATGAATGGTTGAGTGAATATATTAGCTATATGATGAATTAACTTTGTATATTGTATTTGATTTATTAAATTGTATGTATTATATTACGAACTTACTAAGCTTTAGAGCTTACTGTGTGAATTATTTCTTTGTTTTACAGTGTCAGTAAAGCTAGCTCAGATCTGGGAATCATCAGTGACTCAATCATACTATCGACTAACTATTTTGGTACTTTTGAAAGATGTGTATATTGAACATGGCATGTATAGGCTAGTTAATATGACATGTTTTGAAATGTTTGAACCTTGCCATGTGATTTGGCTTGGAAGTTGAATGATGTTAGTTTTTATGTATGAGATATGGAAATGATGAATATGTCATGAGGTAGTGAAAATGGAAATGGTATGTTTCATGCTTAAATGGTTGATGAGTATTGTGGTTTGAATGTGAACTTGTGCCATAGATTATATAATGCTTGAATTATATGCTTTGGTATATGAAATTGGTATTTTTGAATAAACTAAATTGAGTGGAAATTGAGTATGGATATGGATGGTATAGTTAGTGATTATTTGGTGTGTATATTGGTATGTTTTGGTTGCCATTTGAAGTATAAATGCATGTGATTTGAAACTTGTAGGTGATCCTAAGCGTGGGAGGCAAGTTTGGCCTTGTAAATGGCCTATAATTGCCAACATGGTTGAGCACATGGGCTTGTGGCTCGACCATGTTGTTTAAGTTTGCCAATTGAAGCAAGTCAAGCTCGACCACGGGCTGGACTCACGGGCGTGTGACTAGCCGTGTGGTGCAAGTCAATGTCGACCACGAGTGAGGCACACGAGCGTGTCTCAGGCCGTGTGGACAAGTCAGTATGTATGCTCTGTTTTGCCACGGCTTGGACGTACGGCCTACCCACACGGGCGTGTGACCTCTGTAACTTAGAAAAATGTTTGAAATTCAAAAATTTTTGTATGTGTTCGATTTAGTCACGGCCCCTTTCTAACACGTGTTTAAGGTCTTGTAGACCTCATTAAGGGACTATAAGTTTATATTTTGATATGTTTCAATGATGATTGACTATGTGTTGTAAAATGTTATGAAATGCTCGAAAATGATTAGTAATGCCTCTTAACTCTAATCTGGCGATAGTTACGGGTTAGGGGTGTTACATGGGTCATTTTGGTTTTAAAAAATCTTAACCATTAATTTTGTCTTGGTTTTCTCGTAATACATCCTTTTTCTTTAAGTGAACCTTTGGATCACCCCCAAACTTATTTTGAACTCAAGCTCATACATTTTTCCTTTTTTGGGGACTGAGCAAACTTTTCTTCGCTCTTTTTTTTTTTTAAGCATGAGCAAATACATCTTTATGAAAATTTCCTCAAATGTTGATTCCCAAGACAACTTTAGTTAAGATAGGTGCACAAAATTAGGATAACTTTAAAAAGATGGTAATTGGCTTATAATGTAGGTTCAATGCAAAAAAATCAGCCTTTATGCTCAAAATTACATTTTCAAGGGTCTAATAACATAGGGTTGGCTTGAAAAGGCTCAAACGGTCCAAAGAAATAGTGCCTATATCATTTTATATTTTTATGTCCCCTAGGATTTCGCCTCAAGAAAGTTACTAAGTCAATTCTAAAGATATAAACCTTCATACATGTCTAATCTCAAAAGAAACTAACTTTCCATGACAAACATTACTAAGGCTAAGATCATACAAGCATTCCATTCTTCATGATAACATACTTACACTTAGATAAAATCATCATTCATACTTGCATACAAACTATCTTAGTAACAAAAAAATATCTCTAAACATTCATTTATTAAAACATACTTATGAAAGAAATTATTGAAACATACTTGAAAATTTTAAAAGTTTGAGCAATTTATTTGCCTTACCCCCCTTTAAAAAGAAGAAATGTCCTCATTGCAAGAACAAAGTAATGAACGAAAACTGAACACCAGGTAGGGTTGTAAAGAAAGAGAGGTGAGTCATTAAGACTGCTTAAATACCAAGTCTTCCCTAATAACCCAATCCTATAAATGTTCATTCCCATTACCACATCACTTAGTCTTATTCTTTCTAAAGAAGTGTTAAGTTTGTTCATGCTTGCTATGTTTTATTCTATAGAAATTAAATCCTAATTACGAAAGAAATAAATTACTAAGGACCTAAAAATAATTAAAATAAATAACAAGACAAGAATCCCCCATTTTATTTTTCTGACTCATTCCTCTTGTCTTCTTTAGCTTTATCTCATCTTGCATCGTCAGTATCTTTCGTCCATGTCTCAAAGATAGCATTTGGGAACTCAGGAACAAAAGTATTAGAGATATTCTTAAAAGTATTTTGAATTGAGTTATCTATAATTTTTGCATATTTCTAGTAAGTTTGTTGTTGATTGTGCATGAACTTGCACATATCCATCAAAATTTACAACTCCGATTTCGTTAAAGTACTTACAAAAGTTGGCATGGGAGTTGTATATTCAGGTTCAACACTTAGCTTGATTGGTTCTTCTTCTGGCTCAACCCTTGGTTCAGGAATGTTCGGTTCCTTATCAGATTCTTCCTCTTCAGTGTTTGTAATTGAATTAGCTTGATTTAGGCCCATCTGCTGACTCCTCGATGATCCGCTCGATTGGCTCTTCTTGCTCTCCTTGACTCAGCTCATGCACCCTCTCTACTAATATTTCAAGATCATAATTTGTAATGCATCCTTGAACATATCGCCCCTTCAATTTTGCTTGTGTTTTAACACGGGCCTTTAAGCAAAGTGAAGTGATTAATGATGGGAAATAAGCACTTCCTGCCTTCTTTTTAGCACAATAATGAATCTCCTTGAGGATAATTTTCCCAACGTTAATGGACTTTTCTATCAAAGTTGCATATAACAAAAGCATCGAGATGGTGGAACTATGTGAGATAGGCATAAAACTGAAGTGAACGAAATAAAACTATACTTTTGCTATTGGTTTTAAGTATTCTCTTCGACAAGAATGGCTCCCATACTTTCTTATAATCCATTGGGATCCCAGATTTGACACAACATCAAGCACTTGTTGAAGAAAATCCCAATTGATATTGTTCATCATAGGGTAATACTTATCTTCTTCAACATCAAGTAAATTAAACAAATCATTGATGGACTTAGAAGTAAGAGGTACCTTTTTCTTTCGAATGATGACTTCAGTAGCATCTTGCGTAGTCAAACTAGCATAGAATTCTCAAACTAGTTCATCATGGGGAAGTGAACGAGCATCACAAAATTGTTCCCACTTGAGAGCATTGATTTTCTTTCTAATCGGTATAGGAACAACCATCAAATCATTATTCCTCAAGTCAAAACCTTTTTTGGGCATCATAGGTTGATGCTTGGAGATTGAATCAAATCTCTCTTTGTAACGCCCCAAACCCGACCTAGAAGTTAGGCCCAAATCTGGCTTGCCACATTGAAGTGTTTTTTGAAAACCATGTTTTCATTGAAAACCCTTTTTGTTTAAAAGCTTAAGTAAAATCCCAGTTACGTCAGTTTATTTTTAAAATGTGGTACATTGGAAAATTATAAATTTTATTCCGAAAATATATTTTTAGTTGAGGAAGCTAATTTTGAGAGTAATTGATTTACGAAAAAGATTAAGTCGCAAAACATTTTCAAAAATGTTGCGAAAACATAATGTTGTTTTAAAAATAGTCAACATTTGGAAAATCGTGATTTACTTCCAACAGATATAAATCGAAGTAAGTAAAAACCCTAAGTTAAAACCTAGAACCTTAAAGAGGCCTTATTACAAGAATTAAAACCCAAAACGGAATCTAAAGCATAAATGAAGTCCAAAGGCAGTCGTGTGGCCATACCCGAATCCCTCGCAGCACCAATCCTCCTAATGCTCGATATTACCTACACAGTTAAAAATGGAGTGAGTTGCAAAACTCAGTGTGTAATTCCCTCCTAACTAAAAATATTTAGTAAAAAGACGAATTGAGAATCGATGCAGGCCGAGCCCAATACGATAATGAGAACAATGTGTGTCGGTCTAAGCCCAGTACAATTTCTCTTGGATTTCAGCCCTTATCAGAAGCAATTGGGCCTAGTCCATTCTCCATATCGGTAACAGTTAGGCCTAATCCATAACAGAATTAATTCCATATGCATTGTAATAGCCCATTTTCGCCCGAGCCCATTTAGAAACCAAAATACAAAAAAAAAAAATTATAAAATCCAAACAGTCCTTTAGCAGTCCAATTTTACAAACCCAATAACAAAAATTAAACAGCAGGCGCCAAATACCAAACCGCCAAAACAGACCCAAAAATTAAAATACAATTGGCCCAATTTAAACTGTGGCTCAATTGGCCCAACGGTATTGACATTCTTAGAAACCCTAGGGCAAAACCTTAGCACCGCAACCTCTAGCGCACAGCCTCCGTACGCGCCACGTCCATGCCTCTATACAACCATAGCTGGCCACCGAACCTACAAAAACAAGGACAAATGACAGCAAAGTAAAAACAAAAAAGAAACAGTGTATTTTATTTTCATTTTTTATTTTCAATTTTGGCCTTTAAGAGGATGGAAACCAACCCCTGTAATCTTCTTCACGTTTTTTTACAGAAATACAACAAGAAAGAACAACGAACATTGTTTTGAAAAGGTGATTATTGTGTCTCAAGAATCTGTTTCCCAGCAATATTTTCCTTTTTTTGAATCTTTTTTTCATTCAAAAATACAAAGAAAAGAAAATGTTTACCTTGAGAGGGTTCGATCTTTGTCTTCTCCGTCGCAATCGGAGTTTAGATGAAGATTTCGGTAAAGGTTTGACCTTCGTTCTCTCCGTCGCAATCGGGGTTGGACAAAGAAGTGGTTGATCGGATCCCTTTTTTTACCTACGCATGCATATAGCAAATAAAAGAAAAATCAGAGAGAGTTCAAAGGATTTCTGATTTCAAATCTTGGCTTTCGATTTTTGGATTTCATTTCTTTTTCTTCTGATTTTTTTTCTTTTCGGTTTGTTGATTCATTTTCTGATTGCACATAAAAAATAATAAAAAGAAAAATAAGAGGTTTACCTTCATGAGAGTGCCATTGGAATGACCCTTATCCCATCGACCAACCGCCGATTAGAGTGGCGAAGTAATGATTGAAGGGAGGTTTCATTTGGGGTTCGGCTGAAAGGAGATTAAAAAAGGGATTAGGGTTTTGTTTTATGTTTTATTTTTTTAAATGAATAAATGGTTAAATTTTGGCAATATAAGGATGGTTTTGAACATAAAAGAAATGACACCGTTTCATTTAAGGAGAAACCCGCGCGTCGACCCGAATCCGCCCTCAGGATCGGTGCATTTCGAAATTGGGTTATTTCTGCGATTGGTCCTTCCCTATTTTGTGATGATTTGATTGAGTCCTTTCTACTGTGTCTTTTATTTATTTCTATTTTTCACTAAAATATTAAGCGACATTTCAATTCAGTCCGCGTCTAAACGCAGTGTTTTTGGAACTTGGAATATTTTCTTTTTTAATCGCTGTTCATATGTGTATTTTATTTCGATCCTAAATTTTATTTTAATAATTTTATTTGTTTACAAATTATCTTTTTAGTGTTATTTTTGTTTCAATTGAGTTTCTTATTTTAGTTTTATTTTTATTTTATTCATTTTAAATAATTCATAAAATAGTGATCAATAACCAAATTGTTTTTAATCTATTAGTTTTTGAATTTTTATTTTTATGTTAATTAGCAATTATCAATTTTGTAGAATCATTAAATTTCATAATTTATTGTTAACATAGCGTTTAATTTGTGAATAGTGCTCGATTAATGTTTGTACATCTTGTACCATAGCATGTTTCAAATTCCAATTATGTATGCCTTTATCAAATATTTTGTATACATTAAGTTCATTTTAAAAATTCACGCACATAAATTTTTTTTCAAAGACAAGGCAATGTTTGTATGTTTGGGAGTGTGAAAAATTATGCCCTAATGTACTGGGTGTAATTTTCTGTTCATCCAGATAGCCAAATACTTTTTTTAATTAAATATCATGAAGGTTAAAGATGATCTCGGTGTCGAGATATAAAGGTGTTATGTCCTAACGTACTGGATGTGATATTTTTATTCTTTCAAAACGTGCTAATCTTGAAGTTCAAGATTCAATATAAACTAACTTTCTTTAAGAAAACTCGCATTTTATAGCATATTGTTAATACGATTTTTAATTTGTGTATATTTCTTGATTAATGTTTATGCATTCTATTATCTGTTACGCCTCAAATTCTAACATGTTCTAATTTTACTAATTTTTTTATTTTATTTAAATGCATTTTAAGCCTAATATAAAATTTTGTTTTTTTTTTTCTAAAATAACCCAATGTTTGTGCGTTTGGAAAGTCAAAAAATTATGCCCTAACGTACTGGGTGTCAATTTTCTGTCCAACCAATAATCAAATACCCTCCTCTGATTGCATGTTTTGAAGATCAAAGATGATCTTGGTGTTGGGGTATAAAGGTGTTATGTCCTAACGTACTGGATGTGATATTTTTATTTCTTTTGAAATGAGTTAATCTTGAGATTCAAATTCAATACTGATTGATTTTCCTTAGAAAATTAATAACGTTTCCAAATTTTCAACGCAAGGACACTAATTAACCAATTTAGTACCCGTTCAGGGGCGCATGGGGGTGCCAACCCTTCCTCGTGCATAACCGATTCCCGAACCCGTTTTCTTGAATCTCGCAGACCAAAACATTTTTGACCCAATCACACCTAAACTGTAACACCCTAAATTAGGGGTTATTTGTAATTTAAATAAATTCCATGTGGATTTCAAGAAATAAATAAATAAGATTTTATTTAGCATGATTTAGGGTCTAGAAATAACCACGATTTAGGTCGAATTTGGGTTTAAAAAAAATTTAAATTAAAGTACTTAAAAGGAGGGAGCTTGGTGGAGATAGGGTTTAAATAAAAATTGGGAGAAGCATGACACAAGAATGGGCTTGGTACAAGTGGCTTAGTGCGCCTAAGAGAGGTGCTAGGGGGGAGGTTCGAGCCTCGGCAGGAACAAGGAGGAAATATTTTTTTCCCTTGTGGGCTTTTTGGGCGTTAGGCCTAGGAAGGCCTTATAATTAAATCAGGGGGCTTATTGACATGAAAGTTGAGGAGGCGGAGTGGTTGGGGCGCCACTTAAAAGACCTTGGTGCATGGACTCGGGTTCGAGTCGTGGTAGGTCTGAGGAGTTTATTTTTTGGGCTTGATGCAAAAAGGAAAAGGGCTCGGTAAGGGTTATAATAAAAGGTGGGGCTTTATGTCATAAAGGTCGGGCAGGAAGAGATGGCAAGGGGCGTTGGAGGGGGCCTGCTGCTGCTCTCCTACAAAGGTCATGAGTTCGAATCACAAGCCCTGCATTTCGTTTTTTTTAACTTTTTTTTCCCTTTCCTTACTACTGTCGAATGGGAGAATTTGGTTCAATTTAGGACTCCTAATTAGGCCTATTTTTATGTCATAATCAGCTGGAAGAGGGGGAATTTTAGTGTTTTATTTGCTATTAAATTGTTGAAGGGATTAGGAGATTAAAGCTAGATTTATTTTGTGATAATTCAAGGCTGGAAATTATCACAAAATAAAGAGAATTGGCCAACATTGGGACTCCTTGGGCTGTTCTTAATCTGATTTTTCATACAGCAAAGAATAGAAAAACTCCAGCAACAAATTTCTTTTCTTCTCTCCAAAATTTCTGCTGCCGAAACCCCTTTGTTGCATTGCTCAAGTTATCAAAAAAATTCCAGCTTCTCTTCCCTTCCACAAGCTGAATATACCCCCTCAAAAAGAGAAAATTTACAGCAAACTCTTTCTCTTCTTCCTCTCTTCTTTGTGCTGCCAAAATCTCCCTTAAACTCTTAGCCAAAAAATTGCTTAGAAAATTCCAGCACTATTATTTTCCTTAGCGAATACACCTCCTCCTTCACAAAAATTTCCAGCCCTTTCAATCATGCATTAGGCGAATATCATATCTCCAAACTAGGTCTGCCAATTTTTCAATAAGTGTGGTAAGGATAATCATCTCTTTTGGAATTAAAATTATGGCCTACGATTAAGTATTAACTTGATTAAAATCAATTGTAGGGAAGTTTTGATTTTACTTTCAAGGGATTAATTAAGGCTTGAGTTTGTTAGGAAATCAAATCCGTTTAAGGTTAAGAGATCTAACATTATAGATCGACTTTTCGAGATCTAGGAGTTCGGTAGAAAAGGTGTGTATGATCTCTTTACACACTTTATTAATTAACATGACATTATTGTTGCTTTAAATCTTTTTGGTTGTGATTAGCTTGTGGCATAATCATGGATTAAGGTAAGTCCCTAATTTGTGATTTTTGATATATGATTTGCATGCCATCACATGATGATTAAATGCTATGACATGAAATATGATAATTGATGTATAAGCATGTGATGGTGGGATTGATGAGAGGAGGGAAGATTTTTGGTATGTCGCGATGGTTTTGACCACAAGATGGGTTGGCCCCATCGGTTTATTTGTGACCTATGGTCATCGGTGGTTTTGACCACAAGATGGGTTGGCCCCATCGGTTTATTTGTGACCTATGGTCATCGGTGGTTTTGACCACAGCGATTGAATATTTGCGACTAAGTCCCGGTGGTTTGGTACCACCGATGGTTTTGACCACACTTGATATTTTGTGACCTATGGTCATCGATTGGTTTTGACCACACGATGGGTTGGCCCCATCATTTAATTTGTGACTTTAAGTCATCGATGGTTTTGACCACACGGGGTAGAAAAGGAGTATGGATGGCTAGTTGGGTTGCATGTGCATGTTTAATTAAGAAATTGTGTATGAGTTGTATTTTTGGGAGGGGATTTACACCTGAGTCTTGGTGACTCACCCTTTCCTTAACATTTTGCGAGATGAGTAGATCGCGGAGATGGAGTCGGAGAGGACTCGAGCGGCCATGCCATCATTGGATTTGAAATCACTTGTTTTAGTTAATCATATTTATTTTCTAAGTCTTTTATTTTGGGATTGTAATAAGGCCGCTATTTATTTTGTGGATGTTATTTTTTTATTTTACTTATGCTATGTTACAAATGAAATTTTCAATTGATAAATAACAGTTAAAAATAATTTTCAAACTTAATAAACTTTTACGGGTTTTTAAAATATGTTACCATCGGGTAACAAGAAAAATTAACTAAGTAAACTATCGCTTTAATCATTTTAAAATGATACATGATCAATGTTTTCAAAAGGGTTTATAAAGCCCAATTGTATTTATATAAAAGGCCCAACCGAGTTTTCAAACCTGTTTTAAATACCTTAGCCAAATTTTATCAATTTTCACCCAACTTTCAAATTGGCCCAAAATATTTTACCCAAGAACATACGGATCCGGTCGGGACTCATGGACCGGGTTTGGGGTGTTACAAATTAATATCGAGCAGGTTCAAAACTTCGGTGTGGGGGCCCAAGGCCCAAAATATTTGGTTTTTGGATAGTAGGCCTTATTATAATGTTTGAGAAATTGTTTTTGGCTTGATCAGCATGGCACCGAGTCTCCGGCACCTATCCGCCAGTAAGTACTTCTATCAATTTTTGTGAACTCTTTTGAGGAGGGGTAGAAGGAAAAAATGGGAACGTAGACTACTAGAGTAGAAACTGTTGAACCCTAGGGCTAGTGTACCCCAACTATGCATAAGATTTAATAATTACCTAAACAAACCCTGTGAGTTGTTACTAAGCAAAAGATGTGGCAATCGTTATACGCATGTCTAGGATTGGATTCGGTGGGGCACAGTATTTAAGCGATCCTCGTGACTCACCTCCTACTCACTTAAATCCTACAGTGCGTAGTAACGGTTCATCCTAGCTGAGACGACACACTCACAGGCTAAATTCGATAACTAAAACCCGAAAGGGACTAGCCGTTTTGTTTTGGAAATAATTAAAATTTTAGTTTAAAAAAAAGACCAAAATACCCCTCAGTATGAAAAATGACCAAAATACCCCTGGTTTGTAAAATACCCTCCGTATGAAAATTTTCAAATAGAAATTTTCAAAATATCCTTCTTTTGTAAAATCACTTAGAACCCAAATTTTGAAAATTTATTTTTTTAAAATACCCTGATTATGGAAAATTACTAAAATACCCTTAGGGGTAGAAATTACAAAAACGCCCTTGAATTATGAAATTTCCAAAATACCCACGGTTTTAATCAAAAATTTCATCACATGAAAAGTGCCCAAAAATCTTAAAATTCGAAAACGTCATGATTTTGTAAAATTACAAAATTGCCCCTAACCTACCAAATTACCAGAATACCCCTAACTTTCAAAATTTTGCAACATCACTATTTTGGAAAGTACAATTATCAAAAAGAGCCCTCAAGGTTTTACAACTTTTTGAAATATCCCTAATTTATCAAATTTTGCAAATTTACCCTGATTTGTGGAAAATTACCAAAATGCCCCTGAGATTCAAAATCACCGAAAGACCCCCAAATTTCAAAGTTTTTTTTAAATACCCGGGAAATTAAGAGTTTTAAAATAATTTTTGACAAAATCATTCGAGAACCTGTATTTTTGAAAAATTACGAAAATACCCCTGTAGGACAAATTACGGAAAATACCCCCGGGTAGTGGAAAAAACAATCACCATGAAATCAACAACTCTCTTTAACTGAATGAATGAAAGACTGTGTGTTTGGTTGATTACGAAAGAACCACTTCTAAAACTCCTATCATAAAATTTCTTCGCGGATAACCAAGTGAAACTAAGGTACTGATATATAAAAAAAAATTCTTAAACAGATTAACACGATCGTTAGAATGAGTTCAAGAGGTCGTGGACGTCCGCCTCGTGGCTGTGGTAGAGGTAGGATGACCCTGTCAGAGCCCGCGAGGTCCGGTCATGGGTCCGAAAATGAGATGTCGGATCTGCCGACACCGAAAACTGAGTTCCAAGACCATACGGGTGGTAATAGCGTAGTACTCAGGCGATGCTACAGGTATTGGAATGAGTAGGTCGAGGTGGCGTGGTGCGAGAACCCGTAAATCTGTGGCTGAACGACTTCGGGCTAATGGAGCAGAAGTATTCAGAGGAGTTTCCGGAGTGGCGCCCAGTGTGGCGGAATATTGGTTAGAGTCCACGGAAAGGATTATGGGTGACTTGGATTTCACCCCTGAGGAGAAGTTAAAGGTATCATCTCTCTGCTTCGGGATGAGTCCTATCAGTGGTGGCTCACCGTAAGGGATGGAACGGTGGCAGAAAATATCACGTGGGAATTCTTCAGGGAAGCTTACCAAAAGAAGTATATTGGAACTAACTATGTAGACGCTCAGAGGAAGGCTTTCCTAAACCTGGTACAAGGAAATAAGTCAATGGCGGAATATGAGGCCGAGTTCCTCCGATTGAGTAGATATACTCGGGGTATTGTGGGTACCGAGCATAAGCGCTGTGTCAGGTTTGAGGATGGCCTGAGAGATGAGCTGAGAATGATGATAGCTCCACAATAGGAACGGGAGTTTGCTGTTCTTGTGGAGAAGTCTAAGGTTGCTGAGGGAGTAAGACAGTCCGTTAATGGAACCAAGATTGGAATTGGAATAAGAGGAGCTCGGAACCATCGAGTTCTCGGTGATCGACAAAAGAGGTCAAAGTTTGGTGGGTCGGATCAAGCGCTAGGCCTCTTCTTGCTAATCCTCAATGGCCACCATGGTGTGATAAGTGTGGCAAGTTTCACAAGGGGGAGTGTTGGAATGGTAATCGTGGATGCTTTGAATGTGGGTCTATGGAGCATCGAGTTAGAGATTGTCCTAAGAAGGCGGCTAGGTTTGAGAACGGAAGGTCGGGATCATGCACCGAAGAAGGATAACCAATAACCACGGAGGGGTCGAGGTGCGACTAGGGGTAATGGAAATGGTAGCAGGCATGGCCGAGGTCTTTGAAGGTCAGAGGCGAGGCAACCAAGGTTGGTTTATGCGGTTGGCCGTCGCGAGGAGGAAGATGTGCGGAGGTGACAATGGGTAAGTTTCTTATTTTTGAATACCCTCAATTGTCTTGTTTGTGGTTAAGTTAGCTCGTTCTTATGTTGCTAGTAAAGTGTGTGAAACTTTGATTATGAACTTAGAGAACGTGTCTAGGAAGCATGATAATTATTTAAGATCGAGTCTTGTGATGGTAGCATAGTGCGGTGAGTAAAGATGTCACGGTTATTCGTTAGTAAGTAATTTCGAGGACGAAATTAATTTTTTAGGGGTAGAAGCGTAACACCACGAATTAGGGGTTATTTGTAATTTAAATAAATTCCATATGGACTTCAAGAAATAAATAAATATGATTTTATTTAGCATGATTTAGGGTCTAGAAATAACCACGATTTAGGTCAATTTGGGTTTAAAAAATTAAATTAAAGTACTTAAAAGGAGGGAGCTAGGTGGAGATAGGGTTTAAATAAAAATTGGGAGAAGCATGACACAAGAATGGGCTTGGTACAAGTGGCTTAGTGCGCCTAAGAGAGGTGCTAGGGGAGGTTCGAGCCTCGGCGGAACAAGGAGGAAATATTTTTTCCTTGTGGGCTTTTTTGGCGTTAGGCCTAGGAAGGCCTTATAATTAAATCGGGGGCTTATTGACATGAAAGTCGAGGAGGCGGTGGTGGGTGCCACTTAAAGACCTTGGTGCATGGACTCGGGTTCGAGTTGTGGTAGGCGCAAGGAGTTTATTTTTTGGGCTTGGTGCAAAAAGGAAAAGGGCTCGAGTAAGGGTTATAATAAAAGGTGGGGCTTTATGTCATAAAGGTCGGGTTTGGAAGAGATGGCAAGGCGTTGGAAGGGGTTCTTCTTTGCTCCCTACTGCAGAAGTCATGAAGTTCGAATCACAAGCCCTACATTTCATTTTTTTATTTTTTTCCTTTCCTTCTTTGCTTGTAGAATGAGAGAATTTGGTTCAATTTAGGACTCCTAATTAGGCATATTTTATGTCATAATCAATTTGGAAGAGGGGAATTTTAGTGTTTTATTTGCTATTAAATTGTTGAAGGGATTAGGAGATTAAAGCTAGATTTATTTTGTGATAATTCAAGCCTGGAAATTATCACAAAATAAAGAGAATAACCCAACATTAGGACTCCTTGGGCATTCTTAATCGATTTTTCATCTGACAAAGAATAGAAAAACTCCAGCAACAAATTTCTTTTCTTCTCTCCAAAATTTCTGCTGCCAGAAACCCCTTTGTTGCATTGCTCAAGTTATCAAAAAAATTCCAGCTTCTCTTCCCTTCCACAAGTGAATATACCCCTCAAAAAGAGAAAATTTACAGCAAACTCTTTCTCTTCTTCCTCTCTTCTTTGTGCTTCCAAAATCTCCCTTAAACTCTTAGCCAAAAAATTGCTTAGAAAATTCCAAGCACTATTATTTTCCTTAGCGAATACACCTCCTCCTTCACAAAAATTTCCAGCCCTTCCAATCGTGCATTAGGCCGAATATCATATCTCCAAACTAGGTGTTGCCAATTTTTCAATAAGTGTGGTAAGGGATAATCATCTCTTTTGGAATTAAAATTATGGCCTACGATTCGTATTAACTTGATTAAAACCAATTGTAGGGATATTTTCGGATTTTACTTTCCAAGGGACTAATTAAGGCTTCGGGATTTGTTAGGAAATCAAATCCATTTAAGGTTAAGAGATCTAACGTTATAGATCGGCTTTTCGGGATCTAGGAGTTCCGGTAGAAAAAGGTGTGTATGATCTCTCTACACACTTTATTAATTAACATGACATTATTGTTGCTTTAAATCTTTTTGGTTGTGATTAGCTTGTGGCATAATCATGGATTCCGAGTAAGTCCCCTAATTTGTGATTTTTGATATATGATTTGCATGCCATCACATGATGATTAAATGCTATGACATGAAATATGATAATTGATGTATAAGCATGTGATGGTGGGATTGATGAAAGGAGGGGGAAGATTTTTGGACTGTCGCGGTGGTTTTGACCACAAGATGGGTTGGCCCCATCGGTTTATTTGTGACCTATGGTCATCGGTGGTTTTGACCACAAGATGGGTTGGCCCCATCGGTTTATTTGTGACCTATGGTCATCGGTGGTTTTGACCACAACGATTGAATATTTGCGACTAAGTCCCGGTGGTTTGGTACCACCATGGTTTTGACCACACTTGATATTTTGTGACCTATGGTCATCGATGGTTTTGACCACACGATGGGTTGGCCCCATCATTTAATTTGTGACTTTAAGTCATCGGTGGTTTTGACCACATGGGGTAGAAAAGGAGTATGGATGGCTAGTTGGGTTGCATGTGCATGTTTAATTAAGAAATTGTGTATGAGTTGTATTTTTCGGGAGGGGGATTTACACACTGAGTCTTGGTGACTCACCCCTTTCCCTTATCATTTTGCAGATGAGTAGATCGCGGAGATGGAGCCGGAGAGGACTCGAGGTGGCCATGCCATCATTGGATTTGAAATCACTTGTTTTATTTAATCATATTTATTTTTCTAAGTCTTTTATTTTGGGATTGTAATAAGGCCGCTATTTATTTTGTGGATGTTATTTTTTTTTATTTTGCTTATGTTATGTTACAAATGAAATTTTCAATTGATAAGTAACCGGTTAAAAATAATTTTTCAAACTTAATAAACTTCTACGGGTTTTTAAAAGATGTTACCATCGGGTAACAAAAAATTAACTAAGTCAACTATCGCTTTAATCATTTTAAAATGATACATGATCAATGTTTTCAAAAGGGTTTATAAAGCCCAACTGTATTTATATAAAGGCCCAACTGAGTTTTCAAACCCCGTTTTAAATACCTTAGCCAAATTTTATCGAATTTTCACCCAACTTTCAAATTGGCCCAAAATATTTTACCCAGTAACATACTAGATCCGGTCAGGACTCATGGGCCTGGTTTGGGGTGTTACAAAAACAAAGAGGATTGGTGGCGGCTCCATATTTTTAAAGTCGATCCCCATTTTTCAAATAAAATTAAAAATGGTTTTGACAGCTTGGCGACTCCACTGGGGACTGGTTGAGAGTCAGGCCATTAGATTGATTATCTTTTGTCCTTTTGATTGAAAATTTGAAAATTATTTTGAAAAATCATGTTTCATTTGATGCATTTGTGCTATGATTAATGTTGAGTCTTGCAAAATTCTCTTACATCGAATTGCATAACCATTGTGGTTACACCTTTAAGTAGGAGTGAGAAACTATGCTTTCGTGAGCTTTTCACCTCCGCATGGGCTAGTGGACTGCTTCCGGGGTACATCTGTACCTATGTGCTTCGTGAGATTTTCATCTCCACATGGCCATAGGGAAATGTATTCCCCTGAACCAAACTCAATCCATATGAGCCTATAATGGGTAAGGATTGAGGAATCTGCTGGTTCAAGTACCCATTCTTTAGAACCAAACCACATATAAAGAGATCTAGGAGCCTACCTTAGATAGAGCCACGCCAAACCCTAGTGGTCACACGAATAGGTGTTCTGTGTTAATTATTTCTCTTGCACTAACGTGTTTTCTTTTGTTTTGATTGCATTTGCATTGCATTTCATGCATGTGCATTACATCATTTGCATTACGCTATTTTCATCACATTGTATCATTTGCATTAGTTTTTACAAAATGACCCTGATTAGGTGAAATATTTTTAGTTAACCTAAAAAACATGGAACAAATGTTGTAGAGATTAGAGCAAAGGCAAATACTGATGCAAGAGCAGTTGGCCAAAATTCAACGGGATATGCAAGATCAAATGAATATGATGCACCAGTTAACCCAATTACTAGTCGGAGGGCTTGAAAAAAGGAATGGCCCAGTGGTCAGCAGTGGGGATGATGATGAAGACATCGTTTATTCCCTGATAAGTATCCCAACTCAACAGACACACATTCACATGGGGTACCCGTCCTTATCAAACCTCGATATCAGACTGATACCTCGGCCTTGTTGAACTTCCCAATGGGTTCAGGTTCTATCCCGGAGGATGATCGAGCCAAACCAGTTGTACTGACAGAAACAAAAGAAAAAGGAAAGTGGACTTTAGAAGCCCCATAGAAAAAGGAAAATAAAGCGAATAGTAGGAGAAGGCATAACAAGGGCAACCAGGAGCTTATCACAGTAGGCCAGCCAAGGATTGTAATAACCAGCTGCCAAGTCTCCCCTAGGGCAAGAACCTAATCCAAGACTGAACTCAGAAAAACCCCAATTTGCACCTATCCCAATCACGTACAGAGAGTTATACCAAATGTTGTTTGAAGCACATGTTGTATCCCCTTTTTACCCGAAACCAATGCAACCTCCATACCCAAAATGGTATGACCCAAAGGCCCAATGTGAGTACCACGCGGGGGTCACAGGGCATTCAATAGAAAATTTCCTTGCTTTCAAGAAATTGGTGGAAAAATTCATCAACATGGGTGTTGTGAAGTTAGATGACGCGTCGAATGTAGAAATATGAACCTGGGAGCATTTTGAACAATTGGACTGCGGAAAAAATTCCTGTAGTATTTAAAGCTTACTAAGAGTAATGTACAGAAAGCACTTGTTGCTTTAAGCCTAGGAGCAATAAGATTTCTTTTGTGAAATAGGCTTGTGTCTAGAATTCTTATTTCAATAAGATGCATCTTTTAAGCAAATATCTTTTATTCTTTACATTTTATACTATACATTCTTTGGTTTTTAGAATATTCTTTCATTTTTATTCATGACCATACCATACAAATAATCATCCTTAGAATTATTTATTCTTTGGGTTCTTTGCCTTTGTGCCTAGGTACCCAGATATCAACGACGTAAGCGATGTTGTTACTGACTCCCTTTTTGAATGAAATATGGATTTGAGGGATCTTAGGACTTTGAAGATGACAGAAATTGTAACCTACTTCTGATTTGTTAAGGATGATAGAACTGGATGAAAACTAGATCCTACGTCGCGAGCCAAGGAAGGAGATAAAGATCAAAGCCTAGCTCAATGCAAAATAAGATTTCCTATATGTGGGGCATGGATGTTACCAAGTCAGTCTCATCAAAAGTTTTTGGCCAACATCGATTCATTTTCATGGATGTAGGTTACTTCATTAAGATGGTAAAAGTCACTTCATATGCCAATATTACAAAGTCGATAGTCATCAGAACAAAAACAAAAACAAAAAAAAAGAAAAGAAAGAATACCAAAAAAATGTCGAAAAAATCATATTTAACCGCACAATGTCAAAAGTTTGCGGTCTATTCGAAGATCAAGTGCCACATCACAGTGCAACAAAGGCAGCCAAAAAGAAAAATAAAAGATCAAAAAAAAAACATTGAGACTTGTAAAGATTGGCATACAGAAGTTACTATTTACCCTCTATGCTTTCAAACATTGGCCAAGACGGTCACCGGGGCAGCACACTTATTTTGGTTTCGCCCATTGAAGTTAAATTTCATTTTTTTTAGTCTTATCAGAATTGAAGTTGGATGAGGCAGAACACGTTTAACCTTAATATGATCAGTTGAATTTGAAGAGAAAATGTTAAAAGCTATCTATCACGATCAGCTGGTGCGAGCTCACAAAAAAAAAATGATTCGTCCTAGAAAATTTCATAATAGGGCTTTGAAGAAGATTCTTTCCTATGCAAAAGGAACTTCAGAAGAAAGAGGAGGCGGGAAGGACCTTAAGCAGCAAAGAAGGCCTGTTTTGGGAAAGCATGGATATTGTCTGAAATAGATGACAAGAACCTGCCCAATTCAGTGAATTCAGAAAAAAAAGAAGAAGAAGAAATAGGAGAGGCCAAGGCGAAAACCCGCAAAGGGCGCTTTGAGACCAAAGGGGATTTGAGTTGAAAACCTGAAAAGGGCGGCTCAAATTTTGATCAAAGGGGGCATACAACAGTCTTGCTATGCCTGAATTAACAATGAGGAAGTATGCTATGTTTTGGGGCATCGAAAAAGTACTTCAGATCCCTAAACACATGTTGTGGTCCTCAATAAGTTTGAACAGAGAAGCTCAGGCGCGATATCTAGGGCACCTAGTGTCCATTTTACCCATTTTAAATTTTTTATTTGTGATTATATCATTTTTTTCAAAATATGTTCACAATAAATTTCTTTATTGGTTGCGATTGCTATCTTTGCTTAGCTTATTTGTTTCGAGCTATGCTCCTAATCAATTTCCTTCTTGTCCATGGTTATGATCTTTTTCAGGCATTTTGCATTGAAATAATGATTAGTGGACTAATAATATTTTCATAAAATGAGTTTCGCATACTACTCTGGAAATTTCTGAATAATACAAGAAATTGAAACAGGATTATTGTTTAAAACTCACCAAGTGTGAGGGATGGAAATATTGGTGGAGGAGAAGTCTAAACTGAGACTATCTCTCCGATTTTTTGCCAAAATAGTGGTTGAACAAATGACAAGATATTGCATCAGTAATACAATCCTGACAAAAATTGGGCACCATTAACCCAAATGTAAAATGGGAATCATTCTCTGGAGAAAAATTGATATTCTGCATTTACGCGAGCATCATGCATACACATTTGGTTGGGTCACTCGGCGAGTGATCAATTGATGGAACAAGCTACAGGCCCTATACCCACGAGTTATAGTGGGATAGATGGAAGATAATACGGATCATATACCTTTGAATAGCAATGGGATGGATTGAAGAAGAAACAAATCCCGTATTTTGAGGTTGCAGTGGGATGGATGGGAAAGGATTCGGATCCTATACCCCTAAGTCATAATAAGAGGAACCCTGAAGTTACAGTGGGGCGAGTTTGTTGAACAAAATATTCATTTTCTTGGGTTTTCTATCATGATTCAGTCGAACAAGAGGGCAGGACATCACCCTGATAAACAATGAACGATGACACCTTAAACTTTAAAAAAAAAAAGGGGATAATTCTCATGAAATTTTGCATTCATGTAAAACACATTTAGTTAGGAGCATTAGATTCATGCCGATCATTGCATCCTAATCATTGTGGAAAATCATTCTAATGACATTCTGCATTCATACAAATGTCATCCGTAAGACACATCTATTTAGGGGCATTTGATTCATTCCGATCATTGCATCCTAATATTTGTAAAAATGGATCATTCTCATGAAATTCTGCATTCATGCAAAACACATTTAGTTAGGAGCATTTGATTCATTCCGATCATTGCATCCTAATCATTGTAGAAAATCATTCTCATGACATTTTGCATTCACACAAATGTCATCCATAAGACAAATCTATTTAGGGGCATTTGATTCATTCCAATCATTGCATCCTAATATTTGTAAAAAGGGATTATTCTCATAAAATTCTGCATTCATGCAAAACACATTTAGTTAGGAGCATTTGATTCATTCTGATCATTGCCTCCTAATCTTTGTAAAAAGACTATTCTCATGACATTCGCATTCATGCAAATGTCGTCCATGATACATTTAGTTAGGAGCATGAGATTCATTCTGATCATTACATCCTAACCATTTTGCATAAGCATAAACAAAAAACTGATTTTACAGGACAAGTCCCCTTGAGGACGTTGACACAACATCGGTGAATTTGAAGATCTTTCCTTCCTGAGCGAAGCAGATCAAAAATAGCAGATCTGGCAATCCTGAAGTTACGGGAGTAGATTGGAGACATCAATTGTATCTCCCTGACCAGCAGTGGAATAGGTCAAAAATTGTAGATCTTGTCACCCTAAGCAGTAGGGAACTAAGATGGAACGGCAAATCTCGTCTCCCTAAGCAGTAGTAGAACAGATTTAAGCCATCAGCCCTATCTCCTTGACCAGCAGTAGAATAGGTTGAAAATTGTAGATTTTTTCACCCTAAGCAGTAGAGAACCAAGATCGAACGGCAAATCTCGTCTCCCTAAGCAGTAGTGGAACAGATTTAAGCCACCAGCCCTATCTCCATGACCAGCAGTGGAATAGGTCAAAGATTGTAGATCTTGTCACCCTAAGAATTGAAACACCCCACACCCGGCCCACGAGCCTGAACCAGATCTGGTATGTTCCTAAAGTAAACCGGTTTCAAAGATTTTCGTTACTTAGAGAGAATTTGAAAAATTTTTAGAAAAATGTTGTTGTGGATGGGGCTCAGATTGGGAACCCATTTAATTTATTTGTAAATCCAATTTAAGTAAGGTGTCAAAATAATTTTAGGGTTCATTTTTAAAGAAATAATTTACATCCAAAATAGTTATTAGCACAATATTTAAAAGTAAAGCAAAAATAAAGAAAATCCACTGGGCCTTATGGCCTTATTACATCAAGTAAAACCCAATAATAAAATTAAAGGTACTAAACAGAAATAAAGTCCAAATTTAAATAGAATCTTCAAATGGAACATGGACACCTCAAGGTCTACCATCCCGGTCCGTCACTGTTCATCACCTGAAAAAAAGTTCCCACAGCGGGGTGAGTCAATAGACTCAATGTGCACACAGTACTAACATTCAACAAATCAGGCATACATGTTCATATCAAATTCATATTCATATAAAATAAATTATGATGCAACCCAAACCCAAGCCTAATGGTCCATCCGCTACACACCACCCGTACACCGGTCCACACCGTGGGACTACTAAGTCAACCCTCCATCCGCTACACACCATCGAAGCGATCAGCTGCGGTCGGCGTGCTCATCGCCTATATAATTTGTGCCATTAGACACCATATTCAAATAATGTAACCGGGTTACCAAATTCGAGATAATGTAACCTGAGTTACCATATTCAAATTTTGTGACCGTAGTCACCATATTCCGTTAGTGAGACCAAGTCAACACCTTCTTCCCTTTCACATAAATCCGAATGCCCCATAAATTTTATATTATGCACAACATATTTATTTCCACATTCATATATATATATTTTCACATGTTATAAAATAACATATTTCATAATCCTATTAGAAGTAGGAAACGTACCTGAGTACTTTTTGTACCACATTTGGGTACTTAGCCATATTCACATTCTTACGTAAAATCATATAATTAATATTTGCCATATAACGTATTGAAGGTTAGTATGGGTACACACCTGATTCGCTTAATAGAATCTTTGAGATCCCGAAAATTTCGATCTAACTTTAGATCCTATATTCGGCCCATCATACAAAAACACATTAATAGCCTTTTTGTTTTTTAAAACCAAATCCTAATAGGAATGGTATTACCAATACTTACCTTCTTTGCCGATTTGATTGATGATCAAATCCCGAAGATTTGTGTTCTTCTTCCTTGAAATCGGCTAACCATTAAATCCATTGATTTGATTAGTCTCTTGATTATAACAAATAGATCTAGACATTTAAAAGAGAACCTTGGCCGATTATAACCACTTACCTTATGATGAGATTCCCAAAATCGATTCCTTGCTCCCTAAGTGATGTCGAAATTCCTAAAATTCACATGTTAGATCGATCTAACTTTAATAAATAAAATTTTGCCTTTGGCCGATTGTGCCTCACCTTAAATTCCTTGAATCAAATCCAAAACTCTTCCTTTGATATTCGGCCATGAGACAAAAAAGGGATATTTCTTAGATCTTGATTAAAAGAATTAGAAGAACAAGAATTAATTATTCTTACCTTAGATCCTTGATCTTTATATTTGGTAATTGTAGAAACACGAGATCCTTGTAGATTCGACCATGAACAAGAATAGGGATTAGGCCATTCACTTTGGCAAATAGAAAAGAAAGGAAATTGAATAGCTTAACCTTACCTTGATGCCTTTAATCGATTGCTTCCTTGCCTAGAGTTACAGAGATTCGCTATGGAGATTTAACAGGATCAAAAGAGAAGGGTTTTGGCTTAACAATGACAGAGGAGAGGAGAAGAAAAGATGGAGTCTTTGCTTAGTAAAGATTTCGGAGAGAGAAATAGGGCTAGGAATTTTCGCACACATAGGAAAAAGATGAGAGAAATCCTCTAACTCTCCTTCTTCAACTAAAATTACTAGGCCAAGAGTCCTTGACTTGGCCACCACCTTCCTTGTGATAATATTATCTCTTTTATTAAAGAATAAAAGTGTTTAATCCATCATTTATCTCCTCAATTAAAATCCTTTATTTATCACTTAATTTATCAAGTTTTAACAGAAATAAAACTCCTCCCTTTCTAGAATTAGGTGCCGTCCACCTCAACCTTCTGGAAGAAAAATTAAAACCTTCATTATTTGCTTCCCAAGTGACTTGAACCCAGGCCCATTTCCCTTGCACATGGCGCCATTTCCATAGGCCCTAAGTGACACCTTCAGGCCACTTTTCCAAGCCTGTTTGTGTGTCTAATCTCACCAACTTTTTCTTTTAAGGCCCTCTTGCCCTTATTTCCTATTTTGAACTTTAAATTTTGACATTTCTCGATCATTTCTAAGTTTCCTAAAATTTTTGATCATCTCTGTAACTTGCCATTTTTCTTACATGTTCAAGTTTCCAAAATGTTCAGGTTTCCAAAATGTTCGAGTTTCCAAAATGTTCAAGTTTCCAAAATGTTCAGGTTTCCAAAATGTTCAGATTTCCAAAATGTTCAGGTTTCCAAAATGTTCAGGTTTCCATTTTCATGCATTTCCAGGTTTCCAAAAATATCAAAAATTTATTTGTAGTGCTTAAACTTGTCATTTCATACAATTAAACTGAAAATGCATAGGCCCTTTTCAGGATGTTACAGTTCTACCCCTTAAACAAAATTTCGTCCCCAAAATTTCCTAACTAAAATAGTTGAGGGTGTTCTTTGTCGCATGGTCTCTTCCTCGCTCCCACGAAGCTTCTTCCGATCCATGATTGCGCCATAACACTTTGACTAGAGGCACCGCTCTTCCTTCGTAGTACTTTCACATCACGTTCCAAGATCATGTCGGTTCTTCCTCGTAGGATAAGTCCGCCTTAGCTCCACTTCTTCAACAGATACCACATGCGAAGGATCCGATCGGTGTGACGTAGCATGGATACATGAAATACGTCGTGCATCTGCTTCTGCAATTCGTGGCAACTCTAATTCGTATGCCACTGACCCAACTCGTTTCAGTACTCGATAAGGCCCTATAAACCTTGGGCTTAACTTTCCTTTTTGACCGAACCTCATTACCTTCTTCCAAGGCGAAACTTTTAGGAATACTTGGTCTCCCACTTCAAACTCTATTTCCTTTCGTTTAAGGTCTGCGTACGACTTCTGCCTATCAGAGGCTTCCTTCAACCGCGTGCGAATTATCTCAACCTTCTCTTGCTTTCTACCACTAATTCTGGACCCAAAACTCGGCGTTCTCCTAACTCGGTCCAACAAGTAGGTGTTCTACACTTCCTTCCATACAATGCTTCGTATGGTGCCATCCGAATGCTAGCTTGATAGTCGTTGTTGTAGGCGAACTTCACTAAAGGCAAGTAATCTTCCCAACTTCCTCGAAATCCATTACACGCCTCTCAACATATCCTCCAACACTTGTATAACCCGTTTAGACCTTTCGTCGATTGTGGATGAAAAGCCGTAGTGAAGTCTAGCTTAGTGCCTAAATCTTGATGTAGTGCCTTCCAGAATCGAGACGTAAACCTTGGGTCTCTATCAGAGATGATCGACATTGGTACTCCATGTAACCTCACAATTTCTGCCACATATAACATAGCCAACTTTTGTAGAGAATAATCCATTCTTACTGGGATAAAGTGTGCGGACTTGGTCAACCGGTCCACTATCACCCATACCAAGTCCTTCTTAGTAGGCGTAAGGGGAAGCCCACTAACGAAGTCCATGGTAATTCTCTCCCACTTCCATTGGGGAATCTCGATTGGTTGAAGCAATCCCGATGGGACTTGGTGTGCAGCCTTAATTTGCTAACACGTCAAACATTTCCCCAAAAATTCAGTCACCTCTCGTTTCAGATCAGACCACCAAAACTGTTCCCTTAGATCTCTATACGACTTGATGCCTCCAGGATGCATAGCATAAGGGCTACCATGCGCTTCCCGAAGAATCCTTTGTCTCAACTCCTTATTCCTCGACATGCAGACTTTTCCTTTGTAGCACAATACTCCTTCATCACTGACGCCATAGTCCTTTAATCCACCTTGTTGTACTTGCTGTAACTTAGTACTTAAGTCCTTATCAGCCAACTGTCCCTCTTTCACCTCCTTGACCATGTGGTCTTGACTTGTAACTCGCCAAGCAGCTTAGTCATCATCTGAGACTTAAATGAGCGAACAAAGCCCGTAAATCAGACACCACCTTCCTACTCAGGGCATCGGCTACCACATTTACCGTGCCTGGATGATATTCTATCGAACAATCATAATTCTTCAAAGAATTCCACCCACCTTCGTTGCCTCAAGTTCAACTCCTTCGAGTCAACAAATACTTAAGGCTCTTGTGGTGCATGTAGATAATCGACCTTTCTCCATAAAGGTAGTGCATCCAAACCTTAAGGGCGAAAACCATCTTTGCTAGCTCCAAGTCATGAGTTGGGTAGTTAACCTCATGAGGCCTTAGGCGTGGCGATAAGCGACTACTTTGCCATCTTGCATTAACACACACCCCTAACCCGTGTCATGAAGCGTCACGATTACACCACAAAATCTTTTCCCGCCTCAAATTGAATTAACACTTGGAGCTTAGTCAACACCCTTTTAAGCTTTTCAAAGCTCTCCTGCTGCTTATTCGTCCATCCGGAAGGGTACTTCCTTCCTTAGCAACTTTGTTAAAGGCGCGGCTATTGACGAAATCCTTCTACAAACCTTCAGTAATAGCACGCTAAGCCTAAGAAACTTGGATCTCACCACGGACTTAGGTGGTTTCCAATCCAACACCGCTTGATCTTCCTAGGATCCACTCTTATTCCTTCTGCGGATACCACATGTCCTAAGAATGCCACCTCCTTAAGCCAAAATTTGCACTTGCTTGAATTTGGCATAGAGCTTCTTCTCCTTAACACTTCCAACACAACTCGAGATGCTCATCATGCTCCTCCTCCGACTTCGAGTACACCAAAATATCATCGATGAACACAACGATTTAACCTATCCAAGTAGGGTTGGAAAACCCAATTCATCATGTCCATGAACGCAGGTGAGCGTTCAACCCAAACGGCATCACTACAAACTCAAAGTGGCCATATCTTGTCCTAAAGGCGGTCTTATGGATGTCGGCCTCCTTCACTTTTAGTCGATGATATCCCGACCTTAAGTCGATCTTTGAAAACACTGTGGCTCCTTCACCGATCGAGCAGGTCATCGATCCTTGGCAAAGGATACTTGTTCTTAATAGTCAGCTTATTCAATCGACGATAGTCTATGCACATACGCATAGTTCCGTCCTTCTTCTTCACAAATAAGATCGGTGCTCCCACGGAGACACACTGGCCTGGATGAACCCACGATCCAACAGCTTCTTGTATTTGAGCCTTGAGCTCCACTAACTCCTTTGGTGCCATTCGGTATGGAGCGATTGACACAGGAGCTGTTTCGGGTAGCAAATCAATTCTAAATTCTACCTCCCTATCTGGGGGTATTCCCGATAATTCCTCTGAAAACACATCCGCGAAGTCCCTTACCATCCTAACTCCATTAATACCTTCCTCCTTCCCACCTATCGCACTTACGAAGGCTAGGAATGTCTTGCAACCTTTCTTAACCATCTTCTCAGCCTTCAGTGTCAAAACTACGTTAGACAAGTAGTTCCTCCTTTCTCCGATCATTACTACCACTTCATCCTCCGGGGTTCTCAGTTCTATACGTTTAGCCGCACAATCCAACATGGCTCGGTGTTCTACTAGCCAATCCATTCCGAGTATAAGTTCAAATTTTCCGAAGGGTAACTCTATTAAATCTTCCCAAAAGTTCACTCCCTGAATCTCTAGGGGTACATTCCGAAAGATCTTGTCTACCACTACAGTTTGGCCTAATAGGCTTACTACAGTCATCTATCTATCAGAAAGTTTAGAGTCTAGGCCTAGTGTTTCCACTACACTACTTGCAACATAGGAATGGGTCAAGCCCATATCAATCAGAGCAAAATAGGGTTTGTCAAAAATAAAGAACGTATCGGTTATTACATCCGGTGCGTCACCATCTTCCTTCCGGTGAACCGTATAAACCAAACCCGGTTGCCTTGCATCGGCATTAGTAGTACCTCTACCAGTATTCCACTCCGCCAGATACCACTACCTCGATTACAAACCACGACCCGTTGAGGTGAAATTCCGCCTCTACCGATCGCTATCATTCTCGAATCGCCATCGGCTCTCATCAGTTGCTTGGGACAATCCTTAAGCATATGGTCCTTGGACCCACACTTGAAACATCCTCCCATCTTTCTCCAACACTCTCCCATGTGCTTTTTTCCACAATGCTCACAAAGGCGATATTGCGGCCGTGCCGACTCTTTGATTCTGCGTGGCCCGTCAACCCTAGACCTCTTGTGACCCTTTCCAGATGGTCCAAAACCTCTTTTTGCCTTATTCCTATCCACAGTCTGCTTGGTAGCATTCTTAATCCCCTCGGTCACCTTGGCCTTTTCCACCAAAGCAGAGAATTCTCGCTCTTGATGCAGTGCTATTAACAGTCTCAGGTCGTCTCTCAGTCCGTCCTCAAAACGGACACAGCGTTCATGCTCAATTGCCACTACCCCTCGAGCATAGCGGCTCAACCTCAGGAATTCTGCCTTATATTTTGCGATAGACTTACTCCCTTGTACCAACCCTAGAAAAGCCTTCCTTTGTTCATCTGTATACCTGGTTCCTACAAACTTCTTCCGAAATGCCTCTCTAACATACTCCCAGGTCAAATTTTCACCGTGGTACCATCCCGAACAGATTAACCACCATCGATCGCTTCATCACGTAACAATGCCACCATCCCTTTCAACTTTTCCTCTCGAGTCGATCGAGCTCATCCATGATACGCTCGTTGCTTCCAACCAAGACTCAAATTTGTCTTGGGTGCCACATTAGATACTCCTCGGAACATTTACGCTTCATTAGCTCGGAGCCGTTCGGTCTGACTTTCGATTTCTGAATTTCCTCACGCACCGCCACCAATTCCAAAACTTCAAACCTGACCTACGACCGACATCTTCCCCCGTCGAGCTTCTTGCTCCACATTAACAGCTGGGGGTGGTGGTGGTATTTCATTATCAGACCCTTGACCCGATCTAATGGGTTCCGACACGATCATCCTTCCTCTACCTCGACCACGACAACCATGTCCTCTAGAGCTCATTTTCTAGCGTCGAGATCGATTAAGAAATTTTATGGATTAGTCATTGTTCCACTTATTTACCAAATGAAGGAGTTTTATGAAAAGGATTTGGAGTGGTTCTTCAGATTCATACAAACACATAGTCTTTTCAATTCATTCATTCATCCATCGGACAAGTATGAACTTTCGTTCATTCAGAGAAACGTTGTAGTTTTGTTGTTGTTGTTTTCCACTACCGGGGTATTTTCGTAATTTTGTCCTATTGTGGCATTTTCGTAATTTTTCGAAGAAAAATGTTCCTTGGTGTTTTGTCAAAATTATTTTGAAAATTTCAAAGTCTCAGGTAATTTGGAAAAATTTTGAAATCGAGGTATTTCGATAATTTTTGACCTCGGGGTATTTTGGTAATTTTTCACAAATCGAGGTAAATTTGTAAATTTAATAAATTTGAGGTATTTCAAAAGTTGTGAAACTTTGAGGGTTCTTTTCAAAATTGTTCCTTCAAAAATGAGGATGTTGCAAAATTTTGAAAATCGAGGTCATTTTGGTAATTTTGTAAGTTAGGGGCAATTTTGTAATTTTTCCAAAATCAAGGTATCTTGATATTTTACAAGTTAGGGTTTTGAATGTTTATAAAATAATAAAATTTTGGTAAAATCATTGGGTAGTTGAATCATTTTATAAACCAAGAACTTTGGTAATTTTACCACTAAGGGCATTTTGTAATTTTAAATAAATCGGGAGTTTTTCGAAAATGTTGTAAAAATAATTTTCGCAGATTTAAAAGAAAGTTTTAAAAGTTTGAAAAACTAGGGTTTGTTGTTTTGTTCTCTCTTTTTTTTTTAAAACATGGCTAGTTCACTTTCGGGTTTTAGTCATTGGGTTTAGCTTTATGACCCAGCCTTCTTGGTCGGGGTGAACCAAAGCTACGCACTAGGCGGATTCGTGTGGAGAGGAGGTGAGTCACGCAGACTACTTAAATACCAAGCTCCCACCAAACCATTCCTAGACATGCTTGACAGAGGTTGCCACACCACCGAGCCTCCGAGTTAGGGTGAGCCGAAGCTACGCACTGGGTAGGATTCTGCGAAGAGGATGTGAGTCACTAGGACCTGCTTAAATACTAGGCTCTTGGATCCAATCCTGAACATGCGTCTGAGGTTACCACACCTAGCTCAGTAACTTAGCCAGAGGTTTGTTCAGTGCATTAAATTTTATGTGGTTTTGTGTTTGAGTAGTCTAATCCTAGGGTTGAAGTTCCTATCATTCTATTCTACGTTCCATGCCTTTTCTACCCTTATACAGTTCACAGAATCACACATAGAGTTAGGGGTACTTACCTGGTGGACTGTGGGTCGGAGACTTAGAGGCCATGCCAGAAGCCTGCTTATTTTCAAAGAAAATCATTTGGGCTCGAATTCAAAACGTTTTGGGCCTTAGCCCAGTGCCGAGTTTAAAACTGGGCTCGATACCAAGTGAAACACCCTACACCCGGCCCACGAGCCTAAACCGGATCTGGTATGTTCCTAAAGTAAACCGGTTTCAAAGATTTTCGTTACTTAGAGAGAATTTGAAAAATTTTTAGAAAATGTTGTTGTGGATTGGGCTCAGATTGGGAACCCATTTAATTTATTTGTAAATCCAATTTAAGTAAGGTGTCAAAATAATTTTAGGGTTCATTTTAAAGAAATAATTTTTTGTACTTACTTACATCCAAAATAGTTATTAGCACAATATTTAAAAGTAAAGCAAAAATAAAGAAAATCCACTTGGGCCTTATGGCCTTATTACATCAAGTAAAACCCAATAATAAAATTAAAGGTACTAAATGCGAAATAAAGTCCAAATTTAAATAGAATCTTCAAATGGAACATGGCCACCTCAAGGTCTACCGTCCCAGTCAAAATCCTTGTTCATCACACGAAAAAGTTCCCACAGTGGTGTGAGTCAACAGACTCAATGTGCACACAATACTAACATTCAACAAATCGGGCATACATGTTCATATCAAATTCATATTCATATAAAATAAATTATGATGCAACCCAAACCCAAGCCTAATGGTCCATCCGCTACACACCACCGTGCACCGGTCTGCACCGTGGGGACTACTAAGTCAACCTCCATCCGCTACACACCATCGAAGCGATCCATCGCAATCGGCGTGCTCATCGCCTATATAATTTGTGCCATTAGACACCATATTCAAATAATGTAACCGGTTACCAAATTGAGATAATGTAACCGGAGTTACCATATTCAAATTTTGTGACCGTAGTCACCATATTCCGTTAGTGAGACCAAGTCAACACCTTCTTCCCCTTTCATATAAATCCCGAATGCCCATAAATTTTATATTATGCACAACATACTTATTTCCACATTCATATATATATATTTTCACATGTTATAAAATAACATATTTCATAATCCTATCGAAGTAGGAAGCGTGCACAGTACTTTTTGTACCACATTTGGGTACTTAACCATATTCACATTCTTACGTATAATCATATAATTAATATTTTCCATATAACGTATTGAAGGTTAGTATGGGTACACACCGATTAACAATAGACTCTTTGAGATCCCAAAATTTCGATCTAACTTTAGATCCTATATTCGCCCATCATGCAAAAACACATTAATAGCCTTTTCGTTTTTTAAAACCAAATCCTAATAGGAATGGTATTACCAATACTTACCTTGTTTGCTGATTTGATTGATGATCAAATCCCGAAGATTTGTGTTCTTCTTCCTTGAAATCGGCTAACCATTAAATCCATTGATTTGATTAGTCTCTTGATTATAACAAATAGATCTAGACTTTTAAGAGAGAACCTTGGCCGATTATAACCACTTACCTTATGATGAGATCCCCAAAATCAATTCCTTGCTCCCTAAGTGATGTCGAAATTCCTAAAATTCACATGTTAGATTTGATCTAACTTTAATAAATAAAATTTTGCCTTTGGCCGATTGTGCCTCACCTTAAATTCCTTGAATCTGAAATCCCGAAACTCTTCCTTTGATATTCGGCCATGAGACATAAAAAGGGATATTTCTTAGATCTTGATTAAAAGAATTAGAAGAACAAGAATTAATTGTTCTTACCTTAGATCCTTGATCTTTATATTTGGTAATTGTAGAAACCTGAGAGATCCTTGTAGATTCGGCCATGAACAAGAATAGGGATTAGGACATTCACTTTCGGCAAATAGAAAAGAAAGGAAATTGAATAGCTTAACCTTACCTTGATGCCTTTAATCGATTGCTTCCTTGCCTAGAGTTATAGAGATTCGCTATGGAGATTTAACGAGGATCAAAAGAAAGGGTTTTGGCTTAACAATGACAGAGGAGAGGAGAAGAAAAGATGGAGTCTTTGCTTAGTAATGATTTCGATGAGAGAGAAATAGGGCTAGGAATTTTGAACACATAGGAAAAAGATGAGAGAAAATCCTCTAACTCTCCTTCTTCAACTGAAATTACTAGGCCAAGAGTCCTTGACTTGGCCACCACCCTTCCTTGTGATAATATTATCTCTTTTATTAAAGAATAAAAGTGTTTAATCCATCATTTATCTCCTCAATTAAAATCCTTTATTTATCACTTAATTTATCAAGTTTTAACGAAATAAAACTCCTCCTTTCTAGAATTAGGTGCCGTCCACCTCAATTTACCGGAAGCAAAATTAAAACCTTCATTATTTGCTTCCCAAGTGCCTCGAACCTGTGCCCATTTCCCTTTCACATGGCGCCATTTCCATAGGCCCTAAGTGACACCTTGAGCCACTTTTCCAAGCTTTGTTTGTGTCAAATCTCACCAACTTTTCTTTTAAGGCCCTCTTGCCCTTATTTCCTATTTTGAACTTTAAATTTTTACATTTCTTGATCATTTCTAAGTTTCCTAAAATTTTGATCGGCTCAGAAACTTGCCATTTTTCTTACATGTTCAAGTTTCCAAAATGTTCGAGTTTCCAAAATGTTCGAGTTTCCAAAATGTTCAAGTTTCCAAAATGTTCGGGTTTCCAAAATGTTCGGGTTTCCAAAATGTTCGTGTTTCCATTTTCATGCATTTCTAGGTTTCCAAAAATATCAAAATTTATTCGTAGTGCTTAAACTTGTCATTTCATACAATTAAACTGAAAATGCATAGGCCCTTTTTAGGATGTTACAAGCATTACCAAGATCGAACAGCAAATCTTGTCTCCCTAAACAGTAGTGGAACAGATTTAAGCCATCAGTCCTATCTACCTGACCAGCAGTGGAATAGGTCAAAAATTGTAGATCTTGTCACCCTAAGTAGTAGGGAACTGAGATCGAATGGCAAATCTCGTCTTCCTAAGCAGTAGTGGAACAGAGTTAAGCCACCAGCCCTATCTCCATGACCAGTAGTGGAATAGGTCAAAGATTGTAGATCTTGTCGCCCTAAGCAGTAGTGGACCAAGATCGAACAACAAATCTTGTCTTCCTAAGTAGTAGGGAACAGATTTAAGCCACCAACCCTATCTCCCTGACCAGCAGGGGAATAGGTCAAAGATTGTAGATCTTGTCACCCTAAGCAGTAGTGGACCAAGATCGAATGGAAAATTTAGAAATCGTAAAGTTTCAGGAGTAGATTGAAGATAGCAAATCTTGCAATCCTGAGTTTGTAGGAGCAGATTGAAGATAGCAAATCTGGAAATCCTGAGTTTGCAGGACCAGATTAAAGACAACAAATCTGGCAATCCTAAGTTTGTAGGAGCAGATTGAGGACGACCGTCGCCATCCCGAGTTTGCGGGGAGCGAGTTGAGGATGACAAATCGGCAATCCCGAGTTTGCGAGAGCAAATTGAAGGCAACAAATCTGCAATCCACGAGTTTGCGGGAGGCGATTGAGGACGAAAAATTTGGCAATCCACGAGTTTGCGGAGGAGATTGAAGGCAAATCTAGCAATCCACGAGTTTGCGAGGAGCAGATTGATGACAACCGTCTGCAATCGATTTTGTAGGAGCAGATTGAGGACAAAGAACTGGCAATCCACGAGTTTGCGAGGGCAGATTGAAGATAGCAAATCTGGCAATCCTGAGTTTGCAAGAGCAGATTGAAGACGAAAAATCTGGCAATCCTGAGTTTGCAGGAGCAGACTGAAGATAGCAGATCTGGCAATCCTAAAGTTGCAAGAGTAGATGGAAAACATTAGATCTTATCTCCCTGAGTTCGTAGTGGAGCAAATTGAAGCTACAAGTCTAATTTCTTTAAGTGGATCGAAGCGTCAGTTCTTGGGCCCTTGAAGATGCAGTGGGAGGGAGTGAAGCTACTCGAAGGAGAAAAGTAATGAAAGAAGTCCAAGATTTGAAGATCAGGCAAAAATGGTCCTTTTAGAAGTCTTTGCTCTATTCTCGTTACATGACAACGAGCAAAGAGGGGCAACTGTAATAGCCCATTTTCGCCCGGGCCCATTTAGAAACCAAAATACAAAAAAAAACAATAAATTATAAAATCCAAATAGTCCTTTAGCAGTCCAGTTTTACAAACACAATAACAAGAATTAAACAGCAGGCTCCAAATATCAAACCCCAAAACAGACCCAAAAATTAAAATACAATTGGCCCAATTTTAAATTGTGGCCCGATTAATAACAATATTGACATTCTAAGAAACCCTAGGGCAAAACCTTAGTGTCAAGAACCTCCAGTAAGACAACCTCCGTCTGCGCCATGTCCACGCCTCTGTACAACCACAGCTAGCCACCGAACCTGCAAAAATAAGGACAAACGACAGAAAGCAAAAACAAAAAAGAAATAGTGTATTTTATTTTTATTTTTTATTTCTAATTTCGGCCTTTAAGAGGATGGAAAGCAACCCCTGTAATCTTCTTCACATTTTTTTACAGAAATACAAAAAGAAAGAACAGAGAACATTGTTTTGAAAAGGTGATTATCGTATCTCAAGAATCTATTCCCCATCAATATTTTCCTTTTTTTGAATCTTTTTTTCATTCGAAAATACAAAGAAAAGAAAATGTTTACCTTGAGAGGGTTTGATCTTTGTCTTCTCTATCGCAATCGGAGTTTAGATGAAGATTTCCATAAAGGTTTGACCTTCGTTCTCTCCTTCGCAATTGGGCCTAAACAAAGAAGTGGTTGATCAGATCCCATTTTTTTTACCTACGCACGCATATAGCAAATATAAGAAAAATCAGAGAGAGTTCAAAGCATTTTAGATTTCAAATCTTGGCTTTTGGTTTTCGGATTTCATTTCTTTTTCTTCTGATTTTTTTTTTCTTTTCGGTTTGTTGATTCATTTTTTGATTGCACATAAAAAATTATAAAAAGCAAAATAAGAGGTTTACCTTCATGAGAGTGCTATTGGAATGACCATTATCCCATAGACCAACTGTCGATTAAAGTGGCGAAGCAATGGTTGAAAGGAGGTTTCATTTGGGGTTCGGCTGAAAGGAGATTAAAAAAGGGATTAAGGTTTTGTTTTTTGTTTTATTTTTTTAAAATTGAATAAATGGTTAAATTTTGGCAGTATAAGGATGGTTTTGAACATAAATGAAACGACACCATTTCATTTAAGGAGAAACCTGCGCGTCGACCCGAATTCGCCTTCAGGATCCGGACATTTCTGAAATTGGGTTATTTCTGCGATTGGTCCTTCCCTGTTTTGTAATGATTTGATTGAGCCCTTTCTGCAATGTCTTTTATTTATTTCTATTTTGCACTGGAATATTAAACGACATTTCAATTCAGTCCGCGTCTAAACGCAGCATTTTTGGAACTTGGAATATTTTCTTTTTTAGTTGCTGTTCATATGTGTATTTTATTTCGATCCTAAATTTTATTTTAATAATTCTATTTGTTTACAAATTATCTTTTTGGTGTTGTTTTTGTTTCAATTGAGTTTCTTATTTTAGTTTTCTTTTATTTGATTCATTTTAAATAATTTCATAAAATATTGATCAAGAACCAAATTGTTTTTAATCTATTAGTATTTAAATTTTTATTTTTATGTTAATTCATAATTATCAATTTTGTAGAATTATTAAATTTCATAATTTATTGTAAACATAGCGTTTAATTTGTGAATAGTGCTCGATTAATGTTTGTTCATCTTGTACCATAGCATGTTTCAAATTCCAATAGATGTATGCCTTTATCAAATATTTTTGTATACATGAAGTTCATTTTAAAAATTCACGCACATAAATGTTTTTCAAAGACAAGGCAATGTTTGTATGTTTGGGAGTGTGGAAAATTATGCCCTAACGTACTGGGTGTAATTTTCTGTTCAATCAGATAGCCAAATATCCTTTTTAATTAAATATCTTGAAGGTTAAAGATGATCTCGGTGTCGGGATATAAAGGTGTTATGTCCTAACGTACTGGATGTGATATTTTTATTCTTTCGAAACGAGCTAATCTTGAAGTTCAATATTCAATATAAACTAACTTTCTTTAAGAAAACTCGCATTTTATAGCATGTTGTTAATACGATCTTTAATTTGTGTATATTTATTGATTAATGTTTATGCATTCTATTACTGTTACGTCGCAAATTCTAACATGTTCTAATTTTACTAAATGTTTTTATTTTATTAAAATGTATTTTAAGCCTAATATAAAATTTTATTTATTTTTTATAAAATAAGGCAATATTTGTGCGTTTGGAAAGTACTGGGTGTCAATTTTCTATCCAACTAGATAATCAAATACCCTTCTCTGATTGCATGTTTTGAAGATCAAAGATGATCTCGGTGTCAGGGTATAAAGGTGTTATGTCCTAACGTATTGGATGTGATATTTTTATTTCTTTCGAAACGAGTTAATCTTGAAATTCAAATTCAATACTGATTGATTTTCCTTAGAAAATTTATAACGTTTCCAAATTTTCAATGCAAGGACACTAATTAACCGATTTGGTACCCGTTCAGGGGCGCATGGGGTGTTAACCCTTCCTCGTGCGTAACCGATTTCGAACCCATTTTCTTGAATCTCACAAACCAAAACATTTTTATAGGTGACCCAATCACACCTAAACAAAAAGGATTGGTGGCGACTCCATATTTTTAAAGTCGATCCCCATTTTTCAAATAAAATTAAAAATGGTTTCGACATGCATAATGTAACATCCTAAAATTGGGCCTAGTAGAATTGGGCCCAATAGGCCTTGAGAATGAGAATGTTTAAAATTTTTGAGATGCATGTAGCGCTTAGAATGTTATGGTAAGGTATTAATGGGCTTGTGCATTGTGTGTAATGTTATGTTTAATATGTTAATTTGAGGTTCAGTTGGGCCCAAAGAATTAGGTCAAAATTTCGGCAGCCAATGTGAGCTAAGGAAGGGACGGCACAAGGCTATAATTTAGGGATTATTTTTTAATTAATGAGGATAACAAGCTGATAAAATAAAGGGAGAGTTGGTGCAAATGTGGCCTCTTATGGATGAGTGTTTTGATAGGGATAAGTGATAGAAGGATAAAGGAGAAAAGATAGGAGTTATCTTTTGAGTACTGAGTTGGCGAAATTCCATCTCTGAAGGGTGCCAAAATTCCCTATAAATAGGGGTACCTCTTCAATTAGGCATTTTGAACCCCATTCTCTTCTCTCATCTTCTGTCATCAAATTCTCGGTTCTTCTTGGTAATCTCTTTTCTTTTGATTTCTTACGGTCAAACCCCTAAGTATTCTTTCTCTCCACTTTCTTTTCACTTTCCTTCTAAGTCAAACACTTCACTCGGTTTTTTAAAAGCCAAAATGCATCAGTTCATCTTTTCTGAGATTTTCATAAAAGCGAAATCACTAGATCTCATCTCTTGTGGTTGCCGAATCCTCTTTAATGGAGTATGCTTGTGCCGGAATCTAAAGGAAACAATAGGTAAATGCTAATTTCGGGATTTCAATGTTCTTTTAGCTTTTCAAAGTCCTTAACTGAATGGCTATTAGAAACTAATCTTTTATTTCACACTTCTTTTCGGCATTTCGAGATTTGAAGAAGAAGGCCAATCGCATAGATCTCTAAGTTATAGAATCATGTTACTTTCGGGATTTCAAGGTAAGAGGATTTGTTTATTTATATATATAAAATCGGGTAGAATGCTAACCATGGCCGAATATAGGAGAGGGCATATTTTCACAGTTTTTTGGCTTTTAAGCAAAGTTATAGATTGAGGATAATAGCTCCGGATAGCAAGGACTTCGACTAAGAATATTGGATTTTGCGATATCAGGTGTGTAATACTTCCCCACCATCTAGATCTAATTATTAATATGAATATGTGTTCATAAGTTTTATATGTTACGTTAAAAGTGAAATCTCGGATTTAAACAGCGGACCACCAGGTTAGTAAATAATCTGATTATATGTTACAAGTAAATTGTTGTACATGTTTGCATGGTTTGGGGTGTTACACATAATGTGTGATGCATGATAACCCATTCCATCCAACCCTGCACTACCTGCTGGGAATAAATCACCCACGCCATCCCTACACTTCCAATGTTAGCACCAGTTGCGGTACTAACCAAAATCGCAGCAAAGCTGCTAGTAAACAGAATGGCCAAGATCCATAAATAGAATGGTTACAAACCATAATCAGGATGGCATAGAGCCATAATCAGGATGGCACAAAGCTATCAGCAACTGTAATAAGTTTGGCACATAGCCATCAGTGACAGTAATATAATCAGCACAAAGCAACGGTAATTATGATCGACATAGAGTCATCAATATCTATGTCAAGCACATAGCCATTGGTAAATACGATTGGTACAAAGGCATAATCAAGATGGCAAAGAGCCATATTTAGGTTGGTACAGAGCCAAAATCAAACTACGCGGCTTTAAGCCTTCTGTCGGTCCACAGTCGTCTCATGCGACCCGTGCGACCATAACAGATCAATACTGGATCCACAGTCATCTCATGCGACCCGTGCGACCCTATCAGAACTTCCTCCGTATCAATGTCCCAACCCCATGCAACATGTCGTGTATGTCATCCTCAATCATTAAACGTGTATGCAAAATGGCCATGATCAGTAATAGTCATTTAAAAAGCATGTCACACGACCACAAACAAGTTAGTTAAAACACAGTCATACGGTCACAATCAAATCAATCAAATTCAGAGTCTAAGTTAGTCATTTACCCATAAGGGTAAAATAATCATTTTACCCTATAAGGTTATTTCGGTAATCCTACCCTTCAAGGGTATTTTGGTAATTTTATCCTATAGGGATATTTTGATAATTCTACCCTACAGGGGTATTTTGGTAACTCTACCCTACAGGGGTATTGTAGGGTATTTCGATAATTCTATCCTACAGAGATTTTCGATAATTTTACAAACCGGGGTATTTCGATAATTTTACAAAATAGGGGTATTTTGGTAATTTTGCAAATTGAGAGTATTTCGATAATTTTGTAAACTAGGGGTATTTCAGTAATTTTACAAATCGGGGGTATTTCGCTAATTTTACAAATCGAGAGTATTTTGGTAATTTCAAAAATTAGGGGTATTTCGATAATTTCACAAATCGAGGGTATTTCGGTAATTTTACAAATCGGGGATATTTCGATAATTTTACAAACCAAGGGTCTCAACAACCCAATAGAAGTTCCACCATCGCCTCGAGCGACTTAAGTAACCTAAATAGACACAATTGTGTAAATGGGCCTCAGTCCCATTAATCAGCCTAAGTGGGCCCACATACTCACGTGGCCCAATTAGCCCAGAAATATCCTCGGCTATACGAGTAGCACAGTTCAAATTAATAGAAACCATATAACATGCATTTCATCTGTGTGGGGCCCACCAGCCTAGTGGGCCCACATGGCCCATTGCCCCAAAACGACCCTAGCCATGTGGACTAACATTTACCACAATATGCAAATTTAATTCATGTAGGGCCTACACGACCCATTTCGGCCCTATCGTGGCCCAAAATGACCTAAGCGCCATGAGAATGTTCATTGTGGCCTCAACCATCTTACGCCCATATTCGTGGGCTCAGTCCACCACACGCACGATCGCACGCTTGTGTCGCATCATTCGTAGGTATTTTAACTTTTTGGCATTTTTATTCAATCTACGACGCGAATAGTGTGTGACACACTTTCGCCTTTTCAGCCAATCATCAACAGAGCACAAGTTACACACTGCCAGAACACTCACAAGACCGCCTTGACGCCAACCTATAATCATTCACAACACATGATTACATGCATATCAATAAAACATAACCAGCCTTAATCAACCAAACCTCATCACTCAAACAATAGTCACCTAGCTTGCTTGAACCAATGGATACTTGCAACTAATCTGCTGATTAAAAATGATTACCCACTTCTTGATTAGAATCTACACACAAAATGCACCACCCATTAACAAAACTCGCATAACCAAAGTCTTGAAACAAAACCCATGTTCCAACCAAGTCTGAAAACTAGAGATAGGGAGAAATGGCACTCGGTTTTAAGCAGAACCAAAGAGTGAGGTCTCTTAAAACAAAAAAGAAATTAAAGAAACAGAGCAAGAGTCGATCATACTTACAATTACCAGAGAACCGTTGTCAAGCCAAAACGAGATGAATAGGTGAGGAGAAAGAGAATCGGTCAAAACCTATGGCCAGAATTACATTAAGTAATAGAGATGAAAAGAAGAACAACAATTGGTCAACACAAAACCCAAGCTATAAGATGTGATATTCGGCCAAAAGATTCGAGGTACTTAGGTATAAGAAAGAAAAGAGTATCCGGCTTAGGAGAAGAAAAGGAGAATAATTGATTTAGCAAAGAAAAAAAAGGGAAAAAAAAGGTATAATCGGTTTATAAATATGGGAGGAGAAAAAATAGAGATTCAGCCAACCCAATGGAAAAAAGAAAGAAACGAGAAGCCGAAAGAAAGGAAAGATTCGGCAAAATTAAGAAAGGAGAAATCGACCACTCATAAAATACCCAAAATGCAATATTCAACCACCAAAAAAGAAAATGAGAGAAAAACGGTGCTAAAGGCTACCCCCAAAACACAATTTGACACATCAAAAGAACTTGAAAGGCACAAAACAAACTGCTGAAAACAAAACAAAGCAAAACGTAAACACCTAAAACCTTCTAGCCGAATTTGCACATACCATCACTCCAATTCAGCTACAACTTCTCCCTCTTTACAAATTCCTTAAACATCTCCATAAATCCCTCCTTGATTTGCTACATAATCTTCTCCCAACAACTCAAGACTAATTCAAACCTTCAACAAGTAGAGTTCCACTCCAACTCAACTTTTAGCTGAGCAAGGAGTAAAATAAATTACTCTTTTGAGCAGGGAGGTACTTGAACCTCTGACCTCCTTGCCCCTTTGTGATGCTACCTTCTTGCCAGTCCACCACACGCCCTTGCCACTAAGCCACAAGCTCTTCTTGTGTTATAAATTATCCAAAAAATATTCTTAAAACCTACCCACTAGCATCAAGGATCCTTTAAGAGAAAAACATAAATTTTTTCTAAAGCCCAGGTTTGAACCCAAGACTTCTCCAACACTCCCAAACACTCCTAATCACTTAACCACTGAAGCAGACAGTCAATTGCTCCTATGCTCAAGGCCTATTTCTTCTAGGCCCAAAATTTCGGGGCATTACAACTCTACCCCCTTAAAGAAATTTCCTCTTTGAAATTTCCAACTATCAGAACAGTCGCACATCCTAGCCTACCACACTACACTCTCGCTGCGCACTCTGATCCAAATAATACATGCACGAACCATGCTATCTATCCATCGAAGTGGATGGATATCACACGCATATCATTTTTAGAATACATATAGAATAAATACAAACTCTAAGTTTAAGTGTAGCAATACAGTCTAATATCACAGTATCTCTATCTACTACTTTTCAATGAAAACACACAATAGTTTTAGAAACTTATGGATTCAGTGCCGGAGACTCAGTGTACCACACTTTCAGAAAAACGGTCAATATAACATTTCAGAACTTCAAATATTTTCAAGCCTTTTGAAATAATACTTTCAGAAATTCAATTTTTAAAGACCAATCCACAGTCGAGTTTTGCAACCTAACTCTGATACCACTCAATGTAATGCCCTAAACCCATCCTAGAAGTTAGGCCCGAATATGGTGTGTCACATTGAAGTGTTTTTCAAAAACCATGTTTTCATTGAAAACCCTTCTTGTTTAAAATCTTAAGTAAAATCCCAGTTACATCAGTTCATATTTAAAACGTGGTACATTGGAAAATTATAAATTTTATTCCCAAAATATCTGTTTAGTTACTGAAGCTAATTTTGAGCGTAATTAATTTACAAAAAAGATTAAGTCGTGAAACCATTTCAAAATGTTACGAAAACATAGTGTTGTTTTAAAAATAGTTAACATTTGGAAAATCGTGATTTACTTCCAACAGATATAAATAAAAGTAAATAAAAACCCCAAGTTAAAACCCAGAACCTTAAAGAGGCCTTATTACGAAAATTAAAACCTAAAATGGAATCTAAAGCATAAATGAAGTCTAAAGGCAGTCATTTGGCCATCTTCGAGTCCCTCGCAGCACCGATCCTCCTAATGATTGGGATTACCTGCACAGTTAAAAATGGGGTGAGTTTGTGAAAACTCAGTATGTAATCCCCTTTTAACTAAAAATAGTTAGTAAAATAGAAAGAATTCAGAATTAGTCTGGGTCGAAGCCCAATACAGTAAAAAAATAATATGTGTGGGTCTAAGCCCAGTACAATTTCACTTGGGTCTCAGTCCTTATTAGAAGCAATTAGGCCTAGCCCATTCTCCATATCGGTAACAGTTGGGCCTAGCCCATAACAGAATCAATTACATATGCATAATGTGTGATGCATGCTAACCCATCCCATCCAACCTTGCACTTGCCTCTATCCAAACCTGCACTACCTGCAGGGAATAAATCACCCATGCCATCCCTACACTCCCAATATTAGCACCGGTTGTGGCACTAACCAAAATCGCAGCAAAGTTGCTAGTAAACAGAATGGCCAAGAGCCATAAACAGAATGGTTACAAACCATAATCATAATGCCACAAAGCTATCGGTAACTGTAATAAGCTTGGCACATAGCCATCAGTGGCGGTAATATAATCGACATACAACCATGGGTAATTATGATCGACACAGAGTCATCAATATATATATGTTAGGCACATAGCCACGGGTAAATACGATTGGCACAAAGCCATAATCAAGATGGCATAGAGCCATATTTAGGTTGGCACAGATCCAAAGTCAGATTACGCGGCTTTAAGCCGTCTGTCGGTCCACAGTCATCTCATTCGACCCGTGCGACCTTAACAGATCAATACTGGATCCACAGTTATCTCATTCGACCCGTGCGACCCTATCAGAACTTACTCTGTATCAATGTCCCAACCCCATGCAATATGTCATGTATGTCATGCTCAATCATTACATGTGTATGCAAAATGGCCATGCTCAGTAACAATCATTTAAAAAGCATATCAGTCACACGATCACAGTCAAGTCAATTAAAAAACAGTCATACGATCACAGTCAAATCAGTAAAATTCATAGTCTAAGTTAGTACCCAAAAGAAAAAACAATCATTTTACCCTATAAGATTATTTCGGTAATCCTACCTTTAGAGATATTTCGGTAATTCTACCCTACAGGGGTATTTTGGTAACTCTACCCTACAGGGGTATTGTAAGGTATTTCGATAATTCTACCCTACAAGGATATTTTGGTAATTTTACAAACTGAGGGTATTTCAATAATTTTGCAAACTGAGGGTAATTGGTAATTTTGCAAATTAGGGATATTTTAGTAATTTTAAAAATTGAGGGTATTTCAGTAATTTCCCAAATCGAGGGTATTTTGATAATTTTACAAATCGGGGGTATTTTGATAATTTTACAAACTGAGGGTATCAACGACCCAACAGAAGGTCCACCATCGCCTCGAGCGACTTAAGTAACCCAAACAGACAAAACGATGTAAATAGGCTTAAGGCCCATTATTCAGCCTAAGTGGGCCTACACGCTCGTGTGGCCCAATTAGCCCAGAAATAGCCTCGACTATACGAGCGGCACAGTTCAAACCAATAGAAACCATATAACATGCATTTCATCCGTGTGGGGCCTACTATCCCAGTGGGCCCACACTGCCCATTACCCAAAAATGACCCTAGCCATGTGGAGTACACAGCTCGGTCTAGCATTTACCACAATATGCAAATTTAATCTGTGTAGGGCCCACACGACTCATTTCGGCCCCATCGCGGCCCAAAATGACCTAAGCCCATGAGAACGCTCATGGTGGCCTCAACCGTCTTATGCCCATATTTATGGGCTCGGTCCAGCACACGTACGACCGCACGCTCGTGTGGCATCATTCGCCAGTATTTCGGCTTTTCAGCATTTTGTCGATCTACGACGTGAATAGTGTGTACACACTTTTGACTTTTCAGCCGATTGTCAACAGAGCACAAGTTACACACCTTTTGTGAACACTCGTGCATTGCCTTCGACCGCTAACCTATAATCATTCACAACACATGATTACATGCATATCAACAAAACATAACTAGCCTTAATCAACCAAACCTTATCACTCAAACCATAGTCACCTACCTTGCTTGAACCAATGGATACTTGCAACTAATATGCTGATTAAAAATGATTACCCACTTCTTGATTAGTATCTACACACGAAACGCACCACCCATTATCAAAACTCGCATAACCACAAGCTTGAAACAAAACCCATCTTCCAACCAAATCTCAAAACTAGAAATAGGGAGAATTGGCATTCGGTTTTAAGCAGAACCAAAGAGTGAGGTCTTTTAAAACAAAAAAGAAATTAAAGAAACAGAGCAAGATTCGATCATACTTACAATTACTAAACAATCATTATCTAGCCAAAACGAGATGAATAGGCGAGGAGAAAGAGAATCGGTCAAAACCTATGGCCAGAACTGAAGTAAGTAATAAAGATGAAAAGAAGGGCAACAATTGGTCAACACAAAACCCAAGCTACAAGATGTGATATTCGGTGAACCGATTCAAGGTACTTAGGTGTAAGAAAGAAAAAGTATCCGGCTTAGGAGAAAAAAAGGAGAATAATTGATTTAGCAAAGAAAAGAAATGGAAAAGAAAGGAATAATTAGTTTTGAAATATGAGAGGAGAAAAAATAGAGATTCGGCCAACCCAGTGGAAAGAAAGAAAGAAATGAGAAGCCGAAAGAAAGGAAAGATTCAAAAAATTAAGAAAGGAGAAATCAACACATCAAAAGAACTTGAAGAGCACAAAACAAACTGCTGAAAACCAAACAAAGCAAAACGTAAACACCTAAATTCTTCTAGCCGAATTTGTACATACCAGCACTCCAATTCGGCTACGACTTCTCCCCCTTTACAAATTCCTTAAACATCTCCATAAATCCCTCCTTGATTTGCTGCATAATCTTCTCCCAACAACTTAAGACCAATTCAAACCTTCACCAAGTAGAGTTCCACTCCAACTCAACTTCTAGCTGAGTAAGGAGTAAAATAAATTACTCTTTTAAGAAGGGAGAGACTTGAACCTCAGATCTCTTTACCCCTCTGTGACGCTGCCTCCTTGCCAGTCCACCACACGCCCTTTCCATTAAGGCATAAGGTCCCCTTGTGTTATAAGTTATCCAAAAAATATTCTTAAAACCTACCCATTAACATTAAGGCTCATTTAAGAGAAAAGCATAAGATTTTGCTAAAGCCTAGGTTTGAATCCAAGACTTCTCCAACACTCCCAAAAACTCTGAATCACCTAACCACTGAAGCAGACAGTCAATTGCTCCTATGCCCAAGGCCTATTTCTCCTGGGCCCAAAATTTTAGGGCATTACATTCTTTCACTTCTTCATCGATCAAAATCGAGTTTTTAAGAGTAGTCTTTGAAGATCTAATTCTTTTGCGAGACATGGTATCTTTTCCCAAAAATTCAGCAAAGTTTCTGCAGAAGATAGAAAAGAGAAATCGGTAAAGTGGGTCGAACTTGCTACGAAAAAAACCTTACGATGATAAGGATGGTGCAACGGTGACGATGACGTGCGATAGCAATAGCAAGGTGCAACGTGTAACATCCTCAAAGTGGGCCTACTCATTTATATGATAGTCTAATATGATAAGTTGGGATTGTAAAGGTTGGGCTGACTTTTTGATTAAATATATGGATTAGAGTTTAAATTAAGTGATATTTTGGGCTTTTAAAAAAAATTGGGTTAGGTGCCTAATAAATGGTGTTAGCTTATAATTTAAGGAGATGGTTAATTAAGTGACAAGCTGGGCTTGTGGCTCAAAGAATTAAAGTGCATTAAGTGGGCATAAGGTGGCGCAATAATGGGGGAGGAATTTGGGCCCTTGTGTGGCCGTTTGGGCCCTAAAAGATGGGTCAAATTCAGAACTTAAATGGGAAGGGGGTGGACGGCAATTAGGCTACCATTTAGGAGTTATTTCTTTTATTTTAACTGTTAAAAAGCTGATAATTAATAAAGAGGAGTTGGATTTAGGGTGGGCTCTCTTAAAGGTAAGATAAGGATTGAGTTATCAGATGAGATGAAGGCTATTAGGAGAGGGGAGAGTTGGCCGAAATTCCAACTCTATGTGTGTGGGTATGCCAAAATTTCTCTATAAATAGGGAGTAGTATTCTTCAATTTCGGTATTCTGAAACCCTATTCTTCTCTCATTCTCTATCGAAATTTCCAAGCCTTCTCTACAGTTTCTCTTTTTCTTTTTCTAAAAGCTGAATTCCTTTGTTCATACCCTCATCTCCCATAGCCGAATCTACAAGTGAGATCTCTGTTTTCCCGAAGGTGCACCATAAGCCACATACTCCTTAGTAATTTGGTAAGTTTCGAGATTTTATTCTATGCGATTTCACTCTTTCTTTTCATTCAAATCTAACCCGAAACACTTATTTAAGGCTTGCCAATTTTCCCTCTCTGCTTTTAGTAGCCAAATCTATCTCATTAAAAGTCTCCTGTGTCGATTTGGTGGAAAAGCCGAAGGTAGGAAGGTGACGTTTTCTTAGGGATTTTTGGATTCGACAAATAAGGCTCTACATTAGGGATAATAGATTTTTGCGGTAACCAGATGTGTAATACCTCCCCACCATCTAGATTTGCCTAATATTGTATGTTCATGTGTTTTATATGTTTTGATAAATGCCAAAATCTCGGTTTATTGATGCAACCGCAAGAAGGGTAAAAGCGGATCCTCAGGTTTGTAAATAATCTGTTTAAATGTTATAAGTAAAATGCTTGTATGTGATTGCATGGGTTGGGTTGATGAAAGGAGGAAGTTATACATTATATGTGTAGCGGCTAATGCCGGGAACTATTATACGGGCTTGACCATTAAATGTTATATGGGCTTCGGCCATTATATGTTATAAGGGCTTCGACCATCATATGTGGATGAGCATATGACCGCCATCATGGTGTGTAACGGTGTGGGTCGATTGTAGAAATCCCCAATGGTGTGAACGGTTGGTACGGGGGTGTGTAGCAGATGGAAACCTAGGCAAACGGGTTGGGCCTTGCATATTAATTGCTATTAATTTTTATTATGATTATTACACTGTTTATTTTGTTTAATGGGCTTAAGGCCCAAACTCTAGTGGTGCATGAGGGTTACACACTGAGTCTCGTGACTCACCCTTTAATTAACATTTCAGGTGATACCTAGTGATTCGGACCGGGCTGGAGAGGAATGCAAGGTGGCCATAAAGAAGAATATGTAGATTTGGCAAAAAGAGACTCAAGTTTTATTTTATCTTTTTAATTAATGGACTTCAAATCTCGTTGTAATAAGGCCGTGGGCTATTATGTGTTATTATGGGCTTCTATTACTTTAAGTCGTTTAAGTTTTTATTTTAATTAAAAATGCATGTATTTAAGTTTGGATTTTTACTCTACTTAAGCATATTCTATATAAAACATATTTGGGCTTTTCTGAAAATATGACATGTTTCGATAGAATTTTTCTTGGTGACATACCAGATCCGGTTGTAGTGTATGGGTCGGGTTTGGGGTGTTACACAGTGACTACAACAGTGTGCAACAGCAACGACAGTGATTCAACAATCTCTTTACAGTGGCAATATGGAATTTTGACAAAAAGGGAATCGAACTAGTGTTTTTTCAGGATTTGAGGTTGACGGCACAAAAAAGGGATTTAGGGATTTTTAGCGTGTAAGCAAATTGCTTTGAGGAATATGAAAATTAGTAGAACGGAGAAGGGTTTTTATAGGGAAAATTTAGGGCAACATGTAGCAAAAATTTAGCTTCAGTAAGGTTACTTGGGAGGCAAGCAATGGGTGTGACGGTACGGCATGGATTTTTCCCTCCTTTTTGATGTTTTGGGCCTTAAACTCAGAATGTATCTTACTAAAAAAAATGATTAGTACTTGTACCAAATTTGACCCTCCTTTATTAACATAAAAATTTAAAATTTAAATAGAAAAAATGAAACTTAAAAATTTTAAATCTTAATTAGAAAATTTCTTCTTCACAAATTACATTAAATTAATTTCTAGGAAAGGTTGGAGGGGTCATAGCAGTCCCGCTTAAGTTCCTATCTCCTTAGATAGAATTAATTAAATGTAATAAGTTAAGAAAATAAGTTCTAATTATTTATTTATTTACAACATGAGTTCATGAAATATTAAGGGTCTGTTAATTTGAACGAGGATTCAACTCACTCAACTTTACCATCTCAGTATTGTTTGAGACGTTGACCATTAACTTTAAACGTACCTCTGTAATTGTTGAATAATTCAATATCTCCATAAGGGTAAACTCGGTAGATGGTATAAGGTCCTTTCCATCGGGATTTAAGCTCCCTAGGAAATAACTTCAACCTTGAATTAAACAACAAAACCTTCTGACCTTCTTTAAACTCGCGAGGTTGTACATGACTATCATGCCATCTCTTTGATCTTTCTTTACATTTTGGCATTCTCATAGGAAAATAACCTCAGCTTTTCCAGCTCATCAAGTTGTAACATCCTTCTCTCACCGACTTGCTTAAGGTCAAAGTTCAACTGTTTCAAAGCCCAGTAAGCTTTATTCTCCAACTCTAATGGAAAATAAAATGCCTTTCCAAAGACTAACCGATAAGGAGTCATTCCTAACAGTGCCTTAAATGCTGTTTGACAAGCCCATAATGCATCATTGAGGCTCCGAGAACAATCTTTTCTTCTAGGGCGTACAACCTTTTCAAGGATACCTTTGATTTCACAATTCACTCTTTCAACTTGCCCATTAGACTGGGGATGATAGGCAGTAACAATCTTGTGCTTCACATCATATTTGTCAAGCAACCACTTAAGCCATTTGTTCACAAAGTGAGAACTTTCATCACTAATAATAGCTCTTGGTGTCCTAAATCGTGTAAACACATGTTTATGTAGGAATCGCAAGACTACCTTAGCATTATTTGTAGGGTATGCTTCAACTTCAACCTACTTAGATACATTGTCCACAGTAACTAAGATGTATTTGTTCCCATATGAAGAAGGAAACGAGCCTAAGACGTCAATGCCCCATACTTCAAACAATTCAATCTCCAAAACGTTTCTCAAGGGCATCTCATTCCTCCTGATATATTTCCAGCTCTTTGGCATTTATCACAGTTCTTCACATAAGCATAAGTATCTTTAAATAGTATAGGCAAAAAAAAAAAAAAGCTTGAAAAATTTTTGCTGCAGTAACGTGAAACACCAAAGTGTCCCTCACTTAGAGATGAATGGCAATGATACAAGATCTCAGCAATCTTGCTTTCAGCTCCACACTTTTGGATTATATTATATGCACATTGTTTAAACTAAAACGGATCATCCCAAAGATAATACCTACTATCATGAAGGAATTTTTTTCTTTGTTGGTATGTCAGTTTTCGAGGAATTATTCCACATGCAAGATAATTGTCAAAATCAGCAAACCAAGGTATTTCATGAATTTGATTTACCTCAAATAAGTGTTCATTTGGGAAATTCTCGTTGATAGGCACACATGATCGAGTTACCTCATCTTGCTCCAACCTAGACAGATGGTTAGCTATTTGATTTTTGAAACCTTTGCTATATTGGATCTTAAGGTCAAATTCTTTGAGTAAAAGTATCCAATGAATTAGCCTTGGTTTTGCATCTTTCTTCGTGAGTAAGTATTTAATGGTCGCATGGTCAGTAAATACTGTAACTTTGGTACCTATAAGATATGATCAAAATTTGCCAAAACCAAAACCTATAGTGAAGAGTTCCTTTTCGATTACCGTATAATTGAGTTGGGCTCCCATCAAAGTTCTACTTGCATAGTAAATAGGGTGAAACACTTTGTTTCTTCTTTGACCCATCACAGCTTCAACGGCATAGTCACTTGCATCGCACATCAACTCAAAAGGTGAGTTCCAACCGGGTGTAATGATTATTGGGGCTAACATTAACTGCTTCTTTAGATCTTCAAAAGCTTCCAAACATGCGTTGTTGAAATCAAACACTGTATCTTTCTCTAACAACAAACACAATGGTTTAGAAATTTTTGAGAAATCTTTGATAAACCTTCGTTAAAAATCGACATGGCTTAAGAAACTTCTGACTCCTTTCACATTCATTGGGGCCGATAATCTATCAATTACGTGCACGTTTGCTTTATCGACTTCAATTCCTTTCTTTAAGATCTTATGACCTATGACAATCTCTTCCTTGACCATAAAATGGCATTTTTCCCAATTAGGGACAAGATTCGTCTCTTCACATCTCTTCAGTACCTTAGCCAAATTACTCAAACAGATATCATAAGTGTTACCAAAACATAAAAATCATCCATGAAAACCACAACAAAATTTTCAACCATATAAGTAAATATTGCCATCATGCATCGTTGAAAAGTTGCAGGTGCATTGCATAAACCAAAAGGCATTCTCCTAAAAGCAAACGTACCATATGGACAAGTAAAGGTTGTTTTATGTTGGTCCTTCAGGGCTACAACTATTTGGTTATATCCCGAATAGCCATCTAAAAAATAATAGAATTCATTACCTACTAGTCGATCTAAGATCTGATCCATAAAAGGCAACGAGAAATGGTCCTTCCGAGTGGCTTTGTTCATCTTTCTGTAATCAAAATAGATTCTCCAATCGATAACAGTTCTCGATAGAATTAACTCGTTACGCTCATTTTCAACATTCGTGATTCCACCTTTCTTCGGTACACATTGCACCAGACTTAGCCACGAGCTATTTGAAATAGGATAGATGATTCTTACATCTAACCATTTGATTACTTCCTTTCTCACAACTTCTTTCATAATAGGATTGAGCCTCCTTTTCCCATCAATTCGAGCTCTTTCACCTTCTTTTAAAATGATTTAATGCGTGCAAAAAGAAGGGCATATACCTCAAATATCAGCTATGGTCCAACCAATTGCTTTCTTAAATTTCTTTAGAATAGCAATTAGTTGCTCCTCTTGATCTTTCGTCAGTTTTACTAAAATAATCACATGCAAAGTAGAACAGTCACCTAAATAAATGTATTTCAAATGGAAAGAAAGTACCTTTAGTTTGAGTTTAGGTGGTTCTTCAATTAAAAACTTGGGTTGTACAAATTCTCTGACTTCCAACTCCAATGGTTCAAACGGTGTAGATTGAAAAAAAATTCTCGGATTGGCTTCTAGCAAAGCCATGTTTTCTTTACCTTTTTTATCCTCAAAGGGTCAAGATCTAAGGCTTTCTCCAATGGATCTTCTTCAAAATTATTTTCCATAGAAACCAAGGTCTCTATCTCTTCCATAACTGAACAGTCCTCTGCCGGATCGAAAAATTTCATCGCTTTAAGAATGTTAAAGGTTACCTGATCGTCTTGAACTTGCATGGTGAGTTCACCTTTCTGCACATCAAATAATGTTATTCCTGTGGCTGAGAAAGGTCTCCGAAGGATGATCTACACTTTCTTGTGTGCTTCAAAATCTAAGACAATGAAATCAGCAGGAAAAATAAATTTATCGACACTTACCAAAACATCCTCGATCTTTCCCTCTGGATATGCTAATGATCGATCTGCTATCTGAAGTGTCATAGTTGTAGGTCTTGCTTCACCTATCCCTAACATCTTGAAAATAGACTTTGGCATCAAGTTGATACTCGCTCCTAAGTCACACAAAGCTTTACCACAGTAAGATTCGCCAATGTTATAGGGTATATTAAAGCTTCCTAAGTCTTTCAATTTTGGTGGCAATTTGTTCTGTAGGAACTCACTGCACTCCTTTGTCAAGGCAACAGTCTCATACTCACCTAGTCATTTCTTCTTAGACAGTATATCCTTCATAAACTTCACATATTTCGACATTTGTTCTAAAGCCTCCACCAATGAAATATTGATGTGTAACAGCTTCAGAACATCCAAAAACTTCTTGAATTGCACCTCCTATTTCTGCTTGTGTTGTTGCTATAATAGCCTGGTTTAGAACCCTAGTCGAAATAGTGGTTTCAGGACCACAAATTCGAGGTCAAAAAATATTATAAAGTTATTTTTTATGTTTATAATGTATGATTGAGCTTGTATGAAAGTTTCGTGTAAATCTTTTATCGACTGTGTGTTGAATTGTGAGAAATGACTTAATCGCATAAAGTGTAAAATGTTGTGTACTGATTGTTAAGTGTTTAATTATTGTTGTCTTTATAATGTGGAGACCTTATGAGGCAATAAGTCTATTATTAAAATTAGTGGATGGTAGATGGACATAAATGTCCTAATATTTTTTAATTAAATGGATGATTCCTTAAGGGCAATTTTGTAAACATGAAATAAGATGACATTAAAATAAAATAAAAGTTAGAAAGTGATCATCTTTGTTTTCTATCAATCGAAATAAGAAAAGAAGAGGAGGGTTTGAGACTTTGTGATTTTCGGCTGGGGATTTGATTGATTAAGGTATGTTTTGACTTTGGTTTTTGATGATTTTTATGTTTTTGAGATTGTTGCTTAGTCTACTATCAATCCCATGTTGTGATTTAAAGAATTGATGATGTTTATGAGATGTGCCATTGAATAACATGTGAGCTTTGTGATGTTACTTGGTGAAATATGAAATCTTAGTGTTGGGTTAACATAGTTTGTATTAGAATTTTTGGTGAAATTGAGTATTTTGGGCTAAATTGTGAAAAGTGTAAATTGAGGGAATAAAATGTGAAATAAATGAAATGTGTGGGCTTGTATGAACATAATGAAAATTTGGCTAGGCTTATGTGAAATGAAACTATGTGAATTTGATGATTTTATAAAATAGGGACTAAATTGTCAAAATGTGAAAATAGGAGGACTATTTTGCAAAATGCCCTAAATATGTGTATTTGGACTAAAATGAATGATTTGGTGATTTAATGGATTGAATTTGAATGTGTATAGACCAAGAGAGGAGAAGTTCAGATCGATATCAAGGCAAAGATAAAGTGCTCGATTAATTGACCGTTTTGGTATTTCGACGTCCGAGGTAAGTTCGGACATAATAGTTGTATTTAACTATGTTTAATGTTATGAGATGAATGATATCATATTATTGAATTGTGAATGCTATGTGAGGTTTCAAGTTATGTGGCACTAAGTGTGCATATTCGAAAATGTAACCGATATGATTAGCACTGTGTGTGCGAAATAATATAAGCTTTGGCTTTGTGGTTAGCATTGTGTGTGCGATACTGATTTAAGATCGGTTTGATATGGATGCACTATGTGTGCGATGTTAATTAAGCTTCGGCTAACTATTGGGCACTAAGTGTGCGATTGAATCGAAGAAGAGACGAAAGTTGATAGTGATATTGAGTAGCAAATGTATTTAACAACTAAGTGTTGGCTAAGGTACGTTCGAAACCTATGTGGTGGATGAAACTATGAATGATTTATGGAAGGTTGATTGAACATATTAGTTTTGGATGGTATGATATATGTGATTGTGAAATAATCTATGTGATGGTTGGTTTTAGGAAAATGTATTATATTAAGAACTTATTGAGCTTGTGAAAACTTACTGTGTAATTGTTTCTCTATTTTACAGTGTCAGTAAAGCTAGCTCAAATATGGGGATTGTCAGCATTATCTATCACACTATCAGTAATCTATTTTGGTACTTTTGGAAAGATGTATATAGTTGAAATATGGCATGTATAGGCTAGTTGTTTTGAAACATATTTGAGATGTGTAAATAGTCATATGATGTGGCTAAATATATGTCAACTATAAGCATGAGTGGATTTAGTATATGATGTATGGTTTAGCGTGTTGGTAATGAAAATGTCTTATGAATGATAAGCTTAGTGATGGATTGATGCTAATATGATTTAGTGATATTATGGATGAATCATGCTTGGTAATGCATGTGTTTTAGTTGTGAAATTTGGTTTATAAGTTGGCAAGATTAGAAATGAGATTTGATAGGATGGTATGTGATCATTTGACATGTATTTGGTTTCCAAATTGTATGAGAAAATATGCTTAATTGTGCTTGTAGGGTTGGCCCTTGTATGGGTGGCAAATTGGCCTTGCAAATGGCCTATTTTGCATACATAGACAAGAGACATGGGTGTGTGTCTCTGCCATATGATTTAAGGATCACTTCTAGGTGTGTCTCGATAGGTCACACAGCTGAGGCCCACGGGCGTGCCTGTTGGCCGTGTGAATAAGTTAGTAGCTAGCCTAATTGCACATGGCCATGGCACACGGGCGTGTCTAGTGGCCGTGTGAACAGGTCAATAGGTATGCTCTGTTTTGGCATAGCTTGGACACATGGGTGTGTCTGGTAGCCGTGTGAGGCACACAGCTTGACTGTACGAGCGTGTGACCTCAACAGTGTTGAAGAAGGTTTGAATTTCTAAAAAATTTTGTAAGTGTTTGGTTTAGTCCTGACTTGATTCTATCATGTGTTTATGGTCTTGTAGACCTAGATAAGGGACTATATGCTCGTATTTGAATATGTTTGGTTGATGATTGACTTTGTGTCGTGAAATGGATATGAAATGTTTCGATCGTTCAATAATGCCTCTAACCCTATTCATGCGATGGTTTTGGGTTAGGGGTGTTACAACTGCAATCTTTGTGGATATGGAGGTGATGGAACTTTCGGTTGAACTGAGCATTTTTCTGAGTAGGTAAATCTGCATCCAATGAAGATGTTAAAATATCTAAATTCACTAAGTCAGGGTTTAAATTGTCAAACTTTTTAGATTCTGATTCCTTTGGTGTAGGAATTTCAACAGGTAGTTGATTCTTCTCAACGGGCTTATCTTCGACATCAATCAATCGGGGTTCCAGAATTTTACCACTTCACAATGCCACTGCCTTGATATGTTTTTACCTAAATTTTTTGGATTCTCTGTAGCAGTCTAGTTTAGACTTTAGTCAGAATAGTGGTTTTGGGACCACAAAATCGAGTCAAAAAAATATTTTAATATTATTTTTTTGTGTTTTTAGTATGTGTTTAAGAATGTGTGAAAGTTTTGTGAATTAATTTTGTTGTTTGTATGCTTAATTTGAGAAAAGGACTAAATCGCATAAAAGGTAAAAGTGTTTTTCTAGTTAATTAAGTGCTGAATTGATGTGTCTTATTAATGTGAGGTCCTTATGTGGTAAATGGACCCTTAGATTAATGCATGGACAAATATGGACATATGTTAGTGGGATTTTAAATGTTATTATTAAGGATAAAATGGTAAAATAGTTAATAAGCTTAATTAAATAAAACAAAAGCATGAAATTAGCCATTATTCATCATCTTTGTGCCGAAAATTCAAAGGAAAGAAAAGAAAAAGAACAACCTTCATTCGGCTAGGTCTAAGCTTGATTAAGGTATGTTTGGTTTCGATTTTTGATAATTTCTATGTTTTTGCAATCGTTGCTTCGAGTACTACTAAACCCATGCCTAAATTTTGGAATTTGATGAAGAATTTGAAATGTGCCATTGATGAATGCTTGAGCTTTGTGATGTTAGTTGATGAAATATGAAATAAATTTGCTAGATTAACATGTTTTGCCTTTGGATTTTTGGTGAATTTGAGTAATTTGGATTAAATTGTGAAAATAATATTTTGAGGGACTAAAATGTGAATAAATGAAATGTATGGACTTGTATGATCATGTTGAAAATTAGGCTAAGCATGGGTACAAGGAAAATATGTGTATTTTGTGATTTTGTAAAATATGGACTTAAATGTCAAAATGTGAAAATGTGAGGGATAATTTGTAAATTACCCTAAATGTGTGTTTTTGTATTGAATTGAATGAATTGGTGAATAAATGAGTTAAATTTGAATATGTAAATATCAAGAACCGAAGAAAACGAATTTAAATCGAGGAAAGTCAAAAGTGATCGAGTAGTCGAATTCATTCGTTTATCCCGAATACGAGGTAAGTCTATATACAAATAAATGTATTTGAATTGATTTATGTATATTGGTATGAAATTGAATTATAATGAATGATTATGGAAGATAAACATATGAGATCCGAGAAAATATCGACAAGGTGTCAGTCTGAAAAGTCCCGTACGAACGTTTGGAATAGATATGATTCATATGTCATGACATAGGTTTTGATATGTGATATCATGTAAGACCATGTATGGGACGTTGGCATTTATTTGAGATTTAAGTGTAAGACCATGTCTGGGACATCGGCATCGTAATTGATTTCGTGTAAGACCTTGTCTGGGACAGTGGCATCGATATTTGATTACATGTAAGACCACGTTTGGGACGTTGGCGTTGTATAAGTATTCTGAGTTATCTGAGTATCCTATTTAATTCAACGGGTAATAAACTATAATATGCTCATATTTTAATCCCACATTTAGCATACTCTTGGATGATTTATTCCCTGAATTGTGGAATTTGGTGCTCCTATTCCTTTAATTTCATGTTTTATACTTAGGAAAGCACCGGAGGATGAAAAGAATGAGAAACGGGCCAAAAATGGAGAAAATGGGCCAAAGTACGAATTACACATGGCCTGGGCCCAGAACACATGGCCTGTGCCTCCTTAGCAGATCCGGCCATGGCCTGGCCCCGAATCACAAGGGCGTGCCACACAGGCGTGTCCCTGCCACAGCAAAAAGAGTTCCATTTGGATTAGGGTACCTCGAGGCAAAGAAAGACATTCCAAAAGCCTATATAAACAACCTAGAGGCCAACCTTCAAAAGGGCGTTCAGCTAGGCCAAGGAGCCAAGCCGGAGAGGTCGAATTGTGGGATTCACTTGAAGAAAGCCAGTTGATCCGTCTCAGAAGCTAAAATCACACTCAAGACTGAGGATCTCTCCTTTAATTTCTTCATAGGGTTTTAGGGTTTTCTTTATGTTTTGTTATTTTTCTTCTGAGATGTATTCTTTTATGCTTATGAACTAAACCCCTTAAATACCTGAGGGGGATGAAACCTAAGATGGATCTTGTTATTTTTTTTTGAACTATATGATAAATACTTGGTTTGTTCTTAACTATGTGTTCTTAATTTTTGCTTTGATATTTCAAGATATTGATTCAAATATTGGTGTACTTAGGCAGAGGAGGAATATTCCCTATTTAAGAGTAGATCTAGCATAGTTAAGCGGAGTTGATCGTAACCCTAGAGATAGGATGAAAAGAATCTGTCAGATTAGGGTCAAACCTAATATGGGAGTCCATAGATTGAGTTAATGCAATTCTAGGGGTTTTAATTAGAAAGAGATTTCAATTAATCAACCTAGGGTTAGACGTTAGTAGCCTCGAGAGAGGTATTAATATAAATTAGGGAGTCCTACGGATCAAGTCAAGTGAATAAATCGTCTGGTTCAGAGTTAGATAACAATTGAGGTCTAGGTGGATTCTTCCTCGGGTATTGTCTTAATCAATTGGTTTTTCCACAAGTATTTCCCCATTTCCTTCTCTATGTCTTAGCATCTTTAGCCTAGTAGTTAGTTAATTTTAGATTAGACAACAATTCCTTTAATTCTTATGTTAAATAATAAGAAGAAAATTAGTATTAGTACTTTTGGTTCCCTTGGGTTCGACAATCCGATCTTGCCACTAAACTATACTACTATTCGATAGGTGTGCTTGCCTCAATTGTGGTGATTGTTAGTTTCTAGGCTCGATCATTCATTATATAAATTTTAAGACTTTTTCCACCACCATCAAGTTTTTGGCACCGTTGCCTCAATTTTTATTACTTTAGCCATATTTTATTTTTTGCAATTGAATTTTATTTTTACTTTTCTAATTTATTTTTCTTTTCTTGGTAGGTACCTCTAGTTTATGACTAGAAGGAACCTGACAGGACCCTTAGTTTATGATAGTGATATTAAAGGTACGGTTCGCAAAAATCATAGAGAAATAAGGCAAAGCTTAAACTAAATACAAGAAGAGCAAGAAGACGAAATTAATACTATCGAAGAGATGGCTAAGAATAATTCACTACCTCAGGAGGTGGTCGAAAATCATTTTCCTCAAACTATGTATGATTATGCTAAACCTAATTTAAGAGGAACTGAGTCAAGTATTGTTAGACCTGTTATTGCTGCAAATAATTTTGAACTGAAACCTAACACGATTCAGATGATACAACAATTTGTTCAGTTTGATGGTTTGCAGGATGAAGATCCAAATAATCACTTGGCGAATTTCCTAGAATTTTGCGATACTTCCAAAATAAATGGCGTTTCTGATGATGCCATCCGTCTTTGATTATTTCCCTTTTCTTTGAGGAGTAAAGCTAAACAGTGGATGAATTCTCTTTCACGAGGATCAATCACTACATTGGAACAAATCACCGAAAATTTTTTATTAAAATATTTTCTACCGGCCAAAATGGCCAAATTAAGGAATGATATCTCTTATTTTGTGCAGATAGATTTAGAAACACTATACGATGCATGGGAGAGATACAAAGATCTATTGAGAAGGTGCCCACACCATGGATTACCCCTGTGGCTACAGGTCCAAACTTTTTACAATGGTGTGAACCCCTCAACCAGGCAATTGATTGATTTAGCCACTAGTGGAACCCTGAATAACAAAACACTTGAGGCAACCTATGAATTCATTGAAGAGATGTCACTGAATAACTATCAGTGGCAAGTCATGAGGACAAAGCCAACAAAAGTCGCTAGTGTTTTGAGCTTCGACGCAGTAACCATGCTATCAACCGTAGAACTTTTAACTAAGAAAATTGATGGCTTATGTGGTACTTCAGGTACATCCAGTTTTACAGTACGATATGAATGGAGGAGGGATGAGTAATACGGAATATCCACCTTACAACCCGAGTGCTGAAAACGAGAAAGTTCACTATATGGGTAACAATTTTAAATCTCAAAATAACGCTTATAGTAATACTTATAATCCAAGTTGGAGGAACCACCCTAATTTCTCATGGAGTGGTCAAGGAAATCAGAGACAACAACCCCCTCCAAACTTCCAACAACAGCCCTACCCATAGGAAAAGAAGCTAAACCTTGAGGAGATGCTGACAAAATTCATAGCGGTGTTAGAAACTCGCTTCCAAAACACCGAAACAACACTTAAAAATCAACAAGCATCGATTCAAGGGATCAAGAACCAGTTAGGGCAACTTGCTAAGCTGATCTCCGAACGACCACAAGGTATCTTGCCAAGTAACACTGAGACTAACCCAAAGGAGAAACTTCAAGCCATAACAACTCATGATAGTGAGGGTTAGTGGAATCTGAATTTGAGCTAATGTTAGAACCTATGGTAAGTGAAGGTAAAGTTGAGGAAAGCCAAGAAAAACCAAAACCTATAATTAAAGAGTACCAGCCTCGAATACCATACCCTAATGCGATGAAGAAAGACAACACATATGAATAATTCAGTAAGTTTCTTAAACTTTTAAAGAAATTACATATTAACTTACCGTTTCTTGAAGCTCTTTCATAGATGCCAGATTCAAGGAAATTTTTAAAAGAGTTTTTAACAAACAAGTGGAAGTTAGACGAGGAATCGCATGTGGAACTAAACGCAGTGTGCATAGCAATGTTGCAAACAAAAAAAAAACTACCACGAAAATTAAAAGATCTAGGGAGTTTTACAATTCCATGCTTAATTGGTAGTTTATCTGTTGATAATGCTTTAGCTGATTTCTGGTCAAGCATGAATGTTATGCCTTATAAAATGTTTAAACAGTTAGGTCTAGGGAAACCCAAATAAACTAGGATGAGCATTCAATTAGATGATAAAACTATTAAAATTCCTAAGGGTATAATCGAAGATGTTCTAGTAAAAATTGATAAATTCGTATTCCCAGTAGACTTCGTTGTTTTAGACATGGATGAGGACAACAATGGTCCTTTAGTTTTAGGAAGGCCCTTTTTAGCAATTTCCTAAACTAAAATTGATGTTGGTACAGGTGAACTCATACTTCGTGTAGGTGACGAAACGATTACTCTTCAAGCTCTTGACTCGGCTCGGACATCGAGTAATCAAGGTGAAAACATCAACTCTACTAATGACCATTCAGTTCAACTTTCTTTCCAGGAAGCACCATGAAATTACACAACTAAGCCAGATCCTAGACCTTGTGCCAACAAAGAAATAACTCACGAGGAGCGAAGGCTTCAGATAGATGAACTAGACGAGTGGAAGACACATTTCAAAGAGAAACCAAGAAACCACGATGAACCGAAGCAAATTCATAAGCCAAACCAATTTCATATCAGGGATCAGGTATTGTTGGATAAGACTGACCCTCGAGTCGCCACCTCGGACCTAAATACAAACGAAGAAATCCCTTTCACGGTACTAAATATCTTCCCATACGAAATAGTCGAGGTAAGTAATCCAAAGTTCAAAATGTTTAAGGTAAACACCACTCGACTTAAACTATATATCGATAACCGAATTGATAGCAGGAGCAAAAATTTTCACCTCCTCAAACCACCATGATTATGCAAATGAGAGGTAAGTCTAGCTTAAGACTTTAAACGAGCACTTCTCGGGAGGCAGCCCGAGCACTAACTTCACTAATGTCATATTTTCGATTTTTATCACCTAACTACAAACTAACCAATTTAATAAAGCGCAAGTTTCCCTACCACACGGCCTTGCACATGGGCGTGGCCGTGGCCGTGTGGATACCACGAGCAAGGACATCGGCATGGCGGAGGACGTGCAGACCAAGGATGAAAAAATTTTCCCCAAGACATAGGCTCTGATTAACCGACGCGACCGTGCGACACGTCCGTGCTACGCGGCTGTGGTCTAAACTGCCTAAAGAACACGGGCTGAGATAATTCAACACAGCCGTTCTAGGCGGCCGTGGTCGATATTATCAATTTTTTTCACATATCACCGCCACCACCACCTCGAGATCACTCCGATGATGAGAAACCTTTGAGTCCTTTTATTTTCTTTATTTATATTTCTATTCTTATTTTTATTTTTTATTTTTATTTTAGTTCATTTTCCTTTATTATTAAACTCTTTAAATTTTTAAGTATAATTTGATTTCTTTATCTCTGGCTATTTAACACTCGAGCAACTATAACAAACATCCATTAAATAAGAACTCCCCAAAAACTTTACTGATGATTTCATAGTTTAAAAAGGTTCAAGGTGCCACTCAAGGAAAGAACACACCACTGGAGTATTCTCCACCACCTTCACCTATACCTAGTCACCATAGATCGTCCTCCAAGGTTTTTATCCATAATTCAGGAAGTTTCACCTCTCTCCCTCTCTTATGACTTTCTTACTAACCATTATCCATAATCCAAGGGTCAACTATAGTATTATTTGAAAATCTCTGAATTATGCCTTATTCTTAAGTAATTTTCTCATGTAACTAATTAGAATGAAACTTCTGTTGATTTATGATTTTTATTGATATGTTTTAGATTAAGTCATAGTTAATTGTGCATTGATGATTTAAACCTTAGGAGACTAAAGAATCAAACATGATAAGTCTATTTTTTAGAATTAAAAATTTGCTAGGTTATTGACCTCAATTTGAATATTACCTTGAAGTTTGAAATTTGCAAGGTTGTCATCAAAAACCATAATTTTTGTGAGATTTTGAGCCTTTTAGAGCATATATTTTTTTGTGCTCACTGTATTGATTATGAGTGTGTCAACATTGATTTGTTATTCTAGAACTTACTTCGATTATACATGTCAAGACCACACCTTTGATTTGATATACTAAGATGATAAAGGCACTTAGGATTTAACCCACTTACTCCACTAAAAGCCTACCTTCACAATTAACCCCTAGTGAACCCCTTTGATCCTAACAACCCTTTTATTGATTCACCCACTAATATTAACCTAAAACCCATCTTGTATTTGTTATCACCATTTCTCTTGACTACCCTTCTCTCGAGATTTGATTTGATCAGTTGCCTAATTATATTATTTCAATAGTTAAATTCATCTTATATTATGTACTTATTTTGATTTGTTCTTTAAAAAATTGAAGTATATTCATTATTAGTTCTATAATTAAGTGAGCTTATACGTTTAAATTCAACATCTTGAAGAAGAAGCTCGTATTATTAGATGTAATTATTCAAAACTAGTTTATTTTTCTAGTTAGGTAAATTGTCAATTCAATCTTGATTCTAACCCTTTACTTTAGCCTTTATCCACATCTTTAACCTAAGCCCTATTACAACCCTTTAAAGACCTTTTGATTTGTGTATCATCTCATTTTATAGTGGTGGAGATTTGATTTTCATGCAAGCCTATGGGATTAAATTTTCTTGTTTGACTGATGAGTTCTTTATTTTGAACCTTAAACACTTTGAGTGATTTGAGTGAATCTTTATTGAGGATGTCAAATCTTGTCGAATTTGAATCAAAAGTAATTACTTAGGTAAGGGAAAACACCTATATTTTCATGCTACAAAAACTATGACTTTGATTGTTTGAATCTTTAGGACTCTTTTAGTTAATTTATCCATATATAAATTATCTATGAATTATGATGAAACATTATCAATGAATATTATGAATTAAGGAAGTTCATTTTAGTTGTGAGTTGATAATTTTGCTTGAGGACAAGCAAATGCTTAAGTGTGGGGGTATTTGACAAACCATAATATGTTCATATTTTAATCCCACATTTAGCATACTCTTGGATGATTTATTCCCTGAATTGTGGAATTTGGTGCTCCTAATCCTTTAATTTCATGTTTTATACTTAGGAAAGCACCAGAGGATGAAAAGAATGAGAAACGGGATAAAAACAAAAAAAATGGGCCAAAGTACGAATTGCACATGGCCTGGGCCTGAAACACATGACCATGCATCCTTAGCAGATCCGACCATGGCCTGGCCCCGAATCACATGGGTGTGTCCCTGCCGCAGCAAAGAAGAGTTCCATTCAGATCAAGGTACTTAGAGGCAAAGAAAGACATTCCAAAAGCCTATAAAAACACCCTAGAGGTAAGCTTCAAGAGGGCGTTCAACTAGGCTAAGGTGCCAAGCCGAGAGGCCGAATTGTGGGATTCACTTGAAGAAAGCCAGTTGATCCATCTCAGAAGCTGGAATCACACTCAAGATTGAGGGTATCTCCTTCAATTCCTTGAGGGATTTTAGGGTTTTCTTTATGTTTTGTTGTTTTTCTTTTGAGATGTATTCTTTTATGATTATGAACTAAACCCCTCAAATACCTGAGGGGGATGAAACTTAAGACGGATCTTGTTATTGTTTTCTGAACTATATGATAAATACTTGATTTGTTCTTAACTATGTATTCTTAATTCTTGCTTTGATATTTCAGGATATTGATTCAAGTATTGATGTGCTTAGGTAGAGGAGAAATATTCCCTATTTAAGTGTAGATCTAGCATAGTTAAGCAGAGTTGATCGCAACCCTAGAGATAGGATGACAAAATCTGCGGATTAGGGTCACACCTAATATGGGAGTCCATAGATCGAGTTAATGCAATTCTAGGGGTTTTAATTAGAAAGATATTTCAATTAATCAACCTAAGGTTAGACGCTAGTAGCCTCGAGAGAGGTATTAATATAAATTAGGGAATCCTACGGATCAAGTCAAGTGAATAAATCGTCTAGTTCAATGTTAGATAACAAGTGAGGTCTAGGTGGATTCTTCCTCGGGTATTGTCCTAATCAATTGGTTTTTCCACAAGTATTTCCCTAATTCCTTCTCTGTGTCTTAGCATCTTTAGCTTAGTAGTTAGTTAATTTTAGATTAGACAACAATTCCCTTTATTCTTAGGTTAAATAATAAAAAGAAACTTAGTATTAGTACTTTTGGTTCCCTTGGGTTCGACAATCCAGTCTTCCCACTAAACTATACTACTGTTCGATAGGTGCGCTAGCCTCAATTGTGGTGATAGTTAGTTTTTAAGCTCGATCATTCATTATATAAATTTTAAGACTTTTTCCACCACCATCAATGGGCAATTTCGAGAAATGAAAGATTATGTGAAACGTGTAACCGTTGCACGTATGCATGAAGTGTATACTTTGTTTAAGCATGAAAAGTGAGATATGTACATAGTCTTCTTGAGACTAAATGTGATACATGTATGAATGAGCTATGATCAAATGTCTTACTTAGAGATATGAATTTTTTGGTAAGCAATGGCTAAACAATTGAGCCAAAGAAGAATTATGAAATTGCAATTGAGATATTAGTGATCTTGAATTTGATATGATTATGAATGTTTATATGTTGAGTTTATTTGTATATGGCTTACTAAGGTTTTGAAAGCTTACTTTGTGTGTTTGCATTGTTTTATAGATCGTCAAAGCTACAAAAAAGCTCGGGGATTGTCGAGGATCATCATCACACTATCAAATCATATTTTGGTACCTTTTGAATGTGTTTATAGCTAAGTATGACATGTATAGTTTAGTTGAATTAGATGATGTTTTGAGTTGTATATATAAGCTATGTGATATGGCTTGTAAATGGGATTTGAATATGGTAAATGTCAATAATGTTTTGTGGTGCAAAGTTTCTATGTTTTGATGAATGATTAGTATATTGAATTAGTAAGTGATGTGGATGGATTTTGCCTAAAAATGCTTGTGATTAGAATGAGATAAATGGTTCATAGTTGGTAAGTTTGATATGAATTGAATGGTTATGAAAGATGCACACTATTGGTATGGTTTGGTTGCATATTGAGGGAATGAAATGTGTTTTTTTGTGATTGTAGGTTTGACACTAAATGGGTGGAAAATTGGCCTTGCAAATGGCCTATATTTTCCCACACGGTTGAGCACACGGGTGTGTGGCTCAACCGTGTCCCTTGAATTTGTAATTTGGTACAAGTTAGGCTCGCACACGGGCTAGACACATGAGTGTGTGACTAGCCATGTCAAACAAGTCAGTTTCGACCATGGGTTGGGCACATGGGCGTGTGACTGGTCGTGTGGTGCAAGTCAGTGTCGACCACGGGTGAGGCACACGAGCGTGTCTTAGGCTGTGTGGACAAAGTCAGTATGTATGCCCTGTTTTACCACGGCTTGGACACACGAGCGTGTCTGAGGCTGTGTGAGGCACACAACCTGCCCACACGGGCGTGTGACCTTTGTAGTTTTGAAAAATGTTTGAATTTTAAAAAAATTTTGTAAGTGTTCGGTTTAGTCCCGACCCTTTTCTAATGCATGTTTAAGGTTTCGTAGACCACATTAAGGGACTATAAGATTGTGTTTTGCTAAGATATGAAAATGATATACTTTATGGTGTGAATGGTTGTAAAAGTTTTGATTTTTCTGATAATGCTTCATAACCCTAGACCTGCGATGATTATGGGTTAGGGGTGTTACATTCTCAGTATCGCTCGGCAAGGTTCCTTGTGGTATATTACGTAGCTCCGTAGCTAACTGACCCATTTGGTTTTCCAAATTTTTCAGTGTTGCTGCTTGGCTTTGGATCAAAGCATCATTCTTTGCCATGTACGCTTTCAACAAGTTATCCAAATTGTTTGATCCCTTAGCTTGAGGTGGTTTTGGAGCTTACTGATTAAACCTTTGAGATTGGTTGGGTCTTTGCTGCAATAAGTTGTTGTTCAGTCCATTTCCTTGGTTGCTCCAAGAAAAGTTAGGATGATTATGCCATGAAAGATTGTAGAAGTTGAACTAGGGTCCTTGTCCACTCCTATTTTGATATTGGTTCCCCACATAGTACTCTGATTCGGGATTTGATGGAAAATTCTCAAAAGAATGACCTTCCCCACAGTACAAACAAGAAACTACTTCAAACAGACTTGGTGGCTAAGCTGCAAAATTATTAGCACTATTAGCGGTAAACTATTTTAACATAGAGGAAATAGACAATCCCTGAGCTGATAACTGTAACACCCCAAACCCGCCCAAACCTATGACCGGATCTGGCATGTCACTAGGAAAAGGTTTAGAAAGTTTGACTGGTTTCGGTAAGACTTTTAAGTCATTATAAAATCCCGAATTTCGTGGTTCAGTTGGAAACCCATTGTTTACTTAACTTTGGCATTTAATCAGTTGGGCTTTTGATTAGGTGCCATGTAACACCCCAAACCCGGCCTAAACATTACGACCGGGTCTGGCATGTCACATGAAAGGAATGTCTAAAAGCGTGCATTGTTAAAAAAGTTCGTGTTCTTTATATTTGTTGTGAAAAGTCAAGTTTAAGTAATTTTGAATAAGAAATGGTTTATTAATATTTTGGAAAATGGTTATTAAGGGTTTAGGAAATTCCCATATTGAACATTTAATAATAGTAGGCAGTAGTCAAATTAAAAGCGAAACCAACCAAAATACCAAAATTAAAGTTGTAGAGGCCTTATTACAAAACTGTAAACCCAACTTATAGTAAAACAACTCATATGATAAATATTAAAATAAAACCAAAATATTGAGCATGGCCACATCGAGTCTGCCTTCGCTCCCAAATCTACGATCTAATGATTACCTGCAAAATTTAAACAAAGGGGTGAGTCACCGAGACTTAGTGTGCAATTCCCCTTAACACGATAACTGGGCCTAAGCCCACAGTAATATGTTAGCCCAATGCCATGGCATATAAATAATTAGTGCAATGCAATTAATCCACATGATTCCACAAATGGGCTTGGCCCCACATCCACATAAAACCACATACCACGCATAATGATGCAATATGTTACCCAACCCAACCTAGAATCCATCCTCTACACACCCCCGTACCAACCATTACACACCAGGGGATTACTAAATCGACCCTCCAACCGCTACATACCCTCGAAGGCGATCATTGCATAATCAATCGCTCATCGCCCATAATACGTGGCATAGCCACCGGATAATGTGACAACATCACCGAATCATAATATTGTGACATGAGTCATCGAATAATGTGGTAAAACCACCAAACACTTCCCTTTTCGTTGTAACTTCCGATCCCATGCATATGCAACATGTTATAATAATTGTGTATGCGAGATGACATGTATGCAAATCATATATCGATAACGATGAAACGAATTACCATCATAATCAGAATAATGATATACAACATAATCAAGCTAACTAACCTCTAAGGGTATAACAGTAGTTTTACCTACCAAGGGTATTTTCGTAATTTGCCCACCAAGGGTATTTTCATAATTTACCTACCAAGGGTATTTTCGTAATTTACCCACCAAGGGTATTTTCGTAATTTACCTACCAATGGTATTTTCGTAATTTACCCACCAAGGGTATTTTCATAATTTTGCACCTACAATGGCCCTCCCGGAGGTCTAATGTCACCCTGAGCGACTCGGCTACCATTTTCGGTCGTCACTAGACTATTGGGCCTAAAATTCGATTTCGACCCATTCGAGACCACACGCTCGTGTGGCCCACCTAACACAAATCTAGCCACATATATAGGTTCCACCTAGTCTAGTTACTATATACTATATCATCATACAATTTATTCCAATTGGGCCCACAGGCCCATTGGGCCCATTTCGGCCATCGCGGCCCAAGTAGCCCCAACCCACAAGAATACTACTGATGGCCTCAACTATCACGTCAAAGCCCCACACGTGTGCTCACACACTCGTGTGGCTACTAATGCTGTGTGACCGGGATTTCGGCTTTGTCGCTCTACAGCTAGAGTAGAGAAGTACACACCTGATAGGACTCTAGTGCTAAATCGCGCTGCGACCACTCCTGTGCCTAACGCCCACCAAGGTGTGTTAACCCTCTTCCTGGCATGCTCTTTATATAGCTAGCTCTTCACCTTCATTCCTTGTATCTTTCCGATGTGGGATCCCTTCGTCAGTAGAGTTTAAATTCAACTGAAACTCTTACCATCCAATCCGCAAAATAAATACTCCTTTGCTCCTCATGAGATTCGAACCCAAGCTCCCCTATAGCATAATCCATGCCGCTAACCACTAGGCCACAAGCTCCTCTTGTGTCTTAAACCGTGCGCAACTAAATATAAACTATGGCCAAATTCTAAGATCCAAGTAAAAAGAAAACCAAAATGCAAAAGCCAAGACTTGAACCTTGGACCTCCTTCCTTCATTGTGGCATCACCCCCTTGCCTCTTATGTGGCGTCACTTTGCCACTACACCACACACTCCACTTGTGTCACTTTTCTCCATATTTTATTCTTAAGGCCTACCTGCCAACTTCCAGGGTTTTTTTCACCTAAAACCAAAATTTCCCCAAAGCCAATATTTGATCCCGGGACTTCATAGAAGCCCCCTAACCTTCCAAAATCACTTATCTAAAAGGTCCAACTTGTACTTAAGCCGATCTCCTGTTCTCCAAAAATTTTAAACGCTACTATGCCTAAGGCCCATTGGGCTCAATTCTCCTAGGCCCAATTTCAGGATGTTACATGCCAATTATAAACATTGATCAGTTATTCATTTATCAGGTTTTTGATAAAAATGCTTTTATTTACTCTTTTGTTTTTATAAAAAACATTGTTTGGCAGGTTAGAAGAAAACTTTACTTTGTAACTGAATTTTAAAAAAACATGTGTTGAGCAGTATAAAATTTATGAGTCCAAAATTTAAACCTGAAAGAAAATGTCAAACTTTACCGTGGCCTTATTACAAACCCGAGTAAAATCCTCAAAAGTTATGAATAATGCTTTAAAATAAAAATTACTCATGAGTCCATGCGTGGTCGCCTCGAGTCCCCTCCAGCTCAGTCCGATAAGCTAAAAATCACCTACAATTGTTAAACGAAAGAGTGAGTCAGAAGACTCAGTGTGCATTTATTATACGTAAATCCCATTACGGGCCGAAGCCCCCAAACACCACCGACCGAAGCCCAATTCATATGATGCAATAATGATTAGCATGGTAACCCAACCCAGCCTAATTTTCCATCCTCTACACTCCACTTCATCTGTCCATCCATAACGCCTCTGGGGATTTCTACAATCAACCCTCCATCCGCTACACTCCACTTTGGTAGTCATCTTGTGATCATCTTTGCACAAAGATAATAAAACGTGGCCTAGCCACCGATCACTATGTGACCAAATAACCGATCACTAGGTGACCAAATAACTGATCACTAGGTGACCAAATAACCGATCACTAGGTGATCGAACATCATTCCGTATGGCTAAGTCACTGATGTACACTTCCCCTGTATCACGGAAATAACCCGAAAACCCATGCATATTCAATGTAGTATAATAACAGATTATAAGATGTCACTCACACAATACTTCATGTATACATATAGTCACACTATCCACGAGAATAACAAAATAAGTCATACCATACTAACCTGAAGTTTCGGTTTTACCCAACCTGGGTAGTTCCATCACAATCACCAATATTTCGACTTCCAACCATAACACATACATGATTTGAACACAAGAAGAGGTAGTGTGATAATTACACACCTACAAATCTAAAGAACTAAGCTATAAATCTCACTAACGTCCCCACTCACAAGGATCATAGCAATCTGCTTATCCCTCTCAGAAGCCGGTCTACAACCCAGTTGCCAATCTCAAACGGCGGACACCGTGTACGCTTTTTGAATTTAGGGGCAGGGTTTATGGGTCCAACCGCCTCCTTCGCCGACTGGTGCTTGATTCCATAAAAATAATCTTGGTTAGAAGACCAAGTTAAACCTTTGAATAAATTAAAGATAAGGATGGACGCTTAAAATGTCAAGATTTCCTTACCTAGATTGACAAATCCCAGGGGCTATAACACTTGGATTAATAGATCACTTGATGTCCCCTGATTGATTGAATCCGACTGATCTCAAAGACCCTTCCTATATTCGGCCAAAGCACCCCAAAATGCAAGATTAATGCCCTAAGTTAACAACCAACAAGATCATAAGAAAGACTCTAAAAAAAACGAGAAGATGCTTACCACTTAACAGGAATAAATCGATTGAGAAGATTGGGAGAAAGGGTGGCAGCTATCCACTGCAACAAGCACAAAGGATGGAGAGGATAGTCAAAGATTCGGCTAGAACAAGAAGAACAAAGCAAAACCACAAAACAAGATGTGATCATTAATTTTGGCCTAGATAAGAGAAATAAGAAAGAATGAATTGATGTGCAATGGGTTTCGGTTATGTAGAACAATTTAAGAGGAGTATGGAGTATGAAAAAGAAAAGAGAGAAAAGGTTATTGGGTATTTTGGCTTTAAGTGGAAAGATGAATGAGTGAAAGAATGAATGATTGCCGAAAAAGATAAGAGTGTCAAAGATGTTTTCGGTCAAGAGAAAAGAAGTGGGGAAACCTCGAATGGAAGAAAAGTGAAATGATATGAGGAAGAAGGTTGGCTAGATGATTCGGCAATAGCTCTACACTAATTCCCCTTAGGTTGATAATATTAGATATGTGTTAATGAAAATATGAAAATATGGCTAAGGGTACCATCCAATGGTACAAGTGCATTTAGGTATGTTCCCCCTTTAACATTTGTAGATAATGTTTAATAACATTGATGTGAAAATATGTGGATTCCTGTTATGATTTTGGGGTAAGGTAAATTGCATGACAAATAGCATGTTTTGTATGTTGCATGGGCATATGGGTGATTATGTGAAAGGGGAAGTGATCTGGTGGTTCCTACCATAATATCTGGTGACTCTGTCAGATTATCTGGTGACTATGTCACATATTATGAATCTGGTGACTCTGTCACATTATATGGTGGCTATGCCACATTATAAGGGCGATGTGTAGTTGACTGCAGCGACTGCCTTCGATGGTGTGTAGCGGATGGATGGTCGATTTAGTAATCCCCACGGTGTGATTGGTAGGTACGGGTGATGTGTAGAGGATGGATTTCTAGGTGGGTTGGGTTGCATCATTGCCTATTATTATTATATGTGGAATGATATGTTTTATCGATTGGGAATCTGTGATGGTTGTTACACACTGAGTCTGTTGACTCACCCTTCATGGGCTAACTTTTTGCAGATGGCACTCAGTGAATGGACCGGGTCGACAGGAACTTAGCGGTGGCCATGCACAGCTTAAATTTTTAGTTTTCTTATTAAGTTTATATCTATCTATTTTGGGTTACATTTTGATGTAATAAGGCCCTTATTACTTAACTGTTTAATTTTCTTTGCGTTTTAAATTTTTGATACGATACGAACAACATCAATTGATTTGAAACTCAATTGCCTACGATTTTTAAAGTTACAAAAAAAAAAAGAAAGAATAAACTCTAAAATTTGGCATTTCTTTTAACTTGTAACTTTTGAAATATGAAATTATCGATTTAGTACAAAATTAAATTACAACTCAATTTTTAACTTGAGAACAACCCGAATCTATTTTTGTTCGAAACCACCGCGATTTTCAAAATGTCATACGAGACTTAACTATGCTTTGCTTAAGGAGCATGCCAGATCCGGTTAGGGCTTGTGGGCCGGGTTTGGGGTGTTTCAATTTGGTATCAGAGCCCGGTTTAAAACTCAGCCTTGAGGGCTTTTTGGGCCCAAAATGTTTTCTTTATTTGAAATTGAGTTTTACTAAAGAATTAGTAGGTTTTCTGGCATGGCACTTGAGTCTCCGGCCTGAAGTCCACTAGGTAAGTACCCTAACCCTTGTGTGATTTGTATGTGGGAATTATAGGGACGTAGATTAGTAGATTAGGAGTTATTGAACCCTAGGATTAGCTTACTCCAACACCGAATTACATAAAATTTAAAGTCTAGCCAAACAAACCTGCGAGTGAGTCACCGAGTTAAGGGTGTGGCAACCGTTGTGCGCATGTCTAGGATTGGATTTAGGGGGAGCTTGGTATTTAAGCAGTCCTAGTGACTCACCTCCTCTCGCTCGAATCCTAAGCAGTGCGTAGTGACGGTTCACCCTAACCAAGAGGACTAAATCACGGCTAAATTCAATAATTAAAACCGAAAGGACTAATCCCTTGTTTTGTACAATCCTAAAATTAAACCTTGGTTATAAAACTTCCAAAGTACCCTTGATTTAAAATGACCAAAATACCCACGATTTGTAAATTGACCAAATTACCCTTAACTTATAAAATTACTAAAATACCCACGGTGTGGAAAGTTGCCGAAGTAACCCCGAATTGAAAATTTCCAAAATACCCTTATTTCATAAAATCACTTGGAACCATATTTTACAAAATTACCGAAATGCCTCTGGTTTGTAAAATTTCAAAATACCCTCAATCTATAAAATTACCATATTACCCTCGAATCTTCTTATCAAAATATTCCTATTTTGCAAAAAAAAATACCAAAAATCCTTATTTTGCAAAATTTTCAAATACCCTAATTTGGAAAATTACCAAAATACCCCTATAGGACAAATTACGAAAATACCCTTGGGTAGTGGAGAACAACAATAATGACAACCACAACACTTTTCTGTAATGAACGCAAGTTCATGAATGCTGATGATTGGATGAATGAGCTTGAGACTGTGTGTGTGTGTGTGTGTATGAATTCGAAAGAACTACTTTTTTTAGAACTATTAAACATAAGACTGATCGCGATAAATCAGTGGAACAAAAACTAATTCATAAAATTCTTAATCAGATAAATACACCTCGAAAAGATGAGTTCTAGGGGACGTGGTCGTAATGTGCGTGGCCGTGGTAGAGGATGAATGACCGTGTCGGAATCCATTAGGTCTGGTCAAGGGTCCGAGAATGAAATGCCACCACCACCAACTGTTGGCGTTGAATATCAGGATTAGACAGGAGATGATGCAGTATCAAAAGCGATACTGCGAGTACTTGAGAGGGTGGCTGGAGCAGGTAGAGGTGTGAGAGCTCAAAAATCTGTACCCGAGTGACTCTGAGCTAATGGAGCTGAGTTTTTTTGTGGTATATCTGGTGTGGCGCCTAATATGGTTGAGTATTGGTTAGAGGCGACAGAGCGAATTATGGATGATTTGGACCTGTCTGCCGAGGAGAAATTAAAAGGGGTAGTCTCGCTTCTCCGCGATGAGTCATATCAATGGTGGCTCACGGTTAGGGATGGTGCTACAGCAGATGATCTCACCTGGGAGTATTTTAAGGTGGCGTATCAGAAGAAGTATATTGGAACCAGCTATATTGATGCGCAGAGGAAGGCGTTTCTGAGGCTGGTTCAGGGAAATAAGTCCGTAGTAGAGTATGAGGTGGAATTCCTAAGGTTGAGCCGATACGCTCGAGGTATAGTGGCTAGGAAGCATGAACAATGTGTCCGATTTGAGGATGGACTAAGGGATGACCTGAGATTATTGATTGCCCCACAGCAGGAGCGAGAGTTTGCTGTGTTGGTAGAAAAGGCAAAGGTTGCTGAAGGAGTTAAGGAGTCTGTGAGACAGAACACGGACAGGAATAAGCAAAAGAGGGGTTGGATCATCAGGGTCATCTGGGAATATCTAAAAGAGACCTAGAACGGATGGGTCGCGAGGCCAGCAAGTTACTACGGGAGGACAGTACCGTACTTGTGCTCAGTGTGGAAGGATACACTTGGGAGATTGTTGGAAGAAGACGGGAGGATGTTTCAAGTGTGGGTCCAAGGATCACATGATTAGGGACATCCCTATGAAAATGCATGGGAGCCGACCAAGAAGTCGTGGTCCTAATTAGGCGAAAGGGTGGACAACAACCACCGCAGGGTCGTGGTCCTACCGGCGAGGTAATGGTTCGGAAGAGGTTGGGGAACACAGGCGAGGTGTTGGTAACACGGAGGCGAGACAATAGGTCTAGTGTATGCAATTCATCGGAGGAGGATGGTGATGCACGATGTCATAACGGTATGTTCCTATCTCGGATTACCCTTTATTGCGTTGATAGATATTGGGTTAACTCATTCATACATTGCTAGTAAGGTGTTTGGAACTCGCATGTGAACTCAAATCCGAACCTAGAAAGATGACTGTACTTAGTCCTTTAGGGCAATCAGTAGAATTAGATAAACTCTTTAGGGCAGTACCTTTGGAAGTTCAGGGGGCGCAATTTCTAGCTGACTTAATGGAGTTGCCATTTGAGGAATTTGATCTAATCTTAGGCATGGATTGGTTAGTGAAGTACCATGCGAATGTGGATTGTGCTGCTAAGCGCATGTCGTTCAGAACTCCTGATGACAAAGAAGTTGTGGTGATGGGCGAAAGATGGAATTGCTTGTCAAACGTGGTATCTGCCCTTAAGGCAGAGAAGATGGTGAGAAAAGGGTGTGTAGCTTTTCTGATGTTGATCAGTGCCTTGGAGGCTAAGGAAGCAGTTGTAGGAGGAGTTAGAACAGTAAGAGAATTTGTGGATGTCTTTCCCGAGGAGCTGCCTGGGTTACCCCCGGATAGGGAAGTAGAGTTTGGAATTGACTTACTGCAGGGTACAGCTCCTATGTTAATTGCTCCATACCGAATGGCACCAAGGGAGTTAGTAGAGCTTAAAGCCTAGATCCAAGAGTTACTCGATCGTGGGTTTATACGACCTAGTGTGTCTCCATGGGGAGCACCGATCCTATTTATGAAGAAGAAGGATGGGACTATGTGCATGTGCATAGATTACCGGCAGTTGAATAAGCTAACCATCAAGAACAAGTATCCATTGCCAAGGATAGATGACTTGCTCGATCAACTTAAGGGGGCCGTAGTATTTTCGAAGATAGATCTAAGGTCAGGATATCATCAGCTTAAGGTGAAGGAGGTAGATATCCATAAGACCGCTTTCAGACAAGATATGGGCATTATGAGTTCTTGGTAATGCCGTTCGGATTGACAAATGCCCCAGCTGCATTCATGGACATGATGAACTGGGTTTTCCAACCCTACTTGGACCGGTTCGTTGTTGTGTTCATAGATGATATCCTAGTGGATTCCAAGTCCGAGGAAGAACATGATGAGCATCTCTGAATTGTGCTGCAAGTATTAAGGGAAAAGAAGCTATGTGCCAAGTTTAGCAAGTGCGAATTTTGGTTGAAGGAAGTTACGTTCTTAGGGCATGTGGTGTCTGCTAAAGGAATAAGGGTGGATCCTCGAAAGATTGAGGCAGTATTGGATTGGAAACCACCTAAGTCTGTGGTGAAAGTTCATAGTTTCTTGGGACTAGCAGGCTACTACAAGAGATTTGTTGAGTGATTCTCGTTAATAGTAGCACCTTTGATGAAGTTGTTAAGGAAGAAGGTACCTTTCGTATGGGCGGATAAGCGGAAGAGAGTTTTGAGAAGCTTAAGCAAGTATTGATGAAGCTCGGTTTTGATTCACTGAAGCGGGGAAGGACTATGTGGTATATTGTGATGCTTCCCATACAGGATTGGGATGTGTTCTTATGCAAGACGGGAAAGTGGTCGCTTATGCGTCTAGGTAATTGAGGCCTCATGAGGTTAACTATCCGACGTATGATCTGGAATTGGCAGCGGTGGTTTTCACTCTAAAAGTATGGAGACACTACTTGTATGGAGAAAGGTCGGTGATCTACACGGACCACAAAAGTCTGAAGTATTTGCTTACTCAGAAGGAGCTGAATTTGAGACAGCGTAGGTGGGTGGAGTTGTTGAAAGATTATGATTGTTCTATAGAGTATCACCTAGGCAAGGCGAATGTGGTGGCAGATGCCCTAAGTCGAAAAGTAGTGTCGGATCTGAGGGCAATGTTTGCACATCTTAGCCTGTATGACGACAGAAGTTTGCTAGCTGAGTCACAAGTAAAGCCGACATGGTTAAGTCAAGTGAAAGAAAGACAGTTGGTAGACAATGATCTAGGTGCTAAGCTACGACAAGTGCAGGATGGGAAATTGGAAAATTTTGGTGTAAACAGCGATGGAATGTTGTGTTTTCGGGGCAAGGTCTGTATGCCGAAAGATGAGGAGTTAAGATAGAAAATTCTTCGGGAATCACATAGTAGCCCTTATGCTATGCATCCTGGAGGAAGTAAGTTGTACAAGGATTTACGGGAACAATTTTGGTGGCCTGGTCTTAAGCGGGAAGTTACAGAGTTTGTAGGGAAGTGCTTAACGTGTCAGTAAGTCAAGGCTGAACACCAAGTACCGTCAGGGTTGCTTCAGCTGATAAAGATTCTGCAATGGAAGTGGGAAAGAATTACCATGGACTTCGTTAGTGGGCTTCCCCTTACGCCTACTAAGAACGACTCGATATGGGTAATAGTAGATCGGTTGACGAAGTCTACACATTTTATACCGGTGCGGGTTGACTATTCTCTACAGAAATTGGAAAAGTTGTATGTAGCAAAAATCGTGAGGCTGCACGGAGTGTCGGTGTTGATTATCTCGGATAGAGATCCGAGGTTTACGTCTCAGTTTTGGAAGGCCCTACATCAAGCTTTGGGCACCAGGTTGGATTTCAGTACGGCATTCCTTCCGCAGTCAGACGGTCAATCTAAGCGGGTAATTCAAGTCCTGGAGGATATGTTGAGGGGTTGCGTGATAGACTTTAGAGGGAGTTGGGAGGAGTTCTTGCCTTTAGCGAATTTGCGTACAATAATAGCTATCAGGCAAGTATTCAGATGGCACCGTACGAAGCACTGTATGGACAGAAGTGTCGTACTTCTACATGTTGGACGAAATTGGGAGAACGTCAAGTTTTGGGTCCAGAGTTGTGGCAGAATCCGAAGAAAAGGTTAAAGTAATTGGACACGGTTGAAGGAGGTATCCGACCGGCAAAAGTCATACGCAGATCTTAAGCGGAAGGAGATTGAGTTTGCTGTGGGAGATTATGTGTTTCTAAAAGTTTTGCCGTGGAAGAAGGTGATGAAATTTGGTCCTAAGGGAAAGTTAAGTCCCAGGTTTATAGGACCTTATCAGGTGTTCAAGCAGGTTGAACCAGTAGCGTATCAGTTAGAATTGCCTTCGGAGTTGGAGCAGATACACAATGTGTTTCACGTTTTGATGCTACGTCATTACCGATCAGATCTATCTCACATGATAACGGTTGAGGAGGTGGAGCTGAGACCAGATCTGTCCTATGGGGAAGAGCCGATTCAGATACTGGAACGGGATGTGAAGGTGCTTCGGAGGAAATCGGTCCCTCTAGTCAAAGTGTTATGGCGTAACCATGGATCGGAAGAAGCCTCGTGGGAGCCAGAGGAAGCGATGCGACAGCAATACCCTCACTTATTCTAGCTAGGTAAATTTCAAAGCCGAAATTTATTTTAAGGGGGGTAGAACTGTAATATCCTGACTTTGTGGGTCTGTGCATTTGATGCGTTGCATGGCTAAATTAGTAAGTGAAGGCTTTGAGGTGTGGATTGGGCTCAGGTTTGGGCTTAAAACTTGGGTTAAATTGCTTATATATAATGTTAGTGTATAAATTAAAAGTTAAGTGAGTATGTTTAGTAGCAAGTTGGGCTCGTGGCCCAAAGTTGGAGGTGCCATAAGTGGATATGTAGGTGGCGTCACAAGGGGGAGAAGTTTGGGCCTAGTATGGCCGCTTGGGGCCCAAGTTAGTGGGTCAAATATTCGGCACTTCAAAGGGGAGGGGTTGGACGACACCTAGCTACAATTTTGGAGTGTTATTTCTTTTATTTTATGATTAAAAGGGTGTTAATTAAGAGGGAAGAGGTGGATTTTAGGTGGCCTCTTTTAAAAGAGAGATAAAGGTTGGGTTATCAAGATGGATAGAGGTTATCAGGAGGGAGAGAGTTGGCCGAAATTCCAACTCTGAGTGTATACTTGTGTATTGCCGAAATTTTGAAGCCTAGTGTTCATCTTTACCATTTGATTTCTTTTCTTTCTTTCTCATCTACTCTCTAGCCAAAACCTCTCTACCATTTTTCACCATTGCCGCAACACCTTAAAACCTCACACTTCTCTTCTCTTTTGTTAAGGCCGAATCTCCCTCTTGTCACCAAGGCTGAATCGCATCAAATCTCAACCTTCTCACTTCTTCTTTTCACGATTCATCAAAAGCTAAAAACACAATTGACCTTAGCCAAATCTATATCTCTTTGCTATTTTTTTTAAAAGCCGAAAAGTTCACTTCTTTGTCACCTTTTGAAATCGATTCTCTTCTATTTATCTCTCAAAACCAAAAACCCTTCTCCTATGGCTGAATCTCTCAGTAATCAAAGGGATGGTTGATCGATTGATGCAAGCTATTCGATCGGTTCTAATAGTAGGGTAAGGAACTTTTGTCATTTGATCTTCTTTCCTATACCTTCAATTAAGTTGACACTAAGGAAACTAATCCTTTTATTCTTTTGGCGAACTATGTAAGGGTCTTTCGGGATTCTTGTAGTTAACGTTTGGAGAAGTGATCATTCGGGATTTGAATATCCAAGGTAAGTGAAGTGTGATTTTAGGCCGAAGGCCATTTACTTTGTTCATCAAATGTTAGAATAGAATCTAACATATGCCCTGTAGGGATTTCGACATCTCCAAGGACAAGTGATATTTTTGGGATTTAGACAATCAAGGTAAGGGATATTGATATTCGGCCAAGGCCATATTACTTATTAAGGGTGCCGATTCTAACTATGGTGTTTTAGGGATTTCGACGGATCTTGAGTTTGGCTAAGCAATCTAGGTAAGGGTTCTAGTGATTTAGATCTATTTCTTATTCGTTCAAAAGCTGAAAACTAATCGATTGAGTGTTCTAGTGCCTAGCCGATTGCAAGGGGGAATCATCACGAAGTTTAGGATTTGGTTGGTAACCAAATCGGTAGTAAGGAAAAAGGGGACTAGTGCATTAGATTGGGATTTTCGGGATTTTGATTAGATCTACGAATAATCAGGTGTGTAGCCCTACACTAATTCCCCTTAGGTTGATAATATTAGATATGTGTTAATGAAAATATGAAAATATGGCTAAGGGTACCATCCAATGGTATGAGTGCATTCAGGTATGTTACCCCTTTAACATTTGTAGATAATGTTTAATAACATTGATGTGAAAATATGTGGATTCCCGTTATTATTTTGGGGTAAGGTAAATTGCATGACAAATAGCATGTTTTGTATGTTGCATGGGCATATGGGTGATTATGTGAAAGGGGAAGTGATCTGGTGGTTTCTACCACAATATCTGGTGACTCTGTCACATTATATGGTGACTATGTCACATATTATGAATCTGGTGACTCTGTCACATTATCTGGTGGATATGCCACATTATAAGGGTGATGTGCAGTTGACTGCAGCGACTGCCTTCGATGGTGTGTAGCGGATGGAGGGTCAATTTAGTAATCCCCACGGTGTGATTGGTAGGTACGGTGATGTGTAGAGGATGGATTTCTAGGTGGGTTGGGTTGTATCATTGCCTATTATTAGATGTGAAATGATATGTTTTATCGATTGGGAATCTGTGATGGTTGTTACACACTGAGTCTGTTGACTCACCCTTCGTGAGGCTAACTTTTTGCAGATGGCACTCAGTGAATGGACCGGGTCGGCAGGAACTTAGCGGTGGCCATGCACAGCTCAAATTTTCAGTTTTCTTATTAAGTTTATATCTATCTATTTTGGGTTACATTTTGATGTAATAAGGCCCTTATTACTAATCTGTTTAATTTTCTTTGCGTTTTAAATTTCTGATACGATACGAACAATAGCAATTGATTTGAAACTCAATTGCCTACTGTTTTTCAAGTTACAAAAAAAAAGAAAGAATAAACTCTAAAATTTGACATTTCTTTTAACTTGTAACTTTTGAAATATGAAATTATCGATTTAGTACAAAATTAAATTACAACTCGATTTTTAACTTGAGAACAACCTGAATCTATTTTTCTTGAAACCACCGCGATTTTCAAAATGTCATACGAGACTTAACAATGCTTTGCTTAAGGAGCATGCTAGATCCGGTCAGGGTTTGTGGGCTGGGTTTGGGGTGTTTCACATTCAAACCAATTTGACCACTTCAATTCCCCCATAACCTCTCATCCATCCATTTCAAATTCAATTGACCCATTCATACTCCTCCTTGAAGAGTCCTAGTCGAATGCTACCTCTTCCTCTAATTGAGCACTAAAATTAAAGCTCCACCTGATGAAGATGAGACTCGAACTCCTTCCCCCTCCTACTCCCTTGTGACGCCACTCCCTTGCTCCTTAAGTGGCGTCACCTTGCCACCACACCACACACCTTTTTGTGTCAACAAACACAAGTAAATATACTTAAAGCCTACTTCAACCAGCTCTCTCCCTTAAAGTGCCCAAAAAGCAAAATTTCTCTAAATCCTTGGCTCGAACCCGAGCCTCCCCAGGGCTTCCTAACACACCAAAATATCATGCTAAACAAGCCAAACACATAGAATAGCATAAAATGCAGAACCTTTAATTCTAGGATGTTACATAATTATTCAGGTTATTAGTTCATTTTTCTAAAGTTAGGTAACTTGTCAATTCAATCTCAATTTTAACCTTCCAATTCAGCCTTTTTCCACACCCTTAACCTAAGCCCCGTTACAACCCTAATAAAGACCTTTTGATTTGTGTATCATCTCATATTACATTGGTGGAGATTTGATTTTCAAGCAAGCCAATGGGATTAACTTTTTAGGTTCGATTTATGAGTGCTCTTTTCCTGAACCTTCAAAACTTTGAGTGATTTGAATGAATCTTTTGTGATGATGTCAATCCTTGTTGGTTTTGAATTAAAGGTAATTATTTAGATAAAGGGAGACAACTATGTTTTCTTGCTACAAATATATGACTTAGAAGTGTTTGAATCTTTAGGAGTCTTTGAGTTAAATTATCCATGTATAAATTATCTATGAATTATGATGAGGCAATGTTGATAAGAATTATGAATTGTGGAAAGTTCATTTTAATTGTAAGTTTAGAATTTTGCTTGAGGACAATAAAAAGCTTAATTGTGGGGGTATTTGATAAACCGTAAAAGTAACATATTTTAATCCCACATTTAGCATAATTTTGGATGATTTATTCCTTGATTTATGTAAAAAGGTGCTCTTAATCCTTTCTTTTCATGTTTTATACTCAGGAAAGCACCTAGGGATGAAAAGAATGAGAAACAGGCTTAAAACTGGCCAATTTGGGCCAAAGTAGAAATCGACACGGCCTGGACTTCAAGCCACACGATTGTACCTCAAAAATTAACTAGAACACGATCTAACCACGATTCACACGGCCGTGCCTCCATCAATAGACTCGAACACTGCCTGAAGTCGATTCACATGAGCGTGTGCCATGGGCGTGTCCCTACCGCGGACAAGTGGAATTTCACTCGGATTTGGGTACTTGAAGGCAAAGAAACACATTGCATGGGGTTGCCTATTCAAACAGTACTTCCTCCATAACAAAATTCCCAACCCCATGCAATATGGCATGTCATCAATATTTCGTGTATGCAACATGTCCTACTCAGTACAGTCATACAGTACATATTTTCATCTGTCAATCTAACCCTAGGGGTAAAATAGTCATTATCATGTATTAGGGGTAAAATAGTAATTTTGCCTTTTAGGGGTATTTTGGTCATTTTACTCACTAGAGGTATTTCAGTCATTTCTGATTAAGGGTATTTTAGTCATTTTACTCATTAGGGGTATTTTAGTCATTTTACTCCCTAGGGTATTTCAGTCATTGTAGTCCCTAGGGGTATTTTAGTTATTTTACTCATTAGGGGTATTTTAGTCATTTTACTCATTAGAGGTATTTCAGTCATTTTACTCCTGAAGGGTCTTAGTACAGTTAACGGCCCTTCTGATAGCCTACAGTCACCTCGAGCGACAGATAATCCATTTGGTCAAAATAGTATAAATGGGCTCAAAGCCCAATATTTGGCCCAAGTGGGCCCACACGCTCGTGTGGCCCATTGGCGCCAATTCTCTCACGGTCATGTGATCTACATAGCCCAATTCAGTTTTTGCCTTTTTTTGTAAATTTTATCCGTGTTGGGCCTACGAGCACATTTGGCCCACACAGCCCATTTCGGCCTATAACGTCCCAAGTGCACGAGAACACTTATAGTGGCCTCTTCAGTCCATCGCCCTCGATTGTGGGCTCAATTTTTCCACACTAGTGATCACACATTCGTGAGGCCTCAAATGCTGAAGTTTTGGCTTTTCAGCTTTTGCTGATTCTTGGCAGTGATAGTGTGATTACACACCTTTTTTTAAGAGTTGTTCCAAGATCTACGAGCACCCAACCTAGAATCATCGAAATCCAATGTTAGTCCTTAATTGTTAGGGTAACACCCTCTTAATAGCACTTAATCCGAAATATCTTTCTTACCTAGTTTGAATGAGGGTGATCTTAATCCCTCAATGCTCGAGGTTCAGAAACGATCACATGCTTTGCCTAGAATCTGGATTATAAACAATGTTGTTAGATAGAATCAACTACTATCCCATCAACATAAAGGAAACATTCGGCTTAGAAGAATGAAAGTTACCATAACTTAAACCCTTACCGTTTGTCAAGAAATCTTATGAAGACCAAACTAACAAGCAATAGTCGGACCGAAGAGTACTCGACCAATCCCCTAATAGCAGAGTAATCAAAAATAGCTAGCCAAGAAGGTGAGGAGTATTCAGCCTAAATAATAAAAGTATATCAGAAGGAAACAGAAAAAGAACGGGGCTAAAAGATGAGGGGAGTATTTGGCTAGAAAAGAAGTCAAGAGAAAATTAAATAGAGAGGAAAAGATAAGGTTGTATTCAGTCACACAGGAGGGTGAAAGCAACAAGCGATTTGACGAAGGCTCAATTGTATAGTAGGAAGAAAGAAAAGGTGTGGAGGAGAACAACCCAATTAGGTTTTGAAGAGAGATGAGTCGACATTAAAATGGACAAAGCAAAAACTCGAAAGAAGGGATGCTCCAAATGCAATATTTGGCCACTTCAAAATAAGGAAAAGAAGGAAAATGTGCTACAGGTTGCCAAGGTCACAATTTGGCACACCCAAAAATAACCAAAAAATGCCCAAACCGAGCAAAAGTAGAGAAAAGCACTCAAAAACTTCCCCTAACTAAAATTGCATGCTCAAGACTCCTTGTTCGGCTACAACACACCCACTTTTGAATTTGTTTGACTCTCTCCACAACACTCTCCCTTGATCCTCTCCACGATTTTCTCCTACAATCTCTCTATGACCAATTCAAACACCTTATCAGCAGTGTTTCAATCCGACTCTTCTACCTTTCCAGCTGAAGCAGCAAAATAAACACTTCATTGCTTATCCCAGGATTTGAACCTCAGACCTCATAGTTACTTCACACGCCACTTGCCACTGGGCCACAAGCTCTTCTTGTTTCCTTAACCAAACATTATTATTAATAAAGCCTAAGTGTCAGTGTCCAGGTTCATTTAAGGGAAAAAGAATTAAATTTTGTAAGAGCCAAACTTGAACCCAAGCTTCTCAAATACCCTCATACACACCCAAATCACTTAGCCATTAAAGCAAACAAGCAATTTTTGTCAGAACATGAAAATTTATGACCCTATATTTTGGGGTGTTACATTTTAAATGAGGAGTCCTTATGTGGTAATTTGACCTTTGATAGTGGAAGTTGACATATATAGCTATTAAATGAATGAAATAGTAATGTTTTAACAAATGGTAAAATGGTAAATGGCATAATAATATGTATTAAATAAAAAATATAAGAAAAACCAACTATTATCATCTTTATGGTTTCCGAATTTGCTAAGTTTAAAAATAAAAGAAAAAGGGTTTAAGGGTTTCGGCTAGAAGTTAGCTCAATCAAGGTATGTTTTGAGCTCGATTTTTGATGATTTCTACGTTTTTGTGATCGTTGCTTAGTGTATTATCAAGCCCATGCTTTAATTTTAGAATTTGATGGTGATTTCGTAAAATGCCATTGATGAATGCTTGAGTTTTGTGATAGTTAGTGATGAAATATGAAAGATATGTGATAGATTAACATATTTTGTCTTTGAATTTTTGGTGAATTTGAGTAATTTGGGCTAAATTGTGAAAATGAGAAATTAGAGGACTAAAATGTGAAGTAAATGAAATATGTGGGCTTTTATGAATATAAGGAAAATTTGGCTAGGCATGTTTGAAAAGAAATTTTGAGAATTTGATGATTTTATGAAATAGGGACTTAAGTGTCGAAATGTGAAAATGTGAGGGCTAATTTGTAAAATGCCCTAAATATGTGTGTTTGGACTAAATTGAATGATTTGGTGATTGAATGAGTTAAATTTGAATATGTATAGATCAAGAAAAGAGAGATTTGGATTAGATCAAGGCAAATATAAAGTGCTCGATTAATAGACTTATTTTGTTATTTTGACGTACGAGGTAAGTTCGTGTATAATACGACTCATTTATTTCATATTCATGTGTTATGTAATAAATGAATATATGTAGTTGATGAATGGATAATGTTATATGTGAAATTGAGTGTTGTGGCTCTAAGTGTGCGTAATTAGAACCGAGACCGATGTGAATAGCACTGTGTGTGCGAAGTAATGGAAGCCTCGACTTTATTGATTGGCACTGTGTTTGCGATATCGAGATAAATTCAGTTTAATGTAAAGGCACTAAATGCGCGATGATATTTAAGCTTCGGCTATGAATTTGACACTAAGTGTGCGAATAAATTGAACGAATGATGAAGATTGATCGAAATGTGGTATCGAGCATTGAGTAGCAAGAATGATTGTTAACTAAGTGTTAGCAAAGGTATGTTTGGAACCTATGTGGTTGATTATATAATTTATGAACAATTGGATAGATGTATAAGCATATGGTTAAGGATGAGATTGTGCATTCTTGTAATATAATCTATGTGATGGTTTAATTTGTATATTGATTTTGAATCATTGAGGTAAAAGTATTATATTATGAACTTACTAAGCTTTAAAGGTTTACTGTGTGAAGAATTTCTCTATTTTACAGTGTCTTTGTAACATCCTGAAAAGGGCCTATGCATTTTCGGTTTAATTGTATGAAATGACATGTCTTATGTGTTATGAATGTATTTTGAACATTTTTGGAAACCTGGGAATGTATGAAAATGTTACATTAAAAGAGGAAAGTGAACGTTTTGGAAACCTAAGTTAAAAGAGGAAAGTGAACATTTTGGAAACCTAAGTTAAAAGAGGAAAGTGAACATTTTGGAAACTTAAGTTAAAAGAGGAAAGTGAAACAATGTGGCCTTAAGAAAATTAATAGAATAAGTTTGACACACAAACAGGCTTGGAAAAGTGGCCTGGAGATGCCACTTAGGGCCTTTGGAAATGGCACCACATACAAGGGAATTGGGCCTAAGTTCGAGTCACATGGGAAGCAAATAAAAGAAGTTTTATTTTTGCTTTCAGAAGCAGAGAGGTGAACGCATTAAGGCTCTTAAAAGAGGAGTTTTATTCTCTTTAAATTTCGGCTAAATAGGGGATAAATAATAGATTATTTTCAAGAGATAAATGATAGATTATTTCTTTTATTTTATGAGGTGATAAGAGGAGAAAAGTGAGGAAGGGCTAGTGTTTGAGTGCTAGCCGAAATTCTTAGTTAAAGTATCCATCTTTTTCTTCTTTTTGTTTAGTCTCTCATCTTCTCCCTAGCTGAATGTCCCTCTTTTCCTTCTCTCCCAATCTTCCTTGCTAGCCGAAACCATTTTCTTCCTATAGTCACCATAGCCAAAACTCATAAAGCTTCACACTCTCCTCCCACATTCTTTAAAGGCGAACCCCAAAATTATTTTCCTTTAATTTAATTAAGGCGAATCTTCATTAACTCCTAAGCCATTGTCAAAATTCTTCTACCTCATCTCTTCTCGCCTAGGCGAATAGCAACCAGGTTAGAGATCTCTTTTGATCCCTTCTCAAATCGGTTTGGATAGGTAAGTATGCTATGGCCGAATCTCTTTTATTTCTCTTTATTCCTCCTCTGTCGACATGTGTAGAACAAAAGCCAAAATACAGCATTTTATTTGACTCTTATTCAACCATGAAATCGGTTCTTTTAGGAATTTTGGGATTTGTTTTAGAGTAAGCCGACTTCTAGAGGAGAGCATTCAGGATTCGGTTATCTAAGGTAAGGCATGGATTCGGCCAAAGGCCATTGATTATGTTTAAGTGATTGGAATCAAATCTAATATATGAGTCTATAGGTGATTTCGACAAATACCAAAGGGAATTAGCAATTTCGGGATTTAGATCCCTAAGGTATGTGTACATGAATATTCAGCCAAGGCTTATTTTGGTATGAAGATCTATTTCTTATTTCGCTTAAAACCCGAAACTAATTAGTTAAGTGATTTTAGTGCCTAGCCGATTGCAAAGGGAGAACTCTGCGAAGTTTCGGGATTTGACTATAGTCAATTCGACAGCAAGGAGTTAAGAATCTAAAGTGTTAGATCGAGTTTTCGGGTTTTCAGGAAAGCATTAATATCAGGTGTGTATTCCACACTAATTCTTAATATGTTTTATGGGAATATTTAATATGTGTATGTTTACCGTGTTACGGTACAAAGTACTCAGGTACGTTTCCTACTCCTACTAGGATTACGAAATATGTTATATTTAACATGTGAAAAGTGACATAAATGTCAATTTAAGTATGATATGCATGATATGAATAATATGGGGCATTCGGGTTATATGAAAAAGGGGAAGTGAAAGTGGTGACTTCGGTCTCACTATCTGAATGTGGTGACTTCGGTCACATTATCTGAATGTGGTATCTCATGACACAGTTATTTAATCTGGTGGCTAAGCCACGAATTTTATATGGGCGATGAGCACGTCGACTACAGCGACTGCCTTCAATGGTGTGTAGCGGATGGAGGGTTGACTTAGTAGTCCCCACGGTGTGCAGGTTGGTATGGGGATGTGTAGCGGATGGCATCTAGGTTTGGGTTCGAGTTGCATCATTATCTTGAATTATTACGTGAACATGATATGTATGGTATGCCTAAATCTATTAAATTTTAGTGTTGGTTACACATTGAGTCTGTTGACTCACCCCATTGTGGGAACATGTTTCAGGTGATGAACAGTGATGGACCGGGACGGCAGAACTTGTGGTGGCCATGCTCAGCTTAAAGTTTTATTTAATTTGGACATTTTATTTTATTTAAGTACTCTACAATTTTATTTTGGGTTTTGTTTTATGTAATAAGGCCATAGTGATGGTTTTATTGTTGTTTTAATTACTATGTTATGAATTTATGTTATTTAAAGATTAAGACAATTTAATTTAAAATAAACTTTAAATATTTTGTCACGTGAAATAAATGGGTTTTCCATATAAAAAAATAAACTTGTTTTCAACTCGAGCCCAACCCACAAACAAACTACCTTCAAAACATATAGTTTTCAAAGCAACAAAGAATTTTGAACCGATTTACATCGAGAAACATACTAGATCTGGTCCAGGCTTGTGGGCTGGGTGTGGGGTGTTTTAGTTTGGTATCAGAGCCCAGTTTTAAACTCTCGGCCTGTGGTCAAAGGCCCAAAACGTTTTCAAATCGAGCCCAAATGGGTTTTATGGAAGTATTTCTGAAAATAGGCAGGTTTGATGGCATGGCACCTAAGTCTCCGACCCGCAGTCCACCAGGTAAGTACCTCTAACCATCTGTGTGATTATGTGATTTATAGAAGGGTAGAAAAGGAATAGAACGTAGAATAGAATGATAGGTACTTGAACCCTAGGACTAGTCTACCCCAACTACTACATAAGATTTAAATGCCTAACTAAACAAACCTATGGCTAAGTCAACCGAGTTAGGGTGTGGTAACCCCTATGCATATGTCTAGTATTGGATCCGGAAGAGCCTGGTATTTAAGCAGTCCTAGTGACTCACCTCCTCTTCGCAGGAATCCTACCTGGTGCGTATCTTCGGTTCACCCTAACCCAGAGGACTTAGTGGGTGTGGCAACACCTGTGCGCATGCCTAGGAATGGTTTCAGTGGGAGCTTGGTACTTAAGCAGTCCATGTGACTCACCTCCTCTCCACTCGAATCCCACCTGGTGCGTAGCTTTGGTTCACCCTGACCAAGAAGTCTCGGTCATAGGCTGAACCCAATAACTAAAACCCGAAAGGAAACTAGCCATGTTTTTTAAAGAACCCTAATTTTAAAACTCTTAAAATCATTTTTCTTTAATTTATGAAAACTATTTTTTCCCCACACAATTTTTCGAAAAATTTCTGATTTATAAAATTACAAAAATACCCCTAGTGGTAAAATTACAAAAATACCCTTGGTTTATGAAATTTTCAAAATGCTCACAACTCTTATCAAAATTTCATTACTTAATAAAATGTTCAAAAACCCTAATTTACAAAAATATCAAAATACCTTGATTTTGGAAAATTATGAAATTGCCCCCAAGTTACAAAATTACCAGAAGGACCCCGATTTTCAAAATTTTTGCAACAGCACCAATTTGGAAAATAAATTCTCAAAAAGGACCCTCAAGTTTTGCAAATTTTGAAATATCCTTAATTTATTAAGATTTATAAATTTACCCTGGTTTATTACTGAAATACCCCTATAATTTCAAAATTTCTGAAATACCCTCCGGGATTTCAAAAATTACCAAAATACCCTTATTGACAAAATTACCAAGGAACCTTATTTGACAAATTACAAAAATACCCCTGTAGGACAAATTATGCAAATACCCTTGGGTAGTGGAAAAACAACAACAAAGAAAACTACAACATTTCTCTGAATGAACGGAAGTTCATAATTGATTGATGGATGTATGAATGTGAAGACTGTGTGCATGTATGAATACGAAAGAACCACTCTTAAAATACTTTTCATAAAACTTCGTCGTGGATAATCAGTGATATAAGGGCTAATTCATAAAACTTTCTTAAATCAGATTAAAGCGCATCGTTAGATATAAGTTTTAGAGGACGTGGTCGTCATGGACGCGGTAGAGAGAAGAATGACTGTGTCAGAACCCGTTAGATCGGGTCAAGGGTCGACAATGAGTTACCACCGCCACCACCACCCCTAATCGCCGGTGTCGGCGGCGAGGCTCGGATGGGGGTTATCTTTGTATCGCAGAGCTATCTTGCGAGTTCTAAAATAGTGGCTAGTGCTAGAGGGAATCTGGAGCTCAAAAGTGCATGCTGAGCGACTCGAGCCAATGGAGTGAAGTGTTCCGTGGAGTGTCCGTGTGGCACCCAAGACGGTGAATACTAGTTGGGGCGATCGAGCTCATTATGGATGAGCTCGACCTGACCCCTAAAGAGAAGTTGAAAAGAATGGTGGCACTGGTACGCGATGAAGCATATCAATGGTGGTTAACAGTTTGGGATGGTGCCACAGCTAAGGATCTGACCTGGGAGTATGCTAAGGAGGCATATCAGAAAAAGTATGTCGGCACACGTTATATTGATGAGCAGAGGAAAGCTTTTCTGGGGCCGGTTCAAAGAAACAAGTCAGTAGCAGCATATGAAGCTGAATTTCTGAGGTTAAGCCGATATGCTCGAGGAGTAGTGGCTACGAAGCATGAGCGTTGTGTGAGGTTCGAAGACGGTTTAAGGGATGACCTAAGATTATTGATAGCTCCACATCAGGAACGAGAGTTTTTCGCGTTGGTAGAAAAGACTAAGGTAGCCAGGGAATCAAGGATTCGATTAAGCAGAGCTCTGATAGGAATAGACCCAAAAGGGGTTATGGGTCGTCAGGATCATTGGGAAATGTGCAGAAGAGGCCTAGAGTTGATGGGTCACGAAATTAGCAAGCTGGTATAGGATGGCAGTATCGTCCTTGTGATCATTGTGGAAAGAAGCACTTAGAGGAGTGCTGGAAAAAGATGGAAGGATGTTTTAGGTGTGGGTCCAAGGACCATATGCTCAAAGATTGTCCTAAGAAACCAGATGAAAGTCGATTAGCAGCTCAGAATGTTAATCAGGCTGGTAGAGGAGGATAGCAGCCTCAACGAGGTCGTGGTTTGAATAACAGAGGTAATGGTGCTGGCAGAGAACGTGGAACACAAGGCAGAGGTGCTGCTATTACAGAGGCAAGACAACTGGGTTTGGTTTATGCAGTTCATTGGAGGGAGGATGGTGACGCACCGGATGTTATCACCGGTACGTTCCTTATTGATGGCAAGCCTTATTATGCCTTAATTGATGTGGGCTCGACCCATTCTTATGTTGCATGTAGTGTAGTGGAAACATTAGGCCTAGACTTTGAACTTTCTGATAGGCAGATGACTGTAGTTAGCCCATTAGGCCAAACTGTAGTGGTGGATAAGATCTTTCGGAGTGTACCTTTAGAGATTCAGGGAGTGAACTTTTGGGCTAACTTAATGGAGCTACCCTTTGGGGAGTTTGAACTCATACTTGGAATGGACTGGCTAGTAGAGCACCGAGCCGTGTTAGATTGTGTGGCTAAACGAATGGAATTAAGGACCCCAGAGGATGAAGTAGTGGTAATGATCGGATAAAGAAGAAACTATCTGTCTAACATAGTTTCGGCATTGAAGGCTGAGAAAATGGTTAGGTAAGGGTACAAGGCATTTAAAGCTTTCGTCGATCTTTGTGACGCAAAAGAAGGGGAGTTAGTGGAGTTAGAATAGTAAAGGACTTTAAAGGCGTATTTTAGAGGAATTACAGTGAATACCCCAAGATAGGGAGGTGGAATTTGGAATAGATTTACTATTGGGAACAGCTCCTGTGTCAATCACTCCATACCGAATGGTGCCAAAGGAGTTGGTGGAGCTCAAAGCTCAAATCCAAGAATTGCTGGATCATGGGTTCATTCGACCCAATGTGTCTCCATAGGGAGCACCGGTCCTGTTTGAAAAGAAGAAAGACAGAACTATGCGTATGTGCATAGATTATCGTCAGTTAAATAAGCTGACCATTAAGAACAAGTATCCTTTTCCTAGGATCGATGACTTGTTCGATCAGCTGAAAGGGGCCGCAGTATTCTCAAAGATGGACTTGAGGTCGGGATATCATCAGTTGAAGGTGAAGGAGGTAGATATCCATAAGACAGCTTTTAGGACAAGATACGACCATTTTGAGTTTGTAGTAATGCCGTTTGGGTTGACGAACGCTCGGTAGCTTTCATGGATATGATGAACCGAAGTTTTCCAACCTTACTTGGATAGGTTCGTCGTCGTGTTCATCGATGATATTTTGGTGTACTCAAGTCCGAAGAGGAGCATGATAAGCATCTCCGAGTTGTTACGCAAGTGTTAAGGAGAAGAAGCTCATGCCAAATTCAGCAAGTGTGAATTTTGGCTCAAGAAGGTGGCGTTCTTAGGGCATGTGGTATCTGCAGAGGGAATAAGAGTGGATCCTAGGAAGATCGAAGCGGTTTTGGATTGAAAACAAGCTAGGTCCGTGGCTGAGATCCGAAGTTTCCTAGGTTTAGCAGGCTATTACAGAAGGTTCGTGGAAGGGTTCTCGTCTATAGCGTGCCTTTGACAAAGTTGTTGAGGAAGGAAGTACCCTTTGTATGGTCAGATAAGCAGCAGGAGAGCTTTGAGAAGCTTAAGAAGGTTTTAACTAAGCTCCAAGATTGATTCACCAGAGGCGGAAAGGAATTCACGGTATATTGTGGAACTTCCCATACAGGTTTGGGTTGCATATTGATGCAAGACGGAAAGGTAGTCGCATACGCATCTCGGCAGTTAAGGCCGCATGAGGTTAACTACCCAACCCATGACTTGGAATTGGCAGCATTGGTTTTCGCCCTTAAGGTGTAGAGGCACTATCTCTATGGAGAAAGGTCAGTGATCTACACAGAGCACAAGAGCCTTAAGTATCTGTTGACTCAGAAGGAGTTGAACTTAAGGCAGCGAACATGGGTAGAGTTATTGAAGGATTATGATTGCTCAATAGAGTACCACCCGGGCAAGGCGAATGTGGTAGCTGATGCCCTAAGTCGAAAGGTTGTGTCGGATCTAAGGGCTATATTTGCTCACTTAAGTTTGTATGATGATGGAAGCCTGTTGACAGAGTTGCAAGTCAAACCCACATGGTGAATGAGGTGAAAAGGGACGATTGATGATAAGGACCTAAGTGCTAAGTTACAGCAAGTACAGAACGGAGAGTTAGAGGATTATGGCGTTAATGATGAAGGAGTATTGTGCTGCAAAGGAGAAATTTGTATGCCAAAAGACGAGGAGTTAAGACAGAGGATTCTTCGGGAAGCGCATAGTAGCCCTTATGCTATGCATCCCGGAGGCATTAAGTTGTACAGAGATCTAAGAAAACAATTTTGGTGGCTTGATCTTAAACGAGAAGTTACTGAATTCATGGGAAAATGTCTGACATGTCAGCAAGTTAAGGCTGAACACCAAGTTCCATCGGGATTGCTTCAGCCAATCGAGATTCCGCAGTGGAAGTGGGAAAGAATTACCATGGACTTCGTTAGTGGGCTTCCCCTTACGCCTACTAAGAAGGACTCGGTATGGGTAATAGTGGACCATTTGACTAAGTCCGCACACTTCATCCCGGTAAGAGTGGATTATTCCCTTCAGAAGTTAGCCAAATTATACGTGGCAGAGATTGTAAGGTTACACGGAGTGCCGGTGTCAATTATTTCGAATAGAGACCCAAGGTTCACATCTCGATTTTGGAGGGCACTTCATCAAGCTTTAGGCACTAAGTTGGACTTCACTACGGCTTTTCATCCACAATCAGACGGGCAGTCTGAATGGGTAATACAAGTGTTGGAGGATATGTTAAGAGGCTGTGTGATGGATTTTCGAGGAAGTTGGGAGGATTACTTGCCTTTAGTAGAGTTTGCCTACAACAACAATTATCAGGCTAGCATTTGGATGGCACCATATGAAGCATTGTATGTCAGAAGTGTCAAACTCCTACTTGTTGGACTAAGTGAGGAGAACGTCGAGTTTTGGGACTAGAGTTGGTGGCAGAAACTGAAGAGAAGGTTGAGATAATCCGAGCACGATTAAAGGAAGCCTCTGATAGGTAAAAGTCTTACACCGACCTCAAGCGAAAAGAAATAGAGTTTGAAGTGGGAGATCAAGTGTTTCTGAAAGCCTCGCCTTGGAAGAAGGTGATGAGGTTTGGTCGGAAAGGGAAGTTAAGCCCAAGGTTTATAGGGCCCTATCGAGTACTAAAGTGAGTTGGGCGGTGGCATATCGCTAGAGTTGCCACCAAAGTTGCAAATGATGCATGATGTATTCCATGTATCCATGCTACGTCGCTACAGATCGGATCCATTCATGTAGTACCAGTTGAAGAAGTGGAGCTAAGACCAAACTTATCCTACGAGGAAGAGCCGATTCAAATCTTGGAACGAGACGTGAAATTATTACGGAGGAAGTCAGTTCCTCTAGTCAAAGTGTTCTGGCACAATCATGGATCGGAAGAAGCTTCGTGGGAGCCAGAAGAGGCAATGCGACAGCAATACCCTCAATTATTTTAGCTAGGAAATTTTGAGGATGAAATTATTTTAAAGGGGGTAGAACTGTAACATCCTGAAAAGGGCCTATGCATTTTCGGTTTAATTGTACGAAATGACATGTCTTATGTGTTATGAATGTATTTTGAACATTTTTGGAAACCTGGGAATGTATGGAAATGTTACGTTAAAAGAGGAAAGTGAACATTTTGGAAACCTAAGTTAAAAGAGGAAAGTGAACATTTTGGAAACCTAAGTTAAAAGAAGAAAGTGAACATTTTGGAAACCTAAGTTAAAAGAGGAAAGTGAACATTTTGGAAACCTAAGTTAAAAGAAGAAAGTGAACATCTTGGAAACTTAAGTTAAAAGAGGAAAGTGAAACAAGGTGGCCTTAAGAAAATTAATAGAAGAAGTTTGACACACAAGCAGGCTTGGAAAAGTGGCACTGAGATGCCTCTTAGGGCCTCTGAAATGGCACCACATACAAGGGAATTGGGCCTAAGTTCGAGTCACATGGGAAGCAAATAAAAGAAGTTTTATTTTTGCTTCCAGAAGCAGAGAGGTGAACGCATTAAGGCTCTTAAAAGAGGAGTTTTATTCTCTTTAAATTTCGGGCTAAATAGGGGATAAATAATAGATTATTTTCAAGAGATAAATGATAGATTATTTCTTTTATTTTATGAGGTGATAAGAGGAGAAAAGTGAGGAAGGGCTAGTGTTTGAGTGCTAGCCTAAATTCTTAGTTGAAGTATCCATCTTTTTCTTCTTTTTGTTTAGTCTCTCATCTTCTCCCTAGCTGAATGTCCCTCTTTTCCTTCTCTCCCAATCTTCCTTGCTAGCCGAAACCATTCTCTTCCTATAGTCACCATAGCCAAAACTCATAAAGCTTCACACTCTCCCTCCCCACATTCTTTAAAGGCCGAACCCCAAAATTATTTTCCTTTAATTTAATTAAGGCCGAATCTTCATTAACTCCCTAAGCCATTGTCAAAATTCTTCTACCTCATCTCTTCTCAGTCTAGGCCTAATAGGTACCAGGTTAGAGATCTCTTTTGATCCCTTCTCAAATCGGTTTGGATAGGTAAGTATGCTATGGACGAATCTCTTTTATTTCTCTTTATTCCTCCTCTGTCGACATGTGTAGAACAAAAGCCAAAATACAGCATTTGATTTGACTCTTATTCAACCATGAAATCGGTTCTTTTAGGAATTTCGGGATTTGTTTAGGAGTAAGCCGACTTCTAGAGGAGAGCATTCAGGATTCAGTTATCTAAGGTAAGACATGGATTCGGCCAAAGGCCATTGATTATGTTTAAGTGATTGGAATCAAATCTAATATATGAATCTATAGGTGATTTCAACAAATACCAAAGGGAATTAGCAATTTCGGGATTTAGATCCCTCAGGTAAGTGTACATGATTATTAGGCCAAGGCTTATTTTGGTATGAAGATCTATTTCTTATTTCGCTTAAAAGCCGAAACTAATTAGTTAAATGATTTTAGTGCCTAGCCGATTGCAAGGGGAGAACTCTGCAAAGTTTCGGGATTTGACTATAGTCAATTCGACAGCAAGGAGTTAAGAATCTAAAGCGTTAAATCGAGTTTTTGGGTTTTCAGGAAAGCATTAATATCAGGTGTGTATTCCACACTAATTCTTAATATATTTTATGGCAATATTTAATATGTGTATGTTTACCGTGTTACGGTACAAAGTACTCAGGTACGTTTCCTACTCCTACTAGGATTACGAAATATGTTATATTTAACATGTGAAAAGTGACATAAATGTGAATTTAAGTATGATATGCATGATATGAATAATATGGGGCATTCGGGTTATATGAAAAAGGGGAAGTGAAAGTGGTGACTTCGGTCTCACTATCTGAATGTGGTGACTTCGGTCACATTATCTGAATGTGGTAACTTCGGTTACATTATCTGAATGTGGTGTCTCATGACACAATTATTTAATCTGGTGGCTAAGCCACGAATTTTATATGGGCGATGAGCACGTCGACTGCAGCGACTGCCTTCGATGGTGTGTAGCGGATGGAGGGTTGACTTAGTAGTCCCCACGGTGTGCAGGTTGGTACGGGATGTGTAGCGGATGGCATCTAGGTTTGGGTTCGGGTTGCATCATTATCTTGAATTATTATGTGAACATGATATGTATGGTATGCCTAAATCTATTAAATTTTAGTGTTGGTTACACATTGAGTTTGTTGACTCACCCATTGTGGGAACATGTTTGGTGATGAACAAGTGATGGACCGGACTGGCGAGAACTTGTGGTGGTCATGCTCATTTAAAGTTTTATTTAATTTAGACATTTTATTTTATTTAAGTACTCTACAATTTTATTTTGGGTTTTGTTTTATGTAATAAGGCCATAGTGATGATTTTATTGTTGTTTTAATTACTATGTTACAATTTATGTTATTTAAAGATTAAGACAATTTAATTTAAAATAAACTTTAAATATTTTGTCAACGAAATAAATGGGTTTTCAATATAAAAGAAATAAACTTGTTTTCAACTCGAGCCCAACCCACAAACAAACTACCTTCAAAATACACAGTTTTCAAAGCAACAAAGAATTTTGAACCGATTTACATCGAGGAACATACCAGATCCGGTCCAGGCTCGTGGGCCGGGTGTGGGGTGTTTCAGTCTTTAAAGCTAGCTCGGATCTAGGGATCTTCAGCGACTAAATCACACTATCGGCTATCTATTTTGTTACTTTTGGAAGTTGTAAATATTTGGTAGATGGCATGTATAGGCTAGTGATTATGGCATGTTTTGAACTGTATAAGCTTAGCCATGTGAGTTGGCTGGGTAGTTTGGTGGTTGGTATATATGTTTTGATCATATGGAAAGAATGACTTATATATGTATGAGTATGTTCTATGTGAGTGGTCATTATGGTATAAATTAGCATAATGAAAATGGTATGTTTCATAATAGTTTTGGTTAGATTAAATGATGAGTAGATTATATGATTTGGAATGAGAAATTGATATTTTAATAGACTTATTTGAGTTGAAATTGAGTATGGAAATAAATGGTGTGGTTGATGATTAATTAGTGCATATATTGGTATGTTTTAGTTTCCATTTGAGGTATAAATTGTGTTGGTTTGATGCTTATAGGTGATCCTAAGTGTGGATGGAAAATTTGGCCTTGCAAATGGCCTATTGCCCACACGGTTGAGTACATGGGCGTGTGGCTTGGCCGTTTCATTTGAGTTTGCAAATTGAAACAAGTTAGGCTCGTACACGGGCATGTGACTGGTCGTGTGGTGCGTTAGTGTTGACCACGAGTGAGGCACACGGGCGTGTCTCAGGACGTGTGAACAAGTCAGTATGTATGCCCTGTTTTGCCACGACTTGGACACATGGGCGTGTCCAAGGCCGTGTGAGGCACATGACCTACCCACACGGGCGTGTGACCTCTGTAGCCTTGAAAAATGTTTGATTTTTAGAAAATTTTGTATGTGTTCGGTTTAGTCTCAATCCTTTCTAACATGTGTTTAAGGTCTCGTAGACCTCATATGCATATATTTTGATATGTTTTGACAATGATAGACTTTGTGTTGTAAAATGATTGTAAATGTTCTGGTATGATCGGTACTGCCTCTTAACCCTATTCCGACGACTGTTACAGATTAAGGTTGTTTCATTTTCTAGTGCATTGATCCCTATCATCGGCAATGAGGATGGGATTTCATACATGATTGGCTTCATTACCTTGGTCTTGATTCTGATTTCCAAGGTCCATATCGACTTGTCTTTGGGTTGTTCGTTCACATCTTCTTTGTCCGAAAGTTTGCTCAATTTTAGGGTCTACAGGGAGTAAATCGATAATTTGATCTATGCTCATAAACATCTGAAATGAAAATAAAAAAATTAAAAAGAATAAGTTAGTAATTTTAGGAATGAATCAAATTGAAAATAAATAATTTCAAGAAAAAAATGACTATGGCAATATTTGACAATCCCTGGCAACAGCGCTAAAAACTTGTAACGCGTAGGTTTGTGCAAGTGTACACAGTCGTTGTCAAGTAATAAGTAAGTATCGAGTTATCATCTCCATAGGGATTGTATTTGTGCTAAGTCACTTAATTTGTAAATTTATATTAACAATTTGGTAAATAAAAACACAATATAGTTGAGAAGTGGTGATTAAAATATATTAAACTAAATGCAATGATCCCTAATGCAAATTATCCAAAGTATGCAAACTATATGAATGAAATAAATTTTAGTAAAATTAAAAACAATTTGCAGCAATTATAACATAAATAAACTAGGACAATTACTTTAATTAAACTCAATTTATTATCAACATGCTTAATAACATTCGGAAAAACATTCCATGGCAACTCGATCTTTCATGAGTTTGGAAACCACATTAGGTCCTTTCAAATCCTTTGCTTAGTAAATACACATTTTACTAATCCTTATTTACTAAGGTTTCTTAGCATTTGTGTGAGGTAACAAGGACGTGTCATGTTTGAAACAGTTTAATGACACAAATCTAAAAACTATGCAGATAACAGAGCTTGGTCAGAGTTGTTATGCAACCTACAACTTAATTGGGTCAGGATCTAAATTGAGCATGCAAATTTTAGTTATGTGTCCATTAGCCATCGTCTGGTCAGGATCGCTCAACTAATTCAGGTGCATTTCAATCATGTATGAACGAAATACAGACTTGATTTTAATTGATAACATGATCGATTGAGGCACAAACATTATAAGCATGAATCAAATAAATATTATTTAATCAAAGCAATCATCCTAGCTTAAATAAAATTAAACTAACTTTGTTGTAAACAAGAACAAAGAACACATAGCAAACATCTTTAGATTAAATTAAAGAAAAGAAAGATTAAACCCAATTCAGAGTGACTATCACCCAAGACTCTGACTGATGACTCTCTTTCATTCCTTTGCTTTGCTCCTTTGCTGATGGCTCTCCAAGGTGACCGACCAAGGGTTCTTTAAGAGGCTTAATTGCTAAAATCTCTATGAAGAGATGATGCTTAGCATGGGAATGGAAAAAGGCTATGAGAATTCAGAGAGCAGAGACAATGATGAATGATGAGAATGAATGAGGGATGATTGAGGGATGATGAATGAGGGAACTAGAGGGTCTTATTTACAAGTAAGGAGAGGGGGATAGTTTTCTAAAAATAGTGGATGTTAACCTCTTCAAATCTCCTCAAATTGTAGCCGGCCATGCTTAATGGCTTTTGACTTGAATTTTGCTTTATTTTTAAGCAATTTTGGATGCCACACAACTCAGGACTGAGACTCGGTCAATCGTAAATCTTCGGGTAAATCTCTAATTTCTTCAACACTGCAAGGACCTTGTGTAATTAAACCAAAGAATGGTTTAAATGGATAGCCATGTGTAGCTGAATATTAGGTTGACTTAGTCTCTAATTTGGACAGTTTTGTAATCTAGCAAAGCTATCAGACCTGTCCAGAATAAATCAACAAGTTAGAGGACAAAAGAATAAAATTTATACAATTTAATTAATTAATTAAAACCCAAATTATTAATGAAATATTTTAAATGAATTATTAAATGTAATTTTATATTTTATTATGTAATTTAATCATGCATGTCCCACTTTATGTCTTAAAAAATATAATATATTCAAATTAATATAAAATAAGCCATTTATTGCATGAAAACTATATAATAAAGCATAAAATCACATTTTATTAATTTCTATGACCTAATTTCATATTTTCACATATTTCTATAACACCCTGTACCCAAGTCCGATGCTAAGACTAGATGCGAGACATTACCATGCTTGAACTCACTTAACCAAGTACTTACTGGCTATAAAATTTCGTTTCGCCTTAAAACCTTTCTTTCTTGGTCTAGGCATACGTATCATAGTCATACGAGGCCTTAAACACTTGTTAAGACTTTCGGAACTTATTGAAAATCCTCTCTCAAAATCAAAGGTTACACGCCTGGGGTTTGGGACACGCCCGTGCACTCCTAAACACACCCATGTTCCCATCCGTGGGGAGCTACTGACTTATCTGACATGGCCTTGACATGCCCGTGTCCTCCAACCATGTGGAGCTACTGACTTATTTGCCATGGCTTGAGTACACGCCCATGCCCAAGCCGTGGGTCTTACACGGCTCATGCACACGGCCGTGGGATTCACCCGTGGCATATTGTAACAAGTAATCATAAGGTGCAGGGTTCGCAAGGCCCAGACACATGCCCGTGTGTCTAACTGTGTGGACACTTAGAGGCTATATACCAAGCCCTTCTCCAACCTATATTTCATACATTAATATACTCATTCAATAAAGTCTCAAATTAATGACTAAAACACATGAAATCATACATTTTATTCATGAAAATAAAGTGTTACTACCATACAATTACAACAACTTAGCCATCATCAACGACTATACACAATTAAACTACAAACCCTTTTTGGCCAACATAGTTTGGCACATTAACAATAACTTAATCAACCTTAAATTTTAGTCCTATACATGCCATGACTCATAAGGACTTGATACCTCAAATCAAATGTCTGCTCGATAGTGTGAAAACATCTTCAGTGGCCTCCAACCCATATTAGTCAACATAATCTATAAGAGATGAGAAAAGAAAAGGAGTAAGCACTAATGCTTAGTAAGTTCATCTGCATAATCTGGCAAATATTAATATTCATTAAATATAGATAACCACAAGATATTATGCTGGGTCATTCCTATTAACTCATGGTTGCTTACTCAACCACTCTAGAAGTTACTCATTTTATCTCTTACCGTACCACGAGCTAATTTCTCGTTTACAAAAGAATCCATTCCTGCACTAATTATCATGTAATCATATAAGACATCACATCAAGTCTTATTAATAAGCTACTCATCTTTCGGTGGTTTCGCACTTAGCCCACCATTATCATACATTCATAAATAGCCATCCATTCCGCATACTTTCTTTACTTCAACATATACTCAAGTTATAAAATAACTTTCTTGAGTCTCATACTCATGAAATCACATAGAAATCATACCCCAATAGGGTCTTACTTGAATTATCATATCGATACTGTGTCCTTGACACGGTCTTATACGAATCCTTACATCGAGGCCATAATCCAATATGGTCTTATATGAGACTTTAACTATCATCTCAACATTCTTCATGTATTTCATCCAAGGGTATTTCATACATCCCTAGAGTGAATAAACATTCCATACAACATTAGAATACTTACATCAACTCATACATAATTTCTATAATTGCATGTGAACTTACCTCGTTGTCGAAATAGCCAAAAATGACTATTAGCCCACATTTCTCTTTTCATCTATTCTAGGTTCGAAACTTGCTTTCCTTGATCTAGAACAATGAAATTTACTATTTATTCACTTATAAATCATAATATATCGTAATCTACACTCTAGGAAAAAATGACTATTTTGTCCTTAGGCTCGTAAATAAATTTTCATCTCAATTTATTGATAAACAAGCCTAGCTGAACATTTAATTCTCTTACAACTATCTCTAATTGCAACTATTTCATACCTTAATTAACAAATTACAACCTTTGCATAATAACCCATTTTAGGTATTTTCCATGAAAATCCTTTCACAAAAGTTGTTTCTCTTCATCCTATCATTCATTTTCTTCCATAAAAACTCATCAAACAACATAGACTCTCTAATGGCAAGTCCCTAGACTCTCAACCATATTGTAAAATAGTCCCCTCATTAGCTAGCTTAAGCTTTGGGGATCACAAAAGTACAATTTTCTTCAAGAAAAATGATCAAAATCACTTACTAGGGAGGAGGATTGCTTGCTAAAATTTTAAGCTTCAAAACCCCCTTGTTGCTGCTCATTTTCGGTGGAGAAGAAGAGAGAAAAAGATGATATCTTTTCCTTTCTTTATTTTATTATAAACATCAATTTCAACACACCAACTTTGACCAAAAATTAAAACTACTGTCCCCTCTTGTCTACATGGCTGGCCATCATATCCAAGATGGTCTAATTGCCCTTTAAAACCCTCCAATTAATATTTCATGGCTATTTGGTACCTTTAGCCTATAGAATGGAACTTTTGCACTTTATGCGATTTAGTCCTTTTTCGCGATTTAGCATGAAATCGCTAAAATTAGAACACCAAAACTTTCATGCACCCTTATAAACATGTTATAACACTTAACATAACATGAAAATAATTTTATATAACCTTGATTTAGTGACTCCGAGATCACTGTTCTGACTAGCCCTTAAATCGGGCTGTTACAATTCTCTCCCTTAGGGATTTTCGTCCCCGAAAATCTAATCAGGTGGAGTTCCTACCAATATTCTTAGAACGTTTCCCTCAACTCTTCAAAATCACAATTCAACTTATCCTCCAATTTCTTTTGCCAACAACTCTTAAGCTGCAATACATAAAGGCGAAACATAACTTGAGACTTGAGTTATTCTCCCTCTGGGTATATACTAAATTCAGTGATCCACCAAATTTGAAACTCTAGACACGTCCGAATGATCGTTCAGATCTTTACTGACTGATTCACTACAATTTGAATGTCCTTTCCCATCCTTTGGAATTTTGTCAAACCAAATTTGAAATCTATAAAGTTTTACCTCACTTTCTCCTTAAAGCATCACCAGCTATAATAATCCTGACTTGAACATTTTGAAAACTCAACTTTTTGTGGTCAACTACTTCTGACCATAACCTCATTCATATCATGAAAGGTACTCTGTTGTCAAACATTTATGCATATAACCGCCTTTCCTTATTCTCGCATTAGTAGATATGCTACTACTAAGTTTCATGCCAAAACTTTCGTATAAGTTATGGATTCATCATTATTCGGTTTTATTTCAAGGAAATCTCAACAATAGAAAACTTATGCAACCTGCATTTTACCATCTTGAAATAAACTAACCCGGAGCTTATTCGAAAATACCATTTGCTATCTGACTCCTGAACTCTTTTGTTCTGAAAAGAAAACTGGCTCTTGACATTAATCTCACTGAAATTATGATATCACCGACTAGCTAACTCACATTGCCTAACATGAAGCTTTCCTTTAAACACCTGTACAATGACTACCATCTATGAAGTATTACAATAACTATACCCACCATGGTAATAGTTCAAGTCGTTTCCACTATCTCAGTGTCACAAGATGTTCTCACTCAAGAAAATTTCAGAAAATACTCATTGGTTTTCCATAAGTCATCACAACACATTCAATTCTTATACAAATACGAAAGGGATCGTCTCGGGATCACCAATCTGGCAACTATCTTTCTCAATACAGACTGAACTCAGTACTAGAACTTTCAATCGATAACTCATTCTATAGCTTTCAACTCAACCATCGAGGTTTAAACGTTTCGATGAGCATATTTCTGTAATATGCTCCCCATTCACGAACACACAGAAATTATTATCTTTACTGACTCATGCCTGAACATACACAGAACTTGATTCATATCTCAATACAATAATCTACTGTTTTCTCCATACTGAGAATCTATCTTAAGCACACTCTCATCTGAGTTTCTTTTACGATGCTAGTCTAAAACCTTTACCAGCATCGAATCTCACAACATTAATGATATCTCGATCTAATTTATCAACTCTATCTAGCTACTCAAAATCCCATCATACAACATGAAACTTATGATTTCATTTCTTATACTAAAATCATCACGGTTTTCCTCCTCAAAGTACCCGTACAGGGTTACAAGGATATAAAGAAATGTCGATCGCAATTACTAAACCAACAATATTTGGTTTAGATTCGCAATTGGCTAACATTCTCACACAATCTCGATCCATGAGATAAACAACTACATCACCTGTGAGAGGCAAAAGACATTAACACTTAGTACTTAAGGAGATCATTATGACCCATACAACTATGGTTATCATAATTGAACACTTTCATCGTTCAAACATGGTTTCTTTAACCATTCCATCCTCAAGCTCCTTAACCATTCCTTTCATTAATAAACATCAATTTAAGAAGATCTCGATAAAGATACATCTCAGGCTTTCTACTCACTTGAGTCAAATAGCTTAGGCTAACTTTTTCTTTGCCCTTAACAATTCATAATCAATACAATCGTCAAATCATTTAGGCATACTCACTTACAACTGCCTCTATTAAGCACATACCATTCCACACTCTGTAATTATTTCTTGCGACTCATTCATGAGTGCCTGTATTCATTCATTCACATGACCTTAGTACAATTCTCTCTCCTTTTTTTTCTACTTCTAAACTCATCTATCTATCCCAATGATCACTTAGGGATACTCAAAAATGCATAATCATCGTCATTCATATAGGTACCAAACCAATGCCACATCCTCAAGGTGGTCTTATATGAAGTTACCTTTAAATGCCAATGCCATATCCCAAATAAAGTCTTATATAAACTTTCACATCAAGTATCAATACCATATTCTAAATATGGTCTTACACGATTCACATATTCATTAACGGTGCCATATTACAAATATGGTCTTTTACAAAATCATAGCTTGGTGCCGAGGCCATGCTTCGAACATGGTCTTATACGGGACCTTATCTAATTCATATTTCAATGATAGCCTTTTATTCTAGTCCCTAGGACTTGACCTCATGTTCAACAATAATTTCTCTACCTAGTAGAGTATCATGTATCAATGTGACACAAAGCATTTTCAAAATGCTAGCAGAAATACTGCATTAATAACATACTAACTTACTCAATTTGACTCTCATAACATCTCATCATAATTCAGCAGTGGTAAGGAGGGTGAGATTATAGAGCCCCTTAACTTGACTCTCGTGACTACACATATGTTGTTTACTATTCATCATCAATAAAATATCATCATAGTCATACAACTCATCTCAAGTGAGTTTTCACGTTTATCACGCTACAATTGTTTCTATCACAAATACATTAGAATAATCTCTTCACTTACTCAAGTTCTACATTACTATCTACTTGAGTACTCAACATTTAACTCTACTTTCTCTTACAATCAATTATTAATCAATGAATGCCTTACGTGTCTGAGTACGTCATTTACCTAATTGCCATAGTCCAACTATGGTCTTACTCATATCATGACAGCATAGTCCAACTATTTCTTTATATGTCATCATGATGCCATAGCCTCGCTACGGTCTTACACGAAATCTCATACCAATACCAATGTCATACCCTTGGTATGGTCTTATATGGAACTCATGTCAATGTAGATGCCATATCCCAGATATGGTCTTACACTGGCTCTTGTCTTAATGCCAATGCCATGTTCCAAATACGATATTATATTGGCACTTATAATATGGCCGATGCCATGTCCCAGACATGGTCTTACACTAGCACACATATCAACACCGATGCCATGTCCTAGACATGGTCTTACACTGGCTCTCTCATTGCCATGGTCCAACCATGGTCTTATTCATCTTTTCATCATTGAACGATCGTACTCATCTCCTGTATTCTACTTAATCAAACTTCTCAGTTTTAGCTCTCATACCATAATATGGGTGTTTCTTACTCTTACTGCTTCTCGCATACATCATGGTGCTTACTATTCTCATGTCTGTGAGGTAAACAAGGTACCTGTAACACTTGATCAAAAAGATCAGTTATAATAAACATATTTTCAGCATCACAATTCATAACATGAATTATACTTGTTAGTCAACCTTAACTAGCATGACATAATATCAACTTGACTACTACCTTTCTTGCTATCTCATTTTAACTTTGCTCATTTGCTCGATGAATTTCTGTGAATTGCAGAGGATACTAAATCACTTACCATGAACTTGATGCCAAAGCCATACTCTAGGCATGGACTTACATGAAAGGTCTCTTCTTGAATCAATGCCAAGCTTGCCTTGGTCTTAAATGAAATATCTGTTCAATGCCAAGCTTGCCTTGGACTTACATGATATATCTATTCAATGCCAAGCTTACCTTGGACTTACATGAAAGATCTCTTCTTGATTGCCGATGCCATGCCTTGGCTTGGTCTTATATGGGCTTTCTTGTCTCATGTGATGGATCGAGTATCCTGGGCATTTCTTATTCAATCGGGACTTGCTCATACTTAATCTCATTGATTTCATTATACAGCAAAACATTAAACATTTCATGATGACAATGTACATTATACTAAGCAATTCAATGATAGAAATCATAAAGCTTAGAAATCATATAACTTACTGAATTTAACTCGAGTGGGATTCTCACTTTCCTAATAAAATAATTTCGTTAAGGTCGGCAGACATCACACTATAATGATCCACATATGGCATGTATAGCTAGACTTTTACACTCGCTAGGTTAATCCTAGAACCGACTAAACCATAGCTCTGATACCACTAAATGCAACACCCCGTACCCAAGTCCGATGCTAAGACTGGATGCTAGACATTACCATGCTTGAACTCACTTAATCAAGTACTTACTGGCTATAAAATTTCGATTCGACTTAAAACCTTTCTTTCTTGGTCTAGACATACGTATCATGGTCATACGAGGCCTCAAACACTTGTTTAGACTTTCGAAACTTATCAAAAATCCTCTCTCAAAATCAAAGGTTCCACGCCTGTGGGGTTTGGGGCACGCCCGCGCACTCCTAAACACGCCCATGTTCTCATTCGTGGGGAGCTACTGACTTATCTGACACGGCCTTGACATGCCCGTGTCCTCCAACCGTGTGGAGCTACTGACTTATTTGCCATGGCTTGAGCACACACCCATGCCCAAGCTGTGGGTCTTACACAACCCATACACACGGCCGTGGGATTCACCCGTGGCTTATTTTAACAAGTAATCATAAGGTACAGGGTTCGCATGGCCCAAACACACGCCCGTGTGTCTAATCGTGTGGACATTTAGAGGCTATATACCAAGCCCTTCTCCATCCTACATTTAAGACATTAATATACTCATTCAATAAAGTCTCAAATCAAAGACTAAAACACATGAATTCATACATTTGATTCATGAAAATAAAGTGTTACTACCATACAATTACAACAACTTAGCCATCATCAATGGCTATACACAATTAAACTACAAACCCTTTTTGGCCAACATAGTTTGGCACATTAACAATAACTTAATCAACCTTAAATTCTAGTCCTATACATGCCATGACTCATAAGGACTTGATACCTCAAATTGAATGTTTGCTCGATAGTGTGAAAACATCTTCAGCGGCCTCCAACCCGTATTAGTCAACATAATCTATAAGAGATGAGAAAAGAAAAGGAGTAAGCACTAATGCTTAGTAAGTTCATCTGCATAATTTGGAAAATATTAAAATTCATTAAATATAGATAACCACAAGATATTATCTTGGTCATTCCCATTAACTCATGGTTGCTTACTCAACCACTCTAGAAGCTTACTAATTTTATCTCTTACCGTACCATGAGCTAATTGCTCGTTTACAAAAGAATCCATTCCTGCACTGATTATCATGTAATCATATAAGATATCACATCAAGTCTTATTAATAAGCTACTCATCTTTCGATGGTTTCGCACTTAGCCCACCATTATCATACATTCATAAATAGTCATCCACATGTAATACTTTAATTCAATTATTCATCCGAGAACACCCTCACATTACTACACTTACTTCACTTTTCCACTATTTTTATTTGCATTCCCACAATATAACAATAAATCTAACTTATGCGACAAGGTGCATTAATTTCCCATATCCCAATAGGGGTTCATCATATATATAAATTGAAATCATCTCAATTCAATTCTAGTACACACTTGTGCCTTTCGTAGCTCAACCACATACTTTCTTTACTTCAACATATACTCAAGTTATAAAATACCTCTCTTGAGTCTCATACTCATGAAATCACATAGAAATCAAACCCCAATAGGGTCTTACTTGAATTAACATATCGATGCTGTGTCCTTGACATGGTCTTATACGAATCCTTACATCGAGGCCATAATCTAATATGGTCTTATACGAGACTTTAACTATCATTTCAACATTCTTCATGCATTTTATCCAAGGGTATTTCATACATCCATAGAGTGAATATACATTCCATAAAACATCAGAATACTTACATGAACTCATACATAATTTCTATAATTGCATGTGAACTTACCTCGTTGTCGAAATAACCGAAAATGACTATTAGCCCACATTTCTCTTTTCATCCATTCTAGGTCTAAAACTTGCTTTCCTTGATCTAGAACAATGAAATTTACTAATTTATTCACTTATAAATCATAATATATCGTAATCTACACTCTAGGAAAAAATAACTATTTTGCCCCTACACTTTGTCAAAATTACGTTTTACCCTTAGGCTCGTAAATAAATTTTCATCTCAATTTCTTATTAAACAAGCCTAGATCCTCTTACAACTATCTCCAATTGCAACTATTTCATACCTTAATGAACAAATTGCAATCTTTGCATAATAACCCATTTTAGGTATTTTCCAAAAATCCTTTCACAAAAGTTGTTTCTCTTCATCCTATCATTCATTTTCTTCCATAAAAACTCATCAAACAACATAGAATATCTAATGGAAAGTCCCTAGACTCTCAACCATATTGTAAAATAGTCCCCTCATTAGCTAGCTTAAGCTTTGGGGATCACAAAAGTACAATTTTCTTCAAGAAAAATGATCAAAATCACTTACTAGGGAGGAGAATTGCTTGTTGAAATTTTAAGCATCAAAACCCCCTTATTGCTGCTCATTTTTGGTGGAGAAGAAGAGAGAAAAGATGATATCTTTTTCCTTTCTTTATTTTATTATAAACATCAATTTCAACCCACCAACTTTGACCAAAAATTAAAACTTTTGTCCTCACTTGTCTACATGGCCGGCCATCATATCCAACATAGTATAATTGCCCTTTAAAACCCTCTAATTAATATTTCATGGCTATTTGGTATGTTTAGCCTATAGAATGGAACTTTCATACTTTATGCAATTTAGTCCTTTTTCTCGATTTAGCATGAAATCGCTAAAATTAAAACACCAAAACTTTCATGCACCCTTATAAACATGTTATAACACATAACATAACATGAAAATAATTTTTTATAACCTCGATTTAGTGACTCTGAGATCACTGTTCTGAGTAGCCCTTAAATCGGGCTGTTATAATTTCATTAATTTATTAAATAATTACTTAGTTTTAACAATGGATTTAAGTAAAATGGTGATAAATTACATAAGAAAAATCCTATATATTTTTTCGTTTACACTTACTAAGCTATATAGCTCACTTTTTTGTTTTTCCATGTTTTATAGTGGTTTCAAAGCTAGCTCGGCTTCGGGGATCGTTGAAGACTTCATCACACTATCCACTGACTCTTGGGTACTTTTGAAACTATGTTTTAAGTATATGGCCTTTATAGGTATTTGGGTCTTGTTGATTATGTTTTGGGTAATGATGTTGGTCAAATGAATTGGTATTGCAAATGTATATGTTTTGGCTTGTAATTATAGCCATGAAATTTGGCTTAATTTGGAGAATTTGGTTATGTGCTTATATGTGCATATATTTTGATATTTGAGTTCTTGGATGGATATATGAATGACCATTTTATGAAGTTTGTAGAATTTGTACCTTGCTTGCGAATTGGTACAAAAAAGAGGTATGTTAGGTAATGGTTAAACTAGTTGATTAGTATATGTATTTGAGTAGGTTTTGGTTGAGTTAAACTTGTGATATAAGCATGTTGGCTATTAATATTTTAAATGGTATGAAATTGTATTGAATGTGGTTAGAATAAATGTTTTATTGTGCTATGAATTGGTGCCTTTTAGGATGTTTAGGTACATGAGATTTTGGGTGGCAAATTGGATTGGTAAATAGCTTATTTTTTGTCCACACGGACGTGTGTCTCATCCGTGTGTGACACACGGTCATGCTACACGGCCGTGTGTCCCCTGGTGTTGAAATTGAAATGAAGTCAGTATGCTCCACACGGTCTCACACACGGGCGTGTGATCGATTATGTGGTACAAGTCAGTATACCCCCTAAATGGCACACGGCCTAGTACACGGGAGTGTGACTTGGCTGTGTTGTATAAGCCAGCATACCATACAGGTTTGGCACTGCCTAACACACGACTTGGCATACGGGCGTGTGTGGCCACTTCGAAGGGCACACGAGATGACACACGAGCATGTGGTTGGTCATGTGACCCAAGTTAGTATGAACCCCTTGTTTTCACACGGTCTGTGACACGGGCATGTTTGGTGACTGTGTGAGACACACGCCCTGGCCACATAGGTGTGTGTCCCTTGTTTGAAGCAAAATTTTAAAAGTTTCACAAAAATTTCCTAAGTTATCGGTTTAGTCTTGAACCACCCCAAAGCATGTTTAAGGCCTCGTAAGTTCTTAATAGGGACAAATTGATTGAGATTGAATGATGAATGAATGAATTGAATAATTGTATGTTAAATAGTTGTTTAATTTTTTCGTGAGTCCAGTAATGTTCCGTAAACCTATTCTGGCGCAGAATACGGGTAAAGGGTGTTACATTATTTGAGAAAGAAATTTAACCCTTGAGGGGGTTTAGTTCAAAATGGTAAATATCTTCATATGAGATGCATGGCACACATTGTGAATTTGATTGTTGTTGAAGGCTTAAAGGAATTGAATAAATTTGTTGAATGTGTTAGGGAGCTGTTAGATATGTGAGATAATCTTTAGCTAGATTACAAAAGTTTAAGGAGTGCGTTGTGGTGGAAGAGATAGAGTGCAAGAAGATGTTATGTCTTGATGTTTGTACTAGGTGGAACAAAACCTACTTAATGTTAGACACTGTTCAAAACTTTGAGAGAGCTTTTGAGTGATTTGAAGAGCAAGATAAAAACTTTAGGGCTGAACTTGAAATGGGAGAGGGTTGGCCTAGTGTGGATTGTCAAAACCATTTTTTTGGGTTTTGGAAAATGGGGATCGACTTTAAAAGAAATATGGAGTAGTCACTGATCCTTTATTCAAGGTGTGATCAGGTCACCTTGAGATGGATTATTTTAATAAAACATTTTAGTTTTATTAAAATGAAAATTTTGGTCTATGAAATCTAAGGAAACAGTTTAGAAGTCGGTTACGTGCGAGGAAGGATTAGCACCCTTGCAACGCCCAAGATTGGTACCAAATTGATTAATTGATGTCCTAATGCCAAAAATTTGAAACGATTTTAGAATACAATTCTTTTTTTTAATTTTAGATAACTCGAATTGGATATTGAGATTCTCTTATTCCAAAGGAAAAAAAATCACATTCAGCACGATAGGATATGAAGTTTCAAACCCTCGATGCCAAGATCCTCTCATGATTTCCAAAATTCATGCATTGAGATTTTTATAAGGATATTCAATTATTTGGACAAACAAAAAACCAAAGCCTAGCATGGTAGGGTACAATTTCTCGATTCCCAAACACGAAACATTGCCTTGTTTTTTAGAAAACATGGACAAAATTTTAAAAGGATATTTGGTTATTTGGTCAAACGAAAAACTGAAACGCTGTACGATAGGGCACGATTTCTCAAGTTTCCAAACATGAAATATTGCATTATTTTTTAGAAGACATGGACAAAATTTTAAAAGGATATTTGGTTATTTGGTCAAACGGAAAATCAAAACTCAAGCACGATAGGGCACGATTTCTCGAGTTTCCAAACACGAAACATTGCCTTATTTTAAAAACCTTTGAATGGAATGATTTTTAAACTTAAATGATATCAAAACATGATCTTTTTAATAAAACCATTACATCGACCACATATAAGATACGAATACTAAAAGAAATATTACAAGAAAATTACATGATATATATATCATTTAAATATTACCATTAATAATTAATGAAAAGTGAAATAAATAAATAATGTAAGAAATAATTTGAAGTATGTAACACCCCAAACTCGGCCTAGATGTTACCGACCGGATCTGACATGTCACATGGAAAGGTTGTTAAAGAATCTACGCGTTCGTTAAAAATATCAAGTTTTGTGAAAAATCCAATTTGTTTTATAGTTCTCTTTGCAAAAACATTTTCTTTGCTATTTTCGATTATCTTGTTTATAATTAATCCAACTCAATGAGTTTCAGAAAAATGACATTTAAATTATTGCAGACATGCGATATTTTGAAAAGAGTTATCAACGTTAAGAAAATCTAGAGTTTTATCCATTATAGTTTGTAAATCGTGTATTAATATTATAGAAAAAATCGTTATTAATGTTTTAGACAATCCCAAATTGAGCATTCAAAATTAATAAGCCGTAACCGAATTAAAAGCTAAAACAAAATACCAAAGGCCTTATTACAAAACAAAAACCCAAATTTAAATAAAATCTATAGTACCACAAAACTGAATTTATTAAGCTACGATGTATGGCCACCACAGAGTTCACCTCAGCTCCAAATTTGCAAAGCTAAGAATTACCTACAAAATTAAGCAAAGGGGTGAGTTACGAGAACTCAGTATGTAATCCCCTATACGAACGATAACTGGGCCTAAGCCCACAGAAGCACATTGAGCCTTAGCTCTCACATTAATGAAATTGGTCGAAGCCCATACGAGTCGAACTGGGCCGTAGCCATAACAATATGGCATAAATAGTGAATGCAATGCAACCCAGCCCAACCTAGTATTCCATCCTCTACACTCCGCTCCATAAGTCCATCCTCAACACATCTGTGGGGATTTTTACAATCAACCCTCCATCCTCTACAGACCTCTTTGGCAGTCATGTTGACAGATACACTGCTCAAAGTCAATATAACGTGGTCTAGCCACCGATCAACATGTGATCAAATCACCAATGCGATAATGAGGCACCAAGCCATCCTTTAGTGTGACAGTGTCATTGATATATGTGGCAAAGCCACCAAAATAATAATATAATTGGCACACAACCCTGGGAAATATGATTGACACAGAGTCATCGATAACTGTATTATGATTGGCACATAGCCATCAGCAAGGCAATATAATCGGCACACAACCTTGGGTAAATACGATTGGCACAAAGTCATAATCAAGATGGCACGAGCCATATTTAGGTTGGCATATAGCCATTATACAGAATGTGGCAGAGCCACCGATATACACTTCACTGATCATCAATAACCCAACCCCATGCAATATGTCATGTATGTCATGCTCAATCATTACACGTGTATGCAGAATGGCCATGCTCAATAACAATCATTTAAACATGTAATAAAAGCATATCAATCATACAACCATGGCCAAACTGGTCATATCATAGCACAAGCCAATCACTTATCTACAAGGGCAAATCAGTCATTTTACCCTGTAAGGGTATTCCGGTAATCCTACCCTTCGGGGTAGTTCGGTAATTCTACTCATAACTAATTCTTGTATGCAGTGTATCTCAAACATAATCAATCATACAATTGACACATAAAACGCTACTACTACCACGAGTGTATAGTGGTCATTTTGTCGTTTAGGGGTAAAATAGTAACTTTTGCAAATCGAGGTATTTCGATAATTTCATAAATTAGGGTATTTTGGTAATTTCATAAATCATGGGTATTTTGGTAATTTTAAAAATTGAGGGTATTTTAGTAATTTCACAAACCAAGGGTATTTCAATAATTTCACAAACTTAGGGTATTCGGTAATTTTACAAACTAGGGGTATTTCGGTAATTTTGCAAACCAGGGGTATTTTGGTAATTTTACAAACCAGGGTGTTAATAACCCAACAAAAGGTCCACCATTGCCTCGAATGACTCAAGTATTCTAAACAAAGATAATGATGCGAATTGGCATAAGGCCCATTCTCGGCCCAAATGGGCCCAAACACTCGTGTGGCCCATTCAGCCCAAACCTAGTCACATATATGAGATTCACATAGTCTAGTTCACTATCTACTACTCAATCATACAATTTACTCATATGGGCCCTCGGGCCCATTGGGCCAACTTGGCCCAACAGCCTACACCCACAAAAACAGTATTGATGGCCTCAACTATATCGCGTTGAAGCCCCACCCATGCACTCGCACGCTTGTGTGGTTACTATCGTCGTGTCACCGGTATTTTGGCATTTGCCGTTCTACAACTAGAGTAGAGAGAATACACATTTGATAGGAATCTGAAGCTGCTAAACCGCGCTCCGAGCACTCCTGTGCCCAACGCCAACCAGGTATGCTCCTTCTCCTCCTAGGCAGCTCTATATATAGCTAGCTTCTCACCTTCCTTCTTTGTATCTTTCCGATGTGGGATCCCTTCATCAGTAGAGTTTAAATCTAACTCAAACTCTTCTCGTCCAATCCACAAAATAAATACTCCCTTGCTTGTCATAAGATTCGAACCCAGGCTCCTCTGTAGCATAATCCACACCGCTAGCCACTTTACCAACTAGCTCCTTGTGTCCAACATCATGCACAACTAAATATAAATCTATGGCCAAATTCTAAAGTCCATATAAAAAGAAAATCAAAATGCAACAGCCAAGACTTGAACCTTGGACCTCTTTCCTTCCTTATGGCATCACCTCCTTGTCTCTTATGTGGCGTCATTTTGCCACTACACCACACACTACACTTGTGTCATTCTCTCCACATTTTATTCTTAAAGCCTACCTACTAACTCCCAGGGTTTTTTTCACCTAAAACCAAAATTTCCCTAAAGCCAAAGTTTGAACCCGAAACTTCATAGAAGCCCTCTAACCTTCCAAAATCACTCACCTACTAGATCCAACTTGCATTAAAGTCGTTCTCTTGTTCCCAAAAATTTTAAACGCTCCTATTCCTAAGGCCCAATGGGCCCAATCCTACTAGGCCTAACTTTGGGATGTTACAAAGTAGATAACATCTAAATAAGCTAAAATAAACAATATCTAATATTAATTCAAAAAAGAAAATGATTAGACAAATTATTATGCAGGTAATAAAATAAATTAAACATAGGACCATATTAAAGTCAAAATAAAATTAGGGTGACTAAAATCGCAATAAATTAGAAGATAATACCGAAAAAGGACTAGAAAATAATCGCTTAAGACATGAGGGATCATCGGAAAATTATCCCCTCTCCCCGAAATGGCGTCGTTTACTTCAGGATTAAAACGCAATAAAAAAAGAATTAATAGGGGCGAATTTGAAAGAGAAAAGAAGACTAAAATAAGGACCCAATCGAAACATCCTTAAACGTGAAAGGGCCTCGCACGTAAATAACCCAAAAGGCAAAAAAAGTGGATCCCCCTGGCGGGTCGGGTCGACTTGCCGGTCAGAGGATCGAACGTGCCATTTTGGTGTTCAAAGCCCTGGTGCAAAACAGCACCGTTTCAGCAGGTATTTAAGCTAGTTTTTTTTTTCAAAAATTTTATTTTCCATCTCATTTCTCCAAAAACCAAAAAAAAGTCTCAAAACCCTCTTTACACTCTTCGGTTTTCGGAGGGAGCTCTAGCGACATTCTGGCTATCCGTCGCCGCCGGCCACTGTGTACCAAAGTGCCACTTTTTCGATCGATTTGACCCCTATAGCCCCTTTCTCCGCTTTTATATTAGAGAGAGCCTTCGAAGAACACAGGAAAGATCGAAAACTTTTCATTTTCCTCCTTTTCAGCCACCGACGAGGTAAGACTTTTTCCTTTTTATTACTCACGTATATAAACACCAAAAAAGAAAAAGAAAAAAAGAAAAAGGGAACTTGAATGAAATCGGAAGATCACTTTTGATTCTTTTCCGTTTCTTTGTTGTATTGATCTTTTTTTTTAAAAAATAGTAGTTCAAAAAAATGTTACAACGGCTTCATTAGTTTTCTAAAGGCCAAAAATTTAAAAATAATCAGGAAAAAAATATCTTACTATCCGCTCTCTATTTGCTTGTTTTCTTATGTAGGTATATGATGCGCAGTGGAGGAGTACGGAGGCCGTACGCATGGACGTGGTGAGCTGGAGGCTACTACGGCACTAGTCTAGCTGGCTAGGGTTCCGGGCTATGTTTTTAGGTTTTGGCTTAGTTAGGTATTGGGCCGTGGGCAAATTTGGATAGTGGTTTGGGCTGTTATAATTTTTGTTATCAGGCTTGTAATGTTGGACTGTTTTTATTAATGGACTTTAACAATTTTTGGGTTTTTAATGGTTAATTGTGCCCTAGGCATAAATGGGTTCTTACAGCTGCCCCTCTTTACTCATTGTCGTGTAACGGAATGGAGCAAAGACTTCAAAAAGGACCATTTTTGTCCAGTCTTCAAATTTTTTACTTCTTTCGGTGCTTTCCTTCTTCGAGTAGCTTCATTCTATCCCACTGCATTTTCAGGGGTATAAGAACTAGCGCTTTTATCCAACTCAAGGAAATTAGACTTGTTGCCTCAATTTGCTCCACTGCAACTTAGGGGAGATAAGATTGGCTATCTTCATTTGCTCCACTGCAACTTCAAGGAGACAAAGTTTGGTTATTTGATCTGACCTACTACAACTTCAGAGGTATAGAATTTGTAACCTCAATTTTTCCACTGCAACTTTAGGGAAATAAGATTTGCTATCTTCAATCTGCTCCACTGCAACTTCAGGGAGATAGGACTTGTGACTTCAACCTACTCCACTACAACTTCAGGGAGATAAGGTTTGTTTTGATCTGCTCTACTACAACTTCAGAGAGATAAGATCTGGAATTTATAGATTCAATCTATTCCACTGCAACTTTAGGGAAATAAGATTCGCTATTTCAGTCTACTCCACTACAACTTCAAGGAGATAAGACTTGTACGGTAAATTCAATTCGACCTACTACAACTTCAGAGGTATAGGATTTGTCATTTTAATTCGCTCCACTGTAACTTCAGGGAAATAGGATTAACTGTCTTCAGGCTGCTCCACTACAACTTCAAGGAGATAAGATTACAATTTTTAGCCTGCTCCCTTGCTACCTCAGGGAGATAAGGCTGGTGACTAAATCTACTTCCCTACTACCTCGAAAGATGAGATTCGCTATCTTCGATGTACTCCACTACTGCTTAGGGAGATAAGATCTGTGATTTCACCGATGTTGCTACATCATCCTCTGGGAACATGTCCTGTAGACTCAATTTCATATGCTTATGTTTATGTCAAACGATTAGAATGCTATGATCAGAATGAATCTAATGCTCTTAACTAAATGTATTATAGACAACATTTGCATGAATGTAGAATGTCATGAGAATGATCTTTTAAATGCTTAAGGTGTCATCGATCATTGTTTATCAGGGCTTTATCACTGACGTATTATGCTACCATCTTGTTCGGCTAGTATTCTTGACAGAAAACCTAAGAAAACAATTATATATTGCTCAACAGATTTGCCCCACTGTAACTTTAGGGTTCCTTCCACTGTACCTTGGGTATATAAGATTTGTACTATTTGTAAACCATCCCACTATGACTTATGGCTATAGGATCTGTATCAACTTCAACCCATCCCACTGCAACTCAAGGGTATAGAGTTTGTTTCATCTTTAATCCAACCTACTATAAATCAGGAATATAGGATATGCATCTTCTTTGATCCAACCGGCTGCAAATCAAAAGTATAGGATCTGTCACTTGTTCAATCAATCGATCACTCCCCGGGTGACCTAACCAAATGTGTATGCATGATATTTACATGGATGCAGAATATCATTTTTTCTCAAGAATGATTCCCTTTTTGCACATGGGTTAACATTGCCCATTTTTTGTCAAGATTGTATTACTGATACAATATCTTATCATTTGTTCAACCACCATTTTTGACAAAAATTCGAAGAGATAGTCTCAATTTAGACTCCTTCTCCACCAATATTTCCATCCCTTTAAACCTGGTGAGTTTTAAATAATAGTCCTGTCTCAAGTTCTTGTATTATTTAGAAGTTTCCAAAGTAATATGCGAAACCCTTTTTATGAAAGTATTGTTAGTCCACTAATCGTTATTTCAATGCAAAATGCTTGAAAAAGATCATAGCAATGGGCAAGAAGGAAATTAATTAGAAGCATAACTCGAAACAAATAAGTTAAGCAAAGATAGCAAATACAATCAAGGAGGAAACTTATTGGTAGTGTATGTTGAAACGAATAAAACAATTAAAGATAACAAATTTAGAATGGGTAAGATAGAAACTAGGTGCCCCAGATATCGCAGCCTGAGCTTCTCTGATCAAACTTCTTGAGGACCATTTTAAGCTCAATATGTGTTTAGGGGATCTTGAGTACTTTGTCGATGCCCCAAGATGTAACATACTTCCTAATTGTTAATTCAACCGTAGTAAGACTATTGTATGCCCCACTTTCGATTCAAATTTGAGCAGCTATTTTCGAGTTTTCAACTCAAATCCCCTTTGGTCTCAAAGCGCCCTTTGCCGGTTTTCACCTTGGCCTCTCCTTTATCTTTCTTATTTTTTTGATGAAAATTTTATTTTTTCCTTTTTTTTATTTTTTTATGGTTTTTTTTAAGATCTCAAGGCGCCCTTTACGGTTTTCACCTTGGCCTCTCCTTTAAATGAAATCTGAACTCACTGGCTTGAACATATCCTTGCCATCCATCTTGATCAAAGTTAATGATCTTCCAGAATAAACCTTCTTCACCACATAAGGTTTTTCCAAATTTGGCATTTATTTTTCTCTGAAGTCCTCTTGTATGAGATGAATCTTGTAACACCCTAGAATTAAGGGTTTTGCATTTTATGCTATTCTATGTGTTTGTCTTATTTAGCATGTTATTTTGGTGTGTTTGGGGGTCCTGGGGAGGCTCGGGTTTGAGCCAGAGCTTTAGGAAAATTTTGCCTTTTGGGCACTTTAAGGGGGAGAGCTAGTTGAAGTAGGCTTTAAGAATATTTACTTGTTTTTGTTGACAAAAAATGAGTGTGGTATGGTGACAAGGTGACGCCACTTAGAGAGCAAGCGCCACAAGGGAGCAGGAGGGGGGGAGGAGTTCGAGTCTCATCTGCAGCATGTGGAACTTTATTTTTGTGCTTTAGGAGAGGAAGAAGTGGCATTCGGCTGAGACTCTTCAAGGTGGTTTTTGAAGAAGTCAACAAGTTTAAAATGGATGGATGAGAGGTGATGGGGGAATTGAAGTGGTCAAATCAGTTTGAATGGGTGTTGGGGAGCAATTTGTGGAGAAAAATAAGGGATTTGCAGTGTGGTGGAGGTGATGGCCGAATGTGGGGTCTTGTAGGGGAGAATTTTGGTCATGTAAGGGATTGTGGGAGTGTTTCAATATTGGGGGAGGTAGTGTGAGTGTGTACCGAAAGTGTAGAAGCTTTTCCCAGCTTTGGTGCCATTTATGCCATTTGGGAAAAAAAGAAGTGCAACTGAAACTTTTTCAGAAGCTTTTCTTTCCTTTGCATTTAGAGTTTCATTCATTTCTTTTAACAAAACTATAGCACAGTTTGGCTTCTATTCTTTTTCTTTTATCTCTTCTCTCTTCTCTCTTCTCTCTTTCAACTTTCATCCCTTTCTCTCTAAGTTCTCAAGCATAGCTAAATTCTCTTCTTCTTCCATTGGAAGCCTATTTCTTGTAGTCACACCATAGTTGAACCTCAGTTGCTCATTCTCGTTTCTTTTCATTTCTTCTTGTTTTAGTGTTTAAGCCGAAACCTTCTTGACTTTGGCTGCTTGTGCTGAATCTCCTTGTACTTCATTCTTCTTCTCTTTGTCTAAGGTAAATAACTTTCCTTTTTATTATCTTCTTTTCCTTACTTCTTCTAAGGAAGTCGGCCACTCTTCCTTTTATCACAAATCGATTTGGGTTCTCTTCCATAGCGGATCACTTCATCTTTTGTAACCTGTTTCTTTCATCTTAATAGCCGAATATCAAGAATCAAACGGTTTGTTGGCTTCCGAAGGTCTTCTCTTCAATTGGTTTCTGTTTGTGCAAGGTAAGGGAGACCCTTTCAATTCTTTCTCTATTTTCTTCCAATTCTGTGTGGTTATAGCTGAAGGGCTATGTTCTTGATGGTTAGATCTCGGCTAATCTCTCTTTTTGTTCTCTCGTTTTGGAATGTTTACTCCGAGAAACCCCAGTAGCTAAACGTTTTGTAGTTCGAAGCCTGAAGGTCTATTGATTACCAAATCTTACCATTCCATTCGTGTTCTAAAGCCATATCAAGTGAGTATCGTTAAAGGAGCCTGAGGAGAGTGAACCCGTAGTCTCTGCTCCTAAGTTTAAATTACGTGCTGTGTTGGCAGTTTGAAACTTTCTGCCAGGTTGTGGTAGGGAGCTGACGTCTTTCTGGGATAGACAAATCACGGTCATTCCTACTAGTGAGAGTGTTGACGATCTAGAGAGTTTAGTTTTGCGCGTAATCAGGTGTGTAAGGCTCACACTTTTCTTTATTATCTTATGTTAATAACTGTGTTGGCTGAAAGCCGAAATGACTATATAGACAATCGAGATACCCTTGTGGGTAAGGTTGGAGATACCAGGTAAGTACTTGTATGACTTGGTTTTATGAATAGCATAATCTAAATACATGTATAATTTAGTTATCTGCTTATATTGGAAATATGATTTCATACATCACATATTGATAACATGCTTACATGGGCTTTGGGATATGCTTGAAAGGGAAGTGTGATTCAGTGACTGTCATAGTGGTTTGGTACCATAGTAGGTTAGCCCCACATATATATATCTCTGACTATGTCACAGTGGTTTGGCACCACATACATTTATCAGTGATTATCACAGTGGTTAGGTACCACAGTAGGTTGCCCCACATATATTTATCAGTGATTGTCACAGTGGTTTGGTACCACAGTGGGTTGACCCCATATATTATATTTTGTGACTCTGTCACAGTGATTTGGTATCACAGTGGTTTGGAACCACAGTGGCTTGGTACCACAGGCGTTTGGCTGATTCTAGTGACATAGAGGTTGGAAAAACTAGGTTGGGCTCGGTTGCATTGCATACATACCTTTCATATGCCATATTGTGAGGACTAAGGCCCAACGTCCATCTATGTGCTTAAGGCTCAGTTTGTTGTTGTAAGGGGAATTATACATTGAGTCTTGGTGACTCACCCCTCTACTTATTATTGCAGGTAACTTGATCAACCGTAAAAGTAACATATTTTAACCCCATACTTAGTAAGCTTTTGGATGATTTAGCCATTGATTTATGTAAAAAGGTGCTTTTAATCCTTTCTTTTCATGTTTATACTCAGAAAAGCACCCGAGGATGAAAAGAGCAAGAAACAGGATTAAAACGGGCCAATTTGGGCCAAAGAGAAAATCGACACGGCCTGGACTTCAAGCCACGAGCCGTGTCTCGTCAAATTACGAGACACAGCCTGAATCTTGATCTACACGGCCATGCCTAAAATAATAGAATCGAAACTTGGCCCAACCACGACTTACACAGGCGTGGGCCATGGCCATGCCCCTGTTACGGGAGAGAGCAATTTCACTCGACTTTGGTACTTAGAGCCAAAAAAACACTTTCCAAAGCTTATTCAAACATCGAGTAGGAAGTAGACTTAAATTAGGACACTTAGGGACCAAGTAAGGGATTCTAAAAGTCTATTTAAACACCATAAGTGCAACCTGAAAGGGAGGCAGTGAGCTAGGCCAAGGAGACGAGCCAAGAAGATCACGTTTTGTGGAATCACTCGAAGATAGCCAAGTGGATCCATCTCGAAGAGTCGAAATTCTACTCAAGACGGTGAATTTCTCCTTCAATTCCTTTAGGGGGTTTTAGGGATTTTCTATGTTTTGTTTTATCTTTTCTCTTGAGATGTCTTCTTTATTTGTTATGAGCTAAACCCTTCAGATACCTGAAGGGGATGAAACCTAGATGAATTTTGTTATTGATTTCTGAATTATATGATAAATACTTAGTTTGTTCTTAATTATGCATGCTTAATCCAAATCTGATGTGCTTAGGTGGAGGAGGAATAAGACCCTGCTTAAGAGTAGATTGAGCATAATTAAGCGGAGTTGACTGCACGCCTAAAGATAGGGTGACGAGATTTTTTCGGATTAGGGTGAAACCTAATATGAGAATCCATAGATCGATTTACTGCTGTTCTAGGGGGTTATTATAAGCGAATGAGAGTTCCACTAATTAACCTAGGGTTAGACGTTATTCACCTTGAGAGAGGGTTTAATATACGTTAGGGAGTCTTACGGATCAAACTAAGTAAATAAATCATATGGTTCAGTATTAAATAACAAGTGAAGTCTAGGTGGATTCTTCCTGAGGGTATCGTTGTGATCAATTGAGTTTTCTTCGAGTTATTTCTCTATTCGTTCTTTTTGTCTTTTTCTTTAGCTTAGAACTCATTAAACTAGATTAAATCAACCAATCACTCCATATTTTAGGTTAAATAATAAAAGGAAAGTAAGTATTAGTATTTTTAGTTCCTTTGGGTTCGATAATCCGGTCTTGCCTAAACTATACTATTATTCGATAGGTACACTTGCCTTTAACCGTTGTCGAGTTAGTCTTAAGGTTTGATCTCATTCATTATAAATTTTAAAGATCTGATTTCAGCGATCAAGTTTTTTAGTGCCGTTGCCGGGAAACTGAAATATTAAAAAAGCTCTATTTTTATTACTTTAGCCACTATTTTTAGTATTTTAGTATCTTTCGCTAATTTTATTTCTTCATTATTTTTTTATAGCAGGTACCTCTAGTTTATGACTAGAAGGAACTCGACAGGACCTTTAGAATACGATAGTGAAATTGAAGCTACCGTTCGAAGGAATCATAGAGAAATTAGGCGAGCCCTAAATTACACATAAGAAGAGCGAGAAGACAGATCCAATCCTACTGAAGGGATGGACGAGAATAATCCACCACGAGATGTGGAAGAAAACAATGCTCCATGTACTATGTATGATTATGCTAAACCTCATTTAACAGGAGCTGAATCTAGTATTATTAGGCCTGCTATAGCTGCTAATAATTTTGAATTAAAGTCTAACACAATACAAATGATTCAACAATTTGTTCAATTTGATGGTTTGCAGGACGAAGGCCCAAACACTCATCTAGCTAATTTTTTAGAGTTCTGTGATACTTTCAAAATAAATGGCGTTTCTGATGATACCATTCGTCTTCGGTTATTCCCCTTTTCATTAAGAAATAAAGCCAAACAGTGATTGTACTCGTTACCGCGAGGATCAATCACTACATGGGACCAAATGACCGAAAAATTTTTATTGAAATATTTCCCACCGGCCAAAACGACCAAATTACAGAATGATATCTCTTCTTTTGTGCAGATGGATTTATAGACATTATACGACGTATGGGAGAGATACAAGGATCTCTTGAGAAAGTGTCCACACCATGGTCTACCCTTGTGGCTACAAGTCCAAACTTTCTATAATGGTGTAAACCCCTCAACGAGGCAACTAATCGATTCAGCCACCGATGGAATCTTGAACAACAGAAATCTTGAAGCCGCCTACAAGTTCATTGAAGAGATGTCACTGAATAACTATCAGTGGCAAGTTACAAGGACAAAACTGAAAAAATCAGCCAGAGTTTACAACCTCGATGCAAAGGACCATGTCACAAATCGGTAGAGTTGATGAATAAAAAGCTTGACAGTTTATGTTCCTCGTAGGTACATCCAGTCATGCAGTGTAACGCAAGTAGAACTGTGGTGAATTTTGAGTACCCACCCTACCAACCGGATGCAGAATGCAAACAGATGAACTATAATAATTTCAGATCTAATAATAATCCTTATAGTAACAACTATAATCCAGGTTGGAGGAACCACCCAAATTTTTCATGGGGAGGCCAAGGAATTCAATGAAATCAAAGACAACAACCTCTTCCAAATTTCCAAAATCAGCCATACCCGCAAGAGAAGAAGCCAAACCTTGAAGAGATGCTGATAAAATTCATGGTAAACACAGAAAATCGCTTCCAAGAAACTAAGAAAACAATTAAAAGCAACGAGAGCCGAATCAGGGAACTTACTAAGTCAGTCAAGGCAGCCACTAATTCAGTCGAACAACTCGCAAAACTAATGTTAGAACGACCGTAAGGACGTCTACCAAGTAACACTAAGATTAACCCAAAGGAAAAAATTCAAGCCATCTCAGCTCATGACAGTAAGGGGTTAGATGAACCCAATCCAATACAAGAAAACAAGGTAGACGAAGGTAAGGTAGAAGTAACACAAGAAAAGCCAAAACCAGTAATCAAGGAGTACCAACTTCGCATACCTTATCCCGAAGCGATGAAAAGAGATGATTCAAAGGAATAATTTGGTAAGTTTCTTAAACTCTTAAAGAAATTACATATTAACTTACCTCTTCTCGAAGCTCTTTTTCAAATGCCAGACTCGAGGAAATTTTTAAGACAGCTTCTTGACAAACAAACGCAAATTAGACGAAGAGCACCACGTGGAATTCAACGTAGCATGCTCATAAATGTTACAGAATAGACTACCATGAAAGCTAAAAGATCTAGGAGTTTTACAATCCCATGTTTAATTGGTAGTTTAACTATTGATAATGCGTTAGCTGATTTAGGGGCAAGCATAAATGTCATGCCTTATACATTGTTTAAACGACTAGATCTAGGGAAGCCCAAACAAACTAGGATGAGCATTCAATTAACTGATAAAACTATTATAATTCCTAGGGGCATTATCGAAGATGTTCTTGTAAAAATCGATAAATTTGTTTTCCCAGTAGATTTCGTTGTCTTAGACATGGATGAGGATAATTTAATTACCTTAATTTTAGGAAGACCTTTCCTAGCAACTGCCAAGACTAAAATTGATGTTGCCACAGGGGAAGTCATACTTTGTGTAGTTAACAAATCAATCAGTCTTCAAGCTCTTGACTTGGCCAGGACAACAATCGATGAAGGTAAGAAAGACAATTCATTTGATAAACAATTAGTTCAACTTTCATCGCATGGAATACCACAAGGATACAACCCCGAGCTAAATCTTAGACCCCAACGCAACAAAAGAGAATTACAAAAGGAACGAAGCATAAGGTTTGACAAACTAGAAGAGTAGAAAACACATGACAAAGAACAACCTGACCCACACGAAGTAACACCAGAAGAAATCGCAGGAACATCAAATCACTTCAAAATAGGAGACTAGGTGCTACTCGACAAAGTCGATCCTTGTATCATCACAACAGACCTAAACGTAAGCAAGGAAATTCATCTTAAGGTACACGATATCTTCTCCCATGGAATAGTCGAGGTAAGCAATCAAACATTTGGCACTTTTAAGGTAAACGCTTCTCGACTTGAACCTTATCAAGAAAATAAAACTTTAAGCAAGAGGGAAGATATTCAAACCTTTAAACCTCCTTAATTTTTCTAATTCGAGGAAAGTCCAGCTTAAGACTATAAATGAGTGCTTCTCGGGAGGCAACCTGAGTACTAACACTATTTACTTTCAAATTTATTTTCAGTTTCTTTCCCTTCCTTCTTTCTTTCCTTTTAAACTAACCGAAGTGCAGAACTTTAAGGCCACACGGCCTTACACACGATCATGTCTATGACTGTGTAGACCACTAGAACCACCATATTGATACAATAGAGGCCGTACGAATTAGTCCCAACCACCCCACGGCGTCACGGATCCAACCACTCCCCCACGGGCACCAGTAAATTGGCACGACCATACTCCATAACTGTGTGAAGCCACTGACTTATCAGACACGAGACAAACATGCCCATGCTACCCAACCATGCTAACACACTTCCTTTCTAGGAACGGGCGTGGCACTTGGAAAATGGGCGTGGATGAGCAAACACGCCTAGACACATGGCCGTATGATGCGACCGTGTAATTCAACACAACCTCGACCCACAGGTGTGGGAACGTGCCAGATTTGAGACTCTATTTAAACCCCACAACCCTCCTCCTTCTCCCCTCATTCTTCTTCCTTCTTTTTCCTTTCTTTTTTAGAAAAAGTGTCCAGACTCTTGAGCTACACTAGAATCATGCCGAAAAAGCGTAAGAAGGCAAGCATTGTCTCCTTAAAGAAGACCCCAACACATAAGTTCATGCCAGCTGCTTCATTCAAACACCAAGCCAAGTGTCTTTTAGACCATTTAAATTCTTCTTTATGTTTATTTTTCCCTTTATCCTACTTATCTATAACTCTCTTCTGCTTAATATATTTTAAATTCTTTTAGTTTCTTGGTTTTAGGTTCTAAAGGCTACTTGGGAATCACGCACCACAGCCTTAGAAGACACACCCACCTCACGAACCATCCAAAAATAAGGACTCTTTAGTCCATTAGTCTTTTCCTTTAATTTCAATTTTCTTCTTAGTCTCATTCTCTTTATTTCCTCTGTCTTTAATTATAGTATCAGTATATTATTAATGTTTCTTTAGATTTCTTGTCTATATCTTTGCAAGCTACCCAATTTCTTTACCTAGCACAAAGCTCATCTATAGACACCCCACCAGGCCCATATAAAATGCCACCACCGCCTCCTCCACCCACCTTTCACCATGACCTCGGCCAACTCCCGAAGTCATCCAAAATTCAGGAAGTGTTAACTCTCCCCTTCTCTTTTGATTACATTATTGGTTATCTGTCTTTGTACATTGAGGGCAATGTACATCTTAAGTGTGGGGGGTAAAAGTACCTAACTTTTTGCATTATTCTAAAATCCTAAATTTTAGTCTTGTCCCCAAGAAATTTTCTCATATTATTAATTAGGGTGAAATTTATGATGATTTATGATTTTTATTGATGTGTTTTTGAGTAAGTCATTTATAATTGTGCATTGTTGATTTATACTTGAAGAATACTAGAGAATCAAGCATGATAAGTCTATTTTTCAAGAATAAAAAATTTTCTAGGTTATTGAACTGAATTTGAATATTACCTTAAAGTTTAGAATTTACAGGATTGATGTCAAATGCCCATAATTTTTGTTATATTTGAGCCTTATAGAGCATATATTCATTTTCATGCTCACTTTATTGATTATGAGTGTGTCAACACTGAATTGTTATTCTAGAACTTGCCTAGATTATTCATATCGAGACCACATTAATGATTTGATATACTGAGATGATAAAGGCACCTAGGTTTTAACCCATTCACTCCACTAAAAAGCCTACCTTCACAAATTAACCCTTAGTGAACCCATTTGATCCTAACAACCTTGTTTTATTGAATTACCCGCTTAATATTAACCCAAAACCCTTTGTATTTGTTATCACCATTCTTTTTTACTACCCTTCTATCGAGAATTGATTTGATCAGTTATCGAATTAGTTTATTTCAGTTGATAAAGTTATCTCTTTATTATGTATTTGCTTTAGTTTGTTCTTAAAAAAAACAACCAAAGTATATTCAAAGAATAGTATATGATTAAAAGAGCTTATGTGTTTAAATTCCAATTGTTAAAGAAGAGCTCGTTTTATTATTTCAAAGTTTCAATCATTCACTTTCTAGTTCAGTATTCTTAGTAGGTAATTTATCAGGTCAATCTCGATGATTCAACCTTCTAATTCAGCCTTTATCCACACCTTTAACCTAAGCCATGTTACAACCTTTGTCAAAGACCTTTTGATTTGTGTATCATCTTATATTACAGTGGTGGAGATTTGATTTTCAGGCAAGCCTATGGGATTAACTTTTCAGGTTCGACTTATGAGTGCTTTCTCTTGAACCTTAAACACTTCGAGTGTTTTGAGTGAATCTTTAGTGAGGATGTCAATCCTTGTCGGTTTTGAATTAAAGGTAATTATTTAGATAAGGGGAGACGCCTATGTTTTTATGCTACAAATTTATGACTTAGAATTGTTTGAATCTTTAAGAGTCTTTGAGTTAAATTATCCATGTATAAATTATCTATGAATTATGATAAGGCATTATTGATAGGAATTAAGAATTATAGAAAGTTCGTTTAATTATAAGTTGAGAATTTTGCTTGAGGACAAGCAAAAGCTTAAGTGTGGGGGTATTTGATAAACCGTAAAAGTAACAGATTTTAACCCCATATTTAGTATGCTTTTGGATGATTTAGCCCTTGATTTATGTAAAAAGGTACTTTTAATCCTTTCTTTTCATTTTTATACTCAAGAAAGCACCCGAGGATGAAAAGAACGAGAAACGGACTTAAAACAGGCCAATTTGGGCCAAAGAGGAAATTGACACGGCCTGGACTTCAAGCCACACGGCCGTGTCTCGTTAAATTATGAGACACGGCCTAAATCTTGATCTACATGGTCGTGTCTAAAACAACAGAATTGAAACATGGCCCAACCACGACTTACACGGGCGTGTGCCATGGCTGTTCCCCTGTTACGGGAGAGAGCAATTTCACTCGAATTTGGATACTTAGAGCCAAAGAAACACTTTCCAAAGCTTATTCAAGCATCGAGTAGGAAGCAGACTTAAATTAGGACACTTAGGGACCAAGTAAGGGATTCTAAAAGTCCATATAAACACCCTAAGTGCATCCTAAAAGGGGGGTGGTGAGCTAGGCCAAGGAGCCGAGCGAGGAAGATCATGTTTTGTGGAATCACTCGAAGATAGCCAAGTGGATCCATCTCGAAGAGCCGGAATTCTACTCAAGACGGTGAATTTCTCCTTCAATTCCTTCAGGGGGTTTTAGGGATTTTCTATGTTTTGTTTTATCTTTTCTCTTGAGATGTTTTCTTTATTTGTTATGAACTAAACCCTTCAGATAGCTGAAGGGGATAAAACCTAGATGAATTTTGTTATTGATTTCTAAATTATATGATAAATACTTAGTTTGTTCTTAATTATGCATGCTTAATCCAAATCTGATGTGCTTAGGTGGAGGAGGAATAAGACCCTACTTAAGAGTAGATTGAGCATAATTAATCGGAGTTGACCGCACGCCTAGAGATAGGGTGACGAGATTTTGCTGGAGTAAGGTGAAACCTAATATGAGAATCCATAGATCGATTTACTGCTGTTCTAGGGGGTTATTATAAGCGAATGAGAGTCCTACTAATTAACCTAGGGTTAGACATTATTCGCCTCGAGAGAGGGTTTAAGATATGTTAGGGAGTCTTACGGATCAAACTAAGTAAATAAATCATATGATTCAATATTAAATAACAAGTGAAGTCTAGGTGGATTCTTCCTGAGGGTATCGTTGTGATCAATTGAGTTTTCTTCGAGTTATTTCCCTATTCGTTCTTTTTTTCTTTTTCTTTAGCTTAGAAATCATTAAACTAGATTAAATCAACCAATCACTCCATATTTTAGGCTAAATAATAAAAAGAAAGTAAGTATTAGTACTTTTAGTTCCTTTGGGTTTGATAATCCGGTCTTGCTTAAGCTGTACTACTGTTCGATAGGTATACTTGCCTTTAATCGTTGTCAGAGTTAGTCTCAAGGTTCGATCTCATTCATTATAAATTTTAAAGCTCTGATTTCAGCGATCATAACTCCTAATCGTGGATTTGGAGCCGAGGTGGACTTCGAGGTGGCCATGCATTATTTCTTCCGTAAATTCGTTTTCTTTATTTAAACTTATTTTAATTTGGGATTTTGTTATGCAATAAGGCCTCCATAACTTTAATTTGGGTTTTTGATTTAAATGTGGTTAGTATTATATTATGAAATGCTAAACACAAAGTTCTCTAAAAATATAAATAAATGTTTTCCAAAATACTAACAAACGGATAACATGCTAGTTAATAACTCAATTCAAAAATTTACTTAAAAACCCCAAACATTGTTTTTATAATGACACGTTTCTGAGTATCACTTGTTTTTGGTTTTCACATCTCAAAACTATTTTTCGACTAATAGTTCTTCTAAATAAGATTTGGTAAGGAACCTTTAAACTGGATGTTATTTTCAAGATAGAAACACGAAACAAAAAGCTTTCAAAATTGTGATGATTCCTTCATATTCCAAAGTTCTTTTAAAAAACTTTTCCTTGTGACATACCAGATCTGATCGTAACATTTAGGCCAGGTTTGGGGTATTACAAATCCTTAATGCCAGGTTCCCATCATGAAATTCCTTTGAGTGAACATTTTTCTATCATAAGCCCGTATCATTCAACCATGATGAATACTTTCAATCAAGCTAACTGGTGGCATTCTGCTTCATTCAATTCTTAATTCAATCAAATCTTGGAGAAAAGGAATCTTAACTTCCAACAATTTCTTCCCTTTCATAAATCAATTAGAAAAGATGTTGCCCCGGTGAAGGTTCTAGCCAACGTTCAAGAAGCAAAGAAGGTAAATGGTAACTTCTCTATGCCAACCTTTACAAATCTCAGTCATTTTTCAAAAATTTTGAATGATTTTTGGCTGCCTTTGCTGCACTAATATGGTTTCTAATCTTTGAACATACTGTAAATTTTTGACATTGTGCAATTATGTTGACATGTTCCTTTCTGGCATTCTTTACTGCAACTTTTTTTTTTGAATTTGAATTTGCATTTGAACTTAGATTTGAATTTGAATTTTAACTTGAATTTGGATTTGGATTTGGATTTGGACATGGATTTGGATGTGGATTTGCATTTGGATTTGAATTTGAATTTGATGACTGCTAACTTTGTAACTTTGGCATATGAAGTGACCTTCACCCTCTTAGTGAAGTAATTAACAACCACGAAGATGAATTGGTGTCAGCTAGATGCTTTTGAAGAGATTGGCTTGATAATATCCATGCCCTATATATAGGAAGTTGTGAAGAAATAGAGGAGGCACATAGGTCTTGTCTCCCTTAATTTGGCATTTATGGCGTAACTGATGCAATTTTCATTTCTGGGTAAACCAGTAAATCGAACCTCTTGATTAGCCTAGCCATTGTAGAACCATTAACATGGGTTCTTTAAACACCTTCATGGATTTTTTCTAAGATTTTCCCAACCTTAACAGCATACCCACGTTTCAGTAGCTTGGCATGCCTTGATATGATCGTGCGAAAACATCTTTGAATTCTTGAAAATAGCTCAATGATGAAAACAAAATCAATTAATAGTTCATCTATAACAATATGTCGAGTAGTATATAGCTCCTTGATAAGAACCTTTACCTTAACACTTCGACTCGACTTCTAAAGAATCACGATGATAACGAATACTACAAGTTCGGCCTTCTTTATAACACTATAAAAATGAATGATTATCTAAGGAAAAAGAACGTTATTATCGGTCATAAGACCCTCCTAAACTTATATATATATATATATATATTCAGCTAAGAAAAGAAGGGAAAAGAAAAGATTCGAAAAGAGTTCTTACCGATTGCTTAAACGAAGGTTGAAGGAATAATCAACAAAACAATATAGATGAAGAGAAGATTCGGCTTTGAAGGAAAATTGAAGAAAATGGTATTTGTACCATACGGCCATGGGGAGACCAGGATGGAGAAAGTGTTTGAATGATAAATAAAATGGAGAGGAAAAGAGAATGAGGTGTAGGTGTTTATGATTTGGTTTTCAAAGAGAAGAAAAGAGAAAGAGAAAAGTGATGAGTTTAGGAACAAAATGCATTTGGCAATGGGGGAGGGGAAGGAAAAAGAAGAATGGTCTTTAGCTTTGGTATTTCGGCATAAGGAGAAGAGTGTATTGAGATGCTAGGCAAAAATGTGCCCAAATGGTAACATGAAAAAGAAATGGTCAAAAGAACTAAGCTTACCAAATGCTCAATTTCGGCTAGGAGAAAAGTTTTGAAGAGAATTGAAAATTTTGCACAAATATGCTAAGAATGACCAAAACTAACACCTAATCCTAGCCAAGCTACAACCACATTCTACCAACCCTTTAGTCCACAATGTCGTCCAAATACATGGTCAAAATGGACATGCAAAAGTTTCCAAATCATCATTCTTGTATCATGCCTTGTATTCCTCCACTTTCCAAATGCTTAAGAAAAACAATCCCTAAAATCAAGCAAATTCAACCCTAATTCATGTTTACATAACCTTTAGCCATCTTTCCATAAAAATTTAGTCCATCTTATCCATGAATAAAGCTTGGCGACACTTGCTAGGAAAGAGCAAAATAAATGCTCACAATTTGCATGCTAGGAGATTCGAACCTCTCCCTCAAGACCATACATGTAGCGATATCCCTTCACCAATAGCTCAACTCATGCTATCCTTTATCACTTTAATTAACTTAAACTTCAAAGTCACCGATTCCTCTACAAGAAAGTACTCTTTACTAAAATTTATTCTAACTCCAAATAAACCCGAAATGCCTCAAGACTATATTAAACTCACAAATAAAATCATTCACAAGCTAAACACCAAAAACATGCAACATATCGATACTCACATTTTTAAGATGTTACAATTCTACCCCCTTAAAGAAAATTTCATCCTCGAAATTTTACCGATTAAAAGAGGTGAGGATATTGTTGCTTGAATTGCATCCTCGTTCCCACGTAGCTTCCTCCGCTCGTGATTACACCATAAAACCTTGACCAATGGCGCGGTCTTCTTTCTTAGCACCTTAACATCTCGGTCTAATATTTCCACTGGTTCCTCTTCAAAAGATAAGTCTGATCTCAACTCCACTTCTTCTACCGGTACTATGTGAGACGGATCCAATCTATAGTGCCTTAGCATAGAAACATGGAAAACATTATGAATCTGCCTCAACTCTGGAGGTAATTCAAGCTTATAGGCCACTGGACCAACACGCTTCATCACACAATATGGTCCAATGAACCTAGGGCTCAACTTGCCCTTCCTTCCAAATCTGAAAATCTTCTTCCAAGGTGAGACTTTCAGAAAGACCTGATCTCCCACCGCAAACCCAATATCCTTACGCTTCATTTGTCGATCCGTAGCTTCCTTTCACCGCACTCGAATCACCTTTACCTTTTCTTCTGTCTCAGATATCAACTCAGGACCCAACAACTGTCGTTCCCCCAATTCAGTCCAACAAGTAGAGGTACAACACCTATGACCTTACAAAGCTTCATAAGGTGCCATTTGGATACTGGATTGGTAACTGTTATTATACGCGAACTCTGCCAACGGTAGGAAATCCTCCCAACTATCTTTGAAGTCGATTATACAACCACGTAACATGTCTTCCAAAATCTGAATTACTCTTTCTGACTGACCATCTGATTGAGGATGAAAAGCCGTACTAAAGTTTAACTTTGTTCCCAAAGCCTCATGTAAGGCTTTCCAAAATCGTGATGTAAACCTGGGATCCCTGTCTGATATGATAAACATTGGTACCCCATGCAACCTCACGATCTCAGATACATACAGCTTAGCCAACTTCTGCAGCTAGTAATCCGTACGAACTGGAAGAAAATGGGTAGTCTTCGTCAAACGATCAATTACTACCCAAACGAAATTTTTCTTAGTAGGTGTTAAAGGTAACCCACTAACAAAATCTATTGATATCCGCTCCCATTTTCATAGGGGAATCTTTACCGGTTGTAATAAGCCTGACGACAGTTGATGCTCCACCTTCACTTGTTGATAAGTCAAACATTTTCTTACAAACTCAAAAATCTCACGCTTCAACCCTGGCCACCAATACCGTTCACAGAGATCTCAATACATCTTATTTCCTCCGGGGTGCTAGCATAAGGGCTACTATGCGCCTCCCGCAGAATCATTTGTCTCAAATATGAGTCCTTGGGCATACAAATTCTTCCACAAAACACAGCACTCCATCATTATTCATACCAAAATCCCCTATTTCACCACTTTCAACTTGCTGAATTAAGAATCCCAACTTTTCATCTAATATCTGCTTTCCCTGATCTGATCTAACCACAGAGGCTTCACCTAAAGTTTCGCTAACAGACTACCATCCTCATACAAACTCAGATGAGCAAACATTGCTCTTAAATCAGATACCACCTTACGACTTAATGCGTCTGCTACCACGTTAGCCTTTCCAGGATGATACTCGATTGAGAAATCATAACCCTTTAACAACTCTACCCACCTTCTTTGTCTCAAGTTTAACTCCTTCTGGGTAAGAAGATACTTAAGACTCTTATGATCCATATAAATGATAGACTTCTCACCATAGAGGTAGTGCCACCAAATCTTTAAAGCAAACACTACCGCAGCCAACTCCAAGTCATAAGTAGGGTAGTTTACGTCGTGCGGTCTCAACTGACGAGAAGCATAGGCCACCACTTTTCCATTTTGCATCAGTACACATCCTAAACCCATGTGTGACGTATCACAGTAGGCGATAAATTCTTTTCCAGCCTCAGGTTGAATCAGTACTGGTGTTTCCGTTAAAATCTTCTTCAATTTCTTGAAACTTTCTTGTTGTTTATCAGTCCATACATACGGAACTCCCTTTCGCAATAACTTAGTTAGGGGTGCAGAAATCAACGAAAACCCTCAACAAAGCGTCTATAATATCCAGCCAAACCTAAGAAACTCTGAATCTCAGCTATTGACTTCGATGGTTTCCAATCCAATACAGCCTCAATCTTCTGAGGATCCACCCTTATTCCTTCAGCTGACACCACATGACCCAAGAAAGTCACTTCCCTTAACCAAAATTCATATTTACTAAATTTGGCATAAAGTTGCTTATCACGAAGTAACTACAATACTATACGCAAATGTGAGTCATGCTCCTCTTCATTTCTCGAATATACCAAAATGTCATCTATGAACACTACCACAAACCGGTCTAAATAAGGTTGAAAGACCCGATTCATCATGTCCATAAATGCAACTGGTGCATTGGTCAACCCAAACGGCATCACCAAGAACTATAATGCCCATAACAAGTTCGGAATGCTGTCTTATGAATATCTGCCTCTTTCACTTTGAGTTGATGATAACCCGATCTCAAATCAATTTTGGAGAAAATTGATGCTCATTTCAATTGATCAAACAGGTCATCAATTCTCAACAAGGGATACCTATTCTTGATCGTCAATTTATTCAACTGCCTGTAATCAATGCACATACGCATCGACCCATCCTTCTTCTTAACGAACAAAACTGGTGCTCCCCAAAGAGACACACTAGATCGAATAAATCCTCAATCCAACAATTCTTGAATTTGAGCTTTAAGCTCGCCATCTCTTTCAAAGGCCATCCTATAAGGTGCAATAGACCTTTGGAGCTGTTCTCCTACCAAAAGCTCAATACCAAATTCTACTTCCCGATCCGAGGTATACCGAAAGTTCTTTGGGAAAGACATCTGAAAATTCCTTCACCGTTCTCACATCTTCCACTGATAACTCCTTGGCATCCAAAGCACTAATAAAAGCTAGGAATGCTCCATACCCTTTCCACACCAACTTTTCTGCCTTTAACGCAGATACCACATTTGCCAAGTAATTTCTTCATTCGCCTATCATTACTACTTCCTTATCATCCGAAGTCCTTATTGACATCCGCTTTTCAGCACAATCCAAATACGCCTGGTGCTTCACCAACCAATCCATGCCCAGAATGAGATCGAATTTATCGAATGGCAATTCCATCAAATCTGCCAAAAATATTTCTCTTTGGATTTCTAAGGGCACTTCTCTAAATAGTTTATTCACAATTACCGACTGTCCTAAAGGACTAATTACTGTCATCTCAATGTCGGTAATCTCAGATTCTATATTTAGGTTTCTAGATATGGCACTAGCAACATACGAGTGGGTAGAACCGATATCTATCAAAGCAGTAATAGGCACATCAATGATGAAGAACATACCAATTATCACATTAGTTACATTACGATCCTCGCAGCATCTAATCGCATAGACCAACCCTGGTTGTCTTACCTCTGCATTACCTCTAGAACCATTGCCTCGACCCGGTGTTCCTTGTCCACGTCCAACCCCATTACCACCACGACCTGGTCCACGGCCTCTCGTGGCTGCTGAGCGCCTCTGGACGACTAAGCATCAGGGTTACGAGCTTCTTGAGTCTTATCCATCCGTCGAGGGAAATTCTTATATTGATGATCCTTGGAACCATATTTATAACAAGCACCAATTTTCCTCCAGCACTCTCCGGGTGTCATTTTCCACATTCGGCACAGTTTCGACTCTGATTAGTAGCCACAAGTGCTCAACTTTGAGTTGGCTCATCATTTCGAGTCCTCTTCTGAAACCTTTTTAAAGAACCCACATACTGTAAATCTCTCTTGCCTCTAACTCTTTCCCGATTCTGACGTTCTGAGCACTTAGCCTCTTCGTCTATCTTGACTTTCTCCACAAGCGTGGAAAAAATTCTTACTTGTTGTGGGGCTATCAATACTCGCAACTCATCATTCAGCCCATTCTCAAAGCGTACACAGCGTTCATGATCAATTGGTACTATAGTTCGAGCATAACGACTCAAGCGTAAAAATTCTACCTCATAAGCTGCCACCGTCTTATTTCCTTGAACCAGATTCAAGAATTCCTTCCTCCGAGCATCCATATAACTTGTCCCTACATATTTCCCTTGAAAGGCAGCTTTGAAGAATTCCGAAGTAACTAATGCAGCTTTAGTGCCTTCTCAAACAGTAAACCACCATTGATATGCCTCGTCCCTTAACAAGGACACCGCTCCTCTTAGTTTCTGCTCTACAGTGCACTTTAGATCGTCCATAATTCGCTCTACAGCCTCAAGCCAATATTCAGCAACATTCAGAGCTACACCTAAAACACCTCTAAAAACTTCAGCACCACTTGATTTTAGTCGCTCCGATATCGACCCACGAGCTGCTGGCCCAGCTCTAGTTCCAGCAACCTTTTCAAGGACTCGCAACATTGCTCATGTCAAATCATTATCTTCTTTTCTATGGTCTTGTGATTCATTTTCTGACGCAGGTGATGCCGGTGCATCCATTTCTAGGATATGTCCCAATTCCTCAGACACAGCTCTAGCACCTCGGCCTCTACCACGGTCATGTCTACCACGTCCGTGTCCTCTGGCGCTCATACTGACTAACTCGTTTTAATCTGATTACGAATTTTATGAATTAGAAAACTATTTCAGTGTGTATTAACGATATTTTATGAGATTCATGAGATAAAGTTGTTTTTCGTAAACACATCCTATAGTCTCGATCTCTACAATTTTCAACACTTAAAACTAGAAGTTCTAGAGTGTTCCAATGATCATATCATCATAATAATCATTCAGTAATGCATACTTACTTGACTTGGTGCCGGATGCTTGTGGTGCCATACAACCTTTAAAACATAATTAAAATAATTTCAAACGAAAGTTATTTGTTGAACCCTCCACAGCCGAGTTTTGAAACTGGCTCTGATACCATTAAATGTAACACCCCAAATTAGGTCTATGCGTTAAAACGAGATTTGATTTGTCACACAGAACGAACATACATTTAATTATCTAATGATTTAGGTAAAATAGTTCTACAAAACCTTTTGAAAATGAAGTTTAGTAAAACCAAGAATTTGATTTAAAATCGATGAATAAAGTAGTACTAGTTTGAAATATTATTATTTAATATTTAATTGTTAAAGACTTTTAAGTAATTTTAAAGAGTTCAAAAGAATCAAAACAAGAATATTTAAAGAATCTCATATGTTTAAAAACAAAATATTTAAGGAAATATTATTAAAATAGTATTAGTCCAAATTAAGTGTCTAAAGCATAATTAAATCCATCCACACATAGAAATCCATAAAATAATAATAATAGAGGCCTTATTACATCATACCCAAAATAGTAATTAAATAAATATACTTAATTGAAGTTCATAGTTTATAAAACCCTTATTCGAAGTATGGCCTCCACGAAGTCATCCCCGGCCCAAGCCTCCATCAATTGCCATTAGCTGAGAAGGATAATAAAGTAGAGTGAGTTACTCAGAACTTAGTGTATAACCCACTTACCATATCCATTGGGCCAAATCATCAAGACATTATATTGGGCTTGAGCCCATTTATGGATTTAACAATAATAATAATAATAATAATAATAATAATAATAATAATAATGCATGTAGAATGAAATTCCCAACCAAACCTAAATTTTCCATTCACTACACACCACCTGTATCAACCAACACACCTGGGGATCAAGTCAACCCACCACCTTAACACACCAATCGCAGGCATAAAGCCATTTTAAATAATATTGTGGTGCACCACCGAACTAGATTGTGGCAAAGCCACCCGAACTAGATTTTTGGCAACAGGGCTTTCTTCTCTTCGTCAATTTTTTTCCAACCCATACAATCATGTTTATATTTAAAACATAACAATACATTCACATGATAAATTTAACAAAAGGCCCATAATACAAGTGGGTCCATATCTCAAATTTTCATTTTGGCCCATAAGGCAAAATAACATTTTAGCTCATTTAACGATCTAGCAAACTTTGGCCCATATATCGATCTAGCTATTTTTGGCCCATATATCGATCTAGCAGTTTTTGGCCCATATATCGATCTAGCAGTTGTTGGCCCATATATCACATGAGGCATAAAATTTTACTATTTATCAATTAACCCATTGAGGGTATTTTCGTAATTTCCATGACTTTAACTATTTTCATGCATTTACACAAAAGTGTTAATTATTTTGTATTTCTCCGATTTTGCCACATTTATGATTTTATCCTAATACTTACGGTATAGTATCTAACCTGAGAGATAAATGTGAAGTTACACACCTGGTTACAGTGAGAACTAGACTTTCCCGCTCGTCGATGCCTGAACACGCATCACGATAATTTAGAACACTAATACTATTTATAAATCTATTCTTATAAATAACGATCTAGACTTTACCCTTGGAATTTTGAACAACTTCAATATGCGGTTTCTCCCCGATTGTTGGTTCGTTACCCGTTGAATATCCACGAACAAACAAAGGCTCAGGAGTATGAACGACTTCAAATAATAGATTCTCCTCGGATGAGAGTCCACAACCCGGTGGAAAATCTCAGATTCCCGAAATAGCCCTTCGCTTAAATTTCGGGGGAATAGCGGAACCACCTGAAACACCCCAAACCTGGCCAACAAGCCCTGACCGGATCGGGCATGCTTCTAAGAAAACCATTAGAATCTTATTTGTTACTTTGCTAAAATTTTTCGTGTTTTTGAAAATAGTTGATTTGGGTTGGGCTCTAATTTTAAAACCCGTGCTGATTAGGTGTTATAAACAATTTGTTTTTTTTATACTTAAGGAAAATTTACTTTTAACTTTGAATTATCAAAATTGTGTCATACTTAGATAATTAAATTTGCATGCGTAAACAGTTCATACTATAGGCTTATTACATCAAAATAAAACCCAAAAAAAAATTTAAAGTACTTAAATAACATAAAATGTCCAACTAATAAAATTAGTGCTGGGCATGGTCACCACTAAGCTCCTGCCGACCCGGTCCACACTGATCATCACCTGAAAAATGTTCCCACAACGGGGTTAGTCAAACAGACTTAATGTGTACCGCTAACACTAAGTCAAACAGATTCAGGCATATCAAATCATATACATACATATCACAATTTACAATTAATGATGCATTCCCGAACCCAAGCCTAGTTACCATCCGCTACACATCACCCGTACCAACCTGCACACCGTGGGGACTACAAAGTCAACCCTCCATCCACTACACACCATCGAAGGCAGTTGCTGCATTCGACGTGCTCATCGCCCTTATAAAAGTCGTTGCATAGCCACCATATATATATTCGTGACATAAGTCACCACATTCATATATTGTGACATAAGTCACCACATTCGGATATTGTGACATAAGTCACCACATTCACATATTGGGGTATAAAACCACCAATTCACTTCCCCTTTACATATCACCCATATGCCCCATGTCATGCAAAACATGCAAAAATTATGCCTTATGCTTTATTCACATTCTTATAGTTGCACTTATGTGCCATAATAGATCGTATTATATTCCTAGTAGGAGTAGGAAAAAGCGTGCACAGTACTTTGTACCATCGCATAGTAACTTAGCCACATTCACATTATTATAACATATATATTAAATATTGCCTTACATCTATTAAGAGATAGTGTGGAGTACACACCTGATTTACTTAGCAAATTCACTCCAAATCCCAAAAATCCAATCTACTACTTTAGATCTTTACTGCTTATATTCGGCCAACCCCAATCTTATTAGTAAAAAGCCATTCGGCTATAAAACCAAATCCTAAAAGGATTATTGTAATCAAATTCTTACCTTGGTGCCGATTTCACTACTAATCAAATCTGGAAAACTTTGTGTTATTCCTTCCTTCAATCGGCCAATGCTTGATCATTCGACTTGGTTAGTTTTCGGCTTTTAAGTAAATAAGAACTAGATCTTAAATCACTAATAGACCTTGGCCGAATGTACCTATGTGCTTACCTTGTGATTTGAAATCCCAAAAACTTGTCACTTGTCTTAAGGAGATGTCGAAATACCTATAGGCATTGGTTAGATTTAATTCTAACTTTAAGTCACATAAAAGTGTCCTATGGTAGAATACATGCCTTACCTTAAATCTTAAAAATCCAGAAACTTTGTTGTGCTTCTCTTTGTAGTCGACAACTACTAAATCCCAAAGACCCATCAAAGTTTCACCAAAAACATTGATGGCATTAGAATCTTAATTTCACTTAAAGAAAAGAAATAAGATGATGACTATAGATCCTTACCCTTTATATTAAAATCGTGACACCTTTACTTCAATCCCCAGAGCTATTCGGCTATGGCCTAAATGCTGACCACTCGATTTTGGCTTTTGATGAACACTATAGGATTTCGGCTTTAACAAGGGAAAGCAAAGAGAGAGTATGGGCTTAGGAAGAATCGGCTATGGTGGGGTTTTGAGAGGAGGGTATTCGGCCTTTGATGAAAAAGAAGAAGAAAAAGGTGAAGAATTCGGCTAGGCTTTGCTTGAGTTTTCGGCTTTGGCAAACTAAAAGAGAAGAGGGAAATTTTGCTAGAGGATTTCGGTAGATGAACAAAAGAAAAAGAAAGAATAAAGGTTGGCCTCTCCTCCTTGCCGAAAATACTATACCAAGAATCCCCTATTCGGCCAACACTATCAATTCCCCTATTTTTCTCTCTTTATCTCTTTAACAAAAATAATCCACATTTATCTCTTCTTTATCATAACAAAAATTAATTTAAAATAAATCCTTATTTATCTTATGCTTAGCCGAAATTTCCAAGGGAATTTAAGCACATCTTAAACTCCTCTTAGAGACTCCCCTTGCCGTCCATCTCTTCCTCATAATGCCACAAAAATAAAAGCTTCATTTAGCTTCCTACGAGACTCGAACCTTGGCCCATTTGCACCTATTAGTGGCGTCATTCACAGAGGCCCTAAGTGGCACCTTGCAACCACTTTACCAAGCCCGTTTGTGTGTCACAATTCCTCTACTATTTCTTTTAAGGCCTTCCTGCTTAGCTTCCTCTTTTAGATTTAGAATCTAATACTTTCTAAGACATTTGTCTACGTGCTAAAATTCACAGAATTCACAATGCACATTCACAACACTCATAATCATGCTATTTCATATTATTATGCAAAAATGCATAGGCCATAATTCGGGATATTACAGTTCTACCCCCTTAAAATAATTTCGTCCTCAAAATTACATGACTGAAATAAGTGAGGGTACTATTGTCGCATGTCTCTTCTGGCTCCCACGAAGCTTCTTCCGATCCATGATTACACCATAACACTTTGACTAGAGGAACTGATTTCTTCCGTAACACTTTCACATCTCGCTCTAAAATCTGAATCGGCTCCTCCTCGTGGGACAAATCTGGCCTTATCTCCACCTCTTCAACCGGCACTATATGAGATGGATCCGATCGATAACAACGTAGCATGGAAACATGGAATACATCGTACATCTGCTTCAACTCCGGTGGCACCAATTCACTTCAAAACCTTATAAGGTCCTATAAACCTTGGACTTAACTTCCCTTTCTGACCAAATCTCATTACCTTTTTCCAAGGCAAAATCTTAAGAAACACTTGATCTCCCACATCAAATTCTATTTCCTTCCGTTTGAGATCTGCATATGACTTTTGTCTATCAGATGCTTCCTTTAATCGTGCCCGAATTATCTTAACCTTCTCCTTCGATTCAACCACAATCTCTAGACCCAAAACTCGACGTTCCTCTAATTCCACCCAACATGTAGGAGTCTGACACTTCCGACCATACAGTGCTTCGTACGGTGCCATTCGAATACTTGCCTGATAGCTGTTATTGTAGGCAAACTCTGATAAAGGCAAATATTCCTCCCAACTTCCTCTGAAATCCATCACACAGCCCCATAACATATCCTCTAAGACTTGGATTACTCGTTCAGACCGGCCGTCCGACTATGGATGAAAAGCCGTAGTGAAATCCAATTTGGTGCCTAAAGCCTGATGTAGTGCTTTCCAAAATTGAGACGTGAACCTCGGATCCCTATCCAAGATGATTGATATCGGAACTCCATACAACCTCACAATTTTCGCCACATATAACCTCGCCAACTTCTACAAAGAATAATCCATCCACACTAGAATGAAGTGCGCGGACTTTGTCAACCGATCCACTATCACCCATACCGAGTCCTTCTTAGTAGGCGTAAGGGAAGCCCACTAACGAAGTCCATGGTAATTCCTCTCACTTTCACTGGGGAATCTGTATTGGCTGAAGCAATCCCGATAGAACTTGGTGCTCCACCTTAACTTGTTGACACGTCAAGCATTTTCCAACAAATTCAGTAACTTTCTTCTTCAGACCAGGCCACCAAAACTGTTCCCTTAGATCTATGTACAACTTAGTGCCTCTAGGATGCATAGCATAAGGGCTACTATGCGATTTCTGAAGAATTCTTTGCCTAAATTCCTTGTCCTTCGGCATACAGACCTTACCCTTGAAGCACAATACTCCCTCTTCATTAACACCATAATTTTCCAACTCTCCATTCTGCACTTGTCTTAACTTAGCACTTAGATCCTCATCCACCAACTGTCCCTCTTTCACTTCATTCAACCATGTCGACTTAACTTGCAGTTCTGCCAGCAGACTTCCATCATCATACAAGCTCAGATGTACAAACATTGCCCTCAGATCTGACACTACCTTCCGACTTAGGGCATCCGCTACCACATTCGCCTTGCCCGGGTGATAGTCTATCGAACAATCATAGTCCTTCAATAGTTTCACCCACCTTCACTGTCTTAGATTCAGCTCTTTCTGAGTCAGTAGATACTTAAGGCTCTTGTGGTCTGTGTAGATTACCGACTTCTTTCCATAAAGATAGTGCCTCTACACCTTAAGAGCAAAGACCACTGCTGCCAATTCCAAGTCGTGCGTCGGGTAGTTAACCTTATGTGGCCTTAGTTGTCAAGACGCATAGCGACTACTTTTCATCTTGCATAAGAACACCTCCCAATCTCGTGTGGGAAGCATCACAATACACCATGAAATCCTTCCCCTCTCCTTTGAATCAAAGCTGGAGCCTCGGTCAAGACCTTCTTAAGCTTCTCAAAGCTCTCCTGTTGCTTATCAGTCCATATGAAAGGCATTTCCTTCCTTAATAACTTTGTCAAAGGCGCGGCTATCGACGAGAACCCTTCCACGAACCTTCTATAATAGCCTGCCAATCCTAAGAAACTCTAAATTTCTGCCACAGACTTAGGTGGTTTCCAATCCAAAACTGCCTCAATCTTCTGAGGATCCACCCTTATTCCTTCAACAGATACCACATGTCCTAGAAACGTCACCTCCTTAAGCCAAAATTTACACTTGTTGAATTTGGCGTAGAGCTTCTTCTCCCTCAATACTTGCAACACAACTCGGAGGTGCTCATCGTGTTCTTTCTCAGACTTTGAATACATCAATATGTTATCTATGAACATAACAATGAACCGGTCCAGATAGGGTTGGAAAACTCGGTTCATCATGTCCATAAACGCGACTGGGGCATTTGTCAATTCGAATGGTATTATTAAGAACTCATAATGCCCGTACCTTGTTTGAAAAGTCGTCTTATGGATATCTGCCTCCTTCACCTTCAACTGATGATATCCCGACCTTAACTCGATCTTTGAGAAAACTGCGGCCCCCTTCAACTGATCAAACAAGCCGTCTATCCTTGGCAATGGGTACTTGTTCTTAATGGTTAGCTTATTCAACTGGCGGTAGTCATGCACATACGCATAGTTCCATCCTTCTTCTTCACAAACAGAACCGGTGCTCCCCATGGAGACATACTGGGTCGAATAAACCCATGGTCTAGCAATTCTTGGATTTGAGCCTTGAGCTCAACCAACTCCTTTGGTGCCATTCTGTACGGGGTAATGGACACAGGAGCTATTCTCGTAGCAAATCAATTCAAACTCTACTTCCCTGTCTAGGGGTATTTCGGGTAATTCCTCCAAAAGACATCCTCAAATTCCCTTACAGTTCTAACTCCATTAACTCCCCCTTCTTTTGCATCCAAAGTACTAACGAAAGCCAAGAATGCCTTGCATCCTTTCCGAACCATCTTATCAGCCTTTAAAGTAGAAACTACATTAGATAGGTAGTTTCTTCTTTCTCCCATCATAACTACTTCCACATCCTTAGGGGCCATTAATTCCATTCATTTGGCTGCACAATCTAATACAGCCCGATGTTCTACCAGCTAGTCCATTCCAAGTATGAGATCGAATTCTCCGAAAGGTAATTCCATTAAGTCGGCAGAGAATACTACTCCTTGAATTTCTAGAGGCACTTTCCGAAACATCTTATTCACCACTACAGTTTGACCTAGTGGGCTTACTACAGTCATCTCCCTATCAGAAAGTTTAGAGGCTATGTCTAGAGTTTCAACTACTTTACTTGCAACATAAGAATGGGTCGAGCCCACATCAATTAAAGTAACATAAGGCTTGCCATAAATAAGGAATGTATCGGTTATGACGTTTGGTGCATCTCCATCCTCTCTACGGTGAACCGCATATACCAAGCCCGACTGTCTTGCCTTTGTATTACCACCACCTCGGCCCGGTGTTCCACGTCCTCTTTCGGCACCATTTCTTCTACCATTCGGACCACGCCCTCGCTGAGGCTACTGTCCGCCTCTTCCAGCCTGAGTAACACCCTGAGATGCTGGTCGATTCCCATCCTGTCTCAAAGGATAGTCCTTAATCATATGGTTCTTAGACCCACATTTGAAACATCCTCCTGTCTTCTTCCAACACTCTCCTAGATGCTTCTTTCCACACTGATCACAAGTACGGTATTGGCCTCCTGTCACAGTCCGCTGACCTTGTGGCCCATCAACTCTAGGCCTCTTTTACACATTCCCTGATGATCCAGACGACCTAAAACCCCTTTTCTGTCTATTCTGATCAGTGTTCTACCTTACAGAATCCTTGATACCCTCGGCTACTTTAGCCTTTTCCACCAATACAGCAAACTCTCGCTCCTGTTGCGGGGCTATCAATAACCTCAGGTCATCTCTTAGTCCGTCTTCAAACCGGACACACCGCTCATGCTTTGTAGACACTATGCCCCGAGCATAGTGACTCAAATTTAAGAATTCAACCGTGATTTCACCACGGACTTGTTCCCTTGAACCAGTCCCAAAAAACCCTTTCTCTGCGCATCAATATAATGCGTGCTGACATACTTCTTCTGATATGCCGCCTTAACATATTCCCAAGTAAGATCCTCAGCTGAAGCACCATCTTGCACCGTGAGCCACCATTGATATGACTCATCGCGGAGGAGCGACACCAACCCTTTCAGCTTTTCCTCGTCAGTTAAGTCGAGCTCATCCATAATCCGCTCAGTCGCCTCCCACCAATACTCAGCGGTACTGGGTGCCACACCAGATATACCACGGACCATTTTAGCTCTTTTGGCTCGGAGTCACTCAGGTACCGACTTTCGAGCTCCCATGCCTCCACCTGCTCCAGCCACCCTTTCTAAAACTCACAGCATCACCTGCGACACTGCGTCATCCCCGGTCTGATCCTGATATTCCACATCAGCGGCGGGTGGTGGTGGTGGTGGCATTTTATTCTCAGATCCTTGACCCGATCTAACGGGTTCAGACACGATCATTCGGCCTCTTCCACGACCACGCACGTTACGACTACATCCCCTTGAATCCATACTTCCGCTTAGCATTTATCTGATTAAAGAATTTTATGTATTAGTTTTGTTCCACTGATTTAACACGAACAGTTTTATGTTTAATAGTTTTAAGAAGTAGTTCTTTCGATTCATACACATACAGTCTCACATCATTCATTTAGTCACACACATGAACTTGTGTTCATTACAGAGAAATGTTGTAGTTGTCGTTGTTTTTTGTTTTTCACTACCTAGGGGTATTTTCATAATTTTATCCTATAGGGGTATTTTAGTAATTTTCAAATTAGGGTATTTGAAAATGTTGCAAAATAGAGATTGTTAATGTTTTGCAAAATTAAAATACTTGCCGAAAAAAAATTTCAGAGGTGAAATGATAATTTTATACACTAGGGGTATTTTTGTAATTTTTCAAGCCAGGGTCTTTTCGAAAATTTTTCGCAAAATATGGTTCTTGGTGACTTTTCAAAACAAGGGTGTTTTTAAAGGTTTTTAATTTGAGGGTACTTCGTTGATTTTCCTTACTGAGGGTATTTTGGTCATTTATACATGTTAGGGGTAATTTGGTCGTTTTGCAAATCAGGGGTAATTTCGTAAATTTTTCAAACCAGGGTATCTTAAATTTTCACAAGTTAGGGTTTCATGGATACTTTTGCAAGGTAGAAAAATTTTATTGAAATCAAGGGTAATATGGAAATTTTAGAACCAAGGGCATTTTAGTAATTTTTTTACCACTAGGGGTATTTAGGTAATTTGTAAATTAAAAATTTTTAGAAAGTTTTTTTTCCAAAATAATAATTTTCACAATTCAAAAGGGTAGTTTGTTGACTTTTAAAACTATGGTTTCCATAAAAATGTGGCTAGTCCCTTTCGGGTTTTAATTATTGAGTTTAGCCTGTGACTAAGTCCTCCTGGTTAGGGTGAACCGAAGCTACGCACCAGGTAGGATTCGAGTGGAGAGGAGGTGAGTCACGAGGACTGCTTAAGTACCAAGCTCCCACCAAAACCAATCCTAGACATGCGCACAATGGTTGCCACACCCTAACTCGGCGACTTAACCATAGGTTTGTTCAATTAGGCACTTAAAATTTTATGTAATTGTTGGGGTAACCTAGTCCTAGGGTTCAAGTACTTATCATGCTAATCTACGTTCCATTTCTACCATTCTACAATTCATATCATAAATCACACAAGAGATAGGGGTACTTACCTTGTGGACTTCAGGCCGGAGACTCAGATGCAATGCCAAAAAATCTACTTATTTCTCAGATTTTTTCACAAAATTCTTTTGGGCTTAATTTTGAAAACGTTTTGGGCCTTAAACACCCCAAACCGGGCCCACAAGCCCTAACCGAATCTGGCATGCTTCTAAGAAAACCATTCGAATCTTATTTGTTACTTTGCTAAAATTTTTCGTGCTTTTGAAAATAGTTGATTTGGGTTGGGCTCGAATTTTAAAACCCGTGTTGATTAGGTGTTATAAACAATTTGTTTTTTTTTATACTTAAGGAAAATTTACTTTTAACTTTGAATTATCAAAATCGTGTCATACTTAGATAATTAAATTTGCATGCGTAAACAGTTCATACTATAGGCTTATTACATCAAAATAAAACCCAAAATAAAATTTAAAATACTTAAATAACATAAAATGTCCAACTAATAAAATTCGTCTTTGGGCATGGTCACCACTAAGCTCTTGCCGATCCGGTCCATCACTGATCATCACCTGAAAAATGTTCCCACAACGGGGTGAGTCAAACAAACTCAATGTGTACCGCTAACACTAAGTCCAAACAGATTCAGGCATATCAAATCATATACATACATATCACAATTTACAATTAATGATGCATTCCCGAACCCAAGCCTAGTTACCATCCGCTACACATCACCCGCACCAACTTTGCATACCGTGGGGACTACTAAGTCAACCCTCCATCCGCTACACACCATCAAAGGCAGATTCTTTGCGATGACATGCTCATCGCCCTTATAAAAGTCGTGGCATAGCCACCATATATATATTCGTGACATAAGTCACCACATTCATATATTGTGACATAAGTCACCACATTCGGATATTGTGACATAAGTCACCACATTCACATATTGGGGTATAAAACCACCAATTCACTTCCCCTTTACATATCACCCATATGCCCCATGTCATGCAAAACATGCAAAAATTATGCCTTATGCTTTATTCACATTCTTATAGTTGCACTTATGTGCTATAATAGATCGTATTATATTCCTAGTAAGAGTAAGAAAAACGTACCTGAGTACTTTGTACCATCGCATGGTAACTTAGCCACATTCACATTATTATAACATATATATTAAATATTGCCTTACATCTATTAAGAGATAGTGTGGAGTACACACCTGATTTACTTAGCAAATTCACTCCAAATCCCGAAAATCCAATCTACTGCTTTAGATCTTTCTTGCATATATTCACCAACCCCAATCTTTTTAGTAAAAAGCCATTCTATATAAAACCAAATCCTAAAAGGATTATTGTAATCAAATTCTTACCTTGGTGCCGATTTCACTACTAATCAAATCCGAAAAACTTTGTGTTATTCCTTCCTTCAATCGACCAATGCTAGATCATTCAACTGGCTTTTAAGTAAATAAGAACTAGATCTTAAATCACTAATAGACCTTGGCCGAATGTACCTATGTGCTTACCTTGTGATTTGAAATCCCAAAACTTGTCACTTGTCTTGAGGAGATGTCGAAATACCTATAGGCATTGGTTAGATTTAATTCTAACTTTAAGTCACATAAAAGTGGCCTATGGCCGAATACATGCCTTACCTTAAATATTAGAAATCCCGAAACTTTGTTGTGCTTCTCTTTGTAGTCGACAACTACTAAATCCCAGAAGACCCTTCAAAGTTTCGGCCAAAGACATTGATGGCATTAGAATCTTAATTTTAGCTTAAAGAAAAGAAATAATATGATGACTATAGATCCTTAGCCCTTTATATTAAAATTGACAGCACCTTTACTTCAATCCCCAAAGCTATTCGGCTATGGCCTAAATGCTGACCACTCGATTTCGGCTTTTGATGAACACTATAGGATTTCAGCTTTAACAAGGGAAAGCAAAGAGAGAGTATGGGCTTAGGAAGAATCGGCTATGGTGGGGTTTTGAGAGGAGGGTATTCGGCCTTTGATGAAAAAGAAGAAGAAAAAGGTGAAGAATTCGGCTAGGCTTTGCTTGAGTTTTCGGCTTTGGTAAACTAAAAGAGAAGAGGGAAATTTTGCTAGAGGATTTCAGCAGATGAACAAAAGAAAAAGAAAGAATAAAGGTTGGCCTCTCCTCCTTGCCGAAAATACTATACCAAGAATCCCCTATTCGGCCAACACTATCAATTCCCCTGTTTTTCTCTCTTTATCTCTTTAACAAAAATAATCCACATTTATCTCTTCTTCATCATAACAAAAATTAATTTAAAATAAATCTTTATTTATCTTATGCTTGGCCGAAATTTCCAAGGGAATTTAAGCACATCTTAAACTCCTCTTAGAGACTCCCCTTGTCGTCCATCTCTTCCTCATAATGCCGCAAAAATAAAAGCTTCATTTAGCTTCCTATGCGACTCGAACCTTGGCCCATTTGCACTTGTTAGTGGAGTCATTCACAGAGGCCCTAAGTGGCACCTTGTAACACTTTACCAAGCCCGTTTGTGTGTCACAATTCCTCTACTATTTCTTTTAAGGCCTTCCTGCTTAGCTTCCTCTTTTAGATTTAGAATCTAATACTTTCTAAGTCATTTTTCTACGCGCTAAAATTCACAGAATTCACAATGCACATTCACAACACTCATAATCATGCTATTTCATATTATTAAGCAAAAATGCATAGGCCATAATTCGGGATATTACACCACCCCTCTTTCGAACACTATTCACAACCTTTTTCACCCCTATCTTGATTGTCTCCATTGAAAAAAGATCGTTAGTCCAACTAAAAAGTATATCGAAAATTATGACTAACGGTTTGAAGGGTGAGATTGGCTTACCACAAAATATCCTTGTCCCACAAGATGAAAATCAAGCGATAACGTCCCCTAAAATAAAATCGATTAATAGTTCATCTATAACAATATGTCGAGTAGTATATAGCTCCTTGATAAGAACCCTTACCTTAACATTTCGACTCGATTTCTAACAAATCACAATGATAATGAATACTCCAAGTTCGGCCTTCTTTATAACACTATAAAAATGAAAGATTGTCTAAGGAAAAAGAACATTATTATCGGTCATAAGACCCTCCTAAACTTATATATATTCAGCTAAGAAAAGAAGGGAAAAGAAAAGATTCAAAAAGATTTCTTACTGATTGCTGAAACGAAGGTTGAAGAAATAATCAACTAAATAATATAGATGAAGAGAAGATTCAGCTTTGAAGGAAAATTGAAGAAAATGGTATTAGTACCATTCGGCCATGGGGAGAAAAGGATGGAGAAAGTGTTTGAATGATAAATAAAATAGAGAGGAAAGGAGAATGGGGAGTAGGTGTTTATAATTTGGTTTTCAAAGAGAAGAAAAGAGAAAGAGAAAAGTGATGAGTTTAGGAACAAAATGCATTTGGCGATGGGGGAGGGGAAGGTAAAAGAAGAATGGTCTTTAGCTTTGGTATTTAGGCATAATGAGAAGAATGTATTGAGATGCTAGGCAAAAATGTGCCCAAATGGTAATATGAAAAAGAAATAGTCAAAAGAACTAAGCTTACCAAATGCTCAATTTCGGCTAGGAGAAAAGTTTTGAAGAGAATTGAAAATTTTGCACAAATATGTTAAGAATGACCAAAAACTAACTCCTAATCCTAGCCAAGCTACAACCACATTCGGTCAACCCCTTTAGTCCACAATTTCGTCCAAATACATAGTCAAAATGGCCATGCAAAAGTTTCCAAATCATCATTCTTGTATCATGCCTTGTATTCCTCCACTTTCCAAATGCTTAAAAAAAAACAATTCCTAAAATCAAGCAAATTCAACCCCTTAATTCATGTTTACCATAACCTTTATCCATCTTTCCATAAAAAATTTAGTCCATCTTATCCATGAATGAAGCTTGGCCGACATTTGCTAGGAAAGTGCAAAAATAAATGCTCACAATTTGCATGCTAGGAGATTCAAACCTCTCCCCTCAAGACCATACATGTAGTGCATATCCCCTTCACCAATAGCTAAACTCATGCTATCCTTTATCACTTTAATTAACTTAAACTTCAAAGTCACCTGATTCCTCTACAGTAAAGTACTCTTTACTAAAATTTATTCTAGAATAAACTCGAGCCTTTTCAAGTCTATATTAAACTCACAAATAAAATCATTCACAAGCTAAACACCAAAAAAATGCAACATATAGATACTCACATTTTAGGATGTTACAAGATAGGCGGAGATGATGTGGTGTCTCAGGTGGTGCTAAGGGTGTTAGAAAGGGTTGCTAGGCTGGTATGGGCACAGGATCCCGAAAATCTGTGCTAGAGCGACTTAGAAACAATGGGGCAAAAGTATTTATTTTGGCTTTAGAATTGGAGTGCGCAGTGAAAGCATAGTGGTGAGACTTAGGTAGGATGATTACTAGTTAGTTGGAAATTTCAAGGATGAAATTTCTTTAAGAGGGTAAAACTGTTACATCCTAAATTTTTGGGCCTATGCGTTTAATAGGTGAATATGTGTAATGAGTTAATTTAAGTGTTAGGGGTCCAAATTGGGCTTAGGCTTAAGCAGAGGCCTTGATTAAAATTATCTGTTTGGGCATTATAGGACTTAAAAGGTAGTACTTGTGTTTAAAATATCAAAATGGGCTTATGGCCCAATGGTCAGTAGCGCCACTTAGGGAAAAAGGAGGTGACGCCACACCAGGGGGTAGGAGGCCCAAATTCGAGTTTCATGGAGCCCAATTCTTTAATTTTAATTTAATTAATTTTTGGTATTTAGGTGGGTAAGGTTGGATGGCAACAAGGCTTAAAATTAGAAGGGATTTACTGACTTGGATAATATAGATAATGTGGCAGATAAAGGGTGGAAGAGGTGGTGTTATTTAGGTCACTTGCAAGGTGAGATAAGTGAGGAAATTTAGGGATTTATTTAATGTGATAATAAGGGAGATAATGTACTAATTAAAAAAGGAAGAGGTAGTGACATTCATGACACTGTGGATGAGTAGTCAGATGAGGATAAGGGGAGAAAATTTAGGATATGATCTACTGGTCACAGTGGTGGCCGAATTTCCAACTCTAGGGGGTGCCAAAATTCACTATAAATAGGGGTGGAATCTCTTTAATTCCGGCATTTGAACCCTACTCTTTTCTCTCATTCTCTGTGCCAAAATTTCATTAGTTTCTCTGAGAACTTTCTTTCAGTTTTCTCTGTTGATGAAACTTCTTTTCTTTTTCTTCTTTTGTCGAAATTACTTCCTAGCCAAAATTTCTAAGGCTCTCTTTGGTTTACTTTTCCTAAGCCAAAACCAAAACCAAAACCCCATTCAATTCTTTTAAAAAGCCGAAAAACACATCTAGTTCATCTTTTCGAGATTTTCTTAAAGAGTCGAAACTCCTCGATCTCTACTCTTCTATGCTTCGATCTTCTTCTATGATTGCTGAATCATTCTACAAGGGATAGCCGAAATCTTCTACAGAGGACATCCATTCGCTTAGGTTTCCAAATCGGTAGCACACGAATCATCCTACTTCTGGGATCTAATCGATTTAGGAGAGGCTTTATCTTCGCATTTTTTTGGCTTTTAAGCAAGATTGTAGATTCGATTAGCAAGGGTATCGACATAGAGAGTAGTCCTACGTATTTACCAGGTGTGTAACTTTTCACACCATTAGATTGTCTGTTAATATGTGTTAATAAATCTTCTTATATTCTGTTAAATGACGAAATCCCAGCATAATGTTTGAAACCCGAGGAGGGTAAAAGTGAATCACCAGGTTAGTGATCTTTGTCATTCTTCAGTGAATGTTCCTATTAAGATGATATGTTTTATAAATATGCCGACTTCTATGATTGCACGGGATGAAAGGGGAAGTGTTCTGTGTAGTGGCTTTTGCCATGATCTGTTGTAGTGGCTTTTGCCATGATCTGTTGTAGTGGCTATTTCCATGATCTGACAATGAGCAGTATGACTGCCATCGATGGTGTGTAGCGGTGTGGGTTGATTGTAGAAATCCCAAATGGTGTGAATGGCTAGTACGGGTGGCGTGTAGGGGATGGAAACCTAGGATTTGGGTTGGGCTTGCATAATTTTTGTTATATATATATATATTAATCTTTTATTCTGATATGTGGGGCTAAGGCCCAAATCTGATGGTGCACGAGGTTGCACACTGAGTCTCGCGACTCAACCTATTATTTAATATTTTTTTAGGTAGCACCTAGTGCATCGGACCGAGCTGGAGAGGAGCTCAAGGTAGCCATGTAAAAGAACATTTGGATTCAGTAAAAGACTTTAGTTTATTATTTTATATCTTTATTTAATGGGTTTTAAATTTCAATGTAATAAGGCCACGGGCTGTTAGCTTTATATTTCGGTTCAGTTTTAATTTTGGGCTTTTATTATTATTATCGGACATTTTAAGTTTACATTTTTTCTAAGGCATGTATTTAAGTTTTGGTTTTAATTCATAAAACATCTCATAGAATTTATAGCTTATCTAAATTAACAACCTATTAATTTTTCCCGAATAAAAGGTTAAACTCAAGGAAAATATTTTCCAAAAATGTGACATGTTTTATTAAATTTTCTTAGTAACATACTAGATTCGGTCGTGGTGTTTGGGCCGGATTTGGGGTGTTACAGCTTATTTAGTTGTTTTTCTTTACTTTTCAAATTATCAGAAGATCGATCGGGTTCAAAATTTTGTTGGAGCTATATCACATTATCCATCGGTTCTATCGGTACTTTCAGATGTTTTGATTTTAATTATAATGGCCTGTATAAGTATTCTAGTTAATGTTGGCCTATATGAGTTTTGTTAATATTAGTCACTTATTTGGCTTGTGTTTTGGCACATTTTGGTTTGTGCATATTTGCCTTATATGGTTAATGTGTGGGTTGGTTTATGGTTGTATAGTGAAAGGTAAAATGTTAGCTAAATGTGCATTTATATACATGTGTTTTGGTATGTTTTGGTAGGTAGGTGACTTGGTTTGAAACAATGCAAATTAGGTCGGCAAACCATAGGTACAATTATGCAAATAAGTTAGTTATACATATGAGTATATTGAATACATGAATACACATGTTATAATCTGTTATCTGAGGTGCTTGAAGGAATAATGGTTGTATGTGAAGATATTATATATATATTTAAGGCTTGATTTTTACTTGTTTTGGATGCTTTAATATGACTTGTTTACATGTATGATGATAATTGCAGATACATGCCTTGTTGGGTGAGAAAAATGGCTTATAAAATAACCTATTTTCTTCCACATGGGCAGAGACACGGGTGTGTGTCTCAGCCGTGTGTCAGGTGACACAGCCATGTGTCCCTTGTATCTTTTAAACAGATGCAAGTCAGTAAGTTACATGGCCTTAGACACAAGCGTGTCTCTTAACTGTGTGAGCCACACGGTCGTGTGACCCCTACAGTGTTGAAAATATTAAATGTTTTCGAAAAAAATTTTGAGTTTCTGATTTAGTCTCGATTTGTTTCTAATATGTATTTTGGGCCTCAAGGGCTCGTATAAGGGACAATATGTATGGTTTTGATTGGTTTTGACATGAATGATATATGATATGAAATGTTTGTATTTTCTGTCTATTTGATTTGTAAATTTTGGTAATGCTCCGTAACCCTGTTCTGGCAACGGATTCGGGTTGATGGGTGTTATAAAACCTATAATTTTCGGTTAATTTAGGTAACTAACCATATTAACTGAAAAATTTTGGTTCGGTTAATTTTTTTTTGAAAACATTTTGATCCGGTTAACGATTAAGGGGTTTAAATGGTCAATTAATTAGGCTAATGGTATTTCAGGTCGATTAACTGACAGGTTAACCGATTGAACACCCCTAAATGTGACTAGATTCCAACCATGATAGTTCTAATATCCTGGTAACAAACAATTGGCCCCAGTCCCTTGGAAATCGATTATCTAGCTTGAGCTTGAATAGGTGTAATAGGATTGAAAGAGTCAAATGGTATGGTTCAACCCATCATATTGGATTGAGAAGTCATAGTAGTTGATGCCAATGATGGTTTTACTTCTTCAACCTCAATTTTCCCTTTTTTTTTTTTTTTGAGTTGCATGATTGTCTTTCAAAATGAACCATTTCTTAAAGGGATGGTCAATCAAGCAATGGTATTTGCAATAGTTGGGGCCATGTACTCGATCGACTTCTTCAAGTTACTTCATTTTGGAAACCAAGTCAACTTAGATTTTAAAAGGGCTTCAAGCATGCTTGGAACATCGACATCAAGTAAGAAATACTTTTTTTACCTCTCCTTAAGTATGACTCTTATTGTACCTTTGACATAAGCAGAAATAGGCTTCACATTCACAGTCATATCTTGATTTATATCTTTATTATCAACTAAAATTTTGGCCTCATTATGATTTACTTGCTCAGAATGTTCTTGATATACAGTAGTTGTCATACTTAACTCGACGTCATGAACTCAAATAGCTAATTCTTTAAAGGATTTCGGCTTGATGCCTTAGATAGTGTAATGTAGGCCCCAATTTATTCCTTGTATGCACATGTTGATGGTAGAGAAATTTGACAATTTCTTTGTGCATTCTAGACTTAGACTCCTCCAACGATGGATGTAGTCGTTAATTAGTTCACCTTTCTACTATTGTGGGTTTGTGAGCTCAATCATTCTGATAATGTGATTAGTGTTATAGAATTGATTGAGAAATTATTGCTAAAGTTCTTCCAAGTTGTTAATCATTCTAGGCTTAATATTAGTGTAGCAATTGAAGGTATTTCCTTTCAATGATTGAATGAACTGTTTCAACATGAGATCTTCATTAGCTCCAATGCTATTGCATGTTTCCACGAAGAGCTTAACATGCTGGCAAAGATTTCCTTTACCATCAAGTTATTATAACTTTTGAGGTTGATAATTTTCAGGCATATTCAAATGATCAATCCTTTAAGTACTTTCAAAAAAAGTTCTCTTAATTGAGTTATTACAACTATTTCAAACAAATTCCATATTTAACGTGACACGAACCATATGGAGAATCATTTAAGGATAATAAAAATTACATGAAAATTATATGTAGAATTTGAGATAATAGATTTGGATGGAATGATTTATTAAAGTTGCATTATACTTGTTATTCTAATTGTGTATGATTTCAAACAGGAATACTTAAAGTATGAACAAATTTTGAACAAAAAAATTGATCTTTATGATTAGATGGCTTTAATTGTTGGAAAAGATATGGTAATATAATTTTTTTCCAAATATCTTTAGATGTAGATTTAGAGGATGCTAAGCTTCTATGAAATTTGAGATTGGAGAAAGCAAAAAGGTTACAATAAAAGTTTCTTCATCTATTGGAGGATCAAAGCGTAAAAGAAAAACTGTCCAAAAAAGTGTTGGTGGTGATAACATTCATATTATGACAAAGAAATTGGGTTAGATTGTTGATGCCTTCAACAAGTTAATTGAGGATAAATTTATCCTAACATACATTTCAAAAAGTGTCGATCAAGGGATTTGATGGGGAATCTGTTTCTAATGCTTTGGATTATCTCATGGAACATAAGCAACAAGCTAAAGCTTTCTAAGCTAAGTTCACTAACCTGAGGAAAATTTGGCTTCAAAAGTTCTTCCAAAGTTAAATAACTTTATTTGTTGTATTTGAAAGATGTATTTATTCGGGAATTGGGATTAGTCCTCTTTTGTATTGACTACATAATCTTTGTATTGGTTATATGTTTTTAGGATTTTCCTTAAGCTTTTAGGATTTGTTCATTTATAAATTTTATTGTTATTTCTCACTACATTTGAGCATTTTACTTAATTTAATTATGTAATTAATGATTAATGAACAAAGTAACAAGCATATAGATAAGGGTTTAAAATGTTCACTTGCCAAAACAAATTAAATTTATGATAATTTCTTGTCGGTGTCAAGCTTAATTTTGTAGTACCATTTGTTGCTTGGTTCTATAAGAGTAAATATACAAATGATAACATATAAATTTTAAGAATTAACTTGCAATTGAAGAAATTAAATTGGCAATCACTTAAAAATTGCATTATAACATTTTATGGAATTGCGAATGAAAACTATTAAAAGGAATACTATAAAATTGCATTGGTAATGCCTTACAAAACTACCAAGAAAAATTGCATTGATAATTTTTTATTTCAATGTTTTCTTGAAAGTAATTATAAATTTGCTTTTTGATTAACATTATTTTTAATTTTTAATTAATACTTAATTTTAGTTTTTAAACTAAATAAAAAATGTTGTTTAGTTACTTAAAGCATTTATGTTTTGTTTGTTTCATTGAAAATAATTTTCAAAAATGAGTTTAAGTAAATTGATCAAACAATGTGTTGGAAAAAATGGATATTTTAGAAACTTTGAGGCATATTCTCGATTAGTAAATGTGAATATTTGAAGCATAAAACCATGGTTTTATATTCTACTCTATGAGATTTGTACAACAATATATCATATGCTCAAAATGGTTGAGTGATGATTGAGAAATTTATGCTCAAAGTAAGCCACTTGTGAATTATGTTGAGGAAAATGGAAACTTTAGTCCCACATTGGTTAGATATCAAGAGTGGGATATGTTTATATGTGTACCAACTTGGTGGTTATTGAATGACTAAACTAATACTCTCCCTCGCAAGGGGCTGCAAATCAAAACCTGCCATGGTTGAGGGCACACCCGCTCAACGTGGGCGACGAAAAATGATTGGACCGGTCAGGTTTTCTAGGCTGTAGATATTTTAGCCCAACATATATCTGATAGCACTAGAAAGAACACATGTTTTCCTCCTTACTTATTGGTTAAATTGTTCTCATTTAGTTATCCTTAGCATATATTTTAGCATTTTCAGTTTAGTAAATTGCATTTTATAACTCAGTGAATCCTAGCCTATTTTATCCTTAATTTTTCTATCTTTTTGCATTAATGTCGCTGCATGAGTTAATTCCAGATTGCGTCCAGAATTGTCGCCGCACCTGATATTTGTCGGTTTAAGAACTAAAAATGGGTTAGCTGTCCAGTCTAGTATAACCAACCTATACGTACAAGGACAGAGAATGGGTTTTCTAGGCCTGCAGATATTTTAGCCCAACATATATCTGATAGCACTAGAAAGAACATAGGTTTTCCTCCTTACTTATTGGTTAAATTGTTCCCATTTAGTTATCCTTAGCATATATTTTAGCATTTTCAGTTTAGTAAATTGTATTTTATAACTTAGTGAATCCTAGCCTATTTTATCCTTAATTTTTCTATCTTTTAGCATTAATGTCACTGCATGAGTTAATTCAGTTAAGTTGTAATTGTCGCCGACCGATAGTTGTCGGTTTAAGAACTAAAAATGGGTTAGCTGTCCAGTCTACTATAACCAACCTATACGTACAAGGACATAAAATTCTGAGGAAAGGACACCTGTACTGTTGGAAGAGGACATAAAAGGTTGACATGAGAAGAAAAATAGAGGAGGAGAGCTTTTTCTTGACCATCACCTTCTTCATCCTACCTTGAAGCTTGCAGCTATGGCAGCTTAAGCCTCTCACGGGTGAGCCAACTTGAAAATTGATGCAGATTAGCTTCTGACGAGGAGACCTAAGTGCGAGATAAGAGGGAATAGAGAGATTCAGTCGAGTTGTCTAGGAATAGTATTCTCCACTCGATTTTTTCTTATTTCTTTCTAAATGCTAGTGATTACTCTCTATTTTCTGTTTGTATGGAAGTACACATGAATTCTTGGTTAAATGTTATCTTATTCAATCTTTCTTTTATTGTTTAATCTTGGAGTTTGAATGTTTCTTAACACGGAAATGTTATTGCATTCACTAACACTGGAAATTGTAATAGAAGTACACACGAATTCTTGGTTAAATGTTATCTTATTCAATCTTGCTTTTATTGTTTAATCTTGGGGTTTGATTGTTTCTTAACACAAAATGTTATTGCAGTCACTAACACTGGAAATTATAGTGACAATTCGAGCCAACAAGCATTACAACGGAAGTTGAGTGAGGATTAGAGGAATTTAGTCCACTTGTTCTTAATAGTTCCATATTGCCATCATTGGAAGGTGAGGTTAATGCGCATGTTTAAGTCTCAGATTAAATAGAGGAGTGACACTTGGTAAGATATACATTAAAATTTATTGCCTCGACAATCATTTATCCTTTTATACCTTGTGAGCACTTAGTATTCTACTAAAGATTCATGTTGGGGATCCCAGTTTATCATTATCATATTTTATTTTATTGTTTTCAAGTTGTTGCTCTGATAACTATCCTCAGAATTTATCTCATTTCTATCTAGTTATTGCACTGACATTGTAACACCCCTTACCCATATCCGATGCCGGAACCGGGTATGAGGCATTACCGTACTTAACTAACTCAAACATACAACATCAGGCCATAAGATCTCATTTCAACTTAAAACTTTTCATTCGAAACCATAACGTTCCTCTCATAGGTCTACGAAACCTTAAACATACATATGGAATGGTTCGAGATTAAACTAGAAAATTTTGAACACTTAGAAAATTTTTACACAAAATAGGGCCACACGCCCATGTGGAGAGGGACACGCCCGTGTGGGCAGGCCTCGTGGTCACACACGCCCATGTCCCTAGTCCCTGTGGATTTTATTTTTTCATTTCGAACCTATAGCGGTTTTCACACAGTGGACACATGCCCGTGCCCATGGCCCGTGTTCTTCATACGGCCTAGACATGCCCGTGTCCATGGCCCGTGTTCCTCACATGGCCTAGACACGCCCGTGTCTTAGCCCGTGTGCAAAAACCATGACATTTTGTTTCTGACGTCATCATCCTCATAGGGTCACCCAGCCAAGGCACATGCCCGTGTCCATAGACTGTGTGGTGAATTAAATTCCTAAATTTAGGTGCAGACTTCTCACGGCCTGGGCACATCCCCATGTCCTAGGGTCGTGTCATCCACACGGTTGAGACACACGACCTTGCCTCAGCCCGTATGGTTACTACTGGGCATTTTGACTTGCCAACTTAGCATACAGGGGGACACATGGCCTATTAACATGCCCATGTGGTTGCCTATATGTCACACATGACCTAGACACACGTCCGTATGTCTACCTATTTGGACAATTATAAGGCTAACCACTAAGCCAAATTGTCACCCTAAAAAGCAACCACACTTATACCATTTCATTTTAACACACAACATGACCATAAGGCACTACTAATACCTAAAATTAGAACATTCACACATAGGTTTACACTACATTCCTCATGAGTATACTCATTACTCGTCCAATCACACAAGCATGCACTTCATGAACTTCATCATCATTGAATATATAAAACTTATCAAGTATTGGCCAATTTCCAATGGCCATTTACAAAATGAATTGAATGACATTAATAACCACATATTAGCTAACAAATATGACATATCACAAAATAACCAAGTTCCTGTACATGACATACTCAAAATTAATCAAACTTTGCTATAGCAAAGAAAAATTGATAGTGTGATCCAAACTCCGACATCCTATGATCCCTGAGTTAGCTTGGTGATACTACAAGGAATAGGGAAAAGAGTGGGATAAACATAAAGTTTAGTAAGTTTGCATAAAATGAATAGCAACATAAAGGCTCATGATAACATCCATTCAACACACTGAATAATACACAAGTTCTCAAGCACATCGACATAACTTACTCATGCTTACTCTTACCAATTCACATATCACATTTTGCATTCATTTCTCGTAAGTTACTCATGGGTACCTGCATCACTTCATCACATAACTTTAACACTTTTATTCTCTTGAACATAGACTTAGCTCTTTGCTATCTTTAACATAACGTAGTTCTCTACCCGTTAAACTACATGGAATATCGAAGGATACTCAATCTTATCATACATGTAACACGATGCTAATGCCATATCCCAGATATAGTCTTACATAGGATCCTATCTTAATACCGATGTCATATCCCAGACATGGTCTTACACGAGATTTCATATCTCGATGTTGATGTCATATCTTAGATATGGTCTTACACGGATTTCATATCTCGATGTTGATGTCATATCCCAGATAAGGTCTTATACGAGATCGTATATCAATGTCGATTCCATGTCCCAGACATGGTCTTACACGAGATCTTCCTTCAGTGCTAAAGCCATGTCCCAAACATGGTCTTATACAGGACCTTTTTTGTCTCATGTTGTGAAAACGGTATCCTTGTTATTCCTAACGTTCAATTGGACTTCAACTTTACATAACATCATTTTACTTTCATCGAGGCATCATAAACCAATTTCATAGAAATAATATACATTTCTCATGATATCAAGTAATTGAGAATGTAATAGCATTATCTAGCTTTAGTTTCACACAAACTTACCTTAATACCAAAATATGTCAATTTGCAATCTAGTCCGAAACCTTGCCCTTTCCTCGGTTAAGGTTAATTCCACGTTCTTCTTGATCTATAATAACAAATTCACTCATTTAATTACCACATTAATCAATACATTTCAAAAATCATACTTTGGCTAAATTACCATTTTACCCTTAAACTTTTACAAAAATTACAATTTTACCCCTAGGCTCGTAAATTGATTTTAATCAAATTTCCTCCTTTAACAAGCATAGCTAAACATTTATTACTCTTATAGCAACTCCCAATACTCATTATTTCACACATTTACCACCTATTTTACAACTTTTAGAAAAATGTCCTTTTTAGGTGTTTTCATGGAAAATCCTTTCACAAAAGTTGTTTATTTAACAACCAAGACTCATTTTCTTACACAAAATTTTAGTACACAACACTAATGCTCTCATGGAAAAACTCTAGACTTTCAACCATTTTGCAAAATGGTCCCCTCATTAGCTAGCTCAAGTCACAAAGGTTTCAAAAGTACAAAAATCATCAAAAATAATCATCAAGATGACATACTTGTAAAGGTGAGGAGTTGTTGAAAACCTTCAAGCTTCCATGGCTGTTTTTCTTGGGAAAAAAGTGTGGAAAGAAGGATGAGCAAAGATGATATCTTTTATTCTTTTATTTTATTATATTACATCAATTAATCACCTAATTTCCACCAACTTTGACCTATTTTCATTTCTTTGTCCCCTATGGTCGGCCAGCTCTATTTTTAAGGGTCTAATTGCACATTAAGGACCTAAAATTAAATTCTATAGCTATTTAACACCTCTAGCTTGTAAAATAAAACTTTTGCATTTATGCGATTTAGTCCTTTTTTTTTCAAAATTGAGCATGAAATCGCTAAAATTAATGCACCAAAGTTTTTCTGCACTCATATAATCATGCTATAACACAAAAAATAATATTAAAAATAATTTCTCCAGCCTCAGATTAGTGGTTTCAAAACCACTATTCTGACTAGCCCCAAAATCGAGCTGTTGCAATTAATAGACAAAAGACAACCATCCCTGTGGGATTGATATTTGACATACGCACATCTGTCTACTATACTTGCATTGACAGCATATGCTTGCACATAATTGCTGTGATGTTAAACAGCCGATCAATATCCTTAATTTTCTCAGCAGAACTTATTTTTTGGAATTAAAAGGAGTTAATGCATTTAATTAAAACGTTAATTTAGGTTTAAATGTCTCCTTGATTCACGGACATGTTTTGGCTCCATTAGTCAAAGATTTCCAAAAATTCTTCCGTTGAATTTATTTTAAAAACCAAATAATCTGACAGGGAAGATACACACTGAAATTTTCCAAGTTTTCGAGATATCTTTTCCCGGCATACTTTTCAATCTGTTTTCTAGTGATAGACGAAGGTAAGGCTATTGTTCGTTGATCACTGTAGTCATGCTACTCTCATGCTCATCTTGTTGTTGTATCTTGGAAGATAGTGGACCACCGTTTCTCCAGCATCAAAGGAGCTGCTGAATCTGTCTTAATGAGACTGTCTATACAGGCATCAACTACCAGTATAATATTTCAATTTTTATTTTCTATTTTCTAGTTTTATATATAATGTTCTTGGTTGATCTTGTGATTAATAAAAATTTTATATTACTATTATTTTACTAACGTTTGTGCAACATAATGAAAAATATATTACACAGGATCATCCAAAGACTTGAAAATATTACCGTTGTTTACGAACCAATTTTTGAAAGCTATTTTTAGTGAAAACCATAAGATGTTAACATTTAGATTATGTAACTAGAATTACATTATGAAGCAAAAAGATATAATTACATCCAATGTAAACCAAACTCGAACTTCAACCAAATCAAAATCCTAATCTAAAATGACTCAAAGCCCAAAAACACTTGGAATTGAAATGTAATACCCCTTACCCGTATCCTAAGCCGGAACCGGGCACGAAGCATTATCGAACTCGACCTGCTAGGTCATACAACCTTAGATTGTCAAAATCTATTCCGAATTTAAAACTTTTCCATTCTTGTAACTAACATCTTTTTTATGGGTCTACAGGGCTCTAATATATTCTCGAAAGGTTTCAGAAATAAATCGAAAACTTTTACACGTTTAGAAAAATTTTACCTATATAGGGGCCACACGCCCGTGGGGTAGATGGCACGCCCATGTATCATCTAACACGCCCGTGTTCGACGCCCATGGTTGACACTAACTTGAGTCACACAATCTGGACACATGCCTATATGGCTGGTCCGTGGTCATCTCTGGTTAATCCACATGGCCTGGGCATGCCCGTGTTCTCCATCCGTTGTGAACACTGACCACTTTACACGACCTTACCACATGCCTGTATGGATAGCCCGTGGTCTATTCTGACTTAAAATGCTAACATGCAAGGGACACACGACCAAGTCACACGCCCCTGGGTTGACCGTGTGTCACACATGGCCTAGACACATGCCCGTGTGTCTACCTACATGGAAAAGAACAAAGCTATTTGCTAAGCTCTTTACACCCATCTAACCCATACAACAAGTAATCAAATAACACATCCATAATCAACTCAAATTCAAACACAATCTCACATGGATAACTACATCTTTTCATATAATAAGGTAGCCATCAACCATGGCATTATACAAAATAGAGTATCCATCTATAGGCTAACACATCTTAGCCATTTACAACAAAATTCCTTAACTTGTCTAGCCTCTATACATGCCATATACAAAACATTAAGCCTATTGTACTAGAGTGTGTTGATAGTGTGGGCGATCTTCTGACTAATCCACGTGTCTCGATTCAACCCTCTTTCTCTATAGGATAAGGGAAAAGAAAAGGAGTAAGCTTTGAGCTTAGTAAGTTTACATGTAAACAATATAACATTATAGTATGTACTAATCATTTATATAACGTTTCATACTAAGCAAGAAACAATCTTTGTCCATAATCATGCTTACTCATTTTCCTCATTTTTTATATCCCAACCATACCATTAGCTTAATGTGTACATTCATTATCATGTTCTCTTACACTTAGCATCACAATATCATATAAAACCACATATCACAACCTCTTAATCAATTACTCATGGCCAAATTATTTGGTGGTTTTGCACTTAGCCCACCATCAGTCTTTATTAAGGTGGTATCGCACATAGCCCACCAAATGATAAATAAATGATGGTATCGCACTTAGCCCATCTTAATTAAGCAACAAGGTGGTAACGCACTTAGCCCACCATCAAATGCTGTCATAACATGTTCATATGACTATTTCATCATTCATCCAATAATTATTCAATGACTACCACATTCGATCTACTTAAACCACACATGTTCTCAATCATGCCATACACCAGTTAACAACATAATGTATATAAAGAAAGTGTACTATTTACACAAACTGACCTCGGTGCAAAACGTTGTAACTAATGGTTTAATCCGTCACCTTGCCTTTTCCACGGTCAAGGTTGATTCCACGCTCTTGTTGATCTATAACAATGAAATTCATTCATTTAGACCATACGATCACCATACATCAAATTCTACACTTGGGCAAAAATGACTATTTTGCCCTTGTATAATGGCAAAATTACAATTTTGCACCTAGGCTCATAAATTATTTTTAAATGTATTTTCTCAATAATTAAGCCTAGATGAACATTTAATTCTCTTACAACTACTCACAAATCTAACTATTCCATGCATTTATTGCACATTTTCAATCATTGCATTTGAGTCATACTTAGGTGTTTTCATCCAAACACCTTTCATAAAAGTTATTTCTCATCTTCCTAACATTCATTTTCTTCCCTAAAAACTTAGCTAACAACATAAATACTCTCATGGTAAGTCCTTAGACTTTCAATCATATCACAAATTGGTCCCCTCATTAGCAAGCTTAAGCTTTAGGGACTCTAAAAATACAAAAATCATCAACTAAAATCATCCAAATCACTTACTAGCAAGGAGATAAGTTGACTGAAAGTTTGAACCCCCAAATGCTCTATTTTCTCTTCAAATTTTCGGTGGAAAGAGATGAGTGAATAGTGAAAGATGATAGTTTTTCTTTTTACTAATTTTTTATTTATCTTTTCTCACCTAATTCACCCATTTTTGACCAAACATTTAATGCTCTTGTCTCCCTACACCACATGGCAGGCCAACACATTTTAATTTGCCTAATTGCACTTTAAAGACCTCCCAATCAACATTCTATAGCTTTTAGGTATCCCTACCTTATAAGATAGAACTTTCACACCTTATGCGATTTAGTCCTTTTTTATAATTAAGCATGCCATTGCTAAAATTTAAGCACCAAAATTTCCACATAATCATATTTTAATGCTATAACACATAAAATAACATCAAAATAATTTTCCCTAACCTTGGTTTAGTGGTCTAAAACCACTGTTCTAACTAGCCCTAAAATTTGGCTGTTACAACTCTCCCTCCCTTTAGAGATTTTTGCCCTCGAATATCTTACCTGTAAAGAGGTTTGGATATTACTCTCTCATGGATTCTTCCGGTTCCCACGTAGCCTCTTCTACACCATGTTTTTTCCATAACACTTTTACTAAGGCTATGTCCTTGTTTCTCAACTGTTTCACCTCTCAAGCCAAGATTTTAATCGGCTCCTCCTCATATGTCATATCCGGTCGTATCTCAATTTCTGTTGAAGGAATCACATGTGAAGGATCGGAGCGATAACGCCTTAACATCAATACATGGAACACATTGTGTATTTTCTCTAACTCTACATGTAAAGCCAACCGGTATGCCACTGGCCCAATCCTTTCGATAATCTCATACGGCCCTATGAATCTCGGACTTAATTTACCCTTTTGACCAAATCTCACTATTTTCTTCCACGGGGACACTTTTAGAAGTACCTTGTCACCCACTTGAAACTCAATTTCTTTTCTTTTCAAATTTGCGTATGACTTTTGTCTGTCTGAAGCAGCCTTCAGACTATCCCGGATCACTTTCACTTTCTCCTCAGTCTCTCTAACTAAATCAACCCCATGAATTTGCTTCTCACTCAACTCAGTCCAATACAAGGGAGTCTTTACAACCATATAAGGCTTCATACGGTGCCATTCATATGCTCAACTGATAACTGTTGCTGTAAGCAAATTCGACCAAGAGTAGGTATCTTTCCCAACTACCTTCGAACTCAAACACACAGCCTCGGAGCATATCCTCAAGAACTTGGATCACTCTCTCAGACTATCCGTCAGTTTGAGGATGGAATGCAGTACTAAAATACAACCTTGTACCTAAGGCCTCTTGTTACTTCTTTCAAAACCTCAAAGTAAATCTTGGGTCTCTATCCGAGATAATAGATATAGGCACTCCATGCAATCTTACCACTTTTGCAATTTACAATTCGGCTAACTTATCCAGTGAAAAATCAACACGCACCGGTATAAAGTGAGCCGACTTCGTTAACCTATCAACAACAACCCACACAGCATCTTTCTTTTTCGGAGTCAAAGGTAACCCCATCACAAAATCCATGGTGATCCGATCCCACTTCCACTCGGGAACCATCACTAGTTGAAGCAATCCCGAAGGCACTTGACTTATTGACAAATCAAACATCTTGTTACATACTCTGATATGTCCCTTTTCATTCCCGGCCACCAATAAAATTTCTTCAAATCATTGTACATTTTCGCACTGCCTGAGTGTACTAACAAATAACTACTATGTGCCTCATGTAAAATTTTTCGGATCAGCTCCTCATCTCTGGGTACACAAATTCTGTCATGAAACATCAAACAACCATCCGAACTTACTCAAAAATTAGAATCATTTATCGATTCACACTTGGCTCTTCTAGCTTGTATCTCACTATCATTCCTTTGAGCCTCACATATTTTTTGAACAAATAGTGGCCTAGCTCTCAACTCAGCCAATATAGTTCCATCATCAGACAATGCCAAACTCGTGTTGATGGCTCTCAAAGCATACAGGGATTTTCTACTCAGGGCATCCACAACCACATTCGCTTTTCCTAGATGGTAATCAATCTCTAAGTCTTAGTCCTTCAATAACTCAAGCCATCGCCATTGCCGTAAGTTCAAATCCTTTTAATCCATCAAATACTTCAAACTCTTATGATCTGTGAAGATTCGGCATTTCTCTCCATACAAATAATGTCTCCAAATCTTTAACGCAAAAATAATCACGACCAACTCCAAGTCATGAGTCAGATAATTCTTTTCATGCAGTTTTAACTGTCTCGAGGCGTAAGCGATTACCTTACCCTCTTGCATCAACAGACACCCGAGACCATTTAATGACGCGTCACTGTAGACCACAAACCCTTTGCCCGACTCGGGTTGCACCAAAATCGGTGCCGCGGTCAACAATGTTTTCAATCTCTCAAAATTCCGTTGACATTTCTCAGTCCATTCAAACTTAACATCTTTGTGCAACAGTCTCGTCATCGGAGTAGCAATCATGGAAAATCCCTTCACAAATCGTCTGTAGTACCCCGCTAAGCCCAAAAAGCTTCTGACTTCTGACACATTTCTTGGCGGTTTCCACTCTATAATAGCAAAGATTTTACTCGGATCAACTCTAATACCATATCCCGACACTATGTGTCCTAAGAATCTGACCTCTTGGAGCCAAAACTCGTTCTTACTAAATTTAGCATACAACTGCTTGTCTCTTAAAGTCTGCAAAACAATTCTTAGATGCTCCTCATGTTCACTCTCATCCTGAGAATAGACTAATATATCATCGATAAAAGCGACTACAAACTTATCCAAGTACGGTTGGAAGACATGGTTCATTAAATACATAAAAATTGCAGGAGCATTTGTTAATCCGAATGGCATGACTAGAAACTCATAATGGCCATACCTCGTCCGGAATGCCATTTTCGACACATCTTGCTCCTTAACCCTCAACTGGTAATAACTGGACCTCAGGTCTATCTTAGAGAACACCGTAGCTCCCTTCAATTGATCAAATAGGTCATCTATCCTCGGTAAAGGATATTTATTTTTCACTGTCACCTTGTTGAGTTCTTTGTAGTCTATACACAATCTCATCGACCCATCTTTCTTTTTCATAAATAGTACCAGAGCACCCCATGGTGAATAGCTCGATCTTGCAAAACCCTTATCTGTCAATTCTTGTAACTGAACCTTCAGTTCTTTCAACTCTAATGGTGCCATCCTATACGGAGCAGACGAAATTGGTGCCATTCCTAAAACTAACTCAATCCCAAACTCAACCTCTCTAACTGGGGGTAATCCGAGTAACTCTCCCAAGAATACATTTGAATACTCACATACAACCGGCACTATTTCAATATTTACTTCAGACTCTCGTGTATTTAACATGAAAGTGAGATAAGACTCGCACCCTTTTCTCAAATATTTCTCAACCACCATGGAATAAATCATCATCGGTAAACTATCTGACTCACTTGATACAACTAGAATAACATCTCCATTTTCACATTTTAATTCAATAAATTTACTACCACAATTCACTAAAACACTATGGGTAGTCAATCAATCCATACCAAGAATCAAATCACAATCATCAAACGGCAACAACATAAGGTTTTCCGGAAAACAATGACCCCTAATTGTCAAAGTACAGTCCCTACACACCTTGCCAACTAACACATGTTTACCTAATGGGTTCGACACCCTTACCACAAATTTAGTAGACTCAATAGTCATCCTCAAACTAGATGCCAATCTTATACAAATATAAGAATAGGTTGACCCCGGGTCAATCAAAGCAATAACAAAGGTGTCATAAATAGAAAATGTACCTGTTATTATATCTGGCGATGATGCCTCTTCTTGAGCACGAATAGCATAAGTCCTTGCTGGCGTCCGACCCTCTAGCCTCACAGTAGAGTCTCGTGATACACCTCTACCACTAATCCCACCTCTCGGGTTCTTTTGTGGCCTACCTCTAGAGGATGCACTGCTTGATCTTATCTCTTGCTTCTTCTCCTTGTCATCTCTTTTAGGGCAGTTTCGGATGAAATGGTCAGGGGAACCACATTTGTAACAATTTTGATTGTTTCCCCAACACTCCCTAGTGTGATGTCTGCCACAACTTGCAGTCTAGACTTTAGATTGCCCACACTTGCCATCGAGGTGGCCTGAACTCTTGAACCCGAGTATGTGTTGCCTCGCTCTCTTTGTGAATACCTGACTGATGCAGTCGCCTGAGGGTTCACTTCTTTGAACCTCTTAGATTGAGCTTGGTAAGATTTACTCATCGGTCTTTTTCTCGCATCCCTGGCCTCACTCACAATCTTCATCTTTTCCTTACTCAATTCTTCGGCCTTACTGGCCCTATTCACCAATACCACAAAATATTTCATCTCTAAAATCCCACTAAGAGTCTGACATCTTCACTCAACCCATTTTCAAATCTCTTGCATAAGATAGCTCCCGTGGATACACATTCTTGCGCGTACTTACTGAGCTTAACAAATTCGTGTTCATATTCCACCACAGTCATTTTTCCTTGCTTCAGCTCAAGGAATTCCTTCCGTTTCTGATCCATAAACCTCTAACTTATGTACTTCTTTCGGAACTCCTCTAAAAAGAAGTTCCACGTTACCCTCTCCATAGGAACCACAGATGTCAATGTTTTCCACCAATGGTATGCCGAGTCCCTCAGCAAAGACATAGCACATTTTAAGCTCTCCTCATATGTACAAGAGAATTCATCAAATACTCTCATCGAGTTCTCAAGCAAGAACTCGCCGCTTAGGGTCATCATCTATATTGGCTCTAAACTCCTCGGTCCCATGCTTCCAAATTTTGTCCACCGGGGGCTTCGTTATACTTACTAAATCTATACCTTGAGGAGCCACTGGAACTGGCTGAAGTATAGGAGGAGGTGAAGGAAGTTGAGCGTTGGGGTTTGCCCGTACATACTCAGTGTACTAGTTACTCATCATTTGGAGAAAGGCTTCTCGAGCTTATTCTCCTTGACCCCTAGTCTTGGGTCCACTCTACACAGGCGCAGTCCCTTGCGCGGGAGCAGGCCTAGTCCCTTGCGTAGGAGCCGGCACATTACTAGCTGCGTCATTAGCAGCCGATTGATCGGATCTATACACTATATAAAAACAAGTTTAAAATCATCAGAAGCTACCACACTATCATTATACGTTTATGGCATGTATAGCTAGACTCTTATACACGCTACGGTAGTCCTAGAACCGACTAAACCATAGCTCTGATACCACTAAATGTAACACTCCTTACCCGTATCCTACACCAAAACCGAGCACGAAGCATTACCGAACTCGACCTGCTAGGTCATACAACCTTAGATTGTCAAAATCTATTCCAAATTTAAAAATTTTCCATTCTCATAACTAGCATCCCTTTTATGGGTCTACAGGCCTCTAACATATTCTCGGAAGGTTTCAGAAATAATTTGAAAACTTTTACACGTTTAGAAAATTTTTACCTATACAGGGACTTCATGCCCGTGGGGTAGATGGCACGCCCGTGTATCATCTCACACGCCCACATGGCTAGTCCGTGGTAATCTCTGATTAATCCACACTGCCTGGACACGCCCGTGTTTTCCATCCGTGGTGAACACTGACCACTTTACACGGCCTAACCACACACTCGTGTGGATAGCCCGCGGTCTATTCTGACTTAAAATGGTAACATGTAGGGGACACACGACCAAGTCACACACCCCTGGGTTGACCGTGTGTCACACATGGCCTAGACACACACCCGTGTATCTACCCACATAGAAAAGAACAAAGCTATTTGCTAAGCTCTTTACACCCATCTAACTCATACAACAAGTACTCAAATAGCACATCCATAATCAACTCAAATTCAAACACAATCTCACATGGATAACTACATCTTTTCATATAATAAGGTAGCCATCAACCATGGCATTATACAAAATAGAGTATCCATCTATAGGCTAACACATCTTAGCCATTTACAACAAAATTCCTTAACTTGTCTAGCCTCTATACATGCCATATACAAAACATTAAGTCTATTGTACCAGAGTGTGCTGATAGTGCGGGCGATCTTCCGACTAATCCACATACCTCGATTCAACCCTCTTTCTCTATAAGACAAGGGAAAAGAAAATGAGTAAGCTTTGAGCTTAGTAAGTTTACATGTAAACAATATAAGATTATAATATATACTAATCATTTATATAAGGTTTCATACTAAGCAAGAAACAATCTTTATCCATAATCATGCTTACTCATTTTCCTCCTTTTCTATATCCCAACCATACCGTTAGCTTAATCTGTACATTCACTATCATGTTCCCCTGCATTTAACATCACAATATCGTATAAAACCACATATCACAACCTCTTAATCAATTACTCATGGCCAAATTATTCGGTGGTTTTGCACTTAGCCCACCATTAGTCTTTATTAGGGTGGTATCGCATATAGCCCACCAAAAGGTTAGTTACGGTGGTATCACACATAGCCCACCAAATGATAAATAAATGATGGTATCGCACTTAGCCCATCTTAATTAAGCAACAAGGTGGTAACGCACTTAGCCCACCATCAAATGCTGTCATAACATGTTCATATGACTATTTCATCATTCATCCAATAATTATTCAATGACTACCACATTCGATCTACTTAAACCACATATGTTCTCAATCATGCCATACACCAATTAAAAACATAATGTATATAAATAAAATGTATTGTTTACACATAAATTTACATCGGTGCAAAATGTTGTAACTAACGGTTTAATCCGTCACCTTGCCTTTTCCACGGTCAAGGTTGATTTCGCGCTCTTCTTGATCTACAACAATGAAATTCATTCATTTAGACCATTCTATGATCACCATACATCAAATTCTATACTTGGGCAAAAATGACCATTTTGCCCTTGTATAATGGCAAAATTACAATTTTGCCCATAGGCTCATAAATTATTTTTCAATACATTTTCTCAATAATTAAGCCTAGCTGAACATTTAATTCTCTTACAACTACTCACAAATCTAACTATTTCATGCATTTATTACACATTTTCAATCATTGCATTTAAGTCCTACTTAGGTGTTTTCATGCAAACACCTTTCACAAAAGTTGTTTCTCATCTCCCTAACATTCATTTTCTTCCCTAAAAACTCACCTAACAACATAAATACTCTCATGGTAAGTCCTTAGACTTTCAACCATATCACAAATTGGTCCCCTCATTAGCTAGCTTAAGCTTTAGGGACTCCAAAAATACAAAAATCATCAACTAAAATCATCCAAATCACTTAATAGCAAGGAGATAACTTGGCTGAAAGTTTGAACCCCCAAATGCTCTATTTTCTCTTCAAATTTTTGGTGGAAATAGATGAGTGAATAGTGAAAGATGATAGTTTTTATTTTTACTAATTTTTTATTCATCTTTTCTCACTTGATTCACCAAATTTTGACCAAACATTTAATGCTCTTGTCTCCCTACACCACATGGCTGGCCAACACATTCTAATTGGCCTAATTGTACTTTAAAGACCTCCCAATCATTATTTTATAGCTTTTAGGTATCCCTCCCTTATAAGATAGAACTTTCGCACATTATGCAATTTAGTTATTTTTCATAATTAAGCATGCCATTGCTAAAATTTAAGCACCAAAATTTCCACATAACCATATTTTAATGCTATAACACATAAAATAACATCAAAATAATTTTCCCTAACCTCGGTTTAGTGGTCTCAAAACCACTGATCTGACTAGTCCTAAAATCGGGCTGTTACATGAAAAGACTCAAATTCGAAAAAACTAGACCAGAACTGACACGATTCCCACCTCTACCAATGTGGGAAAGCCAAACTGTTTTTTCCATCACATTTCACTGTAGAAGCAATGAAGAACACTTGATTTTTGGAGTCAAAAAGTGTTTTTTCAACCAAACCCAAATGTCAGGATTTAGGTACTTTTGGAAGTGAAAATTGTTAAAATACCCTTATTTATATTAATTTTTTAAAAGGTATATAAAAAATAGACAAATTTATATTTAATGTATTATTATTATGTTTAAAATTCCTAATCATAGACAAATTTATCAAATAATTTAAATATAATTTATTATTATGTTTAAAATTTTAAAATATTTTATTTATCACTAATTTTATAAATAATTTTAATAATTAAATAAAAGGTAATTAAAATTTATATTTTATGTATCATTATTTTAAATTATTTAAATATAATTTTTACTTTTTACTATTATGCCTAAAAGCGACATTTTAACTTCCAATCCTAATTTTAGAAATAATGAAGAACACGAAAAATCCATAAACTACACTTTTTTTACAATATTTTTCTACCACACTTTTAAAAGAGTTTATTCTAAAAGTAGTTTTGAAAAACATTTTTAACCACAAAAACAATAAAAATTAACCCTTAATTTTTTTCAAATGTCAAGCCATAGTTTGGTTTTAAAAATATATGAATATAAATATTTAATTATTTTATAATTAAAGTATATAAACATAAATTTTCATTATTTAATATAAATTCAAGTCAAATCAATTTAAAATAATATTATGTTTTATCCAAAATTTAAGTCATAATATAACTATCGGGTTGGGTGAATAATCTAACCCATAAAGAGTCTAGTTTTGAAATACAAAATTTGAAAATAAAATTAGTAAAATCGATATTAAAGAATAAAGAGTTTGGAGTTGTTTAAGAATTTTTATAAATAAAATTAAAATATTGTCTTTATGATATATTTTCGTAACATATTATTATTTGGTGATATTTAAATTTAAAAGTTTAATAGTTTGTAATTTAAAATTCTTATTGTTTAGAAATGTGTTTTGATTAAATAATTCAAAGTAAATGTTGTTAGATATGAAAAGACATGGATCACAGTCCCATATTATATATAAAGTAATTTAGAACCAAACTGTTTTTTACTTTTTCATTTATTGGGAACTAAAAGAATTATTAAAAATATAGTGATGATGTAGGGTAAGGCATGGTTTTACTCACTTTTCATGTTACCAATGTTTCTTGCTTTTCAATTTAATAATTTTATTTTATATATTATTCTTCTTAATAACCATTAAATTTCTTTCATAACTATTTAGTAAATAGTATGATTAATTCTTTTAAAAACATAAAATAGGTGTAAAAGTTTGCCGCATCAATGTTACACCTGACCTAACCAGCTTTCGGTTGCACCCAATGAGTAACAGTTGTGTCTCAATCAAGTAGGGGGCCTTGCACATACTGGAACATCAATCGAGCATGCTTCTGGTCTTGCAAGAAATGATCAGTAACTAAGCAAAATTGAGTAGCCAAAACCTTAGAATTCTTTCAAAACAAGTTCCTATGAAACTATAGGCTCCAAGTAATGTCTAAAACCATATTTTTTACATAAGCATCATTATAAGACATAGAAAAGAAAGAACTCATTCAGCAAAGAGAAGCAAGATGTGATTAAGAGATTCTACTGCCTCACATCTTAAGCGACAAACATCAATATTGCACTCCTTTTTCAAGAGGTCACTCTTAGACGAGATAAAGCTATGCAAGCATCAACACAAAAAATCCTTAATCTTGGGAAGCAACTTAGGGTTCTAAATTTACCGGTAAGGTCCATTAACAATATGGTGCAAAACTGGCGTCATCGTTCAAATGGATAGAGCATACCGAACTTAACATTATAGGTGCCCTTTTTATTATAATGCTATATTAGTTGGTCAAATGGGCTGGTTCAGGATTCTACTGGCATTGTGAGGTGTCAGAATCCCTTCGACTAAGTGCTCGTTCCACTGCAACCCATAGCTCACTAACTTTCATTAATTCCATGCCTTCTAAAGAATTTGGAAAAAAACGTAGAAATTTGCATCAGTGGGCAATCAAGGGTCATTAAAAACTTGAACGTGATCCCCATCATCAACTCTCCATCGGGTTCCTTGCATGAACAATTACTCTCGCATGAATACTCTTCCAAATAAACGAAAGGTTGCAACTTTCAGTTAAATCAGTGAACTCACCTTCAAGAAAGTATTTAGCCTTGAAAATTCTACTAGGAAGAGAATCAGGGTTTGTTATAAACTTCCAATATTACTTGCAAATCATCTCCAAATTGAAACAATTCAAGTTCTAAAATACCCCCAAACTATTTTGGAATACAAAGTCTGTCCTATGAAGCCCAGTGAATTCCTTTTGTCTCCACGGACCTCAAGCCCCACTAGAATGAATTCATCATTCATTGCAAGGCTTCACAAGTACCCAACGGAACGAGAAAGACAATCATACAATGCACTGGTAAAGCTTGTGCAACGTTCTTCAAAGTCACTTCCTTCCTCAATCTACAAAATCAAGTTAGTCTTCTAGCTGAAAATTCTTTTACTAAGACTCTCTTTGATGAAAGAAAAAACTTGCTTCTTGTTTCACCCAACAAGTAAATTAATAATAAATGGAGGTTTAATTGCTTGTTTGGCTTAAATTGGGTATCTCTAGTTTTCTATACTATTAATAAATAAAATCCTAATGACATTGTTATAAGGTTGGTTGTTAAAAAAGGAAACAATTTTAATGAGCTTCCTCCTCGACATCAGAGAGATAAAGAGAGGTTGATTGTTAGGTGTGACATTGGTAAGTATAACCTATTTATTAAAGAATATTGATGTTATTTTTGAATCAACGATCAAACTCATGAATCAAAAATGAGATTTCGTCTTTGACTAGATTTTCGTTATATTGACTTCTTAACTTTTTATTTTTAATTTTTATTTTATCAATTTTATTTTTAATCTTAAACCTTCGTTTACTTTTAATTTGTTAATAGTATAGAAAACTAGAGGTCCCCAATTCTAGCCAACAAACACGCACAAGTGAGGTTCATTTAAACTAAATTACATATTCATATAATAGTAAATTTGCATATTGTGACATACACTATGCTATTTATCACAAGTATTTGCATAATTAAACAGTGGAGTGTGTCTCGCATTTTGGACGACACAGTGTTGACATAGTGACGAGGAAGAGCCGATGTCCTGACGATGCGGCACACGACATCCTAACAAGAAGAAACCAGCGTCCCGATGATGCGACATGTGATGTCTCGATGAACCGATAAACAACGTCACGACATGGCATCATGTTCTCTACTAAACCAGGTTTCTTATCCCAATTAAATTATGCTATCTTTTCCCAGTCGAAATCTGATTATTCTAGTGATATTTTAGTCATATATTCTCATAATTTTCAACCTATAAAATGGCCTTAATAACCCTAGAATTGATATCTTCATCACATTAAGATTAAGAGAAGATTAAGAGAGTTTTAAGGGAATTTCGTGTTTTAGTCAGAGTGCTTTGTTTCTAAGGTTTAGGGTTTTTTGTTTTTGGTTTTCTCCATTTTGTACTCTTTTATATTGTTTGCTCATTTACTGAAGCCTACTTTCCTTGCGATTTTATCCTCTTAATTGAGGAGTTTTCCATGTAAATATTTGTGTGCGCAATTTTCTTTTTCTCTTTCGTCATTGTTCGTAGTTTATACGGGTCGATCCCCAGCAAACTGATATCATAACTTGGTTTGGATTCCGCAATCGACTCGTCCAGGATGGTAACAATAAGATTTGGTATTGAAAAGTTTGATGAAATCACAAATTTTAGTTTGTGACAAGTTTTCTGGTTTAGAATGATCTAAAGAAAACCGTTACATGGAAAAAGCCCGTGGATACGAATAAGCCAAAATGAGATGAGCTTGATGAGAAGGCTTTGTCAATAATTTTATTATGCCTCACAAAGAATGTGTTGTAGGAGGTGCTTATAGAAAAAACGGCAGCAGCCTTATGGAGAAAATTGAAGACCTTATACATGAAAAAGTCTATGGCTAATCAATTGGTGTTGAAACAACAATTGAACACATTCCGTTTGGAAGAAGGTGAGTACCTTAGGGGTTACATCAGTCAATTTGTTACTCTCTTTAATGATTTGAAGAATGTCAAGGTTAATATGGAAGATGAAGATCATATTATACTATTATTGTGCTCTTTGCCCCTTTCATATAAGTCTTCCTAGGAGACTATGATTTATGATAGATATAAACTCTCGTTCGAAGATGTGAAGGGAAACTTGTTGAGCAAAGACAAACTCGACAATGAGTTTGGTTAGGATAGCAAAGCCAGATAGGCAAGCCTCAGTTTTGATTGGGAGAAGCAAGATTGGATCAAAGTCTAGGAATCGAGATAAGACATGTGGCTACTGTAAGAAGTTAGGTCACATTAAGGCAGAGTGTTATAAGTTGCAAAATAATAATAGAAGGGCTATTGAAAGAAATAAGAGAGTGGTAGTTGATGCTAATGTGGTCGAAACCAATGGTGATGATTAGTTGCTAGTGTTTACGACAGAAAGGTCTAAGCTTACGTCTAAGTGGATCCTAGATTCGGGGTGTTCTTACCATATGTGTCTCAGCAAGGACTAGTTCTACACATATAGTTTAGTTGAAGGTGAAGTTGTGCTAATGGGGAATAGTTCACCATGTAAGTTAATCAATATTGGTACCATTCAGATTAGGATGCATGACGGGATTATTAGGACATTGTTACATGTCAGACATGTGCTTGATTTAAGGAAAAACCTCATCTACTTGAGTATGTTAGACTCGAATAATTGTATAATCGTCATTAAGTCAAGTGGTATTAAGATATCTCGTGGAGCTCTCATTTTGATGAAAGGTTAAAATACTGATAATATGTATACTCTGCAATGTTTAATAGCATATGGGATTTGGTCATATGAGCAAGAAAGGTATATATACTCTACAAGGTTCAACAGTTCAAGCACTGCTCGAACTTGGTTAGGTATCCTTTAAAATCAAATTAGGCCCCCAATGGGGCTTGACAAAGAAGGCGTTGTGGAAATATGAGTCAATGTAGAGATTTGTAGAGTGTGCATTGCATTTTGGATGAAACAGAGTTGACGTCATGACGAGGAACAGTTGACATCCCAACGACGCGGCACATGACATCCCAATGAGAAGAAACTAACGTCTCGAAAACACGACATGTGACGTTCTGACGAGCCGGTGAACGACATCACGACGTAGTAGCATCTTCCCTACAAAATTGGGTTTCTTCTCCTAGTTAAACTCTACTATCTTTTCCCAGTTGAACTTCGATTATTCTAGGAATATTTTAATCATATATCACATGAATTTTATCTTATAAAAGAGCCTTAGTAATCTTAGAATTAATATCTTCATCACATTAAGATTAAGAGAATTGATTTGTCTCTAACTAACTACGATCACAATAAAGGCAAGCGCACCTATCGTTTAATAGTATAGTTATGGTAAGACCGAAAATATTGTATCCATAAGGACCAAGAGTACTAGTTATTACTATCTTCTTGTTATCTAGCCCAACAATTGGAATGCTTTCTTTTAAACTAAAATTAATTAAAAGCACGATAGAGAATGAATTGGGAAAATACTTTTTAGACAACTTTATGAGAGAGAAAATACCCAAGGAAGAATCCACCTAGACTTCACTTTTTACTTATGATTTATTCACTTGACTTAATCTTATTCATCCAATCAAATGAAAAATTCATCCAAAAAATAAACCAAGCATGGGGTAAAAATATGTATAAATTATGGTTTATCAAATATCCCCATACTTAAGCCTTTGCTTGTCCTCAAGTAAAACCCTCAACTCACGATTAAAATTAACTTCCTCAATTCATAATTCTCATCAATAATGTCTCATCATAATTCACAGATAGTTCATACATTGATAATTTAACTAAAAGAGTCTTAAAGATTCAAACAATCTAAGTCACAAATTTTGTAGCACGAAAACATAGGCGTTTTCCCTTACCTAAATAATCACCTTTGATTCAAAATCGACAAGAGTTGACATCCTCACTAAAGATTCACTCAAATCACTCGAAGTGTTTAAGGTTCAAATTAAGCACTTAAAAGTCAAAACATGAAAAGTTATTACTATAGGCTTGCATGAAAATCAAATCTCCACCACTATAAAATGAGATTATACACAAATCAAAAGGTCATAAAAAGGGTTATAACGAGGCTTGGGTTAAAGGTGTGGATAAAGGCTGAATTAGAATATTAGAATCGAGATTGAATTGACAATTTACCTAACTAAAAGAATGAACTAATACTAAATAATTACATTATCACTAATAACACAAGCTTTTTCTAAATATGTGAAATTAACCGTTTATGCTCAGAAAACTAATTTTTTTTAAGAATAAGAACACAATGTAAGATGAATTTAACAACTGAAATAAAGAAAAATAGTTAGGCAACTAATCAAGTCGAATCTCGACAAAAAGGGGAATCAATAAAGTAAGAGAAGCAAAAATTTGGTTTTGGGTTAATATTAATGGGTGAGTTAAGGAACGGTTTCTTAGGCTCAAAAGGGTTCACTAGGGGTCAATTATGAAGGTAGGCTTTTAATGGAATAAGTGAGTTAAAAACCTAGATGCCTTTATCAGTATATCAAATCAAAAGTGTGGTTTCAATATGCATAATCGAAGCAAGTTCTAGAATAACAAATCAATATTGACACACTCATAACCAAAAATAAAGTTGATAAATCGTAAAAGTAACATATTTTAATCCCACATTTAGCATACTTTTGGATGATTTATTCCCTGAATTGTGTAAAAAGGTGCTCTTAATATTTTGTTTTCATGTTTTATACTCAAGAAAGCACCTAGGGATGAAAAGAATAAGAAACGGGCCTAAAACAGACCAAATTGGGCCAAAGAAGAAATCGGCACGATCTCGGCCCAAGACCACACGGTCGTGCCTCATTAAATTACTAGAACACGGCCTGGACCCTGAAACACATGGGCGTGTCTCTTCAATAGACTCAACCACAGCCTGAAATCAATTCACACGGGCGTGTGCCCCTGCCGCGGCCAAGAGAAGTTCTATTCGGATTTGGATACTTGAAGGCAAAGAAACACATTCCAAAGCCTATTCAAACACCCGAGTAGGAATTATTCTTGAATTAGGATACTTAGGAGCCAAATAAAGCATTCCAAGAGCCTATATAAACACCCTAAGCATAACCTTCAAAGGGCGGTCAACTAGGCCAAGGAGCCGAGCTGAAAAGGTCAGATTTGTAGGAATCACTCTATGATAGCCAGTTGATCCATCTCAAAAGTCGAAATTATACTCAAGACGGCGGATCTCTCCTTCAATTCCTTCAGGGGGTTTTAGGTATTTCTTATGTTTTGTTTTATCTTTTCTTTTGATATATTTTCTTTTATTATTATGAACTAAGCCCTTTAGATACCTGAAGGGGATGAAACCTAAGATGAATCTTTTTATTGTTTTCTGAACTATATGATAAATATTTGATTTGTTCTTAACTATTTGTGCTTAATTCTTGTGTTAATATTTTTGGGATATTGATTCAAGTTGAATGTGCTTAGGTGGTGGAGCAAAAGTCCCTGCCTAAGAGTAGATCTAGCATAATTAAGCGGAGTTGATCACACGCCTAGAGATAGGGTGATGAGATTTTGCCGGATTAGGGTGAAACCTAATATGGGAGTCCATAGATCGAGTTAATGCGATTCTAGGGGTTTTAATTAGAAAGAGATTTCAATTAATCAACCTAAGGTTAGACCTTATTCGCCTCGAGAGAGGGTTTGATATAAATTAGAGAATCCTACGGATCAAATCAAGTGAATAAATCGTCTGGTTCAGTGTTAGATAACAAGTGAAGTCTAGGTGGATTCTTCCTAAACTTATCGTCTTAGTCAATTGAGTTTTCCTAAAGTTAATTTCTCAATTCTTTCTTTTTGTCTTTGCGTCTTTAGCTTAGTAGTTAGTTAAATTTAGATTAAACAATAACTTCACTTAATATTTAGGTTAAATAATAGAAAGAAGGTTAGTATTAGTACTTTTAGTTCCTTTGGGTTCGACAATCCGGTCTTGCCTAACCTATACTACTGTTCGATAGGTGCACTTGCCTTAAGTCATTGTCAGAGTTAGTTTCCAGGTTCGATCATTCTCTTTATAAATTTTAAAACTTGACAAAACAATGATCAAGTTTTTGGCGCCGTTGCTGGGGAACTAAAATATTAAGAAAGCCCTATTTTTATTACTTTAGCCATCATTTTTATTTTTCCACAATTTATTTTTATTTTAGTTTTAACCTTGCTAATTTTCTTTCTTTTTTTTCTAACACAGGTACCTCTAGTTTATGACTATAAGGAACCCGAACGGACCACTATTATACGACAGTGATATTGAAGCTACCGCTCACAGGAATCACAAAGAAATTAGGCGAGCCTTAAATTACACAGAAGAAGAACGAGAAGGCAGATCCAATCTTACTGAAGGGATGGACGAGAATAACCCACAACCACAAGATGTGGTAGAAAGCAATGCTACGCGTACTATGTATGATTATGCTAAGCCTCATTTAACAGGAGCAGAATTGAGTATTGTTAGGCCTGCTATAGCTGCTAATAATTTTGAATTAAAGCCTAACACTATACAAATTATTCAATAATTTGTTCAATTTGATGGTTTGCAGGAGGAAGACCCGAATACCCATATATCTAATTTTTTATAGTTCTGTGATACTTTCAAAATAAATGGCGTTTCTGATGATGCCATACGTCTTCGGTTATTTCCCTTTTCATTAAGGAATAAAGCCAAAAAGTGGTTAAACTCGTTACCACGAGGGTCAATCATCACATGGGATCAAATGACCGAAAATTTTTATTAAAATATTTCCCTGATAAACCATAAAAGTAACATATTTTAACCCCATATTTAGCATGCTTTTAAAATGATTTAGCCCATGATTTATGTAAAAAGGTGCTCTTAATCCTTTCTTTTCATGTTTTATACTCAGAAAAGCACCCAAGGACGAAAAGAATAAGAAACAGGCTTGAAACGGGCCAATTTGGGCCAAAGTGGAAATCAACACGGCTTGGACTTCAAGCCACACGACCATTCCTCAAAATTAACTAAGACACGGCCATGCCACGATTTACACGGCTGTGCCCCAATCGGTAAACTGAGACATGGCCTGAAGACGATTTACACTGGCTTGTGCCATGGCCGTGTCCCTACCGCGGCCAAGAGGAATTTCACTCGGATTTGGATACTTGAAGGCAAAGAAACACATTCCAAAGCCTATTCAAACACCCGAGTAGGAATTATACTTGAATTAGGATACTTAGAGGCCAAGTAAAAGCATCTCAAAATCCTATATAAAGAACCTAGAGGCCAACCGTCAGGGGGGCTGAGACATTTGGAATTCGACAGAAGCCGAAACTTTTGTGGGAATCACTCGAAGATAGCCAGTTGATCCATCTCAAGAAGCTGAAATTCTACTAAAGACGGCGGATCTCTCCTTCAATTGCTTCAGGGGGTTTTAGGGATTTCTTATGTTTTTTTGTATCTTTTCTCTTGAGATGTTTCATTTATTTTTTATGAACTAAAGCCTTCAGATACCTGAAGGGGATAAAACCTAGATGAATCTTGTTATTGTCTTCTGAATTATATGATAAATACTTGATTTGTTCTTAATTATGTGTGCTTAATTCTTGTGTTAATGTTTCCGGGATATTAATTCAAGTCAAATGTTCTTAGGTGGAGGAGGAATAGACCCTGCCTAAGAATAATCTAGAATAATTAAGCGGAGTCGTTCGCGTGCCTAGAGATAGGGTGACGATTTTTTTTGAATTAGGGTGAAACCTAATATGGGAGTCCATAGTTCGATTTACTGCTATTCTAGGGGTTATTAAGTGAGAAAGAGATTTCCGTTAATTAACCTAGGGTTAGACATTATTCGCCTCGAAAAAGGGTTTAATATACGTTAGAGAGTTTTACGGATCAAGTCAAGTGAATAAATCGTATGGTTCAGTGTTAAATAATAAGTGAAGTCTAGGTGGATTCATCCTGATGGTATCATCGTGATCAACTGAGTTTCTCTTCAAGTTATTTCCCAATTCATTCTTTTTTGTCTTTACATCTTAGTTTAGTAATTAATTAGTTAATCAACCAAATCATTTAATATTTAGGCTAAATAATAGAAAGAAAGTGAGTATTAGTACTTTTAGTTCCTTTGGGTTCGATAATCCGGTCTTGCCTAAGCTATACTATTGTTCGATAGGTACACTTGCCTTAAGTCATTGTCGAGAGTTAGTTTCCAGGTTCAATCATTCTCTTTATAAATTTTAAAACTCGACAATTTTAGACTGACAAGTTTTTGGCACCGTTGCCGGGGAACTAAAATATTAAGAAAGCTCTATTTTTATTACTTTAGCCATTTTTTTATTTCTATTTACTTTTTATTTTTTGCAATTTAATTTTATCTTTTTTAGTTTGCTAATTTTTCTTTTATTCAGTTTTGGTAGATAATTTTAGTCTATAAAAAAGATGGCACTGAATAATTATCAGTGGCAAGTTATGAGGACAATTCCTACTAAAGCAGCCAGTGTCTTCAACCTCGACGTGGTCACCAGGTTATCTAATCAATTAGAGATGATGAATAAAAAGATTGATGGTTCGTATAGTCTCTCGCAAGTACACCCAGAAATACAATATGATTCGAATTTAGGAGGCGTGGCGAATCCTGAGTACCCACCCTACGGATTTGGCAGGGAAAACGAGCAAGCTCACTATACGGGTAACTATTCTAGACCACAAAATAATTTTTATAATGACACTTATAATGCAGGTTGGAGGTACCATCCCAATTTCTTGTGGGATGATCAAAATAGCCAAAGATCGGAACTCCCTCTAGATTTTCAACAACCACCCCACCAACAGGAAGAGAAGTCGAACATTAAAGAGATGTTGACAAAATTCATCGCAGCCACAAATACCCGTCTCCAAGACACTGAGACCACCCTTAAGAATCGACAAACATCAATTGAAGGGATCAAGAACCAAGTTGGTGAACTTACTAAGTCAGTTGGGGAAATTACTAAGTAAGTTGGAAAACTTGCTAAGCTAATCTCAGAACTACCACAGGGAAGCTTGCCAAGCAATACTGAAACTAACCCGATAGAGCAAAATCAAGCCATTTACGATAGTGAAGGGTTAGATGTACCAAACCCAAGGGAAGAACCTGTGGTTAGTGAAGGTAAGGTTGAGGTGTACCATGATATACCAAAACTGGCAACTACAGAGTACCAACCTCGTATACTATATTCCGAAGCAATGAAGAAGGACAACACAGAGGTACAGTTTGGTAAGTTTCTTAAACTTTTAAATAAATTACATATTAACTTACCATTTCTTGAAGCTCTTTTGTAGATACCCGATTATAGAAAATTTTTAAAAGAGCTGTTGACAAACGAAGAGAAGCTAGATGAGGCATCGCATGTGGAGAGCTAAACACAATGTGCTCAGCAATTCTACAAAATAATTTGCCACAGAAATTAAAAGATCCAAGGAGTTTTACAATTCCATGTTTAATTGGTAGTTTATCTATTGATAATGCTTTAGCTAATTTAGGGGCAAGCATTAATGTTATGCCTTATAAAATGTTTAAACAACTAGGTTTAGGGAAACCTAGACAAACTAGGATAAGCATTCAATTAACTGATAAAACTATCAGAATTCCTAGGGGTTTAATAGAAAATGTTCTAATCAAAATTGATAAATTCGTATTCCCAGTAGACTTTTCGTTTTAGACATGGATGAGGACAATTCGATTCCTTTAATTTTAGGAAGACCCTTTCTAGCAACTGTCAAGACTAAATTGATGTTGGTACAAGAGAACTCATTCTTCGTGTAGGTGACGAATCAATCAGCCTACAAGCTCTTGACTCGGCCAAAACATCGACTGATGAAGGTGAGAAAGTAAATTTAGTTGATAACAAATTTGTTCAACATTCACCACAGGAAACACCACGAAGCCACAAACCTGAGCCTAATCATAGACCTCGTGCCAATAAAGAAGAATTACATGAGGAACAAAGCCTTAAGGTCGAAAAACTAGAAGAGTGGAAGACACACTTTAAAGAGAAACTACGAATACATGAAGTGAAACCGAAGAACCCCAGACGAGCTGATAGGAACAACAAATCACTTCAAAATAGGGGATCAAGTATTGTTGAATAAGGAAGACCCTCGAATCGCCAATTCAGACCTCAAGACAAATGAAGAAATTATTTTTGAGGTACTTAATGTCTTCCTATACGACACAGTCGAGGTAAGCAATCCTAAATTCAATACCTTTAAGGTAAACACTACTCGACTTAAACTATATATCCATAATCGAGTTGATCGCATGGGAAAGGATTTTCACCTCCTCAAACCACCATGACCATACAAATAACAGGTAAGTCTAGCTCAAGACTTTAAACGAGCACTTCTCGGAAGGCAACCCAAGCACTAACCCCATTTTTATTTTATTTATTTTATTTTTTCCCTTTTTAGCATTCAAATAAACCAAAAGTGCAGATTTCTAGACCATACGGTCGTGGCCTGTGGCCGTGTGGGCACCAAAAGTAGGTAAAAGGGCGTGGCCATAGATGTGTGGCAACAGGACAAGATTTTCCTCAAAACATGGGCCGTATCTCTATTTAAACCTCCTTCTTACTTTTTCTTTTCTAATTATCTTTCTTCTTTCATTTTCCATTATTTACTTTTACTTTTACTTTTATTTTTATCTTTATTTTTGTGTTCTTTATTATTTTCTTCTTATTCTTCATACCATTTTGATTTAGCTTAAGATACAATAGAACCAGACCAGCTACTTCGAGGATTCAATCTCAAATGGTTCGAGGCATTTCCCCACGTTCACCTCCAACCCTATTCGAATTCTTTTTCATTAACTTCATCCAAAATTTAGGAAGTTTCACTTCTCCCTATCTTTTGATTTTCTACTATGTTGATATTTATCTATCTTTGTACATTGAGGGCAATGTACATCTTAAGTGTGGGGGGTAAAAGTGGCTAACTTTTTGCATTATTCTTAAATCCCTGAATTATATCTAGTTCTTAAGTAATTTCCTCATATTACTAATTAGGATGAAATTTCTGATGATTTATGATTTTTATTGATATGTCTTAGATTAAGTTATAGATAATTGTGCATTGATGATTTAAACTTTAAGATACTAGAGAATCAAGCGTGATAAGTCTATTTTTCAGAAATAAAAATTTTCTAGGTTGTTGAACTGAATATTACTTTGAAGTTTGAGATTTACAGGGATTGATGTCAAGAACACCCATAATTTTTATGAGATTTTGAGCCTTATAGAGCATATATTGTTTTTCATGCTCACTTTATTGATTATGAGTGTGTCAACACTGAATTGTTATTCTAGAACTTGCATTGATTATGCATGTCGAGACCACATTTTTGATTTGATATACTGAGATCATAAAGACACCTAGGTTTTAATCCATTCACTCCACTAAAAAGCCTACCTTCACAAATTAACCCTTAGTGAACCCATTTGATCCTAACAACCCTTTTTATTAATTTACCTGCTAAAATTAACCCAAAACCCTTTGTATTTGTTATCACCATTCTTTTGACTACCCTTCTATCGAGAATTGATTTGATCAGTTGCCTAATTAGTTTATTTCAGTTGATAAAGTTCTTTCTTTATTATGTATTTACTTAGTTTGTTTTCTCGAAAAAAATCGATCAAAAAATAAAAGTATATTCAGCATTAGTAGTAAAAAGTGAGCTTGTGCATTTAAATTTCAATTATCAAGGAAAAAGCTCGTAATATAACACCCCAAACCCAGCCCATGCGGTATGACCGGATCTGACATGTCACATGAAGAAAACGTATAAAGAACTTGTGATTCTTACTAAAGTTGTCGTTATTTGGTTATAGTTAAGAAAACAAGTTTGGTTTATAGATATTTGATACAATACTACAAATTTCAAGAGGTTGATTGGTAAATCAAAATTTGAACTAGTGCACATTAAAACCGTGAGTTTTGAAAATATTGTTGATAATTCGATGGAAAATCCAAGTTAAGTTATTTATATATATTTGTTATAAAATCCATTTGTTAATCAATTTTGGAAAATCGTTATTTATGATCTCAGAAAAATCCCTGTTTAAAACAATTTAAGAAAAGTAATAAGTACGTCCAAACATCAAAATAAAAATCTCAGAAGCCTTATTACAACTTTAAAACCCAAAATAGTAAAAATAATGAAATAAAGCATAAAAGAAATTTACTATAGTTCGAAAATATTATTCCAAAAGTATGGCCTCCACCGAGTCATCCATGTCCCCACGTCCTCGTCACTGAGCATTACCTGCAAGGGTTTAGAAAAAGAAAGGGAGGTGAGTTACAAGAACTCAATGCATAATCCCCTTACCATCATCCACTGGGCCTGAACCCACATAGCATCATCTTGGGCTTAAGCCCATTTACATAACAGTATATATATATATATGAAATGTATGCAGCCCAACACATCCAACCATCATCCAACATCATCCATCCATATATATATATGAAATGTACACCAACACATCCATCCATCACACCCCACACAGTCACACATGGGGATCAAGTCAACCTACTCCGCCACATCAAATTTGAAGTCATGCTGCTATAATATATATTATTGTGGTCAAGCCACTGAAATCATAATTAAGCATGATAATAAACAAATTGTGGCTATGCCACCAGGTTACACTGCTCTCCATACAAATTTTTCCCATCCAATGCAAAATGTAAAAAATGCAACATACATAATAAATATCCATATATAAATATATAACCACCAATAATCTAGTGAATTATTTCGTTGAATCGGCCCATTAAAGCAATTTAATAATTTGGTCCATTAAGGCATTTTAGCAAATCGACCCATAGGGGCATTTTGGTAAATCAGCCCATAGGGGCATTTTGGTAAATTGGCCTATAGGGGCATTTTTGTTATTTAGCAATTTAATACCGATTTTGATAGAACTTTAGAAATCGTGTTGTTTAAGCAAATTTCTCAATTTATGCCATATTACGGTTAATAGATTTGTAAATAACAACGATCTATTTTTCAACATGATAGTGAATCGTGAATCTACGGGATTTTGGTGTGAGATTACACACCTGATTACGTAAGGACTAAACCTTCTTGATCGTCGGCACCTATGACATCATAACATTCGATTAACCAACCAAAGAGATTTTCTTAATTCAAATCTAAATCAAAGATCTAAAAATGCTTACCTTTAGTATCGTGAACGGTCACGATTTGTCTATTCTCACCGGATGATGGTCCACAACCCGGTGGAAAATCCCAAACTACCGATACCGCCCTTCATTTGAACTTGGGAGTAGAGATTGCAAGTCCACTCCTTTTTGCCCTTCTATCAATTTTATTTTAATAATGCTACCACTTGCCTCCATTGAAAGAGTCTCGGTTAGAATAATACTATGATGAGAGAATGCAATTGTTTAGGGATATGATTCGGCTTACCACTACCGAAGGAACAACGAGTGGATAAGAATAAGCGATCTAGTCCCTAAAATAACTAATTAGTCAAATCGATCCGTTTAGCAAACTAACCGAGCAATGAAATAGATCAAAATGAACCATGATGAAACTCTTTACCTTAACGATGATGAATCCTATTCTCACCGATTGAACTTATGGCTACTGATGAGTCAAAGGTATAAGATTCGGCTTTCCCACTATAACACTACAAAAAAGAAAATGATTAAGATATAAGGGAGTAGGAGAGAGTGATTTTTCGGTTTAGAAACAAAGTAGAACAACTAAATAGTGATGAACACATATTCGGCTAGGAAGAAAAGAAGATGAAAGGAATAGAATGAAGCCTTTACCCGATTCAACCAAAGAGAAATGTCCAACATGCAAAAAATGGGGAAGAGATAGTGGCTAAGAGGATTCGACTATTTTGAGAGAAAGAAACGAGAAAGATTCATCCTCCAAATATGGTCGACTAAAGAAAGAAGAGAGAAAGATAGGAGAAAGGGTGATAAAATAAGAAAAGAAGAGCAAAGTGGCTTGAGTGTTTCAGCAAAACAAAGGAAAAAGGCCAAAATGATTTGAGTGTTTCGGCCAAACAAAGGAAAAAGGTTGGGAAAAGAAACACAAAAATGTTCAAATAGAGAAAATACCTCTCATGCACAAAACTTGTAAAAAGCTATAGGAAATTCGGATCCTTCATTTCCCCCTACCAAAACCGTGTGCCCATAACACCCAAAAGATGATGGTTGACCAAAAATATTCTTTCCCCAAACACCTTCCAAAAATTCAGCCAACTTGTTTCCCTTCCCTTATCTCTTTCTTTTATTTCTTTCCTTGTTTTTCCCTTGCTTTCCTCCTTACCATATTCCTTAGTCTTCTTTCCATCATTAGAAAGTCTTCCTTTCCTTATTTATAGCCTTGGCTGACACTTTGGAAAGAAGCACAAAAATTAATCAAAAATTTGCAATAGGTGGCATTCGAACTCCACCCCTTAAGCCTCTTCTTGAAATGCCATACCACTCTGCTACTAGCTCCACATGTGCTAGCAAATTACACACTTATTTCCTTAAGCCTTGATGCCACTTACCTTCCCCCCTTAAGTGCTTAAACGCAAAAATTCTACTAAGGCCCAACTCAACCCCGAGCCTTCTTAGGATCCCTAAACATACACAACTAACACTATTAACTAGCCTATCACATGATATAATATAAAACATAAAATCCCAAATTTCAGGATGTTACACGTAGTATTATTAGTTTTAAAGTTTCAATTGATGTAATCATTTATTTTCCAGTTAGGTAAATTTGTCAAGTCAATCTCGATTCTAAACCTTCTAATTCAGCCTTTATCCACACCTTTAACCTAAGCCCCGTTACAACCCTGTCAAAGACCTTTTGATTTGTGTATCATCTCATATTACAGTGGTGGAGATTTGATTTCCAGGCAATCCTATGGGATTAACTTTTTAGGTTCGACTGTTGAGTGCTTAATTGTGAACCTTAAAACACTTTGAGTGGTTTGAGTGAATCTTTAGTGAGGATGTCAATCCTTGCCGGTTTTGAATTAAAGGTAACTATTTAGATAAGGGGAGACACCTATGTTTTTGTGCTACAAACATATGACTTAGAATTGTTTGAATCTTTATGAGTCTTTGAGCTAAATTATCCATGTATAAATTATCTTTGAATTATGATGAGGCATTATTGATAGGAATTGTGAATTATGAAAAGTTCATTTTAATTGTAAGCTGAGAATTTTGCTTGAGGACAAGCAAAAGCTTAAGTGTGGGGGTATTTGATAAACTGTAAAAGTAACATATTTTAACCCCATATTTAGCATGCTTTTGGATGATTTAGCCATTGATTTATGTAAAAAGGTGCTCTTAATCCTTTCTTTTCATGTTTTATACTCAGGAAAGCACCCAAGGACGAAAAGAACAAGAAATAGGCTTAAAATGGGCCAATTTGGGTCAAAGTGGAAATCGACACGGCCTGGACTTCAAGCCACACGATCGTGCCTCGATAATTAACTAAAACAAGGCCATGCCACGATTTACACGATCGTGCCCCAATCGACAGAACCGAGACACAGCCTGAAGATGATTTACACGGGCGTGTGCCATGGTCGTGTCCCTACCACGGCCAAGAGAAATTTCACTCGAATTTGGATACTTGAAGGCAAAGAAACACATTCCATAGCCTATTCAAACACCCGAGTAGGAATTATATTTGAATTAGGATACTTAAAGGCCAAGTAAAAGCATCTCAAAAGCCTATATGAAGAACCTAGAGGCCAACCATCAGGGGGGGCCGAGACATTCGAAATTCAGGAGAAGCTGGAACTTTTATAGGAATCACTCGAAGATAGCCAGTTGATCCATCTCAAGAAGCCGGAATTCTACTCGAGACGGCGGATCTCTCCTTCAATTCCTTAAAGGGGTTTTAGGGATTTCTTATGTTTTGTTTTATCTTTTCTCTTGAGATGTTTCCTTTATTTGTTATGAACTAAACCCTTCAGATACCTGAAGGGGATGAAACCTAGATGAATCTTGTTATTATCTTCTGAATTATATGATAAGTACTTGATTTGTTCTTAATTATGTGTGCTTAATTCTTGTGTTAATGTTTCCGGGATATTAATTCAAGTCAAATGTTCTTAGGTGGAGGAGGAATAGACCCTGCCTAAGAATAGATCTAGTGCAATTAAGTGGAATCATTCGTGCGTCTAGAGATAGGGTGACGAGATTTTGCCAGATTAGGGTGAAACCTAATATGGGAGTCCATAGTTCGATTTACTGCTATTCTAGGGGGTTATTAAATGAGAAAGAGATTTCTGTTAATTAACCTAGGGTTAGATGTTATTCGCCTCGAGAGAGGGTTTAATATATGTTAGGGAGTCTTGCGGATCAAGTCAAGTGAATAAATCGTATGGTTCAGTGTTAGATAATAAGTGAAGTCTAGGTGGATTCTTCCTGATGGTATCATCATGATCAACTAAGTTTCTCTTCAAGTTATTTCCCAATTCATTATTTTTTGTCTTTGCATCTTAGTTTAGTAATTAATTAGTTAATCAACCAAATTATTTAATATTTAGGCTAAATAATAGAAAGAAAGTGAGTATTAGTACTTTTAGTTCCTTTGGGTTCGATAATCTGGTCTTGCCTAAGCTATACTACTGTCCGATAAGTACACTTTCCTTAAGTCGTTGTCAGAGTTAGTTTCCAGGTTTGATCATTCTCTTTATAAATTTTAAAACTTGACAATTTTAGACCGATCATTCCTACTGGCCAAAATAGCCAAATTACGGAATGATATCTCTTCTTTTGTGCAGATGGACTTAGAGACATTATACGATGCATGAGAGAGATACCAGGATCTCTTGAGAAGGTGTCTGCACCATGGTTTACCCTTATGGCTCCAAGTCCAAACTTTCTATAACGGTGTAAACCCCTCAACGAGGCAACTAATTGATTCAACCACCGGTGGAACCCTAAATAATAGAACTCCTGAGGTAGCCTACGAGTTTATTGAAGAGATGTCACTAAATAACTATCAGTGGCAGGTTATAAGGACAAAACCAAAAAAATCAGCTGGAGTTTTCAACCTCGACGTAGTAACCATGCTATCAACACAGGTAGAGATGATGAATAAAAAGCTTGATAGTTTGTGTTCTTCGCAGGTACATCCAGTAATGAAGTGCAACGCAAGTGGAACTGTGGCGAATCCTGAGTACCCACCCTACCAACCGGGCACAGAAAGTGAACAGATGAACTATATAGGTAATAATTTCAAATCTAATAATAACCCTTATAGTAATACTTATAATCCAGGTTGGAGGAACCACCCAAATTTTTCATGGGGAGGTCAAGGTAATCAGAGACAACAACCTCCTCAAAATTTCCATAATCAGCCATATCCACAAGAAAAGAAGTTGAACCTTGAAGAGATGTTGACAAAATTCATGGCAGCCACAGAAAACCATTTCCAAGACACTGAGACAACACTTAAAAACCAACAAACATCGATTGAAGGGATCAAGAACCAAGTTGGGGAACTTACTAAGTCAGTTGGACAACTTGCAAAGTTAATTTCCGGAAGACCACAAGGGCGTCTACCAAGCAACACTGAGATTAACCCAAAGGAGCAAATCCAAGCCATAACAGCTCAGAAAAATGTAGGGTTAGATGAACCCAATTCAATACAAGAAAGTAAGGTAGAAAAAGGTAAAGTTGACGTAACCCAAGAAAAGCCAAAATTGAAATCAAAAAGTACTAACCTCGCATACCTTATCCCAAAGTGTTGAAGAGAGACGATATAGAGGAACAGTTCGGTAAGTTTCTTAAACTTTTAAAAAAATTACATATTAACTTACCGCTTCTTGAAACTCTTTCACAGATGCCAGATTCGAGGAAATTTTTAAAACAACTCTTGATGAACAAGCGTAAGTTAGACGAGGAGCCACATGTGGAATTAAACGCAATGTGCTCAGCAATTCTACAAAATAGACTACCACAAAGCTAAAAGATCTAGGGAGTTTTACAATTCCATGTTTAATTGGTAGACTGATAGTTGATAATGTCTTTGCTGATTTAGGGGCAAGTATAAATGTCATGCCTTATAAAATGTTTAAACAACTAGGTCTAGGGAAACCCAAACAAACTAGGATGAGTATTCAATTAGCTAATAAAACTATTAGAATTCTTAGGGGTATTATCGAAGATGTTCTTGTAAAAATTGATAAATTCATTTTCCCAGTAGATTTTGTTGTCTTAGACATGGATGAGGATAATTTGATTCCTTTAATTTTAGGAAGACCCTTTTTAGCAACTGCCAAGACTAAAATTGATGTTGGCACAGGAGAACTCATTCTTTGTGTAGGTGACGAATTGATCAGTCTACAAGCTCTTGACTCAACCAAGACATCAATTGATGAATGTGAGAAAGCAAATTCCATTGATGACCAATTTGTTCACCTTTCACCATAGGATCCACCACAAAGCCGTAAACCTGAGCCGGATCATAGACCTCATGCAAATAAAGAAGAACTATGTAAGGAACGAAGCCTTAAGGTCGACGAATTAGAAGCATGTAAGACACACTATAAAGAGGAATCGGATCCGCGCGAAGCAAAACCAAAGGAGCCCCTAGAAAGATCATAGGAACGTCGAACCACTTCAAAATAGGAGATCAGGTACTGTTAAAGAAGGAAGATCCATGAATTACCACGTTAGACCTAAATATAAACGAAAGAATCCCTCTTGAGGTACCCAATATCTTCCCATACGGAACAGTCGAGGTAAGCAATCCCATATCCGATACTTTTAAGGTAAACGCTTCTCGAATTAAACTTTATCATAAAAATAGAATTTACAGCATCAAGGAAGATATTCAAACTTTTAAACCACCCTAATTTTTGTGAATACGAGGAAAGTCTAGCTTAAGACTTTAAACGAGCGCTTCTCGGGAGGTAATTTGAGCACTAACCCTATTTATTTACACATTTTTTTCATTTTATTTTCTTTTATTCTCTTTGTCTTAAACACCTAGTTTTAAAAAAACCAAAAAAGTAGATTTCTAGACTACACGACCTCACATACGGCCATGGCCGTGGTCGTGTGGAAGTATAGAATCTCCGTAATGACAATGGTAGAAGAGGTACAAGTCAGAGAGAATCAAATCTTTGAGTCACAGACTTCAACCACCACCCTACGGGCACCAAAAAACCCCACGACCGTGCAACGCTGCCATGGATGACACTGACTTATCACCAACGGGCGTGGCAACATATAAAATGGGTTTGGGTGAACCAACATGCCTAGACACATGGCCATGTGACAAGGCCGTGTGAGTTGACACGCCCACGGTCCATGGGTGTGGGGAGCATTAAACCCCAAAAATCTATTTAAACCCAACCTCTCTTTCCCCTTCTTCTCACCAACTACCCATCTTTTCTTTTTGGCTTTCTTTTTCTCAAATTTCTCTCTTCTCCATAACAAGTCTCTATACTCTTGAGCCTACACATATCCATGTCAAAGAAGCGAAAAGGCCAAGTGCAGTCTCTTCAAGGGATACTGATCTACATAAGTTCATACCGGCCGCTTCAGCTACTAGACAAGCCAAGGGTCTTTGAGACCATTAAATTTTCCTTCTATTCTTCTCGTCTCCTTTATTTTCCTTATTGTTACTTCTCTTCTGCTTAATTTAGTCTATCTTATTTTAATTTCTTAATTTTAGGTTCTTAAGGCTACTAGGGAATCACGCACCATGGCCTTAGAAATCACACCCACCTCGCGAACTATCCAAGAATAAGGACTCCTCAGTTCATTTACCTATTCTTATAAGTTTATTTTCCTTCACTTTAGCTTGCTTTTCTTTAAATATTTATTTCGTATATTTTGAATCTTTATTAATAATTCTTGGCTAATCCGTCACGAGCTTCCCAATTTCTTCATCTAGCACAATGACTGTTGGCATCCACCACAGCACCACCGCCTCCTCTTCCAAATCAGGCCGAGAATAGTGATCCCAAAAAAAAATTCAGGAAGTGTCACTTCTCCCCTTCTCTTTTAATTTCAGTATCACATGATTATTTATCTTTGTACATTGAGGGCAATGTACATCTTAAGTGTGGGGGGTAAAAGTGCCTAACTTTTAGCATTATTCTCAAATCCTTGAATTATATCTTGTTCTTAAGAAATTTTCTCATATTACTAATTAGGATGAAACTTCTGATGATTTATTATTCTTATTGATATGTTTTTGAGTAAGTCATAGTTAATTGTGCATTGATAATTTATACTTTAAGATACTAGAGAATCAAGCATGATAAGTCTATTTTTTAGAAATAAAAAAATTTTCTAGGTTGTCTACCTGAATTTGAATATTACTTTAAAGTTTGAAATTTACGAGGTTGACATAAAAAACACCCATAATTTTTGTGAGATTTTGAGCCTTATAGAGCATACATTCTTTTTCGTGCTCACTTTATTGATTATAAGTGTGTCAACATTGATTTGTTATTCTAGAACTTGCCTCGATTATACATGTCAAGACCACATTTTTTATTTGATATACTGAGATGATAAAGGCACCTAGGTTTTAACCCACTCACTCCACTAAAAGCCTACCTTCACAATTAACCCTTAGTGATTTGTTATCACCATTCCTTTGACTACCCTTCTATTTGTTATCAATTGATTTGACTACCCTTCTATCGAAATTGATTACTTTATTTACTTTATTTTGATAAAGTTCATTCTTATATTATGTAAATATTTGATTTGTTCTTAAAAAAATGAAGTATATTCATTATTAGTTCTATGTTCTAAGAGCTTGTACGTTTAAATTCAACATCTTGAAGAAGAAGCTCGTATTATTAGTATTTTAAATTTTCATGTGATGTAATTATTCAGGTTATCAGCTCATATTTTCTAAAGTTAGGTAACTTGTCAATTCAAACTTGATTTTAACCTTCCAATTCAGCCTTTATCCACACCTTTAACCCAAGCCCCGTTACAACCCTGTTAAAGACCTTTTGATTTGTGTATCATCTCATATTACAGTGGTGGAGATTTGATTTTCAGGCAAGCCTATGAGATTAACTTTTCAGGTTCGACTTATAAGTGCTTTTTCCTAAACCTTAAATACTTCGAGTGATTTGAGTGAATATTTAGTGAGTATGTCAATCTTTATCAGTTTTGAATCAGAGGTAATTATTTAGATAAAGGGAGACACCTATGTTTTCATGCTACAAATATATGACTTAGAATTGTTTGAATCTTCAGGAGTCTTTGAGTTAAATTATCCATGTATAAATTATCTATGAATTATGATGAGGCATTGTTAATGAGAATTATAAATTGTGGAAAGTTCGTTTTAATTGTAAGTTGAGAATTTTGCTTGAGGACAAGCAAAAGCTTAAGTGTGGGGGTATTTGATAAACCGTAAAAGTAACATATTTTAATCCCACATTTAGCATACTTTTGGATGATTTATTCCCTGAATTATGTAAAAAGGTGCTCTTAATCCTTTCTTTTCATGTTTTATACTCAGGAAAGCACCTAGGGACGAAAAGAACGAGAAACAGGCCTAAAACGGACCAAATTGGGCCAAAGAAGAAATTGACACGGCTTGGGCCCAAGATCACATGACCGTGCCTCATTAAATTACTAGAACATGGCCTGGACCCCGAAACATACGGGCGTGTCTCTTCAGCAGGCTCGACCACGACCTGAAATCGATTCACACGGGCGTATGCCATGACCGTGTCCCTATCGCGGCCAAGAGAAGTTTTACTCGGATTTTGATACTTGAAGGCAAAAAAACACATTCCAAAGTCTATTCAAACACCCGAGTAGGAATTATACTTGAATTAGGATACTTAGGGGCCAAATAAAGCATTCCAAGAGCCTATATAAACACCCTAAGCATAACCTTCAAAAAGGGGCTCAGCTAGGCCAAGGAGTCGTGCCGAAAAGGTAAGATTTGTGGGAATCACTCGAAGATAGCCAATTGATCTATCTCAAGATGCCGAAATTATACTCAAGACGGTAGATCTCTCCTTCAGTTCCTTCAGGGGGTTTTAAGGATTTCTTATGTTTTGTTTTATCTTTTCTTCTAAGATGTTTTCTTTTATTATTATGAACTAAGCCCTTCAGATGCCTGAAGGGGATGAAACCTAAGATGAATCTTGTTATTGTTTTTTGAACTATATGATAAATATTTGATTTGTTCTTAATTATGTGTGCTTAATTCTTGTGTTAATATTTTTGGGATATTGATTCAAGTTGAATGTGCTTAGGTGGTGGAGCAAAAGTCCCTGCCTAAGGGTAGATCTAGCATAATTAAGTGGAGTTGATCTCGCGCCTAGAGATTGGGTGACTAGATTTTGCCAGATTAGGGTTAAACCTAATATGGGAGTCCATAGATCGAGTTAATGAGATTCTAGGGGTTTTAATTAGAAAGAGATTTCAATTAATCAACCTAAGGTTCGACGTTATTCGCCTCGAGAGAGGGTTTGATATAAATTAGGGAATCCTACAGATCAAGTCAAGTGAATAAATCATCTGGTTCAGTGTTAGATAACAAGTGAAGTCTAGGTGGATTCTTCCTAAGGGTATCGTCTTAGTCAACTGAGTTCTCCTAAAGTTATTTCCTCATTCTTTTTGTCTTTACGTCTTTAGCTTAGTATTTAGTTAAATTTAGATTAAACAACAACTTCACTTAAAATTTAGGCTAAATAATAGAAAAAAGGTTAGTATTAGTACTTTTAGTTCCTTTGGGTTTGACAATCCGTTGTTGCCTAATCTATACTACTGTTCGATAGGTGCACTTGCCTTAAGTCATTGTCAGAGTTAGTTTTCAGGTTCGATAATTCTCTTTATAAATTTTAAAACTCGACAAAGCAATGATCAAAAGTGAGCAAGAAAAATATATGCTCTAAAAGGCTCAAAGTCTCACAAAATTTATGGTTTTTAATGTCAACCTTACAAATTCCAAACTTCAATATAATATTTAAATTTAGGGAAACAACTTAATAAATTTTTAATTCTAAAAATAGACTTATCATGCTTGATTCTCTACTGTCTTAAAGTACAAACCATCAATGCACAATTACCTATGACTTAATCCAAAACATATCAATGAAAATCATAAGTTAATAGAAGATTCATTCTAACAGTAATATAAGAAAATCACTTACGAACAAGACATAATTCAGGGATTTTTTATATAATTAACCTCCCCACACTTAAGATGTACATTGTCCTCAATGTACAAAATAGATAATGACAAAAATATAAGAATATCATAAGATAGGGATAGAAGTGAAACTTCCTAAATTTTGGATGGAATCTGTGAAAAGAAGTTTAATGAATTTAGGCAGCGGTGAAGGTGGGGAAGGATACTCTGGTAGCACCTCGAACCCTTTGGAATTGAGTCAATGAAGTAGCCGGCGTGAACTTATGATGAAGCTGTGGTATATCTGCTGTAAAGTGGTCATGCACGGGGAGACTGCGCCGGGATCTTTTCGCTTTTTCGAAGCGGAGATGGCGGCCGTGGTCTTGCCTCCATATTAGTCACTGTGTACCTAAAAATTATTTGCAATAAGTAATTCAAGCATCACCACAAGTAATATCGAAATAGTTCTAAATAACATGTTATTCCTAACATAGTGAATTTAAAAATTAAGCAAAAAGCAGTATTTAAATTAATGATACTAACGTATGGTGGTGCCCTAAACTAAATCTAAATGGAATGAATAATAAGAACAAAATAATAAAGAAAGTAAAAATAAATAATGGGAAATAACTATGAATTCAAAATAAAGGGGAAGAAAAGTGACCAACAGTGGCAAGGATGGTGGCTGGTGTGGTGGCGGTGTAAAGAAAGAATAAGAGAAAGGGGAAAGGGAAGGGAGAGAGAAAGAGGGAAAGAAGAGGGAAAGGAAAGAGTTTCGGGTTGAGGGAGAAAGAAAAAAGGAGGGAGGAGGGAGGAGGTTGGTCAGTGGTGGCTGGAGGTGGGAAGGGGGAAAGCTACGGTGGCTAGGGTTGGGGGGAAATTTGGGGGAGAAGGTGAATAGTAAAAGGGGTTAAATAGGGATTGGGGCACATGGTCGTGGCCCACGCATGTGTTTCTTAGGCGTGTTGGCTCACACGGCCAAATCGCTCGACTGTGCGATTCTTTGTTTGTTTCTCCTATAGCCGTAGAGGTTTCCATGCCCATATTAATTAATCAGTATCGACCACGACCTATAGGCACAGGCGTGTCAAACTCCCATGTGACTTACTCAGCTTTGCCCACGATCTTAAGGCACGCCCATGTGGATTTATCGCTTCCCATGTTTTTTAGTCAGTATCGACCACAGTCTTATCGCACTGCCATGACATTTTGTCGCAGTCCGTGTTTTGGGGCAAATTTTTGTCCTGTCCTCGCACAGCTTTCGCCATGCTGATGTACCTACCTGTGGTGCCCACACGACCACGGACACGCCCGTGTGCAAGGCCATGTGGTTGGGGAAACCTGCGCTTTATTAATTTGGTTAGTTTTTTTAATTAGGTGCTCAATATTGAAAATATGGACATTAATGGGGTTAGTGCTCAGGTTGCCTCCCGAGAAGCACTTATTTAGAGTCTAAGCTCGACTAAACTTTCATTCGTATAATCATGGAGGTTTGAGGAGTTGAAATTCCTCATTCCTGCTATCAATTTTGTTAAAATAAGTTTTAGACGAGTACCGTTTACCTTGAAGGTACCAAATTTGGGATGAGTTACCTCGACTGTACCGTATGGGAAAACATTTAGTACCATGAAAGAGGTTTTTCGATTGGGTTCAGAAGTGGCAATATGAGGGTCTGCATTATCCATTAGAACTCGGTCTCCAACCTTAATTTGGGTCATTTTGTTTTTAGGACTCCATGGACTAAAAACAAATAACTTTAGCTTGATTAATTGAAATTTCTTTCTAATTAAAACCCCTATTGTCGCATTAACTCGATCTATGGATTCCCTTATTAGATTTGACTCTAATCCGATAGATTTATGTCATCTTATATCTAAGATTGCATTCAACTCCGCTTAATTGTGTTGATCTACTCTTAAACAGGGACTTTTGCTCCTCTGCATAAGCACATTCGACTTGAATTAATAACCTGAATTATTAAAACAAGAATAAGAACTCACAATTAAGAATAAGAACAAGTATTTATCTTATAAATCAAATAGTAATAAGATCCATCTTAGGCTTCATCCCCTTAGGTATTTAAGGGATTTAGTTCATACTGATAGAGGAAAACATCTTAAAATAAGGAAAACTACAAAACATAAGAAAACCCAAAAACTTCAAGAGAAATTGATAGGAGATCTTTAGTCTTGATGGAGATCCTTCTTCCAAGCTGCTCCCAATGGCTGTCTTCGAGTATTTTCTACTTTCTACTCTGTGTGTCCCCCTTAGGCTCTCTCCTTAGGTGTTTTTATAGGCTTTGGAGCGCCTTTCTTGGCCTACAAGTAACCTTTTCTGAATGAAATTAGACTTAGGTGCATAGGGACACACCCATGTGACACGCCGTGTTCGATAGCATAGGCCGTGCTTGATTCTGCTCACCACACAGGGCCATGTGGTCTTCCTATGTACTATAGTCCAGGCTGTGTTGATTTCTGAGGTAGGCCCATTTTGTCCCTTTTTGTCCCGTTTATTGTTCTTTTCAACTCCGTAAGATCTCCTAAGTGTAAAACATGAAATTAAATGATCAGGAGCATCAAATTCATCAAATCAAATGAAAACTTCATCGAAAAAATAAGCCAAGCATTGGGTAAAAATATGTATAAATTATGGTTTATCAAGAATATGAAGAGAGTTTTGAGAGAGCTTTAAGAGAGCTTTAAGAGAATTTCGTGTTTTAGTTAGGGAGCTTTATTTTTGAGGTTTAGGATTTTTTATTTTTTGTTATTGATGGTTTCAAACTAACTAATATTTCGATAAAGGCAAGCGCACCTATTGAACAATAGTATAGCTGTGGTGAGTCTGGAATATCGTATCCTCAAGGACTAAAATTACTAGTAATAACTATCTTTTTATTATCTAGCCTAATAATTAAAGGATTTATTTTTAATCTAAAATCTAACTGACTAATTAACTATGAACACGACAGAGAGTGAAGAGAGTATCGAATGAATAAAGACAATACCCAAGGAAGAATCCACCTAGACTCCACTTATTATTCTGACTCTGAATTAAATGATTTATTCACTTGACTTGATGCATAAAAATCCCTAAATTATGTTAATATCTCTTTCGAGACTAAAAACAACTGACTCTAGGTTGATTAATTGAAATTTCTTTCTAATTAAAACCCCTATCATCGCATTAACTCGATCTATGGATTCCTTATTAGATTTGACTCTAATCCGGAAGATTTATGCCGCCCTATTTTTAGGGTTGCTGTAACACCCCTAACCCGTGTCTGTCGTCGGACTAGGGTTACGAGGCCTTACCGGACAATACACATTTCAATATGGTCATATATTGCAATTCATGCACAATGCCATTATAATCAAATAGCAATTATCTACTCTATCAAATCAGCCAAATTTGCACATTTATAATGCATAGCCAAATAAGATCATACATGCTATATTTCCTACATTACATGTACTGAGAAATATCGACTTCTTTACCATACTGATCATTTGATTCAATTATGCACAAAGTGTTATTAACTCCTTTACCAACAACTTTAAACTTGAATAGTAACCATCTACTCAATCATATACATCACATTCACCATATGAACCACATGACTAACAAAATCATATCATGCTTATTTTACTCTTTCACATATATAGAACATTTTATTAACTTACCTTATTAGTATCATTTATCAATTCACAAATGCAAAATGTAGCATGTATCAACCTTACCAAAATGAGCCAATTATAAGCCATACATATCACTACTCAATGCTGAATTTATAATCAAACACCACATGTTTAAAGACCATAAGGACATACTTCCAAAATAGACTTATAGCAAAATCGAAAATATACCAACATTAACATTACAATCAAGCCATTTTCGCATGGCTATACATACGCAAATCAAAAACCATATTAAAACTAGCCTATACATGCCACATAACCAAAACTCGAAGATTTTATTTACCGGAACAATAACCGGATAGTGTGATAAGGCCTCCTGCGACTTCCAACCCGAGCAAATCTCTGAAAATCTATAAACATAGGACAAACGCACAGAGTAAGCTTTGAAAGCTTAGTAAGTTGGCATATTAATAATAATAAGCAATTTGATTAACAATATTAACCCATTTCTCAATGAATATGCTCGAGGAAATAGAATTAATATTCACATGATTTCACCTTTTCGTTAAGTTCAGCTTAGGCTATTTTTCTGAGTCACAGTCACTGATTTAATTATTTCATAAGCTACAGAACTCAAAATTACGTTCCATGAATTTTCCTGAAATTAGACCCATATACCTTATTTCCATAAAATTTGTAAAATTTTTGGTCTGGTCAATCAATACCAGATTTTTCTTAAATTTTCCCTCATTTTACTGTTTGACAATTCTGACTTATCTTTACAAAAACCCAGTTATAACATTGTACAGAATTAAAATAATGTTCTCATTTATTCCAATCAAAAATAGACTCATTAAGGATTCTAAAAATATAAACTATGCTCCATGATTATATTTGTACAATTTTTAATAATTTTTCCAAGACAGAACAGGAGATCACAAAGTCATTGAAAACTAGTCTCACTAAAATTTAAATATCTCATAATTTCCACTTCTTTTGCTTACTCAATTTTTTTATAAGAAAATAGACTCAATGATCTTTTAATTCATATCTCCTTCACTTTCTAATTCAATAGCCACTATTTTCACTGATTTTTCAAAAGTACACAATTGCAGTTGTCCATGCTGTTTTAATGCAATTTCACTTTTTCATGATTTCTACGTATTCACTTCCATTTAAATTCATTTAATCGTAGGACCAAATTCTCATATAACATTCAATTCCCACTTCCATATAGCCAAATGATTTCATTTTGGGAAATAACATATTTAATCAATTTTTTCATATGTATCTCATTTCATTATTTATACTCAAATTCACATTTCTTTTTCGTTTACAACACATAACATTCTTTGTACATATACTTACCTTTCATTTTCAAACATATTATATATTTTTAACGCACTCGAATCGGAGTGTCCTTCACTTAACCATCTATTTCTCGAATGCCCATTGAACCATTCGAATAAATAAGGATACTCGTATATTTCAGATACTAAATATTCTAGTAACGTATCGCTCACATAGAGCCGTTACTTAACATTTTCCGTAACGTATCACTCATATAGAGCCGTTATTCAATATTTCTCGTAACGTATCGCTCACAAAGAGTCGTTACTTGACATTTTCTGTAATGTATCGCTCACATAGAGCCGTTACTCAATATTTCTCGTAACGTATCGCTCACATAGAGCCGTTACTCACTTATCCGCACACACAGGGCTAGTTATAAAATTCTCTCCTCTTACATTTCATATATGAATATTCACATATTATAATTAGGATCAAACCTAAATATGCCTATTTAAACCAATTTCTTTTTCCTATAATCTACCCTTATATTCGATCACACTCAATTAAACCCATAATTGTATATTCAATCACCACCATCATCAATTTCATATAAGTCAAACATGCATTCGGCCAATACATTTATTTAATCTTAAACTCTGTCATATTGGTAAAATTTCCTACCTTTATACATATCTCAACCATCTAATGTATAACCATACATATAAATACATGTTCATGGTGCTAGCAACATTCGACAACCACATTTATAGTTACCATACCATCCTTGGCACCATCAAGAATATACATACGTTCACACATATCCGAATACCCTATTTCCTTATATATATATATACACACATATATATGCCTATCCCTTACCACAAATTTGCACATTTGACTACCTCATTTATTTAATAGTTATACATATCTACATGTATTTACTAAACCTGTAACATCCTAGATTGGGGGCTCTGCATTTTTGATGTGTTGTGCGTGTATGCCATGCTGTGTGTGTGTGTGTCTGGTGTGTTTAGAGCTTTCAGGAAGGCTTCAGGTTAAGCCTGAGCCTTGGTAGAAATTTTTGTTTTTAGACTCTGCAAGGGAGAACTAGGTGAAGTAGGCCTTAAGGGTACTTGAATGGGAAAGTTAACACAAAAATCTAGCTGGTAAAGTGGCAAGGAGGCTCCACTAAGGGCATAGGTAAGTGACGCTACAAGAAGGGTTTGAAGGGAGTAGGTTCGAATCCCATGTTAAGCAAAAGGAGTGTTTTTTTTTTAATATATGCGCCTGAGGAGTGAGAGGTGGTTTCGGCTGGGACTCTGCAGGAGTGAGTGTGGATTGAATCAGAAGAAAGGAAGAAGAGGATAAGAGGGAAATGTGGGATAGGATAGAGGTGGAAGAGGTGGCCGAGTGTGGGACACTGAATGCAAGGAGGGAAACAACTAGAAGTGGCTAAGGGTATGCCAAAATTCTCATTTGTTTTTGGCTAAGGGTGTGCCAAAATTCATTGTTTTCCTAAGAGCATAGCTTTTATTTTCTCTCCTACTATTTTCGGCAATTAAGGGTTCATCTTCTTCTCTTTTTTTGCCAAAATCGAAAAACTCCTAACTCTATTCTTCTAAAGCCGAAAATGCCTAAGCCTCTTATCTGTTCATCTCTTCTTCAAATCTTTCTTAAAAGCCAAAAATTCTTAGATCTCATTTACCCCGTTTCAATCTTCTTCTTTGGCATTATCGGATCTTCTCGCAAGTGGTAGCCGAAATCTTCTGTAGAAGTAAGTGTCGACTTGTACTATTATTTTTTTAGGCTTTTGGAGACCAAAGCCGAATGGCTAGTTGGTTGTTAGGGCCATCATACTTGCCCCTAAATCAGCTAAAGCATTATTAATAGATAAACCACCAATTAAGTAAGGAATTGTAAAACTCCCTAGATCTTTTAATTTGTGGGGTAGTTTATTCTGTAAAATTGCTGAGCAAACTACATTTATCTCCACATGTGACGCATCATCTAACTTCAATTTGTTTTCCAAAAGCTCTTTTAAAAATTTTGCTAAATTGGGAATCTGCGAAAGAGCTTCAATAAATGGTAAGTTAATATATAATTTTTTTAAAAGTTTAAGAAATTTACCTAATTGTTCATCTGTACGGTGTTTCTTCGTCGCATTGGGATATGGCACACGAGGTTTTTACTTTACACTTACTAGTTTTGGTTTATTATGGCTTACCTCAACCTTACCTTTATCTACCACATTTTGTTACCTCGGTTTTTATTCGTCTAACCCTTCACTATCGTGAGCAGTAATGGCATGAAATTGCTCCTTTGGGTTAGTTTCAGTGTTACTTGGCAGGCTACCTTGTGGTCGTTCAGATATTAGCTTAGCAAGCTATCCTATTTGAGTCTCGAGACCTTGAATCGACGCTTGTTGATTTTTGAGTGCGATTTTGATTTTCTGGAAGCGTGTTTCTGACACCGAGATGAATTTAGTAAGCATTTCTTCAAGGTTCAGATTCTTTTCCTGTTTGTAAGGTGGCTAAAAGCCTGGAGGGGGTTGATGTCTTTGGTTTCCTTGTCTTCCCATGAAAAGTTTGGGTGGTTCCTCCAACCTGGATTGTAAGTGTTACTATAAGGATTATTCTAAGGTATAGAATTATTACCCATATAGTTCATCTGTTCGCGTTTTATGCCAGGGTTGTAGGATGGATATTCTATATTGACCATTCCTCCTCCATTCGTATCGCACTGCATCACTGGATGTACCTGCGAAGAACCATACAAACCATCAATATTTTTATTTAAAAGCTCTACCTGGTTTGATAGCATGGCAACTGCGTCGAGGTTGAAAACACCGACTGCCTTTGTTGGCTTCATCCTCATAACTTGCCACTGATAGTTATTTAGTGACATCTCTTCAATGAATTTGTAGGCAGCCTCAGGTGTTTTGTTGTTTAGTGTACAGCTGGCAGCTGTATCAATCAATTCCCTAGTTGAGGGGTTCACACCATTGTAAAAGGTTTGAACCTGTAGCCATAATGGTAACCCATGGTGAGGGCATCTTCTCAGTAGATCCTTGTATCTATCCCATGCATTGTAAAGTGTTTCTAAATCCATCTGCACAAAAGAAGAGATATCATTCCTCAACTTAGCCGTTTTAGCCGGTTGAAAATATTTAAGTAAAAATTTTTCAGTCATTTGTTCCCATATAGTGATTGATCTTCGTGGTAACAAGTTCAACCACTATTTAGATTTGTTTCTCAACGAGAAGGGAAACAACCGAAGGCGAATTGCATCATTAGAAACACCATTAATCTCAAAAGTGTCGCAGAATTCCAGAAAATTTGCCACGTGATTGTTTGGATCCTCATCCTACAAATCATCAAACTGATCAAACTACTGAATCATCTAAATAGTGTTAGGTTTCAGTTAAAAACTATTTGCAGCAACAATAGGTCTAACAATACTTGATTCAGTTCCTATTAAAGTAGGCTTAGTATAATCATACATAGTTTGACGAGCAAGATTCTGATTTACTGGATCTGCAGTGACCACAGGAGGTAACGAATTATTCTTTGGATCAGCCATCTCCTCGGTATTAGTGATATCATTCTCTTGCTCTTCTTGTATGTATTGTAGGCTTCGCCTTATCTCTCTTCGTTTTTTACGAGCTGTACTCTCAATCTCACTATCGTAAAGCAAAGGTCCTGACAGGTTTCTTCTAGTCATAAACTAGAGACACCTTCCAAAAGAAAAGAAAGAGAAAAATTAGAAAAGTAACAATAAAATAAACATAAATTGCATTAAAATAAAAATGGCTAAAGTAATAAAAATTAAGTGTTCCTAATATCTTAGTCCCCGGCAACGACGCCAAAAACTTGATGGTCTCGAAACTAACTAATATTTCGACAAACGCAAGCGCACCTATTGAACAGTAGTATAGCTGTGGTGAGTTCAGAATATCATATCCTCAAGGACTAAAATTACTAGTAATAACTATTTTTTTATTATCTAGCCTAATAATTAAATGATTTATTTTTAATCTAAAATTTAACTAACTAATTAACTATTAACGTGACAGAGAGTGAAGAGAGTATCGAATGAATAAAGACAATACCCATGGAAGAATCCACTTAGACTCCACTTATTATTCTGACTCTGAATTAAATGATTTATTCTCTTGACTTGATACGTAGAAATCCCTAAATTATGTTAATATCTCTTTCGAGACTAAAAACAACTGACTCTAGGTTGATTGATTGAAATTTCTTTCTAATTAAAACCTCTATCGTCACATTAACTCGATCTATGGATTCCCTTATTAGATTTGACTCTAATCTGACAGATTTATGTCGCCCTATTTCTAGGGTTGCAATCAACTATGCTTAATTATGTTGGATCTACTCTTAAATAGGGACTTTTGCTCCACTGAATAAGCACATTAAACTTGAATTAATATTCCTGAAAACATTAAAACAAGGATTAGAAACACATAATTAAGAACAAGATCAAGTATTTATCACGTAATTCAGATTCATTTAGGTTTCATCCTCCCTAGGTATTTAGGGAGTTTAGTTCATAATATGAAAGGAAAACATTTTAGGAATAAGAAAATAACAAGAAATAAAGAACCCAAAACTTCTCAAGAACTTGATGGAGATCTTCAATCTTGGAGTGAATCAGCTTCTGAGATGATCCCAATAGCTTCCTTTGAGTAATTACTTTGATCTACTCTGCGTGCTCTCCTTTTAGGTCCTCCCTAGGGTGTTTATATAGGCTTTGAAGCACCTTTCTTGGCCCACAAGTAGACTTTTCCGAATAGAATTAGACTTGGGTTCGATAAGGACACGTTCGTGTGTGATAGCTTAGGCCGTGTTTGATTCTGCTCGTCACACATGACCGTGTGGTCTTCCCATGTGCGATAGTCTAGGCCGTGTTGATTTTAAGGTAGGCCCATTTTGTCCCTTTTTTGGCCCGTTTCTCATTCTTTTTGACTCCCTATGCTCTCTAAAGTGTAAAACATGAAATTAAAGGATTAGGATCATCAAATTCATCAAATCTAATGAAAATTCAAAAAATAACCCAAGAATAGGGTCAAAATATGTATAAATTATGGTTTATCAGTTACCTCCATCTTGTACTCTTTTAATGTAGCGCCCCGAATTTGGGCCTAGAAGGAAATAGGTCTTGAGCGTCAGAATACATAAAAGTTTATGTGGGCAAGAAAATGACACAAATTGCTTGTTGCTTTAATGGATAAGTGATTTGGGTGTGTATGGGAGTGTTTGAGAAGTGTTGGGTTCAAGCCCTGGCTTTTGTAAAATTTTGGTTTTCCCTTAAGTGAACCTTGGTGTTAGTATGTAGGCTTTAAAAGAAATTGTGTTGTAATTATGACACAAAAAAAGTCTCTGGTGTAGTGGCAAGGTGACGTGTGGAGTTCTCTTGAGGTCTAAGGTTCAAGTCATGACAAGGTAAAAAAAGTATTTATTTTGCTCTCTTGCCATGTGAGAAGCAGAAGCCGACTAGAACTCTGCAAAGTTGGAATTTGAATTGGTCAAGGAGAAGTTTGTGGAGAGGATTATGGAGGAATTTGAATGAAGTTCAAATTGGATAGTTGAGTGATTTGTGGAGGGATGTTGGGAGAGATTAAGGGAGGAAAAAGAGGAGTTTGAAGGGGAGTAGAATTGTGCTGAATGGGTAATTGGAGGCTCATGAATTCGGCTATGATTGCCTCCTCTTTTCATTTTTTACCTATTTGGTTTTGGTCTGCTTGAAGGCCAATTGTTCGGGTTTTTGCATTTTAGGACCCTTTTTGTTTATTCTTTGGTAACCGATTTCTTTTTTCCTTTGTATCGAAGTTTGTGAGAGATTTCAAGTGTCGATCGGTTTTGGAAATTCTCTTCCTTTCCTTGCATCTAGATTTGGCCGATTCTCTCTTCTTTTCTCCCCTACTCTCAAGTTTTGGTGACTTCGTTTTTCCCTCTCACTCAAACACTTTACTTTGGCCAATCATTTCTCTCCTCCTCTTATTCATTTCTTTCGGCTTTGGCCTTGGTACATGACCGATTCTTTCCTTCTTCAGCCTTTACTTCTTCATTTTGGTTTTCGATTTGACATCTATTCTCTGGCAACCGGCAAGTATTCTCGACTCTTTCTTGTAATTTTTTATCAATCTTTTTCAAGCCATCTCTCTCTACACTATTGAAAGTCAATACTTCTTTCTCCTCTTGATTCTCTTGTTGTCGATTGTGTTCTTCGGGTTCTAGAATTTCGCGAGGAGTGAAGGAGTACTCAAGAAATACTGAAGCATTTCAAAATGTTCCTATCGTCATTCGTCTGAAGGTAACACTGTTGCTATTATTGTGCTCAATCTAGAGTGTGTTGGTTTTATATTTTGTTGTGGCCGAATATTACTTTCCTTTACCTAAGGGTTTTGTGAGTATGATCAACCTTTGTGTTCAAAAAATCGTGTCTAATAGGAGTGCACTTGTAACGCAGATATTCGGCAAGCAACGGGTGATCAATCCTAACCAGCGATCTAAGTGGGCTAAGCCACATCTGTCGATCAAGGCAAGTATTAAATCATTTTAGATAGTGGTATTGAAAGGGATTACCTAAATCCTATTGATTAAGAGACTGATAGTGTATCGTGGTTGATTAGGTTTAGAGTTCTCGTGGATCTTAGCACATTTTTGCAAACAGGTGTGTAACTGTTTTCCGTACATGATAGTCAGCTTAAAAGCCGAAAAGGGTGTATAACCTTACCCTGCAAATGGTAACAGGCGTAAAAGTCGATAAAGTGTGTAATCACACTATCTCTGCTGTGAATTGGCAAAAGCTGAAACTTCAACATTCGAGGCCTCACGAATGTGCGATCGCTCGTATGGTAAACTGAGCCCAAAAATTATGGGCGATAGATTGTAGAGGCCACTACGAGAGTTCTCGTGATCTTTGGCCTCGTTTGGCTAAATGGGCAGTGTGGGCCCAATGGGCTCGTGGGCCCACACGAATAAAATCCACGATAAGTGAAAAATATTGGATTGGGCTATATAGTTCGCATAGCCATGACTAAATTCGTGCTAAATGGGCCACATGAGCGCGTGGGCCCACTTGGGCCTAATAATGGGCCTTGGGCCCATTTACACCTTTATGACCATCTAGGTTATCTGTGTCGCTCGAGGTGACTGTAGACCTTCAAAGAGGTCGTTATCTGCATCGAGACCTCAAAATAAGTAAAATGACCGAAATTGACTGTAATGCCCTTGTAAGGTAAAATGACCGTAATGTCCCTATAGGGTAAAATAACCGTAATGCCCCTGTAGGGTAAAATGACCGTAATTCCCCTCTAGGATAAATGACTATTTTGCCCCTCGAGGGTAAATGACGGACTTGTGCTATGATTTGACTGACTTGACTGTGATTGTGTGACTATGATTTGATTGACTTAACTGTGAATGATATAATGATTTGTGGGCCAAACATTCTGCATACATGACATATTGCATGGGGTTGGGATATTGGTTATAGAGGAAGTACTGTTTTGATAGGGTCGCACGAGATGATTGTGGATCCAATAATGATCTGTTAAGGTTACACGGGTCGCACGAGACGACTGTGGACCTACCGATGGCTTTAAGCCAGTTAATCTGATTATGGCTCTGTGCAAACCTAATTATGGCTTTGTTCCATCTTGATTATGACTTTGTTTCGATCATATTTATCCATAGTTGTGTGCCGATCGTAATTATTGATGACTTTGTGTCGATCATACTTACCCATGGCTGTGTACCGGTTATATTACCCGTAGCTGATGGCTATGGTCGAACTTAGTACAGTTGCCGATGGCTATGTGCCAATTATGAGACCGTTACTGAAGGCTAAAAGCCGCATATATACTAGCAGCTTTGCTGCAATTTTGGTTAGTGCTGCGACCGGTGCTAACACTGTAAGTGTAGGGATGGCATGGGTGATTTATTCCTCACAGGCAGTGTAGGGTTGGACGGAGGGAGTGCAGCGTTGGATAGGTTTGTATGCATCATGAATCATTCACACTAAGACTGTTACTGTGATGGGTTAGGCCCAATTGATTCTGTTATGGGTTGTGACCCAAATGACATTATTTTGGGCTTTGGCCCACATATACTCTGAACTGAACTGTACTGTTACTGTTAAAGGGCTCAGGCCAAGACTGATTATGTTTTTGTATACTGATTTTTTTTAATAAGGGGATTACACACTAAGTTTTTCGTAAACTCACCCCATTTTTAACCTTTCAAGTAATCCCCAGCGTTAGACGGTTCGGAGCTGCGAGGGACTCGGGGAGGGCCACACAACTGCACAAGTTTTATTTTATTTTGCTCATTTACTTAAGCACTTTGATTTTGATTCGGGTTGTAATAAGGCCTTTATAATTTCTGGATTTTAAATTTGGGATTTTATTGGTTGTGATTTGTATCTGCTAGAAGTAGAACACATTTTCCAAAACAATAACTATTTTCAAATGCTACGTTTCTATAACTCAATTTTTAAATATCACGTTTTTGTAAATCATTTATTTTAAATTAAGCTTCCGCAAGGGAACAACTTTTTAATAAACCACAATTAAAATAGACAAACGCAAACTAAAGTTTTGTGCAAGTTTTAAATGACAAGAAGTTTTAAATTTCGAGAAGGGTTTTCAATGAAAACATGGTTTTCGAAACATACTTCAATGTGACACGCTAGATTCAGCCATAACGTCTAGGCTGGGTTTAGGGTGTTACATTTAGATTATTTGCTCAATTAGTGAAGCCTACTTTGCTTGTGATTTTTATCCTCTTGATTGCGGATTTTCCCATGTAAATATTTGTGTGCTAAATTTTCTTTTTCTCTTTTTGTTCTTGTTTGTTGTTTATCCAAGTCGACCCCTAATATAAACAATTATAGATTTAACAATTCTAAATGAAAATGCAAATATTCTCAAAGAATCGAATATAATACCTATATTCAACAAACTTGAATACTTATAATTAAAATCAAACATAAATACCAAAGAATAAAGATAGAATAAAATAAATAAATTACATCTCACAATTTAAAGAATAAAACTTATGAAATTTCTTTAACTGGAAAAAGAATTTAGTAACTTATGTTGAAAAGAAAACAAAAACAATATTGTATACAACAAAGCCTAATTTTGATCCTAAGAATTATAGGCTATATAATTTGCAAAAGGGTTGAAAAGATAAAATTCTCCTTGATGAATTGAAGCAGTTTTCTTTAATTTTATTGTAATTTTATGCCATTAACTTTATGGTGGTTTTTGAATATCTTTGTGATGTTTTTAGGCTTCGAGTGATAAAATAGCTCGATTATAGGCCCAAATCGAAAATTTGTAGTTTAAGATATGGTCAAAACAATAATTAAGGTCAAGTTTAAATCTCTAAATAAGATTAAATCATAAAGACTCACCAAAATTAACCTTCAATGTTTTTTGATTCAATTCTTCCTCCATGAAAATTTTAAATATAATTTAAAATCAAATAATTAAGCACTTCAATCACATAACCCAAAGGGAAAATTCACAAATTAATTAAACTTTATGCAATATATAAAATTCCCCTACACTTGAACTATGCTTGTAGCACCCCTTAACCCGTCAGGAAAATATGACGTATAGCATTTAGCCAGACAGACCGCCAACGGACTGGGGCATTACCGACAGATTCAAACTTTTTGGCTTAAATTTTTAGAAAATAGTTATGAATATTTCTCTTTTAGTTAAAAACCATTATGTTTCATTCATTTTGTAATGCATCCTTAAAGAAAAATAATATGGATTATAAAAGAAAAATCTATTATCCATCCATTGCCCCAGCTATGTCTTATACATATAAATGATAAATTCATAAACAACAAATCAAGGAAGTTAGGCGTACACCTTCAAGGAAAAGGAGCAATTTTTTTAAAATAGAAACAGTGCAAACGCCGAAGATAATTATATAAGTTGAATGCAAAACAAATCTATACACCACCTGCCAAAATAGCCATGCATGATACAAAAATAAACAAGTGGTTCACTTGCAAACGCAGCTCTAACATTGTCCCCATCAACTGATTATTCTTCTAATATCAAAACGCCTGAAAAGGAAAAGTAATGGAGTAAGTTCAATTGAACTTAGTGAGTTCCAAAATAGACAAATAATTTACAAGAATACCAATAATAAACAAGCATCAATACCCGTAGGAAAAGAAAAGAAAAGAAAAATAGACTTTTTCATGTGACCTTATTATACAGACACAATACGCCAATTTAAACATAAAACATATAGTACCTAGGCAGACACATTCAATCATGCATGTTTACCAATGACCCATCCTTGTGCTAGCCTAAGAGCCATGTTTAAGAAATTAAAATCACATATAAGCCATATTTATTTTCATATTCAGATTCCACCATAACTCCTCCTAACATCTTTATTAAGTTGAACACGTGTTCTCTCGTAAGGTTGGGCCATGACCTGCCAGTTCGGTTTGCAATATAGCTGCCCCTACCATAGGCATCACAAACAAATCTCCTATTCACATTTTCACTTATCAAAAATTGGCTGGTACTAGGATCGTGCAATAAGGAGGTTGTTTTTCCATAAAAAATGGTCATACTCACGCATGCAATTATAACCATCAGACCATTTACTTGGACCTTCACTAGCCTCTTAAGCTAAATAAGAAACAATTATAACCATTAGACCATTTATCTACTAAAATTTAATCATGCATGCATGAATCGATTGCATGCAACCCATAATCAGGAAGTCTCATCCATTTCGAACTAGTTCTAAAAATCTATACATTCACTAGTGCAAAAATGTAAATCCCCCTCAATAACGACCTAAGGGTTTTCTAGAAATTACAAATAAGCTGGTACTTAACAATGGAATCTTGACTAGCTATTGGAAACCTTTCTCGCCTTCTCTAACGAAGAACAAAGAACTTAAGAGCTCGCTCACAAATGTGTTAGTAAGGAATGACAGAAAAACTAATTTTTTTTCTTCCCATAATCAAAGCAATACATGAATTTTATAGAAAATCTTTTCTACCAAACCCAACTACTACCACTAATCAGCCTAGTAAGTTGTTAAACGTTGCTTGTACACTAAAATAAGCCAACTAAAAGAGTCATTCAGCTATCTAAACACATCAAGCTGTCATCTATAGTACTTTAATTCAATTCCAAATAGGTTGCAACAAAAACTCTGACGATACTCGTTGATCCATTGTTTTCATGCTAAAACACGAAAAATCAGTCTATTGATCCGCGAACTAACAAGTTCGCCCAAAATATTTGGGGTAGGCGGATTGTCTCAAAAAAGAGTCTACCAAAACCTAGAGACCGCCAAATGGCAAATTCCAGCAAGGCGTTCCTCATTTGGGCGTATTGTCAAATCCACGTAATACACCACCCAATCATTTAATGGACAAATCACCAATCTTTTCATTTTTCTACCCTTGACTTAATCGACTATACGCTAAACAATATATCAATATAATTTACACCGAGCGGGCTGTTACAATGCTTGTAGTCAAGCATAACATAATTAGAGATCTAAACAAAGCACACAACAATATGTACTTATGCAACTATGCAATTAATTCAAACAAATAATTAAATTACTAGGTTGTATAGGCCGAATGCAATAAAAATTAAAGGATGCTATACATGACACAATTATCCTAGAAAATTGACATTAATAATTAGCATTAAAAACAATGGAACTTTGTGCTCGTGTGCAATTACACATGTACAATATTATCTAGACATTAAGCATTAATAAACAATAATCAACACGAGTAGTCGTCATTTCTTGTCTACTAGCTATTCTCGAGCAACATGGCCTAAATTTTTTTTTTTTTTTTGCTCACCACATTTTCAACTCCATTTTTTATTCACTTTTTTTACAGAGTTACTCAAAAATGCAAAAAAAAATACCATAATAGGCCATTTTTTGGAAAATTTATGTGAATAGGCTAATTTTACGAAAATGCTTTTGGCTGGAAGCATTTTCTGCCACAACAGGACAAAAATGACAGTACCAATAATTTTTTATTTCCTTGTACCGCCAATTAATGTGAAAATAAAACTTACAAAACAGATTTTTATATAAACCCGAAGTCACATTTCCCTTATTTTCTTAAGCAATGTAGGATATGGGTCTATATAGACTCATAATTCATTTGCAGTTTGTTCTTAGACAGTGTGGGATTACTTACTCTTTTAACTAACAACATAAAATTAAATGCTACACTATATTATATATATATATATATATATATATATATATATTATTTCATTTTTTATCATGAAAATTTTATACATTCGAGTGTTGTATTTTGTTTTATATTGAAATTTTATTTATTTTTAATTATTTTGTTGAGTTCATTTCACTTAATTCATGAGCAACTTTGGAATTTTAGTATTTGTGTACACACCGATGAAAAGTATCATATGATCTCGTAATTATCACCGATGACCATGTTTGTTTGATTTCTTTTATTATTATTATATTTTAAATTATATTTTTAAAATATTGTTTTATAAAATAAAATTTGGAATAAGAAAACCTCAAATTATTTATATTTTGGTTAGATATTTAGATTTATTTATTTTTGTCAAAAAGGATCTAAATTATAATTTCATAACTATTATGGCCTATCTTATTATATTTGTTAGAAAAATTCTTTCAACTAATTAGGAGTTGATACATGAAATTTTTAATAATATTAAAAATAAAATTGAATTGAATTATTATTTAATAATATATCTCTCACACACATTTTCACCTTTCTCTTTCCTTTATTCACAACACCAAACATTAGAAAAGATTGGTAAAAGAATAAGTAGACCCATATCCCACATCGCTTAAGAAAATAAGGAAAATGAGATTTTGGATCTATATAAAAACTTGTTTTTTTTTAGTTTTATTTCTACATTAAAAGGTGACACATTATTTTCACCTAAAAATTTTGGTGCTGTCACTGTGACATCCTAGATTAGGGGTTATGCGTTCATGCATAATTTATGAGTTAGATGGCTTTAAGAGTAGTTTGGATGTGTTTTAAGGGTTTCGGGAACTTTAAATTATAAGGGAATGCTTTGGAAAAAATTTTGGATTTAAGTGTAAAAAGGGGAAACTGGGCAAGAAGGCCTTAAAAGAATTTTGTGGAGTTTAGAACACAAGAAATGAATTGGCAAAGTGGCTTGGGCGCTATGTGCAAAGGGAGTGCCAAGGGGGAGGGGTTCCAATAACATGGGAAGCAGTTGGGTTTTTATTTTTTTGGGTTTGGCGTTGAGACAAGGGAGCTAGGGAGTGAGGTGTTAAAAGAAGTTTTGGGTGGATTATATCACAAATAGCGCATTGGCAGATTGGCTGGGACGTTAGCTGAAGTTCATTGTTCACGGAGGTCGAGTTCAAGCTTAATGGCGACATAAGGGTGTTTTATTTTTATTCTTATTTTGCAGTGATTGGTAAGGTGTTGGACGGCACATGGGACCTTCAATTGGGATAAAGATTAAGTTAATTTTGTTTTTAAATTAATTTGGATGAGGAATAATTATTAGTTTATCTTTTATTTTTATTTGAAGAAGTGATAAGGGATAAGGATTTATTTTAAATTTTTTTGGATGTTGATGAGGTAAATTAGGAGATTAACTTGGGGTTGGATAAGTAAAGACGTGGTGGCCAAGGATAGGACATTGGGTAGGCAATATTCGCCAAGTGAAGGGGAAAGAATGCCAATTGTTTTATGAGCATTCATCTTTTCTTTCTCTTTTGTTTGTTGACCGAAACTCCAAGAGCATTAAGGCCGTTTATAATTTTTTTTCTTCTCCTATTTGCTAGCTTGGCCGAACCTTCATCCCTCTCCCAAGCTTTTTCTTTTAATTGGTGTTAGTCAAACCTCTCCACCTTTGTTCTTCATTGTCAATTCTCCTAACTTTCTTTTACACTTCATTCTTCTTCTCAACCTCGTATCTATACCTATCTTTGTGATAGCCGAACCTTGTAAGTACCATACTCTCTTTTATATGTTATTAAAGAGCCATAGTCGATTATTAAAAGTGCCTTTATTCTTTTCTTCTGTCACAAGTTTCAAAAGCCGAAGGTTGAAGATCTAGTTCTATTTCTTGGTTGTAGCCGCACCTAGGAGGGTGATTCGGGAAATTGATCGCTAGGAGTAAGCAACGATAGTCTTGAGCATTAGGGAGCCTTTCGAATTGAAGTCATCAAGGTAAGTGACTTGTGACATTCGGCCAAGGGCCATTATTTTTGGAAAATAAGTGATAACCGATTCTGACTGTGGCCATTTAGGAATTTCGACAAAGGTAATCAGAAGCTTCCGGGATTCGATTCGTTGGTAAGAATATTTTATGGTTAAATTTGGTATATTTAGATTACGATGTTATCGGTTAACCGGTTGGTGCTGATTAAAGATATCATTAAATGGACATGGATGCCGGTCAAGAAGGTAAAGGAAAGTCCCTATCCCGAAGTTTAAGAAAAAGGGCTGTCTCAGCAGTTCGGGATTGGCCACCGGGGTGTGGGCCAGCAGCGGGAGAAAACTATAGGCAGATAGCCGTAGTCTCGCTTAGCGATAGCGTCGGGATCGAGGGTCTAGAGCTTCAGGTTATAAGGTGTGTAGCTAGCCTACTGTTTCCGGGATTTATATTTGCATGTGTAATGTGTTTACTAACAAGTGCAGTGATAAGTGTGATATTGATACCCTTCAAGGGTATGACGATGACCAGGTTAGTATCAAAGCTGTTGAAATATGATCATTGGCTTGTATGTGAGTATGCTTATGGTTATGAATAACATGTGCATGCATCATCATGGCACTATTTTATGTTGTATGTGCATGGGTGGGTTATGAAAGAAGGTACGGGTGTACTTCGAGTACGTGGTTTGATGAGTAGCTATGTGCCTCATCGTGATTGATATCGGCTATATGCCATATCGTGGATTGATGAGTGACTATGTGTCCCATCGTGGTTTTGGTGTTAACTACGGCTATATCATGGATTAGCGCCGATCGAGGTCGCGTTGTGGATTTTGTGCTTAATTGCACGTGGATGGCATTGAATGCCTTTGTGGAGTTAAAAGGAGAGGTGATTTAATAATCCCCGGTGTGTGGTAGGTGGATAAGGGGTGTGTAGAGGATGGACCTTAGGCTTGGGTGGGATTCATTATTGCATAATTGTGGTATGTGAATACATGTGATTGTGGACTTAAATAAGAAATGGGCTAAGCCCAAGATGTGGAGGGTATGTGGCTAATTACCCTGTTACTTGATAAGTGTTATGAGTATGGGCCAAGCCCGAAATGTGATATGATCTGAATATGATATATGATATCGATGCATGGGTTATTATGTGATTAGCATGTGGGTGGAATTCGGTGGTTAATTACACATCGAGTCATGTGACTCACCCAACTTCTTAAACATCGCAGTGATTCGTGATTAATGGACCGGGTTGGAGTGGATACAAAGGTGGCCATGCGTATGCGATTTTCGCATGTGTTGTTTTTCCTTATTTAATAGAATTTATCATTTTCACCACTTTAAGTATTTGAATAAGTGTTTATTGTAATAAGGCCCAATTAAATTATTTGAACATTTTATTATGTTAAAGGAGAAATGACGATCAAATTAATATTTTGAAATCGCTTTATTTTCTAAAAACTATATCTTAAAACATATAATAAAGTTTTAATTGGATATTTTATATCAAGCTTATATTATTTAATAGATTTTAATTGGACATGGTTTCCAAAAGATCACAGATTCAAAAGTTTTATTTTAAGTCAAAACAAATTTTCAACCGTTTTTTCCGTAGTGACATACCAGATCCGGTCAGGGCTTGTGGGCCGGGTTTGGGGTGTTACAGTCACTTTTAATGTTGCTGTGACCAAAAGCGCTTCTAGTTGGAAGCCTTTTTCTGACAATCAAATGAAAACGCCGAAAGATTTTTTTTACAAATCTACTAAAAACGCTTCTAGCTGACAGTTTTTGTAAAATTAGCCTATTCTCATAAATTTTTGAGGAGATGACCTATTTTGATAATTTTATTTTTTTTGACATTTTTGAGTAATTTAGTCCTTTTATTGCTCCATATCACTCAAGAATAAAGCCTAAACTAAAGAAAATAACTAAAATAAACTAAATAGAATAAATAACAAAAAAATTAAGCACTTTTCTCTTGATAATGCCTTGAACTGCAATCACTTTTTATCCTCTCTTTTTTTTTAAATATTTTCTCGACTTCTCTTTTCACTTTTTTCATTTATTTTTCTTCAAATTTCTTTTTTTTGTTTTTTATTTTTATCAATTTTTAAAATTGAATCAAAGTAAACAAAATTGTAAATAAAACTAAAATTTCATGTTTTATCACTTCTCACCAAAATTTCCACCTTAATGCCTTTACCTATCGTAATAAATACTTTAAGCAAGGAAGATGAATAATCCATTAAGCATAAGTACCTAAAACAAACAAAATTAAGGGCTGAGAAAGCATTCAAGCTTACTTTCGACCAGGCTAAATCAAAACAAAAAATATAACGGGGGTGAAAAGTAAAGAAAACGATATAAATTGCTCAAAAAAGGGACACTAGGGAAATTATAATGCACAAGTTGACTAGAAAGACTCAAACGAACCAAGAGTATTGCATAGTCTTACCTTATTAGACTATACAAGCAAATCTTGAGTCCAGAGTTTGATTTGAAAATTTGGTTTCAAATTTTATTAATGAACAGTAGAAAAAAAATTACAATCTTTGATTTTCTTGATTATAAGGAAAATTCATTTGATTCTTCTCTTTGATAGAGTTTCGATACAAGGGTTGTCTAGACTTAATCTTGAAGGAAGCAGTTTGCTTCAAGGGTCATCGAGACTTGATTTTGAAAATGGGTTTAGAGAGAGTTTGCATCCAAGGGTCGTCTCGACTTAATCTTGGATGGTTGAGTTTGCTTCAAATGTCGTGGTGACTTGCTCTTGAAACGGGTTTTGATCTCCCTTCTTCCATTGAACTGGATCGAAAGATAGATTTCTTCGAAAAAACGACTTTTTGCTTTTTCTTCTTGGTTGAATTGGATTGGAAGGTGACTTTTCTTCAAAACGAGTATGGGGTTTGTCAGAATTTCTTTGAAGAAATTTCTTCTTCAATTTCTTCAAAGAACTTCTAGACTTCTAAACCTCTTAATGTGTAAAATTTAACTTTTTTATTTGGTTGTTTTACAAGAATTTAAACTAATTTATTTATTATTTATCTTTTATTAATTCAATTAATTAGAGATAAAATAATCATCACTTATTTGTTATATTTTTATTTAAGGATAATATAACCTTTTATCATTTATCTCTTAATTAATTTAAATTAATTAAAAATAATTATGACATAGATATGATGTCACCATTTTCACCCATGATAATTTGATTTAGCCTATGATAATTTCAACTTGACATGCAACGTTTTATAATTGATCTGAAAATTTCTTTATCTACAAATGCACCCTCAAAACCTGATCATGTACATGATTTTTTGAAGTGTAACAAGTGAATTGGTATTGAAGTTTTAATTTTAATTTATCATCACTATTTAATTGTAGCTTTGCAATTGAAGTTTCAAGATGAAAAATGGATACTCTCTCCAACCACCATGTTATTCTTTTGCGTGCAAACATTTTTTAATTCACATAAACCCCCATAGAAACCATAAGAAGCCAATCCCTCATTAAATCATACTTTTTAGTTCAATTAGGATTATAAAACCGTCTTCTATTAAGTATTTCAACCCATGACCACGAATGTTATTGTCCTTTTCTTTGAATAATAATCGGCTGACTTTTATTAAAAGTAAACAGAAACAAATTTGGGTTTTTAAAGTACTTTGGGCCTGCTGGTACCATATTAAGTCGGGCCAAACAAAACATAAAAGAAAAAACCGCCATAAAGCTCCTAGGAAAACCAAAAATAATTAAGTCTATGCAGAAAAAAGGAAACCTAGAAAATTAAAAAAATAGTCGATTCATAATAGCTGGGTATCATTTCAAGTTGTCTTTTCTTCTTCGTCCAGTCCCATCCATTTCAGACGATAGCCTATTCATATCCTCCAATTTTGCTATCTATTCCTCTTCACCCCCGCTTCAATCTAGAGATCTTCTCCACCTTCCCTTCGGATTTGCTTGTGGATTGTACAGTTCCTCTCCTCCCAGGTATGCTCCCCCTTCCCTTTTGAGTGCTTCTTCTGCTATTTTGTGTGCCAACATGTTTTTGGTCCTGTTAATGAACTGAAAATCGAGTGTTTGAAACTGCTTCGATTTTTCCTAAATATCCTTGATTTTAGCACTTATAACTGATTTGTCTGTCGTGTTTGTTTTGCATTTCTTTATGACTATTCGAGAGTCCCCTTTTATCTTTATTGATTGTAACCCCATTGAGATTCCAAGCTTGACTGCATGAAGTCCGGCATAGGCTTCTGCTGTAAAGGAAGATGAAACGTTTGAGTTTGAAACAGATTTTGTTTTTATGATTCCTCCTGCTTGGTCCATAACCACCAGACCCGCCATCGACTTGTAATTTCTTTTGTTGAAAGCAGCATCAAAATAAATCGTTATCTCTGAAGCTGTATCTCACGGTTCATACTTCCAGATGTGTTTAAGGTACTCTTTCTTTCCTTTAGACCATCAATCTCAACTATATATCTTTTTGTATTCGATGATAACTCCTCTGCTGAATCGATTTTTCCCTCATGTATAAGCTTGTTTCTCGACATCGACTTGTAATTTCTTTTGTTGAAAGTAGCATCAAAATAAATCGTTATCTCTGAAGTTGTATCTCGCTGGTTCATACTTCCAGATGTGTTTAAGGTACTCTTTCTTTCTTTTAGACCATCAATCTCAGTTGTATATCTTTTTGCATTCTATGATAACTCCTCTGCTGAATCGATTTTTCCCTCATGTATAAGCTTGTTTCTCGACCCGCACATTAGCCATATTGTACTGCAAAATAGTCGACATTGGTTGTGGCTGCTTCTTTCAAAAACCCAGGTAATCCACTCTCAGAAATTCTAAATTTTGGGATTATTGACCCTAGAAATTTCTAAGAGTTGCCATACCTCTTTTGTTGCAGGGCAGAATCTGCGAACGTGTCCAATATCCTCTTCCCCAGATCTACATCGAGGACAGACCATGTTGTCAGCTATTCTCTTGGATCTTAGATTAACTAGAGTAGGTAGATAGTTCCATGATGCTCTCCACATTGTAATCAGAATCTTGGAGGGTAGTTGTAAATTCTAAAGCTTTTTGTAGAAATTTTTTAGATCAATCTGAAAAATCTTCTCTTGGATTTTTCGCCAGAGGAATTTGCAAAATCTTTTTGGCAATGTCATCTAGAAAGGTATTTTCCACTAGATTTGTTTTCCACACATTATTTGTAGTATCAATTAAATCAGCAACTAATTTTACTACATTATCATTTCTATGGCTTCATCCATCTGCCTCATTTCCTGGTATCCAACGGTCGTCCCATACTGAAATTTCAAATCCTCGTCCTACTCTCCAACTCATCCCACTACGAAGCAAACCCTTGGCAGCCCATATGCTCTTCCAGGTAAGTGAAGGTAAGTTGCCTAATTGTGCACTTAAGAAATCTGAATTTGGATAATATTTGGCTTTAAGGACTTTCGCTAATAAGGAATTTGGATAATTAATTAATCGCCAACCTTGTTTAGCGAGCAAAGCAATATTGAATTGGCAAATATTTTGAAAATCAAGACCATCACTTTCTTTCAAAATACATAACTTCCTCCATGCACACCAGTGAATACCCTTTTTCCCATATCCTTTTTTCCACCAAAACTTGGCCATAATGTTTTCCAGCTCAACACATAGCGTTTTAGGTAAAAGAAAACATGCCATCGTGTAAGTCAAAATGGCTTGTAAGATAGACTTAATAAATACTTCCTTCCCTTGCGATAAATGTGTCGTACTCCAATGATCAATTCGTTGCTTCATTCTATCTTTTAGGATCTGAAATGACTCCTTTTTCTTCCTTCCCACCATATTAGGCAACCCTAAGTAGCACTGGATTATTTGAACTTCTTAATCACCAATCTTCTTTCAGTTTCAGAAGTGTTTTTGCTAAAAAAAATAGTCGACTTGTCAAAATTAATGCATTACCCTGAACACCTTCTATACTTTCTGAGAATTTCCTTCAGGAAATTAGCTCCTCTACTAGATGCTTCACTAAATAAGATGCAGTTGTCTGCAAAGAGTAAATGTGAAATCTTCGGTCCACTTCTGCTAGTTTTGACCCCTTTGAAGATATCTTCATTCATTGCAAGAAGCATTAGGCTAGATAAACTTTCTCCGCACGAGAGAAACATAAATGGACTAAGCGGATCTCCCTGGTGCAACCTCCTTGTTGGATGAAATTTCTCCCCTTTAAAACCATTGACAATCACCGAATAAGAAACAGATGTTCAACACTTCATAATAGTTTCAATCCAACTAGCAGCAAAACCCATTTGAGTCATAACTTCTTTTACAAAATTCCATTCGACTCTATCATATGCCTTACTCATATCGAGTTTAACTGCTATGAACCCTTTCTTCCCTACTCTCTTCTGTTTCAGTGTGTGAAGAATTTCGTAAGCAAGAAGAATATTGTCTGAAATCAATCTCCTAGGTACAAAAGCACTTTGAGTCGTATCTATGCACTTCTAAATAACTCCTCTTAGTCTATTTGCGATAGCCTCGACCATGATTTTATAAATTATATTACAAAGGCTAATTGGTCTAAACTGTTTCATGTTAGCGGGTGTAACACCCTGAATTTGGGCTTAATAGAATTGGGCCCATTGGACCTTGGGCGTGGGAGCGTTTAAAATTTTTGAGAATATGAGAACGACATTAATGCAAGTTGGACCTATTAGGTGGGTGATTTTGGAAGATTAGGGAGCTTCTATGAAGTCTCGGGTTCAAACTTGGGCTTTAGGAAAAAATTTGGTTTTAGGTGAATAAAACCTTGGGAGTTAGTAAGTAGGCTTTAAGAATAAAATGTGGAAAAAAATGACACAAAAGGAGTTGTGGTCTAGTGGCAAATGGCACCACATGGGAGACAAGGAAGTGACGCCATAGAGGAAGTAAGGGGTCTAAGGTTCAAGTCTTGGCGCTTGTGATTCATTTTGATTTCTTTTTAAATGAACTTAGACTTTGGCCCATAGGTTTATATTTAGTTACACATGTTGCAAGACACAAAAAAAGCTTGTGTTGTGGTGGCATGTAGCGTCTGGAGCATAGGAGAGGGCAAGGGTTCGAATCCCATTGCAAGCAAAAAGGAATATTTATTTTGCTAAGTTGGGGCGATAGGTGGTTGTGTTGGAATTAAACTCTACTGAAAGAGGGATCCTACATCGGAAAGCTAGCATGAGGGAAGGTGAGAAGTTGGGTTTAAATAGAGCAATCTATGAGGAGAGTAACATACCTTGGTTGGCGTTTGGGCATAGGAGTGTTCAGAGCGCGAATTAGCTTCAGAATTCCTATCTGGTGTGTATTTCGCACTACTCTAGTTGTAGAGCGACAAATGCTGAAATGCCGGCCACACGACGATGGTAGCCACACGAGCGTGCGAGCGCACGTGTGGGAGCTTCGACGCGATAGTTGAGACCATCATGAGTGTTCTTGTAGGTTCAGGCTGTTTGGGTCACGATGGGCCGAAAGGGGCCAAGTGGGCCCATATGAATAAATTGTATGATTGTGTAGTAGATATTGGACTGGTCTATGAGAATCTCATATCAGTGGCTAGATTTGGGCTAAATCGGCCACATGAGCGTGTGGGCTCATTTAGGCCAAAATGGGCCCTAAGCCCAATCGCATCGTTATATCGTTTCTTCTTGTTAGGGTGGTTGTTAACCATAGGTTTTCTTCAAACTCTTTTAATAAGGGTGTGCTGTAACGCAAGCTACTTTCAGGGATCCTAAATGTTCATTAAGACTCGGAAAGAACTTAGCAAAACCCGGGGAGACAAGGATCGGTGCTAAAGGATTGGCGGCACACTCGTAATCAAGGTGTGAAATCTCACACCTTTGTTTATTCTGTTAATGCGATGTTCTGTGAATCGGCTAAAAGTCGAAATACCGAAAAGCTGGAATATCGGCATCTGAGATCACTCAAGCGTGCGAGCACTCGTAGAGATAAATCGAGCCATAAGTGTTGACGATAGACTATTGAGAGTGTCACGAACTCTCTCGTGGGGCTGAATGGGCCACACGAGTGTGTGGGTCCACTTGGGCTAAAAATTGGGCTTAGGCCCAATTGCACTGTTTCGATCAAAACGGGTATCCGTGTTGCTCGAGGCGATAGTAGGCCGTCGGAAAGGCTGTGATAGAGATAAAATTATCGAAATACCCCTGCAGGATAAAATTATTGAAATACCTCTATAGGGTAGAAATACTGAATTACCCCTATATGGTAAAATTATTGAAATACCCCTGTAGGGTAGAATTATTGAAATACCCTTGTAGGGTAGAATTACCGAAATACCTCTGTAATGTAGAATTACCAAAATACCGTTGAAGGGTAGGATTACCTGTAACACCCCAAACTCGGTCTATGCGTTGAGACTAGATTTGGTTTTTCACATGAATCGAGTTATCTTTAAATTTGCAATAAGTTGAAAACTTCAATATAAATTTCGTGTTTTAAAATAAATAAATAGCGAGTATTTGAATTTGATAATATTTGAAAACATTAGTTGAAAATCATTGTATTATCAAAACTTTTAAATAGTTTGTTAATGAATTGACTATAATAAAATATTTATAAAAGAATTTCATATACTTGAAAACTCAAATTTATTTTTTAAAAAAAGCATCATAAAATCACGACCCTTAATTAAAAAGTCCAAAGTTTAGTTTAAAACCCAAACACACATAAAATCCATAAGTTATTTATAGAGGCCTTTATTACAAGAATCCATAATAGTAAAATATTTATTAAAAGTTCGAGTTTAAATAACCCTCTCTCGCATGATATGGCCTCCACGAAGTCATCCTCACCAAGTCCACATCAATTTCCATTACGAGATGGAAAGAATTTAAAGGGATGAGTTACTTAGAACTCAATGTGTAACTCACCTACCACCATTATTGGGCAGATTATCGGGGACGTAATCTTTGGGCTTGAGCCCAATTCGAAATTCAACAATATATCATGAATTAACACAATTAATAATGCATGTAAAAATGAAATTCCCGACCCATACCTAATATCCATCCGCTAACACCCCGTACCAACCATCACACCTGGGATCAAGTCAACCCACCCCGCCATCACACCAATCGTAGGCATTAAGCCTTTTTATAATTGTGGCATAGCCACCAACTAGAGGCAATAAGTCGATATTGTGGCAAAGCCACCAACTAGAGGCAATAAGTCGATATTGTGGCGAGCCCATTTAACTAGAGGCAATAAGTCGATATTGTGGCGAAACCCATAGAACTAGAGGCAATAAGTCGATATTGTGGCAATCGGCCATTCTTCTCTTCATATATCCCACCCATGCAATTATACATGTACTTTAAAATATAAAATTTATTAACAATACATAACATGATGGGTTTATCAATAACATTTCATTTGGCCCATAATTATAGCAATTTGTCTATTTAGCGGTTTAGTGGGCTTTGGCCCATTTACCAGAACTAAAGTGTTTTGACTAAATTTTAACAAACTAGAGTATTTTGGCCCATTTTCACGAACTAGAGTATTTACTACCCATTTTCACGAACTAGAGTATTTACGGCCCATTTTCACGAACTAGAGTATTTACTACCCATTTTCACGAACTAGAGTATTTACTACCATTTTCACCCATTTTCACGAACTAGAGTATTTACGGCCCATTTTCACGAACTAGAGTATTTACTACCCATTTTCACGAAACATCAAATTTTCATAATAACAATTAATTTCTTGAGGCGTTTTCGTAATTTTCACGATTTAGTCGTTTTACGTATTTTCGTCAAAATATCAATTTTGCGCTTTTACCGATCTAGTCGTTTTTACGATTTTGCTTCCATACCGAAATTTGACATCCAACCAAAAATAATGAGTGTGAAATTACACACCTCGTTCTAGTGAGTACTAACCCTTCTCGCTCCTCGGCACCTAAAATATATTTTGATTCGTTAGACAACTAATTCGTAAAAATAATCTTAATCGATAATGGATCCAAAATCTTACCCTCTTGATTTTGAATCACTTCGATTTTTGGTTTTCCTTCGTTTAATGATTCGTTCGTCGCCGCGAATCCACCAACGTATAATGGTTCGGAAGTTCGTACCACTTGAATAATGGACTTCCTTGAAGATGGCCCGTAACGGTGGAAAATCCGATGCCAAAATCGCTCTTCGTTTGAATGGGGATTCTGAGATCCACCCTCTTACGATAACTAAACACCGCCTTTTCTTCCCTATTTTGTGATCTTCAAAATCCAAAGGAATTTAGTTAGATCTAAAATAATATCAATAATACTAGAGATTTTAAAGAGTAGGATTTCCTTACCAAAATGAAACGTTTCCAACGTTTCCACGATTCTCCGATCACTTGAATTCCAATCTCGTTATTGCACTAAATAATAACGAAAAAACGTTATTAGTATGAATGCTATATCAATCCAAAAGACCCTCGATAAACCAATGATATTGACCAAAAGTACCTTAATAAATCGAAAATGGAAAAGAACCCTTACCTATTTTCCACGGTCGAAAGGAAAGGATTGAGAATGGTGTCTAAATGATGAAGGGTTCGGCTATGTATGATCAAGGAAAAGAAGAATAAATATTTGGTTTATAGGCACAATAACATTCACCAAGAGAGTGAAGATGGAGAGAATTTCGATTGAAAAGAAATAATATAAAAACGAAAGGATGATGGTGATGTTGTTGCTTGATTTCAAAGAGAAGAGAAGAAAAGAAAAAAATATGAACTTTAGGTGCTAGTATATTCGGCCATGGCAAAAGAAAAAGAAGAGACTGATTTTTTTTATATGGATGATTTCGGCACAAGGAGAATACAAAAGAAAATTGACAAGATGAATAAAAGTGACCAAATGGTCAAAAGATTTTGGCTTTACCAAATGCAAAATTGACCAAGAAGAATGTTGATAGGAGAGGAAATAAAAATTACGCACAAAGTGCAAAGAACAACCAAAGAGAAAAAGAATTTCTCACCAAAACTAACTCAAAATTTAGGCTCCTCCTATACCAAATTGCCATCCGACACATGGTCAATTGGCCATGATTTCTTTCAAATTTTCCCTTGATAAGTGCCTTATGTTCCCCTATCTTTCCTTAAACCTTTGATTCCATGCCATAAGTTAGTTGTTTCCTTAATCCATTGATACACTAACCAAAAATAACATGGTCAACACCTTCCTTAATTGATCATTGCTGACACTTCCTATCCATGAGCGTAAAATTAAAACAAAATTTTATCTAGGTGCTATACAAGGATTGAACCTCTTCCCCTTGCTAGAACCCATGCGCCAACTCCACCATGCCATATGCTCATTTTATGACACTCTTAGCACATAATTTAGCTTAAGTCTTAATCACCTTTGTTTCACTTCAATAAATTCTCAATTAATAAATTTTATTCTTTCCTCAAATTATGCTTTACCCTCTCAAAGACTTCAATAAGCACCAAATTAAAATAAAAGATTTTTCCTTTAAAATCTAAACACCAAAATCATGCAAAATTAAATACTCGATTTTAGGGTGTTACAACTCTACCCTCCTTAAAGAAAATTTCGTCCTCGAAATTTACAGTTGAAAAAGGTGAGGTATTGTTGTTGAATTGCATCCTCTGGCTCCCACGTAGCTTCTTCCACTCGTGGTTCGCCATAGAACTTTGACCAGCAACACGGTTTTCTTCCTTAATACTTTGACATCTCGTTCTAGGATTTCCACCGTTCTTCTTCAAAGGACAAATCAATTCACTCAATTCCTCTACCGTATAATGTGTAAAGGATCCGATCTATAACGCCTCAACATGGAAACATGAAAACATTATGAATCGATCTAACTCCGGAGGTAACTCAATCGATATGCCATTTGGACCAACACGCTTCAAAGACACGATAAGGTCCAATATATCTAGGACTTAGCTTGCCCTTCCTTCCGAATCTAAAGATCTTTTCCAAGGAGATACCTTCAAAAAACCCGATCTCCCACACTATACTCGATGTTCCTTCGCTTGGATCTGCGTCGACTTACATCTCTCGAGGCTTCTTTTAACCGTGCTCGAATAACTTTTACTTTATCCTCTGTCTCGGATATCATCTCGGGACCTAACATCATCTTTTTCGCCCAACTCGGTCCAACAAATAGGAGAGCGACACTTACGACCATACAATGCCTCGTAAGGTGCCATCTGAATGCTAGGCGATAGGCATTGTTATTATCTGTGAATTACGCGGTGGTAGATAATCCTCCCAACTACCCTCAAGTCGATTACACATCCTCTTAACATATCTTCCAATATCTGAATTACTCTCCGATGACCATCGACCGAGGATGAAAAGCCGTCTTGAAATTCAACTTTGTTCCCAAGGCTTCATGCGAGCTTTCGAATCGTGATGTAAACCTAGGGTCCTATCCGATATAATGAATCTGGTACCCATGCAACCTCACAATTTCGGATCGTAAAGTTTCGCCAACTTCGCAATGAATAATCCGTCTGAGCGGCAAGAAATGAAAGGTCTTCGTCAGCCGATCAACAATTACCCAAACGGAATTTTTCTTAGTAGGTGTTAGCGGTAACCCACTAACAAAATCCATAGTTATCCGCTCCCATTTCCAAAGAGGAATCTTTATCGGTTGTAACAATCCAGACGGTAATTGATGTTACGCCTTCACTTGCGACAAGTCAAACATTTTCCCACAAACTCGTAATCTCACGCTTCAATCCGCCACCAATCATTCACGGAGATCTCGATACATCTTATTTCCTCCGGGATGCATAGCATAAGGGCTACTATCGCCTCCGTAGAATCAATTGCCTTAGATCTAAGTCCTTAGGCATGCATACTCTCCTCAAAAGCACAACACACCCTCCGTGTTTATTCCAAAATCCTCAATTTCACCATTTTCAACTTGCAAGTAAAGGTCCCAACTTCTCATCGATGTCTGCTTTTCCTTGATTTGTTCCGACCACGGTGGCTTCACTTGAAGTTCGCTAACAAACCGCCATCCTCGTCTGACAGACTCAAATGGGCAAAGCGGTGCTCTTAAATCGAATCTTGCCTTACGACTTAACGCGTCGGCTACCACGTTAGCCTTTCCGAGGATGGTATTCGATGGAGAAATCATAATCCTTTAACAATTCTACCCATCTTCTTTGTCTCAAATTTAACTCCTTACGGGTAAGGAGGTATTTAAGACTCTTGTGATCCGTGTATATTATGGACTTCTCACCATAGAGATAGTGCCTCCAAATCTTTAGAGCAAAGACAACAATTAAACTCCAAATCATGAGTAGGGTAGTTTACTTGTGTGGTCTCAATTGACGAGAAGCATAGGCCACCACTTTTCCATTTTGCATCAATACACAACCTGGACCGTGTGTGAGACGCATCACAATAAGCAAGAAACTCTTTTCCGACCTCGGGTTGAATTAAAGCTGGAGCTTCATCGGGATCTTCTTCAATTTCTCAAAACTCTCTTCTTTGCTTTTACGTCCGGATATACGAAACTCCTTTATGCAACAATTTAGTTAGGGAATGCGACAATCAACGAAAACCCCTCTACAAAACGCGTCTATAGTATCGGCCGGACCGAAACTTGAATTTGACTCATCGATGTTGGTGGTTTCCAATCCGAATAGCCTCAATTTTCCGAGGATCCACCCTTATTCCTTGGTGATACTACATGACCAAGGAAAGTCACCTCCTTTAGCCAAAATTCGCATTTACCAAATTTGGCATACAATTGTTTATCACGTAATTTGTAGTACTATCCGCAAATGTTGGTCATGTTCCTCCTCATTTCTCGAATAAACCAATATGTCATCTATGAACACTACCACAAACCGGTCTAAATATGGTTCAAAGACTTGGTTCATCATGTCCATAAATGCAAATTTGGTGCATTGGTTAATCAAGCAGCATCACTACAAACTCATAGTGTCCATAACGTGTCCAAAATACCGTCTTATAAATGTCCGCTTCTTTCACCTTAAGTTGGTGATAACCCGACCTTAAATCAATCTTGGAGAAAGCAAGCTCCTTTTAATTGATCAAGCAGTCGTCAATTCTCGCGGAGGATCTGGATTCTTGATCGTCAATTTATTCAACTATGCATAACGCATCGATCCATCCTTCTTCTTGACGAACAAGACCGGTGCTCCCGGAGACACACTTGGTCGAATAAATCCCGATCCGGCAATTCTTGAATTTGAGCTTTGAGCTCGACCAACTCCTTCGGTGCCATTCTATAGGGAGCAATGGACACTTTGGGCCGTCCCTGCAAAAGCTCAATGCCAAATTCTACTTCCGATCTGAGGTATACCGGAAGTTCCTCGGAAATACATCGGAAATTCCTTCACCGTCCTCACATCATTCACGGATAATTCTTTGGCATCCAAAGCACGATAAAGGCTAGGAATGCTCCATATCCTTTCCGCACCAACTTCTCACTTTTAATGCGAGATACCACATTTGCGGATAGTTCTTTCGTTCACCAATCATTATGACTTCCTTATCATCCGAGGTCCTTCGACATTCGTTTTTCAAAGACAATCCAATTGCGCTCGATGGTTAACCAACCAATCCATGCCTGAATGAGATCGAACTCACGAAAGGTAGTTCCATCAAATTTGCTAAGAATACTTCCTCTTGGATTTTTAAGGCACGTCTTTAAATATTTTATTATGATTATTGGTATCCTAAAGGACTAATCAACATCATCTCATTTTCGGTAATTTGGATTCTAAATTGTGTTTCGGATATGGCACTAGCTACGTATGAATGGGTAGAGCCAATATCTATTAAGGCAATAACAGTACATCAAAATGAAGAACGTCTGGGTTATCACATCGGTGCATTGCCGTCCTCATGGCGTCTAACCGCATAGACCGATCCGGTACATCTTGCATCTGCATTTCTCTATTACCATTGCCTCGACCGGTGCACCTTGACCACGACCAAATTCATTACCACCACGACGGTCCACGACCTCTCGGTGGTCTGCGATTACCTCGGCCGTTGTACATCATTATTACGGACTTCTTGAGTCGTATCCATTCGTCGAGGACAACTTTTGTCTTGATGTTCCATTGAACGCATTTGTAGCATCGCTCGTTTTCCTCCAACATTCCCCAAAATGTCTCTTCCCACACTCGATGCAATCTCGACTTGATTATTTGCTACCGGGGTTCTGCCTTGAACTGATTCATCATTCCGGGGTTTCTTCAGAAATCTCTTGGAAGAACCAGACTGTTGTGTCTCTCTCTTGTTTCGGGATCTTTCTCGGTTACTGCTTCGAGTTCTTAGCCTCTTGGCTATTTTGGCCTTCTCCACCGAGTGGAAAAATTTCTAACTTTACGTGGAGCAATCGAACCCTCACTCATCATTAAGTCCATCCTCGAAACGCATACAACGTTCATGATCCGTTGCTACAATTGTCCGGGCATAACGGCTCGACGTAAAACTTCGACTTCATATCTTGCCACGGTCTTACTTCCTTGGACAAGATTTAGAAATTCCTTCCTTGACGTCTACATAGCTCGTTCGACGTATTTTCCTTGAAAGGCGGCTTTAAAGAATTCCCGATTAATCGATGCGGCTTGATGCCTTCTCGAGCAAATGAGCCACCACCGATATGCCTCATCTCTCAATAAGGATACTGACTCCTCTCGGTTTTGCTCGACCATGCATTCCATATCATCCATAATCCGTTCCACGACTTGAGCCAAGATGTTCGCCACATTCGAGCTACACTAGAGACACCTCCGAAAACTTACGCATTATTCGCCTTAAGTCGCTCTGAAATTGACCCACGAGTTGTTGGCCCAATTCTAGTTCCAGTGACCCTTTCCAAGACTCGTAGCATTGCTTGAGTCAATGCATGATCTTCTTCCATGTGATCGCGTGATCCGGTCTCACTTTCAATTGGCGCAGTCGTCCACTTACAGCATATGATTTGGTGCTTCGAGTTGTAGCACCTCGGCCTCTACCACGCCACGTCTACGCGTCCCACGACCCGTCCTCTAGTGCTCATGATAACTTGTTCGTTTATCGATTACAAGTTTTATGAATCGAAATTTTGTTTGGTGTTTATTAACGATATTTTATGAGATTTGAGATATAAAGTTGTTTTTCGCAACATATCCTATAGTCTCAATCTCTCAGCTTTTTCATGTCTAAAACTAGAAGTTCTAGAGTGTTCCTATGATCATATCATAGTAATCATTAAGCAATAATACTTACTTGACTTGTTGCTTGGATGCTTGTGGTGCCATCTTGATCTTTAAAAATATATCATTGAGCGTTTTCATACGAAATTATTATTTTTTTTGAACCCAAACCACAGTAGAGTTTTTGAAACTGGCTCGATACCACTAAATGTAACACCCCAAACCCGATTACATGCGTTGAGACTAGATTTGGTTTGTCACATGAATCGAGTTATCTTTAAATTTGCAATAAGTTGAAAACTTCAATATAAATTTCGGTTTTAAAATAAATAAATAGCGAGTATTTGAATTTGATAATATTTGAAAACATTAGTTGAAAATCATTGTATTATCAAAACTTTTAAATAGTTTGTTAATGAATTGACTATAATAAAATATTTATAAAAGAATTTCATATACTTGAAAACTCAAATTTATTTTTTAAAAAAAAGCATCATAAAATCACAGCCCTTAATTAAAAAGTCCAAAGTTTAGTTTAAAACCCAAACACACATAAAATCCATAAGTTATTTATAGAGGCCTTTATTACAGTAATCCATAATAGTAAAAATATTTATTAAAAGTTCAGAGTTTAAATAACCCTCTCTCGCAGTATGGCCTCCACGAAGTCATCCTCGGCCCAAGTCCACATCAATTTCCATTACCTGAGATGGAAAGAATTTAAAGGGATGAGTTACTTAGAACTCAATGTGTAACTCACCTACCACCATTATTGGGCAGATTATCGGGGCGTAATCTTTGGGCTTGAGCCCAATTCGAAATTCAACAATATATCATGAATTAACACAATTAATAATGCATGTAAAAATGAAATTCCCACCCATACCTAATATCCATCCGCTAACACCCCGTACCAACCATCACACCGTGGGATCAAGTCAACCCACCCCGCCATCACACCAATCGTAGGCATTAAGCCTTTTTATAATTGTGGCATAGCCATCGAACTAGAGGCAATAAGCGATATTGTGGCAAAACCACCGAACTAGAAGCAATAAGTTTATATTGTGGCGAGCCACCGAACTAGAGGCAATAAGCCGATATTGTGGCGAGCCACCAACTAGAGGCAATAAGCGATATTGTGGCAATGCCATTCTTCTCTTCATATATCCCACCCATGCAATTATACATGTACTTTAAAATATAAAATTTATTAACAATACATAACATGATGGGTTTATCAATAACATTTCATTTGGCCCATAATTATAGCAATTTGTCTATTTAGCGGTTTAGTGGGCTTTGGCCCATTTACCAACTAAAGTGTTTTGACTAAATTTTAACAAACTAGAGTATTTTGGCCCATTTTCACGAACTAGAGTATTTACTACCCATTTTCACGAACTAGAGTATTTACGGCCCATTTTCACGAACTAGAGTATTTACGGCCCATTTTCACGAACTAGAGTATTTACTACCCATTTTCACGAAACATCAAATTTTCATAATAACAATTAATTTCTTGAGGCGTTTTCGTAATTTTCACGATTTAGTCGTTTTACGTATTTTCGTCAAAATATCAATTTTGCGCTTTTACCGATCTAGTCGTTTTTACGATTTTGCTTCCATCTGAAATTTGACATCCAACCAAAAATAATGAGTGTGAAATTACACACCTCGTTCTGGTGAGTACTAACCCTTCTCGCTCCTCGGCACCTAAAATATATTTTGATTAGTTAGACAACTAATTAGTAAAATAATCTTAATCGATAATGGATCCAAAATCTTACCCTCTTGATTTTGAATCACTTGATTTTCGGTTTTCCTTCGTTTAATGATTCGTTCGTCATGGCGAATCCACCAACGATAATGGTTCTAAGTTCGTACCACTTGAATAATGGACTTCCTTCGGAAGATGGCTCGCAACCCGGTGGAAAATCCAGATCGCTAAAACCGCTCTTCGTTTGAATGGGGATTTACAGATCCACCCTCTTACGATAACTAAACACCGCCTTTTCTTCCCTATTTTGACGGTCTTCAAAATCCAAAGGAATTTAGTTAGATCTAAAATAATATCAATAATACTAGAGATTTTAAAGAGTAGGATTTCCTTACCAAAATGAAACGTTTCCAACGTTTCCACGATTCTCCGATCACTTGAATTCCAATCTCGTTATTGCACTAAATAATAACGAAAAACGTTATTAGTATGAATGCTATATCAATCCAAAAAGACCTCAATAAACCAATGATATTCTACCAAAGTACCTTAATAAATCGAAAATGGAAAAGAACCCTTACCTATTTTCCACGATCGAAAGGAAAGGATTGAGAATGGTGTCTAAATGATGAAGGGTTCGACTATGTATGATCAAGGAAAAGAAGAATAAATATTTGGTTTATAGGCACAATAGCATTCGGCCAAGAGAGTGAAGATGGAGAGAATTTCGATTGAAAAGAAATAATATAAAAACGAAAGGATGATGGTGATGTTGTTGCTTGATTTCAAAGAGAAGAAAAGAAAAGAAAAAATATGAACTTTAGGTGCTAGTATATTCTACCATGGCAAAAGAAAAGAAGAGACTGATTTTTTATATGGATGATTTCGGCACAAGGAGAATACAAAAGAAAATTGACAAGATGAATAAAAGTGACCAAATGGTCAAAAGATTTTGGCTTTACCAAATGCAAAATTCGCCAAGAAGAATGTTGATAGGAGAGGAAATAAAATTCTGCACAAAGTGCAAAGAACAACCAAAGAGAGAAAGAATTTCTCGATAAAACTAACTCAAAATTTAGGCTCCCTCCTATACCAAATTGTCGTCCAAAGACATGGTCAATTGGCCATGATTTCTTTCAAATTTTCCCTTGATAAGTGCCTTATGTTCCCCTATCTTTCCTTAAACCTTTGATTCCATGCCATAAGTTAGTTGTTTCCTTAATCCATTGATACACTAACCAAAAATAACATGGTCAACACCTTCCTTAATTGATCATTGCCGACACTTCCTATCCATGAGCGGAAAATTAAAACAAAAATTTTATCTAGGTGCTATACAAGGATTCAACCTCTTCCCCTTGCTAGAACCCATGCGCCAACTCCACCATGCCATATGCTCATTTTATGACACTCTTAGCACATAATTTAGCTTAAGTCTTAATCACCTTTGTTTCACTTCAATAAATTCTCAATTAATAAATTTTATTCTTTCCTCAAATTATGCTTTACCCTCTCAAAGACTTCAATAAGCACCAAATTAAAATAAAAGATTTTTCCTTTAAAATCTAAACACCAAAATCATGCAAAATTAAATACTCAGATTTTTAGGGTGTTACATTACCGAAATACCATTATAGGGTAAAATGACTATTTTTCCCTTGTGGGTAAATAATTGACTTTTAGACTATGAATTTGACTGGCTTGATTGTGATCGTATGACTGTGTTTTAACTAACTTGACTGTGGTCGTGTGACTGATATGTTGCTAATATATGTTTAGATGACTGTTATTGAGTATGGCCATTTTGCATACATGTGTAATGATTGAGCATGACATACATGACATACTGCATTGGGTTGGGTTGCTGATTGGAGGAAGTACTGTTTTAGTGGCTCTACCACATACCATTTTAGTGGCTCTGCCACATACTGATTCGAGTGGCATCGCCACCTACCGATTTAGTGGCTCAGCCACATATACTGTGATTAGTAGCTTGACTGCAATATTGGTGAGGTTTGGTTGGGTGGGTTGACATGGTCCCCACATGGTGTGATTGGTTGGTACGGGTGGAGAGTTAGTCGACCAGGGAGGATTGGGGTGGGTACATATCCATTTGTATTGAGGTGATTTGGGGCTTAGGCCCAGATTGTTACAGAATAAGGCTTATCCCCAGATTGTTATCGAATAGGGCTTAGGCCTAGACTGATACCTATGGGATCGGGCCCAGACTGTGACCGTATTAGGGGATTACACACTGAGTTCTCGTAACTCACCCCTTTCTTTTAACTGTGCAGGTAATCCCCAGTCGTAGAGGATTCGGAGTTGCGAGGGACTCAGAGGTGGCCACACGACCAACATGCTCTAAAACTAAACTTAGATTGGGTTAATAATTTTTGTAATAAGGCCATTGGGTTTTTCTTTTTCACTTTTATTTGGTATTTCTTTTAATTACAAACTGCTAGTCTATTAAACACGGGTTTTTAAAACAATAACTGATGTTTTCAAATATCACGTTCCCACAACTTTAAGAATAATAAGACAGTCTTCTTCAACAAGCAACATTTTGATAATAATGCTTTGTGTGCAAGAGAAATAACTTTAAGCAAATTCTGTTTTGACAAGTAACGAAATTTGAGGTTTTTAAATAGTTAAAAGGTTTTGAATTGAGGAAGAGTTTTATCGATCGTGTGGTTTTAAACAACCTTTTGGTCTGACATGCCAGATTTGGCCATAACGTTTAGGCCGGGTTTGGGGTGTTAGAGTGGGATTTGCAACTTTAGGGATGAGTACTATGTGTGTGGAATTTACCTGCTTAAAATCTTTTCCTTCATTCAAACTTTGTAGACAGAATCTGCTAACTTCATCTTCAACGATATACCAACACTTTTGATAGAATAATGCCGGAAAACCATCCTCCCCTGGGGCTTTTATAGGTCCCATCCCAAATGTTGCTTCTTTGATATTTTCCTTTGTGTAAGGTGCCTTGAGATATTGATTATTTTCTTTAGTTATGCATCTCTCGATTCCTGGCAGTAAATAATTACAGCTTCCCCTTTCTTCTAATCTGAACAGATTTTGAAAATAGTATATTGCAATGTTTTCTATGTCTTCAATGTTTATGTTTCCCTTCCATTCTCATCTTGTAGCTTATGAATCATGTTTCTTCTTCTTCTTCGATATGTGGCCTGGTTATGGAAGAAAATAGTGTTTTTGTCCCCATGTTTCAACCAGTTTATACGCGCTCTTTGCTCCTAAAAACATTCATCTTTGTCAATTTCCAGGTTCAGTTGAATTTTAGTGTCGATCAGCTCGGCCAAATTATGATCATCTCTGTTTGCTACTAAAAATTCTGAAAGTCTATTGTTGAGAAATGTTTTCTGCTTCTTTCGATCATCTTGGATCCTACAAGCCCATCTTCTCAATCCAATCTTTAACTTGTCTAATTTCTGGATCAAATTACCTGAAGATGATTCCCAAATATGCTTAACTTTATCATCAAACGATTCCTCCATTGTCCACCATGCTTTAGATCTGAAATCTGTTACTTTAGCCCCTTATTCTGCCCTTCTTATGTTAACTAGAAGGGGACAATGATTAGAAAAAGAATGGGTTAAATGTTGAATTGAAGCCTCAGGAAACATAACCCGCCATTTTTCATTTGCAACTCCCCTGTCAAGCCTCTCACGTATATTGGTCTCAGGTAAATTCCCCTTTTCCCATGTAAACCATCTTCCAGAAAATCCCATGTCCATTAGACTACATTCTGATAGGACCTTTTGAAATACCTCTATTCTTCTTTCATCTCTAGGTACCCCTTCCTTTTTTTCAAAACCATACATTATTTCATTGAAATCCCCACAAACAAACCATGGGAATCTCTCTCCCGTATACAAACTTCTTAATTCAGCCCATGAATTGCTTCTGTTATGCTCATATGGGGACCCATAAAAACCAGTGAACCTCTATTTTCTTCTTAACTCATCATCATCAATCACCACATCAAAATGTCTTTTTGAAAATTACCAAAGAGTAACACTCACCTCCTGTTTCCATGCCAAGCATAATCCTCCTCTAGTACCCTCTGGATCAACTTCACTTCCATTAACATACCCACAACTATGGCGAATTCTTTCCATTTTACTTCTACAAATTTTGGTCTCCATAAAGAAGACCATTTGGGGATTTTGTAACTTTAGCATATACCAAAGTCTCTGTATCGTTCGTGGACTCCCCATTCCACGAACATTCCAGCTTAACAGTTTCATTGCGATCGGTCGGCTTGCCTCTTGGCAGCCACCGATACAAATTTTTTAACTTCCAACACTTTCTTATTCCTCCCTGTCGATGCTTTCTCATCTTTCTCATCTCCTAATCCTATTATGATGTCTATCTTCTCTCTAGCTTGCTTCTTTCCTTCTTCTCCAATCAAAATGCCATCTTCATTATCTTGCTCCATGTCAGCTAGGGAATGTTCCACTCTTTGATTAACCTCTATCTGATTCTCCCAGATCTTTCGGCCTTCTAAGCTAAATCCCAAAATTGGATCAAAAGATTCTCCATATCTCATTGTTTTATTTCTCATCGTCCAGGCATCAATCTCTAATTTGGAAGTATCTTCATCGTTTTCTTTCAATTTCCCGTCCTCTTCCTCTTTCAACCACACACAATTCATTATTACAGCCCTCTTAGGTTGAGCCCGTAGTGATAAATCCCATCCCATCTCAGCCACTTCCATCCCTAACACCATCTTTGCTTCACAAAAAGAGTCATTATGCCCCAGCCGTCCACAAAAAAAACAAAAAGGGACAGCCGTTCGTATCGAAACTTTACATATGGGAAATTCCCATAGCACAAGATTTGTTTCCTCCTTTTCATCGGTCGTCTAACATCAATCTTGACTTTACCCTCATATAATTTCTGTTTTCTTTACCCAAATTTGATCCATCGTATTCCATATATTCTCCTATAAAATTGCCCAATTGAACTGCCAAATTTTCAGAATACAAGCCAATGGGTATGTCGTGAATTTGAATCCAAAAAGGTGCCTTGATTAAAGGAATTTTAAGAGGGTCTTCTTCTCCCCATTGTAACTTATGTAATACTAACAGATGATTATTAAAAGTCCATGGAGATCATTTTAACACTCTTTCCAAATCCATACTATGGTAGAACTGAAACAGAAATCTTTTTTCACCCAAATCTCGAATATGAACTCCCTTTACAGGATGCCACAAGTTTGCCATAGTATTTTTCATTGCCAGAAAATGAATAACACTAGCTGTTAAAAAACACCCTACCAACCTGAAAACTTCTTCTCTTCTTTCTTCAATCCATTCAATTTGAATCTGTAAAACTGCATCTTCTTCTTCATTGAGTGATAGCCCTGCTAATTCATTCTCCATTTGTTTCAGATGTATCCCCCCAATCAAAGAAACGCTATATGGAAACACAGATCCAAGATCTAAGAAACTTGTTTTTGCCGCTCCTCTACCAGAAAGAGCAGATAAAGCCAAAGACACAAAGGAACCCAGAACAAGAAAGATGCCAAGTAGGGCAGTCCAGAGACGTGCGAGAGGGCAGACTTTTTTTTTAATTCGTTATTGTCCTTGTTAAATGTCTATTCATTGTCAGATTCTCAGCACTCAATTATAACTAAAACTCTTAATTGATCAAAATCCACAATCAATTAAAAGTCTTAATTCATGTCGAATTCATCTTTCTTTGCTTATAAAAGCAATGTTGGACCTTCTAATTTTTCCATCATCCTTGGTTGATATTCTCCTTTCATTGGTTTTTGTTTTAATTTAGGAGCTAAGAAAAATCAACAATTGGTGTTGTTAAATATTTAATCCTCCATCAAGGCCTTGATTTTAAATAGAATTTGCAATAACCTTCATATTGAATTTGCTCTCATTGTCAAAACAAAAACAAAGGAGCATTCAAGTTGGCACCAAATTACTAAGAACATTCTCAAACTATGAGTTGCCCTTTCACTTTTTTTTCATTGAGAATCCACTCCAATTTTTTACTTTTGTGTTTCCTTTTTAAGGTTAATCATGGTGTATTTCAAAGATCACAAGGAGTATCTTTTTAGACTTCAAATCAATTTTGACTTTTCCAACACCAACATGGCGAGATGGAGATCAGTTTCAATTTTTTTACTAACAAAATGGTTAGGCAAGCAACATTCATGATGAATGAGACAGATCAGTTTCAAACTTTTCAACATAAATATGGAGAGAGCTGAAGTATCCAGCATCCATGATGACCAATGTGGATTCGTTCGAGCTTTGCAACATCAACATAGTGGGAAGAACCTTTGCAACTTCAACCTGGTGAGGGGAGGATCCATTCCAAACTTTACATCTTCATCAACATAGTGAGAGGAAGATCGGTTAAAAAATTTTGTAGCCTCAATATGATGAGAGATAGAACTTGTGGCACCCAAATGTTCTTTAGATCTTGACTTAATAATACTCAATGTTGTGATTAAAAAATAAAATAAAATTTGACAAGACAAAAATTAAAAATAAAGCTTGAGAAATCAATATAATGAAAATCTAACTAAAGATGAAATCTCGGTTTTGACAAAAGAAAAATTAAAACATAATGAATTTCTACTCAAAGAAAAAATTTAGTTTTCATTTATGATTTTGATCACCAATGCAAAGATAACTTCATTATTCTTTAATAAATTGGTTATATTTATTAACATTTACACCTAACAACCAATTTATCCTTATCTTTGCAATAATCAAAATAAAGTTTATTGAAATTATTTCTCTTATCAACAAACCCCATAATGAAACAATTAAAATTTAATTTATTAATAATATTAATAAAAACTAGAGATCCAATTCTATCCAAAAATATACACAAGTGAATTTATTTGGATTAGGTTACATACCCATGTAATAATAAATTGCATACGCCAACATACTCAACCATGCTATTGTCACAAGCATTAGAATAATTAAACAATTACGAATTAACAATTCTAATTGACAAGACAAATGTTCTAAGCTATTAAATATGATACATATATTCAACAAACTCGAATATTTGTAATTATGATGAAAAATATGTAAATACCAATGAATAAAGATAGAATAAATTTTTTTAGATAAAGAAGAAAAAATAAAATAAATCTTACAAACTTGAAAAATAAAAGATTTGAAATGTCTTTGACTAGAAAAAGAGTTCAACTCTTTTGAAAATAAAACCAAAATAAAAATTATATCGTATGCAACTAAGTCTAATTTTGATATTGAGAATGTCTATTTATAGGTTAAAATTCAGCTAAGGGTAGAAAAGATAAAATTGCCCTTAATGAATTTAAGTATTTTTTTGCAACTTTATGGCAATTTTCTAGGCATCTTTGCTTGGATTTTCATCATATTGATTTTTGGGCATCTTCTTAATGTTTTTAAGCTTTTAGTAATGAAACATTCCAATTAGATCTTTCAATTCTCTTCTATTTTGGTAAAATAAAGAGCGTTACACCCTAAGAAAACTTAAAACATAAAGCAAGCCTCTCACAAGGATGGAAAATGATCATTTCTAATAGTTGAAGTAACCAGCCTTCAGAGGTAAATTGAAATGAATCACTTCATACCAACCCACAACAGCCAACTTCGCCATCGAATCTACAACTTGGTTTGCTTCTCATCGATTTGTCTAGCATGCACGGACCATTGTCGGTTACACATTTCCTATATGTTATTAACCACCGCCAACACACTAGAGACATGGGAAGAAGAGTTGATCACTTCTACAACATCAACACAATCACTCACAAAATTAACTTGTCAAAAACCAACAGACCATGCAACCGATAGACCCTCTTTAATAGCATGAAGTTCTGTTTACAACACCAAACACAATCTCAAATACCCATTAAACCCCATGGGCCAATTACCATAATGATCCCGTATAAGTCCTCCAATGAATGCCTCATTTCAATTTAGATGCACTACTCTGTCACAATTGAATTTAACCTATCCTGAATTAAGATCTTGCTGATGAGTATTCAACTCCAAGCTGTCAGGACCAAACACTATGTATTGCTCTGCATCCAAAATATACTTAGACAAAGCACGAAAATAAGACACAATTTCCATTGGCGACACTCTAGATTCAGTGGAAATCAATTTATTACGTGCATGCCATAGTCACTAAACTAGCAAACCAAAAATATAAACCCCATTCTAAATTTGGCAAAATAATTTTAAGCCAATTTTGAATATTGCCAATTATCCAGTCGTTGCAATCCAGCCTAAAAAATTAGGCCACGCAATATGTAGGCAGGAGAAATCGTTTCTATCTCACTACCACAAATCGTACAACAAGGATCACATGCAATGTTTCTATAAAAATAGAATATCGGTAATGACAATATATCATAAAAAAGAGAAATAAAAATAAAGAACACATAGATTTTTACGTGGAAACCTTTTCGGAAAAAAACCCCCTGGCAGAGGAGAAGAAAATTCACTATGTCAAATTCAAAATGATTACCAGAGGAGTAGACTATGCCTATTTATTGGATTGTAAAATTATATTCTAATAGGAGTGTAATAAGATGAAACACCTTATTCTAATCAATATCAAATAGATGGAGTTTAATAAGGTTTAAAAAACCTTATTCTAAAATAAAATAAAAGAAGTGTAGTTCTATATGGATTTTACTTTTTATTTTACCACTGTATTTTATTGAAATAAGGATTCGAGTCACTCAATTCTAACAATCTCTACTTTGACATGAATTCTCAATGAACAAGTTCTTCATCGCGAACTATTAACGAAAAAGTTCTCCACCTCTTTTATAAAACCTCTTAAGGGTTTAACTTCAACAATGAACACCAACCAAGTCTAAGCAATGCTCAAACTTGGTTATAGGAAGTGACTTAGTTATTAAATCTGCAGGATTTTCATGAGTACTAATTTTGCTCACAATAATATCTCCACGAGCAATAATATCACAAACAAAATGATACCGAACATCAATGTGCTTTGTTCTCTCATGAAACATTTGACCTTTTGTAAGGAAGATGACACTTTAACTGTCACAAAATACTGTACTGATTTGAAGGTCTTCATTGAGTTCACTAAAAAGTCCTTTCACCCAAATGACTTCTTTACAAGCCTCAATAATCGCCATGTACTCAGCTTCAGTGGTAGACAAAGCGACTGTAGTTTGCAAAGTGGCTTTCCAACTGATTGCACAACCTCCGATTTTAAAGACATAACCTGTGAGAGATCTTCTTCTATCAAGGTCTCTAGCAAAATCAACATCAACATACCTAATGACTCTATCTCTAGTTCTTCCAAACTATAAGTAAACATCAGTAGCACCTCGTAAGTATCTTAAAATCCACTGAACTGCTTTCCAATGTTCTTTACCGAGATTTTTCATGTATCTACTAACTGCACTGAGTACATATGATAAATCTGGATGTGAACAAACCATAGCATACATGAGAGGTCCCACTACACTAAAGTATGGAACATGTGACGTGTACTCAATCTCATCATCTAATTGTGGAGACAAAGTAGATGAAAGTCTGAAATGGGCTACTAAAGGAGTACTAACAGGCTTAGCACTCTGCACATTGAACCTGCAAAGAACTTTCTCAATGTACCCCTTCTGACTTAGGTACAATTTACTTTCTTTTCTATCTCTAAAAATCTCCATACCAAGTATCTTCTTTGCTAGTTCCAAATCTTTCATCTCAAATTCTTCACTTAGTTGGGCTTTGACCTTTCTTATCTCTCATTTATCTTTTGCTGCTATCAACATGTCATCAATATAAAGGAGTAGATACACAAAAGAACCATCACTTTTTTCTTAAAGTAAACACAACTGTCAAAGCTACTTCTTTTGAAATCATGAGAAGTCATAAAGAAATCAAACCTCTTGTACCACTGTCTTGGTGATTGTTTCAAACCATAAAGAGACTTTTTCAGCAAGCAAACATAGTCCTCTTTTTCTGTGGCTGTAAAACCCTCTGCTTGTTGTATGTAAATATCTTCCTTAAGTTCTCTATGCAAAAATACAATTTTTAAATCTAATTGCTCAAGCTCCAAATCATGTATGGCCACAATACCAAGCAAAGCTTGAATTGAACTATAGTTCACTATTGGGCAGAACATATCTGTGAAGTCCACTCCTGGAATTTGACTGTAACCCTTTGCAACAACCCTAACTTTATATCTGGGTTCTTTAACTCCTAGAATTACTTCTTTTTTTTTTAAACACCCATTTACAACGAATAACCTTTTTACCTTTAGGAAGTTTCACAAGATCCCATGTTTTATTTTTGTGGAGTGATTCCATCTCTTTTTTCATAGCAAACATCCACTTTTTTGAGTCTTCACAGCTAACCACCTCGGAATAATTAGATGGCTCTTAGTTTGCATCTATATCTTCAGCCACATTTAAAGCAATAGCAACTAGATCAGCCTTGACATACTCCTTTAGAGGTTTAATTTCTCTTCTAATTCTATTTTTGGTGATATAGTGTTGTGGTGAAGAAGCAACTCTAATATGAATTTTTGTACTAGCTTGAGGAGTCGACTCTGTTGTAGATTCTAGACTAATCTGATACTCCACTTGCTTTTAATTTTCTTTATTGGAAGAGTCTTTAAGAGATAAGTTAGGTAGCATATCAATTTCATAAAAAACAAAATCTCTGCTAATCACAACTTTTCTATTTTCAGGATACCATAACTTATACCCTTTTACACTAGTTTTATAACCAAGAAAAACACATTTAATGGATCTTGGTTCCAATTTTCCATTATCAAAATGAGCATACATAGGACACCCAAAGATCTTTAAATTAGAATAGTCAGCAAGATTACCAGACCATACCTCTTATGGAGTGTTTTTCTCAATGACAACGGATGGAGATCGGTTGATCAAAAAACATGCAGTAGAGGCTGCTTCGGCCCAAAATGACTTTGGTAAGTTGGCACTTGACAACATACATTGAACCTTCTCCATGATTGTTCAGTTCATTCATTTTGCAACACCGTTTGGCTGTAGAGTATGACGAACTGTCAAGTGTCTCACGATCTCTTTTGACTTGCACAGTTTATTAAACTCGTCAAAATAGAACCATAAGGCATTTTCTGTGCGGAGGTATTTTATTTGTTTTCCCCTCTGTTTTCCAATCATAGTTTTCCAAGACTTAAACATAGAAAACACATCACTTTTTTGCTTCAGGAAGAATGCCCAAACTTTTCTAGAAAAATCATCAATAAAAGTTAGCATATAATTAGCTCCACCTCTCGAAGGCACTCTGGATGGCCCCCACAGATCAATATGAATATACTCCAACATTCCCTTCGTGTTATGGATTCCTTTGGTGAATCGAACTCTCTTTAGTTTCCCAAAATGCAGTGCTCACAGAACTTCAGTTTGTAAATTCCTTGCCTATCAAGAAGTCTTATTTTGCTCAATTCTACCATGCCATTCTCACTCATATGCCCTAGGTGTATATGCCAAATTTTAGTAATATCATCATCAAACAAAGAAGAGGAAGTGATAGCTGCATCACCAGTAACAGTAGAACTCTATAGAACATATAACTTGGCAGTCTTGCCCTTTCATCACAACGAGGGAAGCTTTGGAAATATTCAAAACCCCACTTTCAACTGTGTATTTGTACCCTTTTGAATCAAGAGTACTCAATGAAATTATATTTCTCTTCAATTCTAGAACATGTCGTATGTCACTAAGTATTCTGACAACTCCATCAAACATCTTAACTTTAATTGTTCCAACACCTGCGATTTTACACGAAGTATTATTTCCCATCAAAACAACACCTTCAGAAACTATTTCATAAGTTGTAAACCAATCCCGATTGGGACTCATGTGGAAGGTGCAGCCGAATCAAGGATCCACTCCTCTCTCACTTTAGAATTGTTGACAGAAGCAACTAGAAGTTCACCATCGCTGAAGTCAACATCAGCTTCACCGAAATTTTCTGGTTGTTTTCCCTTTTGATCTTGTTCTATAGCTTATATCATTTAGATTTAATGTGCCCTTTCTTCTTGCATAAGTTACAAGTTTTACCTCTATTTGAAGACTTCGATCTATCTTTAGATTTAACATGAGGATTCCGTTCTTATGTCCTTCCATGATCATCATCAGCATTTCGATCTTGGCTCCCACGAACAATGAGACCCTCTCTCTGATGGTCAATTTTAACCACAAGACACTTCATATTATCATACGAGGTCAAAGAATCATAAACCTCATCAACTGTGAGAGACTCGCGGCTATATAAAATCGTGTTTCTAAAGGTTGAATAAGATGGGGGCAACGAACAAAGTAGAATCAACCCTAGATCTTCCTTATCATACTGAACCTCCATGGCTTCCAAGTTTCATAGAATTTCTTTAAACACTGTTATGTGTTCGTGCACAGACGCACATTCCTCCAAACGATGAGTATAATAACGCTGCTTCATATGCAGCTTGTTGGTTAGAGTTTTTGACATACATATTTATTCCATCCTCTTCCATAATCCTGTGGCGGTCTTCTCATTCATCACATCTTGCAAAATTTTTTAGAAAATGCAAATGTAACTGTGTTAACGCCTTTCGATCCTTGCACTTCTTCTCTTCCTCTGTCAATGTTGAAGGCATCTTATCTACCCCTAGCAGGGCTTCCTCTAAGTCCATTTGTGCAAGAACTGCCTACATCTTTATTTGCCACAATATGAATATGGTGTTGCGATCCAATAGCTTAATTTCATACTTTAAAGACATCATTACCGTGATTGAGATGAACAAACCAGAAGCTTGAATACCAATTTGTAAAAATAGAATGTCGGTAATGACAATACATCGCAAAGAAAAGGGAAATAAAAATAAATAACAAATAGATTTTTACGTAGAAACCCTTTTGGGAAAAAAACAACGGGCAGAGGAGAAGAAAATTCACTATGTCAAATTCAAAATGATTACAAGAGGAGTAGACTATGCCTATTTATAGGATTGTAAAATCATATTCTAATAGGAGTGTAATAAGATTGAAACACCTTATTCTAAAATAAGGTTTAAAAAACCTCATTCTAAAATAAAATAAAAGAAGTGTAGTTCTATATGGATTTTTGATAAACCGTAAAAGTAACATATTTTAACCCCATATTTAGTATGCTTTTGGATGATTAAGCCCTTGATTTATGTAAAAAGGTGCTTTTAATTCTTTCTTTTCATGTTTATACTCAGGAAAGCACTCGAGGATAAAAAGAACACAAAACGGGCTAAAAACAGAGTAATTAGGCCTTAGCAAGCAATCAACACAGCCTGGCCCAAAGCCCACACGATCGTGCCTCGCCAATTACCTAGAACAAGGCCTCAACTACGTAACACACGGTCCCGTGCAGCTTCCATTTATCACATGGACGTGCCTGGTGATCTATATGGCCGTGCCCAAATCGACAGACCTGAAGCACGGCCTGAATCCTGACTCACACGATCGTGTCCAAAACGACAGAATCGAGACACGGCCCAACCACGATTTACACGGGCGTGTGCCATGGCCGTGCCCCTGTCGCGGGAGAGAGAAATTTCACTTGGATTTAGATGCTTGAAGCCAAAGAAACATACTCCTAATTCTACTCCAACACCCTTATAGTAATTCTATTTGAAGGAGATACTTAGGAGCCACGTGTAGCATCCCAAAGCTTTTATAAACAACCCAAGGAAAACATTAAAGGGGATCTTTTTGGCAGAGGCTTTTGTCGAAGCGTTCATCTTTTAAGAAATCACTTGAAGATAGCCAGTTGATTCATCTCAAGAAGCCGGAACTCCATTCAAGACGGAGGATCTCTCCTTAAATTCCTTTAGGGGGTTTTAGGGATTTCTTATGTTTTGTTTATTATTTACTTTTGAGATGTTTTCGTATTTAGTTATGCACTAAATCCCTCAGATACCTGAAGGGGATAAAACCTATGATGGATTTGGTTATTTGATTTCTAAATTATATGATAAGTACTTGGTTTGTTCTTAATTATGTTGCTTAATTTAATCTGATGTGCTTAGGTGGAGGAGGAATAGACCCTACCTAAGAGTAGATCTAGCATAATTGAGTGGAGTTGATCGGGCGCCTAGAGATAGGGTTACGAGATTTTACCGAATTAGGGTGAAACCTAATATGGGAATCAATTGATCGATTTACTGCTTCTTTAGGGGGTTATTATAAGAGAACTAGAGTTCCACTAATTAACCTAAGGTTAGACGTTATTTTCCTCGAGAGAGGGTTTAATATAGGTTAGGAAGTCTCACGGATCAAGCTAAGTAAAGAAATCATATGGTTTGGGGAATAAATAATAAGTGAAGTCATAGGTGAATTCTTCTTGAGGGTATCATCTTTATCAACTGAGTTTTCCTAAAGTCTTTCTCCAATTCAATCTTTTGTCTTTGCATTTAGTCTATGTATTTTGTTAGTTTAATAATTCAATCACTCCAAATTTCAGGCTAAATAATAGAGAGAAAGTGAGTAGTAGTACTTTTAGGTTCCCTTCGGTTCGATAAGATATTCTTGCCTGAGCTATACTACTGTTCGATAGGTGCACTTGCCTCTATCGTTGTCATAGTTAGTCTATAGGTTCGATCATTTTTTTATAAATATTAAAACTTGACTGTTTGACATGATTAAGTTTTTGGCGCCGTTGCCGAGGAGTCCTAAAATATTAAGAAAGCTCTATTTCTATTACTTTAGCCATTATCTTTATTTTTAAATTTCTCTTATTTTTATACATATATTTTTGTTTTTCTAAATTTCTTTCTTTCTTTTCATAACAGGTACCTCTAGTTTATAACTAGATGGAATCTGAGAGGACCATTAGAATACGAGAGTGACATTGAAGCTACCGCTCGCAGAAATCGCAAAAAAATTAGACGAGCCCTAGACTATCAAAGAGAAGAACAGCAAAGATCCAATCCTACAAAAGGGATGGACGAGAACAACCCACCAAATGTGCAAGAACAGAATGCTCTGCGTACTATGTATGATTATGCTAAACCTAATTTGACAGGAGCAGAATCTAGTATTGTTAGGCCCGCTATAGCTACTAATAATTTTGAATTAAAGCCTAACACAATACAAATGATTCAACAATTTGTTCAATTTGATGGTTTGCAGGATGAGGATCCAAACACTCATATATCCAATTTTTTAGAATTCTATGATACCTTCAAAATAAATGGCGTTTCTGACGATGCCATACGTCTTCGTTATTTCCTTTTTCATTAAGGAATAAAGCAAAGCAGTGGTTGAACTCGTTACCACGAGGGTCAATCACCTCATGGAATCAAATGACCAAAAATTTATTTTAAAATATTTTCCACCAGCCAAAACTGCTAAATTTAGGAATGACATATCTTCTTTTGTGCAGAATGACGTAGAATCATTATATGATGCATGGGAAAGATACAAGGATCTCCTAAGAAAATGCCCACACCACGGATTACCTTTGTGGCATCAAGTCCAAACTTTCTACAATGGTGTAAATTCTCCAACTAGGCAAATGATTGATTCATCAGCCGGTGGAACATTGAATAATAAAACTCACAGGCGACTTACGATTTTATTGAGGAGATGTTGTTGAACACCTATCAATGGCAAATTAAAAGAGCTAAATCGACAAAATCAACAAGTTTTTAACATAGATGCAAAGGACAATCTTTGTCAACACATGTGGAGTTAATGAATAAAAAGCTTGATAATTTATGTTCTTCACGGTACATCCAGAATGCAATGCGAAGCAAGCGGGAATGTGGCAAATTCGAGTACCCACCCTACCAACCAGAGCGTAAAACGAAAGCGCACCAACTATATAGTTAACAATTTTGATCTAATAATAACCCTTATAGTAACACTTATAATGCGAGTTGGAGGAACCACCCAAATTTTTCGTGGGGAGGACAATGAAATCAAGGAAATCAAAGGCAGCAACCTACTCCAAATTACCAGAATTCACCCTATCCATAGGAAAAGAAATCAAACCTTGACGAAATGCTGACAAAATTCATGGCAGCTACAGATTCTCGTCTCCAAATGACCGAAGCAACACTTGATGAGCAGCAAATCTTACTCAAGGGAATCAAGACTCAGGTGGGAGAGCTCATTACGTCAGTTGGAATACTTAATGGAATAGTATGTGAAATAAGGGCGGAAATTTTTTCCAAAGGCACAGAGCAAGTAAGGGCAGAAACACTAAGGAGTGGCAAAGAGCTAGTTGAACCACAAAAAAGAACACCACGTGATGTTATCAAGGAAAAAAATGTAGAAGTTGAGAATGACAATACATTGCCTAAATAGAATAGAACACAAATTCCATATCCAGAAAAATTGAAGAAAGAAAAACTAGATGCTCAATACGGTAAGTTCCTTGAACTCTTTAAACAAATACATATTAACTTACCTTTTGTTGAAGCTATTTCCCAGATGCCCAAGTATGCAAAATTCTTAAAGGAACTTCTCACAAACAAAAGGAAGCTTGAGAAAGTATCAAAGGTGGAGCTTAATGAAGAGTGTTCAGCCCTTCTCCAAAATAGATTACCACGAGAGTTAAAAGATCCAGGGAGTTTCACTATTCATTGCTTAATTGGTAGTTTAAACATCACGAAAGCATTAGTAGACCTAGGCGCTAGTATCAACTTAATGCCTTATCGATTGTTTAAACAGCTAGATCTTGGGGAACCAAAATACACTAGGATGAGCATTCAATTAGCTGATAGATCTATTAAATATCCTAAAGGAATTATTGAAGATGTCTTGGTAAAAATTGATAAATTTATTTTCCCCGTTGATTTCGTTGTGCTAGACATGGATGAGGACATCAATGTTCCTTTAATCTTAGGACGTCCTTTTTTAGCCACTACTAGAGCTATTATTGATGTAGGTGACAGCAAACTAGCACTAAGGATAGGTGATGAAGAAATTAATTTCCAAATTTATGATGCCATGCGATATTCTAAAGAGCAAGATGATTCTTGTTACTTTGTTGACATTACTGATCTTATTATTAAAAATTCATTACAGGAAATCCTGTAGGATGACATGATGGAACTGTGTCCACCTCAAGGAGAGGGGCAAGAGGATGAAGGTAATGAGATTAGTTTGAATACATCATCATTCAGACAAATAAAAGAAGAAAACATTGAAGAAGATGACGTATTAAAATAGAAACCGTCCATCGAAGAGCCGCCCAAATTGGAATTAAAACAGTTGCCAAAACATTTAGAATATGCATTCCTCTGGGATAATTCTACGTTACCAGTAATCATCTCTTCAGAACTAGAACCCAAGGAAAAGGAGGAGCTGATAAAGGTACTAAGAGAACACAAGAAAGCCATAGCTTGGAAAATCTTTGACATCAAGGGAATAAGCCCCGTGTTTTGTACCCATAAAATTTTAATGGAAGAAGAATATAGACCATGTGTGCAACCTCAAGAAACTATTCTCCCGATTTGGTACACCTAGAGCCATCATTAGTGATAGGGGTACCCATTTCTGTAATACATAATTTGAAAAATATGGAGTATGCCATAGAACAGACACCCCATATCATCCTCAAACTAGCGGACAAGTTAAGGTAGCAAACCGAGAGCTTAAGCGCATCCTAGAAAAAATGATTGAATCAAATAGAAAAGATTGGGTAGTTAAGGTAGATGATACTTTATGGGACTACAAAACAACATTCAAAACACCTCTAGGAACATCCCCATACAAACTTGTATACCGAAAGCTATCATCTACCATTTGAGCTAGAACACAAAGCTTTTTGGGCAGCAAAATTTTTGAATACTGACCTCACAATTGCAGAAAAGAGAAGAATGATGCAGATGAACGAGCTGGATGAATGGAGAAGAGAAGCCTATGAAAACTCAAAACTGTACAAGGAAGCAACAAAGCGACGCCATGATGCTCGTCTCAAGCGATCAAAACAATTCAAAGTAGGAGACCTGGTCCTACTATACAATTCAAGGCTTAAATTATTTTCGGGAAAACTGAAGTCAAGATGGTCAGGCCCATTCATGATCAAAACAATCTTTTCATACGGCACCATTGAGGTAACTCATCCCACAAAAGGCACATTCAAGGTAAATGGTCACTGACTTAAAATTTATAATGGTGCAGATTCTGGAGATATCAGAGAGGAGCTTCTGCTCCACGAACCCTCCTTTAGAATCGAAAATAGGGAAGGTCTAGCTTAAGACTTACAAGCGCTTCTCGAGAGGCAACCCGAGTGCTAACACACTAACATTGACTTGGTCTTTCTAAAATTTTTCTAAAATGATCTAACAGAAATGCAGGACTATTAACACAGCCTTGAACATGGGTGTGCCAACGACCATGTACAAGGCAGGGGACACACCATGGGCGTGGCAGGAACCGTGCACAAACAGGGAAAAATTCTTTTCAACAAACACGGGCTGCGATATAAGACACGCCCGTGCCTTTCAACCATGCAAGTTTACTGACTTATCAAGCACGTGCTAGACACGGCCGTTCCCCACGACTGTGTGAAGCTACTGACTTATTGAGCACGGCTAAAACACGGCTGTGCCCATGACCATGCGAACATACTGACTTATAAAGCACGGGCTACACACGCCCGTTTGACCCAACCGTGTGAATCAAAACACGGGCGTGGTAACATTAACACGGCGTGGCAAACCCATCTAAACGCGCCTAAAACCCAAAATCGCAAAAAGCACGGGCAAGTTTAAAATGGCACGGGCGTGTAGAAAGACTGTGCCTTAGACCTTATTTATAAAAATAATCGCCCTCATCCCCAAACCCAAACCCTAAAATCAGATTCCAACCCCCTTCTTCAATTTGGCCACCAAATCACCCCCTCCCTCCAACCCACCTCCTTCCGACCATTCTTCTCAAAATACCAACCAAAAGCAACCACACGCCCACATCACACGCCCTTACCAGGCCGTGCCCATGCTGAAGAACCCAGTACCACCGCCATGCGCTCCACCTGTGCTCCTCAAGCACCACCGTGCCTGGTTCTTTTTCCTTCACATTTTCGCATATTTTGTCTTTATTTAAAGTTTTGTTTGATTTTAGATTTAATTCATATTGTTTAAGTTTATTTTAATTCTTGTCTAAGTCTTTATTAAAACATGATTCTTTATTCTTCTTAGTTGTTTTATTTTTCTTTTTTTGGTTGCTTTAATCTATTTTTCTTATTGATTTCCATTATTTAATGCATTGTCTGATTTACTATTAACACATGTTAGATTTTATTGTCTTATGTCATGGAAGAATTGATGTTCTAATTCAAATCAAAGTTAGCCTTTAAAATCATGATTTTTATGCAACATGTTTGGTTCCATGAGTCCTTTGTATAGCTTTATTATTTTATTAACCATGATTTTAGTTAGGAATTAGTCTAATGAATAATGAGATTGAGGTTTGTTGATTTTAGTATTTGTTCTTGAAGAAATATTTATATTTGCTACTGATTTTTGATTATTTTTAGGAAAATTTTTGCTTATATAAAGGAAGTGTTTTTCAAGTATTATGTCGTCATCACGTATTAAACGAGCCGTCTCGAGTAAGAAAAGGAAAGGACCCGAATCATCATTCGAAATTGCCTCCACAGAAATCTAACACCCCTTCCTCCGATTTCCTCAAGTTACCCAAGAAGAGCGTTACAAGGTATTCAAAGAACGGCCATTAGGCACCGGAGGTGCATTAACTGGAACACAGTTGAACAAATAGGACTAGAAAATAATATCCAGGCCCTCAATTCAACCGAACCATGGGAGCAGTTCTTCTCAATCATCGAGCCCACATACTTGGAGCTAACACTAGAGTTTTGCACAACTTTTACTTTGCAAATAGTGATGGCACAGTTTGACGAGCTAGGAACAGTGCAATTTTGCTTAGCGGGGTTATGTTACATCAATTAAGCATTCCCCAATTTGGCATAGCTCTCGGACTTTATACAGATGAATTTAGAGAGGAAAATAACCTCTCCGAGTTAGACTGAGAACTCCCTCGCGACCCCCTTCACTGTTGGCGCCGCCTAGCACCCACTACGAATTCTTACAACCCCAGTCGATCGAAGGCAACAGCCCTTGGCCCATCCCTGAGATATATCCATGCCATCCTAGCCCACACTATCATATGTCGACGCGAAAGCACCGGCGTGGTAAACAAGCACGATGTCTACTACTTATCGTGCATGTCAGAGGGGGACGTTTTTGATTTGGCATATTTCATCGCCTGCGCTATCCAGCACCAAACAGAGCAACACAGATAGTGGATTCTATCAATGGGGCCATACATCACTAGGCTGGCTCGACACTTCGACCTGCTGAACACAGATGATCAAATAACCTCCCTCACATTGATGGGTAACATGGTACCTCAAGGCATCCAGACGATGCTACACATGGGGATGATTAAACATCGTCGAGGGACCGTTCCCCTAATACAGACTAGCTACAAATGAGGAGGAGCCTGAGGACATCACTGATGATGTCCCACCACCCCAAGCCGGTGACCATCCTATCCAAAGCTTCGATGGTAGGTATCTTTGCATGCCTAACACGATTCGGCGATCGCACCCAAGAGTTTATCGACAATACTCGATGTTTTGATAGGATCAAGGCTACCCTTCAGCAAATCTGCCATCATTTTCATATATGACCATCGACACCTCCACAGGATCCAGTTGACGATGAGGACCTCTGAATTCTCACTTTCATATATCTATCATTTACTTCCTTTATCATAAAACTATTTATTTAGTGTTGCATTTGAATTTAAACTTTTGCTAGTATTACATTTTTTTCTGTTTCTTCTCATTTACCATTGGCTATCTAATTTCCTAAGAATCCCTAACCAATTATATGTTACAAGATCATTAACAAAGTGACTTTATAGAATTACACCCCTCACACACTCAAACTCTAGGATCATCCAGATTTCAGGGAGTATTACTTTCCCCACTTATCTTTTTTATTTGGCACCTAATTATCATTATCTATCTTTGTACATTGAGGGCAATGTACATCTTAGGTGTGGGGTAATAGTGCCTAACTTTTTTGCATAATTTTCAAAACCTTGAAATTAGTCTTGATCTTAAGTATTTTTCTCATATTATTAATTAGGGTGAAATTTCTAATGATTTATGATTTTTATCGATATGTTTTAGAATAAGTCTTAGTTAATTGTGCATTGATGATTAAATTTGAAGAATACTGGAGAATCGAGCATGATAAGTCTACTTTCTAAAAATTAAAATTGATAGGTTGTTGAACCTAATTTGAGTATCACCTTGAAGTTCAAAATTTATAAGGATTGATGTCAAAACACCCATAATTTTTTGTGAGATTTTGAGCCCCATAGAGCATATACCCTTTTTCGTGCTCACTTTAATTGATTATGAGTGTGTCAAATTTGAACTGTTATTCTATAACTTGCCTCGTTTATGCATGTCGAGACCACATTAATGATTTGATACACTGAGATGATAAAGGCACCTAGGTTTTAACCTATTCACTCCACTAAAAAGCCTACCCATACAAATTAACCCCTAATGAACCCCATTGAATCTTAATAACCTTTTTATTGACACACCTACTAATATTAACCCAAAATCCCTTTGTATTTGTTATCAACATTCCTTTGACTACCCCTCTATCGAGAATTGATTTGATCAATTGCCGAATTAGGTTATTTCAATCACCAAAGATCTTTCTATTATGTTTATCTTGATTTGTTCTTAAAAAAAAATCCAAGTATACTCAATATTAGTAGTATAATAAAAGAGCTTAGAGCATTTAAACTCCAATTGTTGAAGAAAAAACACGTATTAAAGTATTATAAAATTTTAAGTAATGAAAATATTCGTTATTATATAGTAATTATCTATAGTGGTATTATTAGTTTACATTCAAAGTAAATATTCATATTTAGTTTAGTGTTTCTTGTTAGACAATTTGTCAAGTCAGTCTCGATTCTAAACCTCTAATCCAGCCTGATATCCACACCCTTAAACTTAGCCCCGTTACAACCCTGATTAAAGAGCTTTTGATCTGTGTATCATCTCATATACAATGGTGGAGATTTGATTTTCAGGCAAGCCTATGGGATTAACTTTTCAGGTTCGACTTAGAGTGCTTATTCTTGAACCTTAAACACCTTCGAGTGATTTGAGTGAATCTTTAGTGAGGATGTCAGTTCTTGTCAATTTTGAATTAAAGATAATCACTTAGATAAGGGGAGACACCTATGTTTTCATGCTATAAAGGTATGACTTATCGTAATTGGATCTTTAGGGTTCTTTGAGTTGAATTATCCATGTATAAATTATCTATGAATTATGATGAGACATTGTCAATAGGAATTATGAATTATGGAAAGTTCGTTTTAATTGTAAGTTGAGAATTCTGCTTGAGGACAAGCAAAAGCTTAAGTGTGGGGGTATTTGATAAACCGTAAAAGTAACATATTTTAACCCCATATTTAGTATGCTTTTGGATGATTTAGCCCTTGATTTATGTAAAAAGGTGCTTTTAATCCTTTCTTTTCATGTTTATACTCAGGAAAGCACCCAAGGATAAAAAGAATACAAAATGGGCTTAAAACGGTGTAATTGGGCCTTAGCAAGCAATCAACACGGCCTGGCCCAAAGCCCACACGACCATGCCTCACCAATTACCTAGAGCACGGCCTCAACTACCTAACACACGGCCATGCAGCATCCATTTATCACACGGACGTGCCTCGTGATCTACATGGCCGAGCCCAAATCGACAGACTTGAAGCACGACCTGAATCCTGGCTCACACGGCGTGCCCAAAATGATAGAATCGAGATATGGCCCAACCATGAATTACACGGGCGTGTGCCATGGCCATGCCCCTATCGCGAAGAGAGCAATTTCACTTGCATTTGGATGCTTGAAGCCAAAAAATATACTCCTAATTCTACTCCAACACCCTTATAGTAATTCTACTTGAAGGAGGTACTTAGGAGCCAAGTATATCATCCCAAAGCCTATATAAACAACCCAAGGAAAACATTAAAGGGGAGCTTTTTGGCAGAGGCTTTTGCCGAAGCGTTCATCTTTTAAGGAATCACTTGAAGATAGCCAGTTGATTCATCTCAAGAAGCCGGAACTCCATTCAAGACGGAGGATCTCTCCTTAAATTCCTTTAGGGGGTTTTAGGGATTTCTTATGTTTTGTTTATTCTTTACTCTTGAGATGTTTTCGTATTTAGTTATGCACTAAACCCCTCAGATACCTAAAGGGGATAAAACCTATGATGGGTTTTGTTATTTGATTTCTAAATTATATGATAAGTACTTGGTTTGTTCTTAATTATATTGCTTAATTTAATCTGATGTACTTAGGTGGAGGAGGAATAGACCTTACCTAAGAGTAGATCTAGCATAATTGAGTGGAGTTGATCGGGTGCCTCGAGATAGGGCTACGAGATTTTGCCGGATTAGGGTGAAACCTAATATGGGAATCCATTGATCGATTTATTGCTTCCTTAAGGGGTTATTATAAGAGAATGAGAGTTCCACTAATTAACCTAAGGTTAGACGTTATTCACCTCGAGAGAGGGTTTAATATAGGTTAGGGAGTCTCACGGATCAAGCTAAGGAAAGAAATCATATGGTTTGGAGAATAAATAATAAGTGAAGTCATAGGTGGATTCTTCTTGAGGGTATCATCTTTATCAACTGAGTATTCCTAAAGTATTTCTCCAATTCAATCTTTTGTCTTTGCATTTAGTCTAAGTATTTTGTTAGTTTAATAATTCAATCACTCCAAATTTCAGGCTAAATGATAGAGAGAAAGTGAGTAAATGTAACACCCCAAACCCGTTCTATGCGTTAAGACTAGATCTAGTTTGTTACATAATTCGAACTATCTTAATAATTACGAAGAATAGGAATTTAAAATAGAAATCATTTATAATTACAAGGTTTAATAAAACCAAAAGAGTATTTTAAATTTGATGTATATGAGAAAAACATTTATTGAAAATATCATTAATATTGTATTGATTAAAATCCTTAGAGTAAATTTTATAAGAGTTCAAAATATTTAAGAAAATGATAAAGGAATTTCATATATTTAAAAAACCCAAATTATTTTAAGAAAACAAAATAATTATAAGCCCATATTAATAGTCCAAAACATAATTTAAATCCATCCACACATAAAATCCATAAAACATTTATAGAGGCCTTATTACATCAAACCCATAATAGTAAATTATAGAAAGTCTTTAATAAAAGTTCAAAGTTTCATTAACCCTTATTTGTAGTATGGCCCCACGAAGTCATCCTCTACCCAAGTCCACGCCAATTTCCATTACCCGAGATGAAAAATTTGAGGGAGTGAGTTACTTAGAACTCAAAGTATAACTCACTTACTTATTCATTGGGCCAAATCATCAAATCATAGTTTTGGGCTTGAGCCCATTAGCGGATTAACAATATAAATAATAATATGTATGCAAAATGAATTTTCCCACCCAACCTAATTTCCATCCGCTACACACCCTGCACCAACCATCACACCTGGGGATCAAGTCAACCCACCCCGCCATCACACCAATCGTAGGCATTAAGCCATTTTATATTTGTGGCGAGCCATGAACTAGATTGTGACAAAGTCACCGAACTAGAGGCATTGAGCCATTAATATTTGTGGCGAGCCACCGAACTAGAGGCAATTAGCCATTTAATTATTTTGTAGCAGAGCCACCGAACTAGATTTTGGCAACAAGCCTTTCTTCTCTTCATTATTAATCCCAACCCATGCAACATGTATGCAAAAAAAATTGTCTAAGTTTATATGATGATTTTATCAAAAGATTTGAATAACATAAGAGTCAATATTTCTAGTTTTGTTAAGGCCCAAAATTTTGAAATAGCATTTAGCCCATTTAGCAATCTAGCATCTTAAACCCAATTTACGATCTAGCTAAGAGTTTGGCCCATTTAACAATTTATCAGGCTTTTCAGCCCATTTAACAATTTATCGTGCTTTTCGCCCATTTATCGATCTAGCGTAGATTTCGCCCATTTATCGATCTAATTTCGCCCATTTATCGATCTAATGAGATTTCGCCCATTTTACTAACTAGCATATTTTTCGGCCTATTTTTACGAGACATAAAATTTACATATTAACAACTAACTTCACGAGGGCATTTTTGTAATTTTCACAATTTTAATCGTTTTCATGTATTTTCACCGAGATACTAATTAATACGTATTATACCGATTTAGTCATCTTTACGATTTTACTCAATACCATGAATGACATCCAACCCGAGAAAAGTGTGAAGTTACACACCTTGATATCGTGAGTACTAAACCTTCCCGCTCGTCAACACCTAAACATAATACGATCTATTAGAACACTATCATTTATCAAAAATATTCTATTGGGATTTGATCCAAATCCTTACCCTTTGATTTTGAATCACTTCTATTTTCGGTTTATCCACGTTTATCGATTCGTTGCTCGCTGAAAATCCACTAACGTACAAAGGCTCGAGAGTACGAACTACTTCAAATAATTGACTTCCCTCGGTTGATGGTCCGCAATCCGGTGGAAAATCTCGGATTCTCGAAACAGCCCTTCTTTTATATTTAGGGGGAATAGCGGATCCACCCCTCTTATGAAGACTATGGACTGCCCTTTTTTTGCCCTATTTTGAATGTCTTCAATGACAAAAGATCATTAATCCAACTTAAGAATATATCGAAAATATAACTAAAGGTTTTAAGAGTAAGATTTCCTTACCACAAATATCCTTGTTTCCGCAATAAGAGAATAGACCAAAACATTCCCTTAACACCTTAAATCGATTCCAACGTTCTATGATACTCATGAACACTCGAGTTCCAATCTTCCGCTATCGCACTAAAGTATAATAAAGAAAAACATTAATAAAATGAACGATTATTTCGATCCAAGAAATCCTTCTTACCACCATCAATATTCGGCCAAAGCCACTATTAACTAACATGAACTAAAAAGAACTCTTACCTATTTTCCACGGTTGAAAAGAAATGATTGAGAATGATGTTTAGGAAAAGAAAGAGATTCGGATATGAGAGAAAATAATGGAGAAGGTATGATTGAAAAGAAAAAAAAAGGTGAGAGAAAAAGATGATGATGATGGTGATTCGGTTTTCAAAGAGAAGAAAAGAGAAAGTAAGAGATGTGTTTAGGGCAAAGTACATTCGCAATGGAGAAAGGAAGAAAAGAATGATCTTTGGTGTTGGTAATTTCAGACTAAGAAAAGGCAAACAAAAGAATACTAAAGTGATAAGCAAAATGACCAAATGGTCAAAAGAATTAAGGCTTACCAAAAGCTCAAATTCGCCAAAGGAGAAAGGTTGAGAGAAAATGCAAAACTTGCACAAGATGATAGGAATGACCAAAACTAACTCCTAATCCTAGCCAAACTACTAACATATTTGGCCACTTCCCTTTAGCCACAATGCCATCCAAATTCATGGTCAAATGGCCATGAATTTGTTTCAAAACCTTTCCTTGATATTTTCCTTATGTCCCCATATCTTTCCAAACTTTCTTGATTCCCTACCATAAGTTAACAATTACCTTTTTCCTTTAGTCTACTTACCAAAAATAAAACAATACAACTCATCCATCCTTATCCCCTTGCCAACACATGCATAGGTTAAAGCAAAAAATAAAATTTCCTTGTTGCTTTCCAGGTGTTTCGAACTCCTTCCCTCTAGGAACACTTATGGTGCCATCTCCTCTTTACTACTAATTCATCTTATGCCAACTTTTAGCACTTAATTAATTTAAGTCTTAAGGTCATTTAATTTCTTTACTCAAATGTACACTTAAATAATAATATTTATCCTATCTCCAAGTAACCCGAACCAACATTAAGCAACATAATGATACCCAATTATTTAGGATGCTACAGTAGTAGTACTTTTAGGTTCCCTTCGGTTCGATAAGATATTCTTGCCTGAGCTATACTACTGTTCGATAGGTGCACTTGCCTCTATCGTTGTCACAGTTAGTCTATAGGTTCGATCACTCTTTTATAAATATTAAAACTCGACTGTTTGACATGATTAATTTTACTTTTTAATTTACCACTGTATTTTATTTAAATAAGAATTCGAGTCACTCAATTCTAACAGCTTCTTTTTACAAGCTCCTCATTAGTCAAAAGTTACCTTTTAATACTAGTCAAAGAAACTGCCTAACACATTGGGGATTCTTATACATTCAAATGACCCTCTAAAACCCATTCTTTATTGGCCACAAATTGTTAACTAAAGACCAACAAGCATCCTTGACAATGACAAGTCTCAAATTTGACAGTGACAAGATGGAGGTCATATACTCAAGATATAAGCTACCATATTACCATCCAAATATCTCATTAATTTCAAAGAATCCTAAGTTCCCTAAATGATCACCATGTCTTTAACAAAAAGATTTGAATCCGGCTCAAATGAGGGATGGTTGTGTTCATGTAATGAGCTAACCCTAAGAACCCAATGATCAACCTAAAAATGCACTGAATGACCGTTCCCAATCCTCCAAAACAAGTTATCACGAAGTGTCTACAAATTTTTTTAAAGAGAACACCAAATAAAAGAACATTAACTTTTAATGATACTATTTGGAAAACCCTCTCCTAACCAATACTTATCACGTAAAACTTGAACCCAAAAAGAATCACCTTTAGTAAGGAACTTGAATCCCAATTTCAAGAGGAATGATTTATTAAGCTCCAATAATTGTCCCAGTCCCAATCTACAATTCTTGATAGGTTGGCAATAGTCCATCCAACTTATAAGAAAAATACGGTGAACACCTTCACTTCCCTCCCCACCAAATAAATCTTCGAGCAAGTTTCTCGATTTTATGACAAACGCTAATTGGAAGCATAATTGTCTCCATAAAATAATTTAGGATAGAAAGAATAATTGAACAAGCCAAAGTTACTCTGCTAACCAAATATAGGAGCTTAGTGTCCCATCCATTAAGCTTTTGTCTAACCTTTTCATTCACAAACTAAAATGTAGATGATGTAACTTGTTGGTAGAGAAAAGAAAGCCCAAGATAGGGTCCCAAATCTGATGTCATGCTAAATCCCAACCAACTGAAATATTTGTAGCCATGTATCTATCTATATTCGAATAAAAGAACACATAAGATTCAATTGCATTAATTTTATACCCCAAATGATGACAATATTTACTTTAAGGCCCTTTTCTACAGCCATTGTAAGATTCAAATTAGCCTTGTAGAATAAAATCAAGTCATCAACAAAAAATAAGTGCGATATAAGTGGCCTAAATCGAGAATGACTAACCAATTCCCACCTCCCTTCAGTAACCTCTTACTAGATTCTAAGGCCCAACCACTTTATCCCAAAGAAAAAGAGATACAGAGAAAGCAAGTCATCCTAATGTAAATTGTGGGTAGGTTGAAACTCCTCAGTCAAACCACCATTCTAGAGCACTTGCATTGTACACGTTGAGACACACCGCAAAATCACAGAAATCAAGCTAGAAGGAATATCAACATAACACAATGAATTTCTACAAAAAAATCCCATTACATACAATCATACGCTTTTTTTATTTCAATCTTGATTTTCAACTACCCTAGCTTCCTTTTCTTGACCTGCATAGAATGGATAACCTGTTAATCCACTAAAATGTTATTAGTAATATGTTGTCCTTGAATAAAACTGACTTGATTCAATCTAATCAATTGTTGCATAATTCATATGAGCTTATTAACAATTACTTTTGTAATTCTTTTATACAAAATAGTACACAAGCTAGTTGGACAAAACTGCTTGAAATTTTCAAAAGAGTCCACTTTAAGAATAAGCACAAGTAATGTTTTGTTAAGTATCAAATCAAGTTGCTCGCCCGGAAAGATTCCCTTAATCATACAAATAATCGATATTCCCATTGTATTCCATTGAGATTAGAAAAACTGAGCATGAAGACCATCAATACCAATCAAGAATTTAAATTGCGGTCATAGCATTTTTGATCTTGTTATGCTTATCGCGATTCTTGAGGGTATTATGATCATGAAAATTTTTAAAATTCACACAACTAATAACTAATAACAAAGTAAAAAAAATAGGAAATATTAAAAAATCATCATATTTAATAAGTTTGAAATTTTTTATAGATAAAATAATTAAAAATTCATACCTGAGAGATGTCTTCAATATTTCTTGACAGCTTTGAAGATGATGAAGATATCAACATTCTATGCTGCAAAAGGAAAAAGGAATAGATAAATGCATAGATTCTTATTAATTATTCCTATTTCCTACCACTTATTCTAACTCTTATTCTACTTTCATATATAGTTTAACATGTTTGATTCTTAATTATCTTTTCATAAAATATAATCCATTAATTTATCTAAAGATATATTTAAATGTTTTAATATCATTAAAATAAATAAAAAACATTAACAAAATTTTTCTTTTAAAAAAAATACCTTACAAATAGTGGTAGTGGTATGATTTAGTTTTCACCAATTAGTGGAATGACGAGGAGGATCAGATCTTTCACCTTCACTTTGAGAGTGTTGTTGACTTGATTCTCTTAGCCTTTGTCCAAAAATATATCCAAAAAAGTAACATTTTCACCTTGGTTTTCATATAATTGATATGGAGGATATATTTGAGGAGGAGGATACATGAGAGGTGGAGGTGGGGAATACATTGGTGGTGAAGGATGCATTTGAGGCTGGTATGGCACATTGTAATTAGGAAATGGTGGATAATAACCATATGATTGTGGATAACCATGTGAAAGTTGAAAATATGAAGGTTGTTCTGGTAGATAAAAACCTTGAGTGCTAGTAGATGAATTACTCTACCCAAGGTTACTAGAACTCGATCTCCTACCAGATGAAGAACCTACAAAAGTATGCTTCTTGCCTTTAAATTTTGATGGATCTTTAGGTTCACTTCTATCTCTCCTAGGTTCAGGAAAGACATTTCTATCAAACTCTGATCTATCAAGGAAATTTCCACTAGTGGTACCAACCCCATATTCTCCTCCATATCGACTAAAAGACCTAATTTCACCTCTATCACCACTATGTCCATCATCCTCATCAATTAGACTTAAAACATCCACAATTGGGTCCATCGTCACTCTGACTTGGTGTTGCACTAGAACTTGAATGAGACAAATTTTGTTGTTGAGATTGATCAACATCCATTTCATCATCAGAGGTATCCATAGGTTACACACCGACATTTTCACCATCTAACAATGGATCCTCTTTCTCATGAAGCCATTCTGATAGTGGATTAACATCTTCAAAGATATGATCAAGGCAGATAGGATTAAAACAAGCATTTATATCATCAACTCTATTATTTTTGATGCCTTTTTGAAGCCTCATATTATATAGGTAAACACTAGTTTCTTAAGTTTTTTATACTTCACCTATTTCTTGTCTTGGTGTAAATATAATTAAATGTGCTCCAATTTCGTTCGTAATTTGATGTAGAAGTTGTTTGACTAAGCACTTTAATTGCTAATTTTTGTAATTCGGGAACACATGTGTCGTATATTATCCACTTCTCAGCTACATAATATTATTTAAATTTTAAAATAATTTCAAAATGCACAATATAATTAAATAATATAAATTAAATTAAATAATTTAATTAACTATTTACTTGGATTCATTTGCTTCCAAGCTTTTTGTCCTTGTGGAGTACCGAATGTCTCATGTTTATCTCTAAATAGTAACAACTGTATCAATAAAAGATAGAGTAAAAAAAATTATATTTCAATTTATGTAACTAAGTTACAAATAATAGCACTTGAATCTAACCTGATTGACCATTCTGACTTGAGTATCAAGAGAAGGTTTTAATCTTTCAATTACTGATCGTGTACCATATAATGCTTCTATTAGTACATTCTTAAAATGCTCCACCCAAAATTGAAATTGAGGATTGAGAAAATAACCTAAGCACACTTTATAAGAATTTCATCAAATAATAATAATATAAAGCTTTAAATAATAAAATATAAAAATAGTTCTTAACTATATGAAACATTTTATCTTACCAGCTGAATGTAAGTTGGAATGCATAAAATTCCATCTATTGTCAATAATCTTTTCGTACTCAGTGAAATATTGACAATCTTGTTGAATTGCTTGTTTATCTTTATCAATAGCCTCATAAATAAAGCCCATTGTTGGTTTTTCATCTCCATCCAAAGTCTCAATACTTTTACTAAGGGTGTAACACCCCAAAATTTTAATTTTTGATTTCGTGCATGTGTGACACAATGTCTATCTGCTTCAGTGGTTATGTGTTCTGGGTGTGTGTGAGAGGTCCCAAGTTCAAGCCTTACTTGGGCAAATTTTGGTATCTTTTAAAAATAAAGGCTTAACCTTGTGCAAAGGGCTTAAGTTTAATTGCTGGTAAGTTTATATTAGAATGGGCCTGCTGGTCTGGTGGTTAAGTGGAGTGTTAGAGTGTTGGAGGTCTTGCGTTCAATTCTTTGTGATGGCGTGGAGACAATATTTTTGCTCCAATTTCGGCTAAGATTTGTGTTGGGGTAAAATTTTGAGTAGTTGTGTTTTAGTGGGTTAATAAGGAGTGATTTTAAGAAATAATTAGGGAAAGGTTATCAGAAAATAATCTAACTATCTTTTTGTTGCAAAAAGAAAAAAAAGAAGAAGTAGAGTTTCGTTTTCTCTCCAATTCCCCAAACTTTTTCTGACATTTTCTTCTTCTTCTTCTTTTCCTCCTCTGCCGATTCTTTCCCCTAATTGCTGCCAAAATTTCTATTATTTTTTCCCCTTCCATTTCTTTCTTTTTTTTTTTCCAATTGATTCGGTTGTTCATCGTTGGTTGCTTGTGTTCGGCAAGTAATAGTTTTTTCTATTGTTAATCATTCTTGGTTAATCTCTAAAAGGGGGATTCCTTTTTGGTGTTTAGGAGTTAATCAAGGGGATTGTGGTTTTCAATCGACGTTGTGATTGTGTGAAGTCATTGCTACTCAAGCGAGGTAAGGGTTTTGCTAGGTTTTTAGTCGAGTTCTTTCCAAAATTGATTGATTAAAACAAATATGTTGGTTGATTTTTAGGTTCTGAAGGCTTAGGATGCTTACGCATCAGACACGATACTAGGTGCGTACCCGAAACACAGAAAATGGGATTTGGTGAAAAGCCAAATTTGCTTGTTGTCGAGAAATAAGAGAAATAAGAGAAAATGATGTGAAAAATTGTAGAGAAAGGAAATAAAGGTGTTATAAACTTGGAAATCAATATTTTGCACTAAAATAATTTTGGACAGCAACAATAGTCTAAATTTGAAAAATCATAAAAATAGTGGAAATTGAGTTAGAGGTTGAATAAAATATAAAATTAAATTTTATTGAGTCTAGTTTTTCATGGAAGAAACAATGTAAGCAATGGAATTGTAAATCATGAGATATAATAAATTTTGTGAGACAAGGTCAGAATGATTTTGGGTTCTCCTATTCTAACTTAGGAAAATATTCAAAAATTGTAAAACAATAATTAGAGGATTAAATTTATATGTTTAAATCTTGAATGAGTCTATTTTCAAGAGAAACAAACAGAAACATCATCCAAATTCCATACTAAGAGATAAATAATTTTTAGTAAGGAAAGGATGAAGCTCTCAAATAGCAGAATAGGGATAACTTTAAAGATTTTACTGTACTTATTTGATAAACTATATATTCTAAAAATTTAATGGTAGAAAGTTATTTGAGTATAGTTTCAAAAACATCAAGCGGACCTTAATTTGGAATTTTGTAGCTCAAGATATAAATAATTTAGTGATAGTGACTCAAGTAGACAGCTTTGAATGAACATATAGGTAAGTAGTGAAAACATACATGAGTATTGAGCTAGCATGGGTTACTTTAAAAATGGATCACACGGCCAATGCCAATTTGGGCCGAGTGGGCCACACGGCCAGATCACATGGACGTATGGGCCCATTTTTAGTGAAATATTTTTAAGGTTGCACGGGTCGTAGAAGTTGATCTGAACCTACTGTAGGGTCGGTAAGCGCTACTTAGACCCCTAAATGTGTGAAATTGACTGAATGATATCTGTACTGGGCATGTTAATATCTGAACTGATATATATGTACTGAAATTGCATAATAGCATGTCATCCATTGTGTGTTGCATTGCATTGGGTTGGGGTTGTTATTCAGAGGAAGTGTACTAAAAGACTTTAAGCCTAATTTACTGGCAGCTCAGCTACAAACTATTGTATTGTGCCGTATTCAGTACTACTTGGAGTGTAGGGATGGGTGGGTTGATTATATCCCCACATGGAGTGTAGGGTTGGATGAAGATGGTGTGTAGAGGCTGGTTGGGTGCATAACTGTTACTGCTACTGATACTATGATGGGCTAAGGCCCTACTACATTTTGACACTGTACTGAGGTGGGCTAAGGCCCAAACTGTCACTGATACTAAAAAGGGCTTAGGTCCAAGACTATTCAACTGTGCACTATGAATACTGATTGTTTGTTTGTTTCTGTGAGATTACACATTGAGTTTACGTAAACTCACCCTTTTTGTTTAATGTGTATAGGTAATCCCCAGACTTAGACGCATCGGTGCGACGGAGGACTCAGTGGTGACCACAGTAATTTTTAGACTTCATCGTTTTCAATTTACGATTTATGATTTGATTATTATTGATTATTTGGGTTGTAATTTAAGGACCCTCTGGGACTATGGTTTTAAATTTGGGTTTTTATTTATTTATTTTACTTCATGGATTTATACCTGCTGGTCGTAGGAAATTAGATTTTCAAAAAAAAAGTTAAAGTATTTTCTAAATGCATGATCACCTAGATTGATTTATTAAAGCTTCTACAATGAGGGATGTTTCAAAACAAATGTTTTAAATGAATAAAGACAACTTCCTAAGTTCTAACAAATATTTACTAAAGATAATAACATGGAATGTTTTCATCGTAACAATGAGGTTTCAAAATCACTATCGTGTGACATTGCCAGATACGGCCATAATGTCTAGGCCGAGTTTGGGTTGTTACATTTAGTGGTATTAGAGCCAGGTTACAAAACTCGGCTGTGGATTATGGGTTTTATAAAAAAATGGACTTTCAAAAAATTGATTGATTTCCAAACAATTTGAAATGTTTTTACTAAGTAAGTGGCACACCGAGTCTCTAGAACCGATCCTGTAAGTATTATGAGCAGTGATTTGTTTTAAGCTGAAATTGTTACGGATAGTATATTCTAAAACTACTATAGGTAGTAAACTATACTGAAAACACTTTAGTTAGTGTATACTGAAATAGAGGCCAAGGTAGAGGCCGCAGAGGAGCTCGAGCTGAGTCCTCTTCACTGTGTAGCATACCGAATTTGGATACTAGTGAGATGCTAGTGTCGCCTGCTACGGAGACTGGGTCTCAAGATCACATGGCCAGGGATGGCGCATTGTCCCAAGCTATGCTAAGGATTTTGGAGAGGGTCACTAGGCCCAATACTAGATCTAGGGGCTGACGGTCGATTCTGAAATGAATCCGGTCCAATGGAGCTAAGCTCTTTAGGGGTGTCACTAGAGTTGCCCCTAATGTGGCTGAATACTGGATTGAGGCCACGGAGAGGATTGTGGATGATTTATATTGCACCCCTGAGTAGAAATTAAAGGGTGCAGTCTCACTGCTGCGGGATGAGGCTTATCAGTGGTGGCTTACTGTTAAGAATGGCACTCAGCCCGAATGTTTGACCTGAGAGTTCTTTAAGACTGCCTTCTAGGGAAAATATGTGGGAGCCAGTTATGTGGACGCCCCTAGGAGGGAGTTTCTGAATCTGGCACAGGGAGATCGATCAGTGGTCGAGTATGAGGTCGATTTTCTGAGACTGAGCCTATATGGTCGAGTTCTGTACATAGGCCTAAGAAAACGGCCAGAGCTGATGAGCCAATTAGAGCTAGGCCCTTGTTGCTACTACTGGACTGCAGTAATATACTGATTGTGGTAAACGCCATCAGGGCGAGTGTTGGAAGAGGACTAGGACAATCTATAAGGGTTAACAAGCTGTTTAGAGATGTTTCTTTAGAGGTTCAAGAAGAAATCTTTCTGGCTGATCTGATGGAGCTTCCCTTTGAGGAGTTCGATTTAATTCTGGGGATGGACTGGTTGGTCAAGCATCGTGTTATCTTGGACTGTGCAACTAAGAGGGTCGTAGTAAGGACTGAGGAGGATAAGGAGGTAGTCATGATTGGAAAACACTGGAATTACTTATCTAATGTGATCTCTACACTGGTGGCTGAAAATATGGTTCATAAGGGATGTAAGGCATTCTTGGCCTACGTAAGTGTTTCAGATTTTGGGGATTCTACAGGTAAGGATATTAGAACGGTAAAAATTTTCTGAACGTCTTTCCTGATGAGCTACCGGGGTTACCTCTGAATCGCGAGTTAGAATTTGGGATTGAGATACCTCTAGGTACAACTCCGGTGTCTATCGCTCTCTTCGAATGGCACCGTATGAGCTTATCGAGCTTAAGGCTCAGATTCAGGCGTTGTGCTATTGATTTTCGAGGTAGTTGGGAGGATTATCTACCACTAGAGGAGTTCGCTTATAATAACAGTTTCCAGTCTAACATCTAGATGGCACCTTACGAGGCACTGCATGATCGTAAGCGTCGCACTTCTTTATGTTGGACTGAGTTGGGTGAGTGACGTGTTCTGGGTCCTGAATTGGTTTTGAGATAGAAGATAAGTTTAGACTCATTCGAGATCGACTGAAAGTTGCTTCTAACAGATAGAAATCCTATGCAGACCTGAAACGACGTGAGATTGAGTATTCGGTGAGGGACTTTGTATTCCTTAAGGTCTCGCCATGGAAGAAGGTACTGAGGTTTGGTCGTAAGGGCAAGTTGAGCCCTAGGTTTATTGGACCTTATAGTATTTTGAAGCGAGTGGGACCATTCTCTTATCAGTTGGAGCTACCTCTAGAGTTGGATCGTATTCATGACCTGTTCCACGTCTCGATGTTGAGGCGCTACCGCTCTGATCCTACTCACATCATTTTCATTGAGGAGATTGAGGTTAGGCCAGACTTGATCTTTAAGGAGGAGCCGGCTCAGATTCTGGATCGAGATGTAAAAGTACTGAGGAGGAAATCTATTCCACTGGTTAAGGTTATTTGGAGACATCATAGCACTGAGGAGGCTACGTGGGAGCCTAACGATACGATGCGTCAGCAATATCCTTATTTGTTCTGACCGGGTAAATTTAGAGGACAAAATTTTCTTTTAGGGGGTAGAATTGTAAAGCCCCAAAATATTAATTTTTGATTTCGTTATGTGTGACACACAATGTCTATCTGCTTCAGTGGTTATGTGTTCTGGGTGTGTGTGAGAGGTCCCAAGTTCAAGCCTTACTTGGGCAAATTTTGGTATTTTTTATAAATAAAGCCTAACCTTGTCCAAAGGGCTTAAGATTAATTGTTGGTAAATTTATATCAAAATGGGCTTGCTGGTCTGGTGGTTAAGTGGAGTGTTGGAGTGTTGGAGGTCCTGTGTTCAATTCTCTGTGATGGAGTGGAGACAATATTTTTGCTCCAATTTCGGCTAAGAGTTGTGTTGGGGCAAAATTTTGAGTAGTTGTGTTTTAGTGGGTTAATAGGGTGTGATTTTGGAGATAATTGGGGAGAGGTTATCAAAAAATAATCTGATTATCTTTTTTGTTGCAAAAGAAAAAAAAAAAGTAGAGTTTTGGTTTTCTCTCAATTCCCCAAACTTTTTCTTACGTTTTCTTCTTCTTCTTCTTTTCCCTCCTTTGCCAATTCTTTTCCTAGTTGCTATCGAAATTTTCATTATTTTTCCCCTTCCATTTCTTTCTTGTTTTTTTCCAATTGATTCGGTTGTTCATCGTTGGTTGCGCGTGTTCGGTAAGTAACAATTTTGTCTATTGTTAATCGTTCTTAGTTAATCTCTAAAATGGGGATTCCTTTTTGGTGTTTTGGAGTTAATCAAGGGGCTGGTGGTTTTGAATCGACACTGTGGTTGTGCGAAGTCATGGTTACTCAACTGAGGTAAGGGTTTTGATAGATTTTTAGTCGAGTTTCTTCTGAAACTGTTAATTAAAAATGAATTAAGTGATTAATCTAGAGATATGTTGGTCGATTTTTAGGTTCTGGAGGCTTAGGAGTGTGTTGTATATGACTATCATGCTATCTCTTAAATTTTTCTTTCCATATCTTGACATTTTCATATGAAAAAACATCAACTTTCCAACTCATCCAATTGTAGCATGCTACTCTCACCGGCTTGCTTAAGATCCAAATTTAATTGTTTCAAGGCCCAGTGAGCTTTATTTTCCAATTCAAGTGGCCAATGACATGCCTTTCCAAAAACTAATCGATAGGGTGTTATTCCTAACGGTGTTTTAAAAGTAATTCAATAGGCCCATAGAGCATCATCAAGCCTTCGAGACCAATCTTTTCTACTAGGGTGACTACTTTTTCAAGAATACCTTTGATTTCATAATTCACCCTTTTAACTTGTCCAATTTTCTATGGGTGATAGGTAGTAGCAATTTTATGTTTCACATCGTACTTGTCAAGCAACAACTTAAGTCATTTATTTACAAAATGAGATCCTTCATCGCTAATTATAGCTCTAGGAGTCACAAACCATGTAAATACATGCTTATGTAGGAATCACATTATTACCTTAGCATCATTTGTTGGGTATGGCTCGGCTTCAACCCACTTGGATACATAATCCACAGCTACCAAAGTATACTTGTTCCTATAAGAAGAAGGAAACAGGCCTAGAAAGTGAATGCCCCATACATAGAATAGTTCTACCTCTAAAATATTTGTCAAGGGCATCTCATTCCTTCTTGATATGTTTTTAGTTCTTTGGAATCTGTATTAGTTTTTCACATATGCTATGCATCCTTAAACATTGTAGGCCAAAAAAATCCTGCTTGTAAAATCTTTGTTGCAAGTGCGAAAACCACCAAAGTGTCCCCCACTCAGAGATGAATGGCAGTGGTACAAAATCTCATCAATCTCAGTTCAAGCTACGAACTTGCTGATTATGTTATCTGTACAGTGTTGAAACAAATACGGAATCCTCACAGAATTAATGCTGACTATCATGAAGGAATTTTTTTCCTTTGTTGGTATGTCATTTCTTGAGGAATTATTCCACATTTTAAATAATTTACAAAATCAGCAAACCAAGGTGTTTCATGAATTCAACTTACCTCGAAGATATGCTCATCTGGAAAATTCTCATTAATTGGAACAAGTGAAGAAGTTACCTTATTTTATTCCAGCCTCAACAGATGATCAACGACTTGATTTTCAACACCCTTTCTATCTTGGATCTCAAGGTCAATTTCTTGGAGCAAAAGTATCCATCGAATTAGCCTCGATTTAGCATCTTTCTTCTAGAGTAAATACTTAATGGTTGCATTATCAATAAACACTGTAACTTTGGTACCTATAAGATATGAACAAAACTTGTCAAAAGCAAAAACTATAGGAAAGAGTTCTTTTTCGGTTACCGTATAGTTGAGTTGGGCTCCTGTCAAAGTTTTGCTTGCATAGTAGATAGGATGAAGCACTTTGTTTCTTCTTTGACCTATCACAGCTCCAACAGCTGAAATCACTTGCATCATACATCAACTCAAAAGGTGAGTTCCAATCAGGTGTAACAATTATTGGGGTTGAGATTAACCAACGTTTTAATTCCTCAAAAGCTTTTAAACATGCTTTGTTAAAAAAAAAACATTATCTTTTTCTAAAAGCATACACAAAGTTTTAGAAATTTTTGAAATATCTTTGATAAACCTAGGATAAAAACCAGCATGGCCTAAGAAACTTCTAACTCTTTTCACACTAACTAGAATTGGTAATCTTTCAATTATGCCCACCTTTTCTTTATCCACTTCAATTCCGTTTTTGGAAATTTTATGTCGTAAGACAATTCCCACCTTAACCATAAAATGACATTTCTCCTAGTTAAGGACAAGATTCGTCTCCTGACATCTTTTTAGTACCTTAGCCAAATTACTCAAACAAACATCATAAGTGTTACCAAAAATAGAAAAATCATCCATGAAAACCTAAAAAAAATTTCAACCATATCAGTGAAAATTGCCATCATACATCACTGAAATGTGGTAGGTGCATTACATAAGCCAAAAGACATTCGCCTAAAAGCAAATGTACCATATGGAAAAGTAACACCAATTTTATGTTGGTCTTCTGGGGCTACAACTATTTGGTTGTATCCCAAATATCCATCTAAAAAGTGGTAAAATACATTACCTGCCAATCGATTTAACATCTAATCCATAAAAGGTAACGAAAATTATCCTTACGAGTGGCTTTGTTCAATTTTTTGTAGTCAATACAGATTCTCCAACCGTGACAATTATCGTCAGGATTAACTCGTTACATTCATTCTCAAAATCGTGATTCCACCTTTCTTTGGCACACATTGTACTGGACTTACCCAAGAACTATCTGAGATGCGGTAGATAATTCCCATATCTAACTATTTGGTCACTTCTTTCTGTACTACCTCTTTCATGATAGGATTAAGTCTCATTTGTCCATCGATTCTACCTCACTCACCTTCCCCTAAAATAATCTTATGCATATAGAAGGAAGGGTTTATACTTCGTATGTTAGCTATGGTCCAACCAATTGCCCTTTAAAATTTCTTTAAAACAATAATTAGTTGCTTATCTTGGTGTTCTGTCAATTTTGTTAAAAAATCACAGGCAAAGTAGAACTGTTACCTAAATAAACATATTTCAAATGGGAAGGAAGTAACTTTAGTTCAAGCTTAGGTAGTTCCTCAATTGATAACTTTAGTTTTGTAAATTCTTGAACTTCCAACTCTAGCAATTCGAACTGTAGTGGTTAAACATAACTTATCGGATTGGTTTCCATCAAAGCATGTTTTCATTACCTTTTTCATCTTCCAAAGGTTCAGACCCTAAAGTGTTCTCCAATGGGTCTTCTTCAAATTTTCTCTCCCATTCCATAGAAACTAAGGTTTCTAATTCCTCCATTACTGAACATTCTTTCGTCAAATCGGGAAATTTTATGGCCTTTTGAACATTAAATATTACCTAATTATCTTGAACTCACATTCAGAGTTCTCCTTTTTTCACATCTATCAACGTTCTTCCCATAGATAGGAAAGGTCTCCTAAGGATGATCGAAGCTTCCTTATCTGCTTCAAAATCTAATACAATGAAGTCAGCAGGAAAAATAAACTTATCAACTCTTACCAAAACATCCTCAATCTTTCCCTCGGGATATGTTAAAGACCAATCCGCAAGTTTAAGTGTCACAGTAGTGGGTCTTACTTCACCTATTCCCAACAGATTGAAAATAGATTTGGGCATCAAGTTGATGCTTGCTCCTAAGTTGCACAAAGCTTTACTGTAGTAAGATTATCCAATGTTACGGGGTATCGTAAAGCTTCTAGGGTCTTTCAATTTTGGAGGTAGCTTGTTCTGTAAGAACGCATTGTACTCATTCGCTAAAGCAACAATCTCATACTTACAAAGTCTTTTATTCTTGGACAAAATATCCTTCATAAACTTTACATAGCTTTGCATTTACTCTAAGGCCTCTAATACGACCACGGCTACGTTGAGTTGTCCAAGTTATTTATGTGCCCGATCGTCTAACGAAGACGTATCATTGAATTTTGAAGTATGGTTGGAATTAGGCTAAATATGGGGTAAGGTAACAAAGATAGGCTCAAAATGGTTAAGTATAGGATGATATAGGTTCGGCTAACAAGGAAAAAAAATTGAAATGGTTTGGGGTGATGGAACGAAATAGGCTTAAGGGTCAAGAATGAACCAACACTATATATGATGTTGACCCGAGACTTATAGGACTCTTAAGGTGATTTGGGAGATAGGATAGGACCTAGACCCGTTACCTAGGATGGTAAGAACCAAATGTATAGTTTTGGTGAACGCCACACTACGGGAGTGATAAATTCGGATAAAAGAAACAGGTTGACACCACTGACTAGCAGATAAGTCAAGCTAAGTCTTGGATGAAATTTGAGAGATGAAAACCTCACAAATAACACAAAATTAATTCAAGAAGCAAAAAGTCTATACAACTAGAAATTAGCTAAGTATTTATAGTATAATTCCTAAGCTAGACGAATAGATACTTTGGGTAGCCAAATGGACAGCATGTAGTATCTTAATGGATCTGAAAGCTTCCTTGAGCTTTCCTAACATTGGAGATGCCAATGGACAGCTTCTAGATGATGCACATTCAGCTGGAGTTGATTTGGAGTGAACGGAAGTTGACTAGACTTGTCTATGTTCAGCCAAGGTGTTTAATGAGTTGGAATTAAGTTACCTTGATCAGCTGGAAAGCTTGTGTTTAATTAGTGATTAGATTGAGTATTGCAATGGACATCATGTGTGAAAATGAATACAAACAACCCTCCATTTATGAACACTCAAAAAATGGGCACTTAATGTGAATGGAATGTCTAGTTGGTGTGAAAACTCTTTAAGGCTGCTTGGTAAACTAAATGGTCAACTTGGGAAGAAGAAACAGCAGCTCTCCCATGTCCCTTGTTGTTCACAAAAGAGTGCTTGGAAGAGCTGAACCATCAGTTCCTTGCATTTATGCCGTCCCAGGCATGTACCTACACCAAATTAATTTAACACTTTATTAAGCTTAAGACATATTAATTTGGAAGAAGCTAGGATATCTTAAAATCATGCATTAAGCTAGGAAATATTAAACACAAGTAATAAACTAGTACATATATTAAATTTGACTACAATTAAACACATTAAAATCTGGTAATGGTCTAAGACAAATTAATAACATGTTCTAATTATGACACATTAAATACTTATTTAAGAAATTAGACATATTTAATACTAAATTATGAAATCCAAATTTGAACATATTTATGAGCTAAAAACTAATTAACTAATTTAACTAAGAAAATTAATTTATTCCAGTCAAGTAAAACGCATGAACTAAAGAAATAGAGATGAGTTGAATTGAATTAACTAGCTAGGTTAAACAAATTGATTTATTCTAGCAAGTTTAGAAAGCATAAGATAAAAGGATGGAAATGAGCTCGAGGAGCTAGAATCGAGCTGAATTGAGCTCAACGAGATGGATTTGAGCTAGGTCAGCTTGCAATAGATGGCAAGCCTCACCTAGTAATCTAGTCCAAAGGTTTTCCCGGGGCGTGGCCGTATCAGCCTCCACGAACGAGATATTAATGTGCAATTGCTTTAGAACATCCAAGAACTTCTTAAATTGCACCTCATGTTTCTGCTTATGCTACTGATGTCTTTGAGGATATGAAACTTTAGGTTGAAATGGACAACTTTTTTGAAGGGAAATCTGCAAAAGAATGTGTTATCTTTTTTGAATTCACTAGTTTAGGATTTACCTTATCAGATTTTTCAGCATCTGACTTTTTTGGTGTAGGAACTTCAATTATTGGTTGACTTTCCTCATTTTCAATAAAGTCATCTTCAACCACAACCTTCTTGGGTTCCAAAATCTTACCACTTCGTAACGCAACCACCTTGCAATGTTCCTTATCAAAATTCCTTGGATTTTCAGCGTCGTTTGGCAAGGCTCCTTACAGTCCATGACAAAGTTCTGTAGCTAAGTGGCCGATCTATTTCTCTAGATTTTTCAGTGTTGCTGCTTGACTTTGGATCAAAGCATCATTTTTAATATGTACGCCTTCAACATGTCCTCCAAACTGTTTAATGATTTAGCTTGAGGTGGTTTTAGGGCTTGTTGACTAACCCTTGAGATTGGTTGGGTCTATCCTACATATGAGTGTTTGGTCCACTTCCTTGGTTACTCTAGGAAATGTTCGTATGATTACGCCATGAAGGATTATAGAAGTTGGACTACGGTCCTTGTCCACTTCTATTTTGATATTGATTCCTTACATAACATAGAGACTCAGGGTTTGAAGGGCAATTCTCGAAAGAATGACCATCCCTACAGTATATGCAGGAAACTACATCATACTGACCTGGTGATTGAGCTACAAAATTATTAGAACTATTAGTAGTAAACTATTTTAGCATAGAGGATAAAGAAGATTCATGAGCAGAGAGTAAAGTGAGAGCATCGACTTTATGAACTCTAGCTACTCTTCTTCCTAAAGCTGCTCGATTTGACGGTCATTGGTAATTGTTGCTAGCGATCCTCTCAGTAATATCGTAAGCCTCGTTATAAGACGTAGAAAAAATTACACCATTCGTAGAAGCATCAACCATCAATTTTGTGTGTGCGTTGAGATCATTATAAAACATCTCCAACTAGATGCAATGAGGAATCCCAAGATGTGGACACTTACGAAGCAATTCTTTAAATCTTTCCCACGCCTTGTACAAAGACTCGTCATCCAATTGTTGGAAAGTGGTTATCTCATTTCGTAACTTTGCGTTTTTTCTCGATGGAAAATACTTAACCAAAAACCTTTCTGCTAATTCTTGCCATGTAGATATTGAACTTGGTGGAAACGAATTCAGCCATGCTTGTGCTCGACCCCTCAACGAGTATGGAAACAACTTCAACCTTAATGCATGTTCAGTCAAACTTAAATGAATCACTCACCTCCATGAATAATTTAAAGTGAAGATGTGGATCTTTCGTCGACATACCACGGCACTGGCCCACCGTTTGGAGCATTTGAAACATCACTGATTTCAATTCAAATTAGGGTGCCTCAATATCCTGCCTTCTAATTCCCAAATTTAACTCATTGAAGAGTGGCACAGCTTATTCTCTAATGGCATGATCTTTATCATCAACAATAAGTATTGGATTGTGCACATGATTGACTCCATTACCTTGTCCATCATTTTGATTTCCAAGGTCCATCTCGGTTTGACTTTGAGCTAATCTCTCGCGTCTTCTCTGTCTAAATGTCGCTCAATTTCAGGGTCTACAGGTAATAGATCGATGATTTGATCTATGCTTATAAACACATGATAAATAACTCACAAATAAAGAATAAAAAATAAATTACTAATGTTAGAAATTGAATAAAAATCAAAATGCAAAAATAATTTCACAAAGAATGATTAAGGCAACAGTCCCCGGTAATGACGCCAAAAACTTGTAATGAGACTTTTTGCAAGTGTACACAGTCGTTCAAGTAATAAGTAAGTAAAATATGTTATCATCTCTACAAGGATTGTGTATATTAATCAATTATCTTCAAAATTATAAGTTAACAATTTGGTGATAAAAACACAATAATTTGAGTGATGATGATTAAACTAGATTAATTTAACTAAATGCAAGATTGATCCCTAATGCAATTTTAAACTAAGCATGCAAAATATCTAAATGTATGAATAAATTTTAGCAGCAAAAACACAACTTCAATAATCAGCAACATGTATAGGCTAGGATTATTAGATTAATCAAATCAATTCATTCCCATCATGCTTAACTGTGTTCGGAAAATATTCTGGCAACTCGATCTTTCATGAGTTTGGAAACCAAATTAAGTCCTTTCAGAGTCTTTTACTAGTGAAATGTGAATTTTATTGATCATATTAAGCTAAGGGTTTCTTAGTATTTATGTGAGGTAAAAGGGACAGATTAAGTTTGAAACATTTTAATCACATAAACCTAAAAACTATGCAAGATAATAGAGCTAATTAAAGTTATTATGAACCTTCAATTTAGTCAAATTTAATTATCTAAATTAAGCATGCACTTTTCAATTATTGTGTTTTAGCCGTTGTCTGGTTAGGATCACTCAGCTAATCTTAATGCATCCAATCACGTATGAATGAAATACATATTGATTTTAATTGAAAATATGATTGACTGAGGCACAAACACTTTAAACATGATTCAAACAAATATTATTGAATTAACGCAATCATCCTAGCTAAACAGAATTAAGCTATCATTGTTGATGAAAAAAAATCTTAAAACGCATTGCAAACATGGTTAAATTAAACAACTAGTAAGGAAATAGTAAACTCTATTTCAATTCAGTAGCCTTTTGGATTTGGATTGAAAGTGTTCCACCGACCTGCCCGTTGCTCTTTTGCTAATGGTTCCTCAAGGTGGCTGGCCAAGAGGTGATCTTTTCAAGGCTTTTGTTGGCTAAAATGGAAGGGAAAATGGGGTGATAGGTGTGGAAATGGCAAAGAGAAATGAGAGAATGAAAGAATGTTTTGGAATGAGAGATGCTTGATGAATGAAGGGATATGCTTGTGTCAAAATTAGGCTTGACTCTCCCTTGTTGGAAGGTTTCATGATCCAATAAATAACCAGACATGTCCACTTTGTAACAACACTTTAACTGGGTAAATTTAACATCCTTATGGCCTAATTTTGCATGGTTTTTCCTTCCAAGTAAGGTGGATGTGTTCATGTTCATGCAACATTATAAAATTAACATATTAATAATTAACATGAAAATAATATAATTTATACACAAAAATCATGTAATAAATCATAATTTTGCATACTTTATAAATTCATGTAAAATCTTAACATTTAAACAAAATCTATTTAATTTATTAACAATTACTCAAGATTAATATAATTATTAAGTCAAAAGGTGGTAAAATTGCTAGAAAAATCCTATATAATTTGAGTTTACACATAACAACATTCCATGCATTTCCAACCTTGTGACAACTCAATTATACAATCCAACCATTTGAATATTTTCAAGATATCGGTTCTAACTTCAAATGTGAATATGATAACCTATTGTGCTAAAAACCAACTCAACCTAGGTACATGCCAGATAATTAACAAAACGAAACTAGACAAACATTGTTGTGTAGAGTTCCATGGATTTGATACTGAAGTCACCTTCTGAAACTTCAAGTTCCACCTATACTTGTACACGAAATAAATAAATTGTACGCTAAGCAATAACACTCAATGGTACTTTCATGGTCCAAGATAATAACATATTAACATAAGCATTTGATCCTAATAAGTACAAATACAATATCTACCTAATTTTTATCCCCTATCATGCCAAGCAATTTCATTATCAATTTCATATTGAAGTATACATGTGGCAATTAACAAATCAATTCATTCTTTATTTCATTTGAAATGGCCAATTCATACTAGTTATCAAATGCCAAACTTCATATCCTTTAAGATTCTAAACCATTTATGAAACAAACATACATAACTTTAACATTAAGTCATCCAATTCTAAGATAAATTAGTATTATTTAACCATTAGCTTTCAAATTCAACATGAATTCAACATTTATACATACAAATCATTGGCATTAAATCATTCAAATCTCCTGATCAATCATATCATTTACCTTTATAACTTACCTTTCAATCCCTTTTTGGAATCTATCGACCTATTTGTATTCATTTTGATCTCCAGTGCTCATTTCCAACCATATTCATAATCTCTTTTATTCATTCTCTTTAACATGAGTCACATACAAGCACACATATATTCCTATATACATTTATCAATTCACATACTCATAACATTTTCGCATAATTTATTTCATTACCATATTCTGTTATAAATCTATTCCATTACATTTTCACTTTTTCTGTAACGCCCCAAAAATATAAGGTCTTTAATATTTCATGTTCTGACAAAATTGCTTGTTTGCTTTAGTGGCTAAGTGATTTGGGTGCATATGAGGGTATTTGAGAAGCCTAGGTTCAAGTCTTGGCTTTTGCAGTATTTTAAAATTTTTCCCTTAAATGAACCTGGACACTGGAACTTAGGCTTTAATAATAATAATGCTTGTTTAATGACACAAGAAGAGCTTGTGGCCTAGTGGCAAGTGGCGTGTTGTGTAACTATGAGGTCTGAGGTTCCAATCTTGGGATAAGCAATAGAGTGTTTATTTTGTTGCTTGAGCTGGGAAGGTAGAAGAGTTGGATTGAAACACTGCTGATGAGGTGTTTGAATTGGTCATGGAGAGATTGTAGGAGCAAATCATGGAGAGGATTAAGGGAGAGTATTGTGGAGAGAATCAAGGAAGTGAATGTGTGTGGGAGTGTTGTGCCGAATGGGTATAGAAAGCCTAGGAATTTCGGCTGAGGGGTTGTTTCCCTCATTTTTGATCAATTTTGTCACCGATTTTGGACTTCTAATTCATGTTTTCTTTTTTTCTCACTAAGTGCTGAAATAGCAACTTACCACCCGTGCATTTTTGTTGTTTTGGTTTTGCATTTTTTCTTCAAACTCCTTGTTGGCCAAATCTCTGCTTCCCTCTCCCTCTCCCAATTCAAGCCGAATACATTTCCTCTCCCCCCCTCTTCATTCATTTTTTTGGCTTCCTATTAGCTTGTGAACCGAATCTTTTCTCTTGATTAGTTTTGTGATGACCAAATTCTCTGCTTTCTTTCCCTTTCTGTTTCAGTTCTGCAAGTGTTCCTGAAATCGGTAGGTGTTCATATTCTTCACTTCTTGTTTAAAACTGTTCTCTCCTATCTCCCTTTTCTCTAAAAGCTGAATATTTCTGCTACTCATGGTCTTTGATTGGGACCCCTTCCTCTTGGTGTGGTGACCGTTGGGTTTTAGGTATTATCGAGGAGTGGAGAAGTCCAGAAGTTACTCAAGTCGTCAAACCCTGTCTTCCATTTAAGGTAAAGACATTACCTTACCTTTTGAATAGGTCGAATATCTCTATATATTTCTGTAAGATCAATATTCATGGATTTAAGCCATAGTTGTGATTGGTCCCATCTGTTAAAATCTTTTGTTATCACAGTTTATAGGCAAGAAAAGTGTGATCGGTATTAGCCCACAAGCTAAAAGGAACAGGCCGTAGTTCGTTCAATCAAGGTAAGGTAGTAATTGCCTTTTTGAGAACAGATGTGATAAGAGGGTGTTTTACCCTAACATATTAAGGACTGACATTGGATCTCAATGATTTTAGGTTGGGTGCTCGTAGATCTTGGAGCGACTCCGTAAAAAGGTGTGTAATCACACTATCTCCACTATGACTCGGTAAAGTCAAAAGTCAAACTTGGCATTTGTGGCCTCACGAGTGTGCGATCGCTCGTGTGGAAAAAAATGAGCCCACAACCAAGGGCAATAGACTAAAGAGGCCACTACGAGTGTTCTCGTGCACTTGGGTCATTATGGGCCTCGTTGGGCTGAAATGGGTCGTGTGGGCCCAATGGGCTCGTGAGCCCCACACGGATAAAATTTACGAAGAGTGGTGGAAAATGGATTGGGCTATGTAGATCACATAGCCGTGATTAAATTTGGGGCAAATAGGCCACACGCATTTGGGCTGAATATTGGGCTTTGAGCCCATTTACACTGTTTTGACCAAATGGATTATCTGTGTCGCTCGAGGCGACTGTAGGCCTTCGGAAAGGTCGTTAACTATACCGAGACCCTTAATGAGTAAAATAACTGAAATACCCCTAAGGAGTAAAATGACTGAAATAGCCCTATTGAGTAAAATGACTTAAATGCCCCTAGAGAGTAAAATGATTGAAATACCCCTAATGAGTAAAATGACTAAAATACCCCTACGGAGTAAAATGATTGAAATAACCCTAATAAATAAAATGAATGAAATACCCATAGGGAGTAAAATAACTGAAATACCCCTAATGAGTAAAATGACCAAAATACCCCTAAAGGGCAAAATTTTCATTTTACCCCTAATGCATGAAAATGACCATTTTACCCCTAGAGGTAGGTTGACAGATGTAAGTATGTACTATATGACTGTATTGAGCAGGACATATTGCATACACAAAATATTGATGACATGGCATACTGCATAGGGTTGGGATTCTGATATGGAGGAAATCACATCTTGGTGACTCTGTCACACATATCGATATTGGTGGCTCATACAATTCTCATATCTTGGTGGCTTTGCCACATACATTGTACTGGCAGCTCTATTACGATATTATTACTGGCAGCTCTGCTGTGATATTATTACTGGTAGCTATGCTACAATATTAGTGTGAGGGTTGGGTGGGTCGACTTTTGTCCCTACATGGTGTGTTGGGTTGGTACAAGTGGTGTGCTGGCTGGATTGGGGTGGGTTTGCATACTTGCATCATACTGATATTGTATTAGGCTTAGGCCTATATCTTATTCAGTAATGGGTTAAGGCCCACACTTTGCTTTATTCTTCGAGCAGGCTCAGCCTGATCATTATTGCATGTACTACTAATTGAGTGATAGGGATTACACACTGAGTTCTCGTAACTCACCCTTTTCTTTTAACTGTGCAGGTAATCCCCAGCCTTAGATGATTTGGAGCTGCGAGGGACTCGGAGGTGGCCACACGTTCGCTAATGTTCTATGCTAGACTAGTTATTTAAAATTTTATATTGGGTTGATATTTATGTAATAAGGCCTCTGGTGATTTTAATTTCTTTTAATTGGGTTTTTATTTCTTATTTTGAAATTGCCAAACTGATACAAATAAGTTTTCAAAAATAATAATTGTTTTAAAAGACTAACGCACATGTTCAAAACTTCAAAATGACATTAATTTGAATAGCTTCCGCGGGTTTTTAACCAACTAAGAAACCAATAGAAACCAACATGACAATCATTTTAATAAGTGGTTTTTCCAACTTAATGAGTTCTTCACTTAAAAACGGGTTTTTTATTAACAAGCCTTGATTTCGAAAAACACTGTGATGTGACACGCCAGATTCGGCCGTAACGTCTAGGCCAAGTTTGGGGTGTTACATTTTCAATTTCATTTATAATGTTTCACCCGAATCAACAACTATAATGATTTTCTTTAAAATTTAATTTTTGATTGGTCCTTAAAATTTGGGTTTGATAAGAAACTCAATTAATAAGGAAAAAATTAAAATTCCATAAATACATGTTAAGTTATTTTACTTGTAAATTTATTTACTTTTATTATAATGGTGTGACTATCTCCATTTTTAACTAACAAAAGTCTAAAGTTAAACTCGGTTCCTAAAGACTAAAGGCAAAACTTAGACTTGTTTCAACAATAATGACTAACAAATTACTAAAAATATATTTTGCAGTAGTTCAATTGATGATTATGAGCTGGAGTCGCTATATCAACATTAATCTTTCTCTATTTTTGCACAAGTTGTTAGAGGATAGAAATTTCATTTGGCACTTAAATCACACAAGTTTACACTCTGTCATTTTCCATCCCCTTCCTCCAATATATATATATATATAAAAATACCCTTTGATTTCTCTAAAGAAGAAAAATAATCAAGCTTTTGCCCTAAAAGATATCATATATATATATATATATACACACTTACACATCATAGCAAAGAGGTTGCAAAAAGGAAATAAATAATTTTGCTCTCATTACCATTCTTTTACACATGACACTCTCTATTTCAAGTACTTATTTATAATTTGTGTAAATTTCTTTTTACCCATTTCCTTTTAATATTTTAAGTTACTACATGCATTTTGTTAAAATTGTTCTATCTAATTTTTCATATAATAAATATAAATCTGATTTTAAATAAATTATTTTAAATATTTTAATCAGTTGAATTAAATTTTAAAGTTATAATATTAAAATTGATGAATATTAAATTGTTAAGTTTAAAATATACTTTTTAAAAACACATATCAATAACATTTATCAAATAAAATTTATAGTTTTCAAATACAATAAGAGTTAATTACATTCATTAATTAAAGTAGAGAAAAGATAAATAAAATTGCAAAAATAAAAATCAAATATTAAAATTGTACATTAAAAAATTAATTAAACAATATATAAAAATATAACCTATAAGAAATGATTAACAATATTATTTAAATTATTAGTTAAAACTTTTGTATTATTTTAATATTAAATATTTTTAAAATTAAATAAAATTAATATAAGACCCATTAATTAAAAATAAAATTAATGTTTCACAAAACAATTAAAATTAATTCATTTGTTAAAATTAATGACCCATATTTTTTAACCTTATATCTTTTTTATTTTTGTTGATATATTCATAACCATTTATGTGATTTTGCACCTAAATGACACAGGATTAAACATTGTCATCTATCATCCCTTTTCAGCCCGTTCTTGACATTTTTGGGTCTTAGGTGAAACAATAAATTAGACCATTTTCAAAAAATATATAAAATGTAATATAATAAAATAAAGTCACATACTAGTAATGTAACACCCTAAATTTGGTCTAGGCATCTGGACCAAGTCCATAGAGTTACATCAACGACACTAAAACGCCACATTTATAACACAATCAGAATAAACCATTTCATACATAATGTCCAACACAACAATTTAGTGAGTATATAATCTTTCCAAACATCATTATATCTTAGAATATCAAAAATCCTAACAATAGTATTTAGAATAATGATAAAAGCTTAACCTAGCTCCTGTAGCGCCTACACGTTCAAGTCTGAGAACCACCTAAAATCCAATCAATAACAAAGTGAGTTCTGAACTTAGATCGTAAAATAAGTTTGTTCAATTAAAACACATTTATCGATTAGTTTCCGAATTCAAAGTTTGATTTGATAACAGAAGTATTTCTAATTCAGATTCGAGATCGATTAATGATAAATGCATAATAGTTTCAATTTCCTATTCAAAATAGATCAGATTCAGATGTAGATATTCCTAACCCCCATCCGGTACACACCATCTTCAGCCATCCCAATACGCCGTTAAGGGCATTCAATGCCCAGCCAACCCTACACACCACAACGTGTCTGTTTGACACAATTACAGAAACACAACATAGCTGCTGGATCATAATGCGCCGAAGCGCCAGAATCAGAATTATACGCATGGTGGCTTAACCACTAATTCAGAGTAGATTACTTCCTTCTTCATAATATCCCAACCCATGAAAATGCAGAGTAAAAATATCCACAATATGTATTCAATTATTCTAAGTTATTTCCCAAGTAGATAACACAATTCAATATCAGATTAAGTATCACAATACACATATAATTTTGATATTCATATGTCTGTTATAGAGTATCAGAGAGTTCTCGTTCACTCAAATTTAGAACATTCATACAATGGCAAAGTTAATATTAGTCATAAACAACATTTACGGCCTCAAAAAATGGGTTTCGGGCCCGTTTTAAAATGCCACATGGCCTAGGCACATGCTTATGTCCTCTGACCATGTGGTTCTAAAACGTAAATAGAGACTTAAATGGCTTAGACACATGGTCGTGTCCTTGCCCATGTGACTCACACAACCTGGGCACATGCCTATGTGGTCCTAAGTCACAAATAGTGAGTTACATAGCTAGACATATGCCTGTGTCCTTTGCCCTGTGAACCCTGCACAAACATGGCCACACACAGCCTAGACACACACCCGTGTGCCTTACCCATGTAGCTCCAAATCAATGAACAATGAGTTACACGGCCACCCACACGACTATGTGGCATCGATAGCCACATTTTTCAACAACGAAAATTTGTGAAATTTAAGAGTTTTGGCATGCACCTGGTCTCGTTTGACGGAAAAATAATGCGAAGACTATCGGTATCGTTTGACGGAAAAATAATGCGAAGACTATCGGTAACCTAATTAACCATTCAACAATCAATTAATTAACTAAAATGACTAGATAACGCAACCGTTAATACTCAATCAATAATGTCGACTTAATCGACACCAAGAAACTTTCAACAATGAACGCTTACCGACAATCAGCTGAAATAATTCGTAATAGCACACGAAGGATTACCCTCCTTTGAAATCATGCCTAAAGACACGGTTAACAACTAATTAACAATAAATTACAAATAGAAGTCGAAGAAATCCCAATTCTATTACATAACAGGAACTAACATCTTCGCAGAACTTATACAAAAATATTCTACCAACGCTCCGAATCACTTAGAACTCTTAATACTTTGACAATCACTTACCAAATGTAATAAAGGAACTCAATTGAAAAAGGAAAAGAAAAAATGAAAAAGGTGGAAAAAGAAAGAAAAGGGGAGAAAAGAAAGAAGAAGGGAAAGAAGAAATTGACGATAAAAAAAATATTTATTAACTAACCACCATCCTCATACCAGCATTTAGCAAAAATTTTCTAATGCATACGATGGGATTCAAACTCGAACTAGACAGAATACAGACAGATGCTTCACTAGTGAACCAACAGGCTTATTCTTGACCTAGATTTACATAGAATTGCACTTAACTACATAACACATGGAAGGGTTGTTTTAAAAATAACAAAACTTTTAACGATGCAACTCAAACTCCACACCCTAAATACAAAAGTAAAGCATAGAACCGGAGATATGAAAATCTAATTACTACAGATTCTCACAATAAATTTCTCAAATTTTTGGGGCGTTACAACCCTCTCCCCTAAAATAAATTTCAGCCTCAAAATTTTACCTGATCTAAACAGATACGGGTACTATTGTCGCACCTATTCTTCGGGTTCCTATATTGCTTCCTCAGTGCCATGATTCCACCATAAAACCTTCACTAGAGGAACATTTTTCTTCCTGACTACCTTAACATCACGTTCTATAATATGAATAAGTTCCTCTTCGAATGTTAAATCCGGTTGCAACTCGATCTCATCAACAGGAATAATATGCGATGGATCAGACCGATATCGTCTCAACATTGATACGAGAAACACATCGTGAATTTGATCTAACTATAGCGGTAATTCTAACTGATATGCAACAGGTCTAAAATGTTTCAGAATGCGGTAAGGTCCAATGAATCTCGGGCTCAACTTTCCTTTGCATCTAAATTGGAGAACCTTCTTCCACAGTGATATCTTTAGAAACACCTAATCCTCTATAGAAAACTCGATATCTTTTCTTTTTAAATTAGCATAAGACTTCTGCTGATTTGAGGCGGCTTTCAAATGATCTCGTATCAATCTCACAGTGTTCTCAGTTTCAAAAACTAGCTCGAGACCTAGAATCGAACATTTATTCAATTCTATCAAACATAATAGAGTATGGCACCTACAACCATACAAGGCCTTGTACGGTGCCATCTGAATACTAGACTAGAAGCTGTTGTTGTATGCAAACTCAACCAACAGTAGATAATCCTTCCAACTACCCCGGAAGTCTATTACACAACCCCGAATCATGTCCTTTATAATCTGAATAACTCACTCAGACTGTCCATCTACCTGAGGGTGATACACAATACTAAAATTAAGCTAGGTGCCTAAAGCCTCATGAAGTTTCTTCCAAAATCGGGATGTAAATCGTGGATCCCTATCAGAGGTAATTGAGACTGGAATCTTGTGTAGTCTCACAACTTGATAATATACAATTTAGCTAACTTCTATAGGGAGTAATTTGTTCGGATAGGAATGAAGTGAGTTGATTTGGTCAACTGATCAATGATGGCCCAAATTGAATATTACTTAATAGGGGTTAAAGGCAACCCATTAACAAAATCCATCATTACCCGCTCCTATTTCCACTGCAGAATCTTAACTGGCTGAAGCTGTAACAGTCCGGTTTAGACCCTAGTCAAAATAGTGGTTTTTGAACTAAAAATATGAGTTTGAATAATATTTTAATATTATTTTTTGTGCCTTTGATATGTGACTAAGCATGTGTGGAAGCCTCGTATAAAAATTTGATTATTTGAGTGTTCAATTGACAAAAGGATTAAATCAAATAAAGTGTAAAAGTGGCTTTCTAATTGATTAAGTACCTATGAGTTGTGGCTTTTAAAGGTGAAGATCTTATGAAGTAATTAGACCACTATTAAGTTAGTGGATGGCAATGGTCAAAAATGACCTTGTATAATATGTTTTAAATATTTCGTTTTGAAGGTTAAATTTGGAAATTTGTTATTAAGTTATTTTATAACAAAAATAAAGCACTAAAATGGTCATTTTTATTGATTCATCATCTAATATAGAAAGAAAAGAAGGGTTTTGAGTTCTCATGGTGTTCGACCATTATTAAGCTCAATTCAAGGTATGATTTTAATCAGTTTTCGATAATTTCTACGTTTCTGTAATCATTACTTCGTAAACTTTGAAACCCATGTTTTAATTTTGAGAATTGATGATGTTTTAGAAATGAGACTTTCATGAACTCATGTGTTTTATGATGTTTGATAGTGAAAAATGAAAGATATGTGTTAAATGAACATGTTTTATTCTTGAATTTTTGATGAATTTAGCTAATTAGGGCTAAATTATGAAAATACATTTTGAGGGATTAAATTATAAAATAAATGAAATGTAAGGACTCATATGAATATAAGTGAAATTTGCCTAGGCTTGGCTATTTGAAATTATATGTAAATTTATGATTTTGTGAGTTAGGGACTAAATTGTCCAAATGTGTAAAAGTGAGGGCTAATTTGCAAAGTGCCCTAAATTGTGTTCTTGGATTGAATTGAATTTGTTGGTAAATAAAGGGTTAAATTTGAATATGTATAGATTAAGAACTGAAGAAAACAAACTTGGATCGCAGAAAGGCGAAAGTTATTGAATAATCGAATCCGATCGAATATCCGAACTCGAGGTAAGTCAATATACAAGTAAATGTATTTGTGTTGAATTATGTATGTTCTTATGATTATTGATAATGATGAATGCATATGAGATTATGTATACAAGAATTCTGAGATAGAATCGACATAGTGACAATGTCCGAGAAGTCACGTTTGAACCTAGGAATAGATAGGGTAGTCTAGGTCATGACATAGGTGCTGTTATGTGATATAATGTAAGACCACGTCTAGGACGTTGGCATTGATACTCAATTTCGTGTAAGACCATGTTTGGGACGTTGGCATCGATATGAGATTTACGTGTAAGACCATGTCCAAGACATTGGCATCGTATTGATTCGTGTAAGACCCTATCTGGGATAGTGGCATCGATATTTGATTACATGTAAGACCACGTCTGGGACGTTGGCATTGTACGACTATTTCGAGCATTCTAAATATCCTATTAGATTTCGAATGGTTCAACGGGCAAATTTAATATACGAACGAATTTGTGATTTGTATTTCCGTTTCAGGTGTGCTTGTCATGTACACTAAATGTGTATGAAAAGTAAGTATCTATATGAACTTACTAAAATAGATATGTGAAATGAAATGATAGAATGATATATGAAGTGTAATATCCTAAAAAAAAATGAGTATCGATATATTGCATTATTTTGGTGCTTAGCTAGTGAAATGATTCAATTTGTGTGTTTAAAATGGTCTCGAGAAGGCTCGAGATTTATTTGGACTTGGAATAATTTTTGGTAAGTAGTACTTTATTGAAATGGAACAAGTAACCTTAATGCTTAAGGTAATTAAGTGGTAAAAGTTAGCATAAGATGAGTAAATAGTAAAGGGGATATGGCGCCATGTATGTTTGCTTGAGGGAAGAGGTTTGAATCCCTTGATGTGCATGTGAATTTTATTTTTTTGCTTTCCATCTACATAGTGTCGGTCAAGCTAGTATTTATGGTAGGTTGGACTTTAATTTTTATGGTAGGGTGGCTAAGAGAAAAGGCAAGTGTAAACTTAAGGAAGGGAATCATATGAATAAGGTATGTAGGGGGAACACAAGGCACATAACAAGGAAGATGTTTTAGAAAGTTTGGAGTGGCCAAACTTTGACTTGAGGCCATGTACTTGGTCAATTTTATGGGCTAGGGGGTGACCAAAATTTTGATGGCTTTTGGTAGCTAGTTGGTCACTTTGGCATTGGTCATTTTTGTGCTTTTCTCCAAAGCCTTTCTCTCCATTTTCCTCTCCTTAGCTGAATGCACCTTGAGCAATAGGTAACATCTTTTATTTTCTTTAATCATTTCATATTTTGACCATTTCGGTCTTATTTTGCCTATTCTCTCAAACTTTTCCTCCTAGTGCCGAAATCACCAAAATCTTGGAAGGCCATTTTCTCTTTTCTTTTCTTTTCACCCTTGCCGAATGCATACAAGCCTCAAACTCATTTCTTTGTTCATCTTCCATTCTTGAAAAGAACCGAAACCTAAACACCTTATTTTCCTTTACCCTTCTTCATCTCTTTCTCTTTACAAAAATCTTTCAAACATTTTTCTCCATTTTATTTTCACCATGGCCGAATGTTACTAAGCACCATCCCCTTCAACTTTTCCTTCATAGCCGAATCTTCTACCACACTTATGTCCTTCTCAATCATTTTATTCTTTCTTCTCACACTTTGATCAATCGGTAGGTGGCTAGTAAAATATTTTGGTATTGTTATTTTTTTTCCTATTCCTTTGTGTCGAATCTACATGTTGGTATAGGATGGTCTTTTTGGATCGAGACCATCATCATACCATGTCTCATTCGAATCTTTTCTCCATCATAGAACTTAGTGGAAGGCTGAAACTTAGAGTGTCTAAAATCATCGTGAATCGCTAGGATTCGGTTCAAAACTTTAAGGTAATGATTTCTTTCAAGGACTACATATTACTCTTTATTTCGTTAAGATGGGGTTATTAACCGATTTTATGTTAGGGACTCTATCCTTTGAACGTAAGGATTTCGTGGTAAGCCGACTTTGTTTATAAGATTTATTGGCTATAGTAATGAAATATTAGTTGGACTAATATTCTTTTGTCAATGGAGGCAAACCAGATCGAATCAAAAGGAGTGGTGAATAGTGATAAAAAAAGGAGCGGATTCGAGATCCCCTCTAGATTGAAGCGAAGGGCTGTTTCGATGATCCGAGATTTCCACCGGGTTGTGGACCCTCCTCTGGTGAAAATCAATTATTCGAGGTTATTCGCAGTTTGAGCCATTAGCTGTTTTGGGTTTTCCAACAGGTTGTGGATTGTCAACCGGGGAAAATTGACAAATCATAGTTGTTCGCGATTCTGAGGGTAAATCTTAGATCATTTGTTTAGAGTAGCTTTATTAGATCGCGTTTATTTTTCTAATCAAGCGTTAAACATATTTTTAGGTGTCAACGATCAGGAGAGCATAGTGCTTACCGTAATCAGGTGTGTAATCTCACATCGTATCTCATGGGTTAGATGACTATATCGTATTAATCGTTGGATTAAATCACAAGTTAGTGAAATTGGAAAGAATAGCATATTTATCACCTTAATGATAAAAATTTTGAAATCGGTATTAAGATCGTGAAAATTACAAAATTGCCCTTAACAGGCTAATTAGATAAAAGTGACTAAATAGGCCATACGTGATAATTGATAAATTGGTCCATATGTGATATTTGATAATTGGGCCATATGTGATAATTGATAAATGGTCCATATGTGATATTTGATAATTGGACCATACGTGATAATTGATAAATGGGCCATATGTGATATTTGATAATTGGGCCATATGTGATATTTGATAATTGGGCCATATATGATATTTGATAAATGGGTCATATGTGATATGAGATTATCTGGGCCAAAATGTGAAATAGGCCAGATTGTAATAACTTTTATAATGGGCCTCATGTTGGAAATAATTATGTGAATGGATTGTTATGCATATTATATACATGATTGCATGGGTTGGGCTATTTGACGAAAAGAAGTTCTAGTAGCTTTGCTACAAAATTTTGGTGGCTCTGCCACAATTCTAAAAATGGAAAATGCCATGTAAACTTTGTAAATCTGGTGGCTTGTCCACGAAATTTGATATACGGCTTAATGCCTACTTTGATGTGTTGGCGGGGTGGGTGACTAAAGTTCCCCACAAGTGTACTGGTTGGTATAGGTGGTGTGTAGCGGATGAAAATCTAGGTTTGGTTTTGTGAATCGCATATCACTTGCATGTTATACATGCTAAATTATTATATTTGTAATGGGCTTATGCCCAAATAAATGCTTAAATGGTTTTGGCCCAGTGGACTAAGGTAAGTGAGTTACACACTGAGTTCTAAGTAACTCACCCCGTTTTCTTTACCTTTCTCAGGTAATGACCAGTGATGGAGGCTTGGGCCGTGGACGACTCAGTGGAGGCCATACTACGAATAATGGGTTATTTATATACCGGATATCTTTTTAAGCATTTTTATTTTTTTACTATTTAAGTTAAGTTGTAATAAGGCCTCTGGTTAATTTTTATGGATGTTTTACTTGTGGATGGATTTTATAATATGCTTTAAATACTTCACTGGGATTTCTTTTCTAAAAATAGAAATAAACATTTTTCTTAACTGAACGTACGAAGAGGATTTCATTCTTAAATATTTTTAACTCGAAAATTTTTCTGTAACAATACTTTTAAAATTTTATTTTCAAATTACTTCCGAATTCTTTAAATTTTTCTCGAATTATTCTAAGTTTCAACTTATATGTCTCAAATTATTAGATTTAGTAATCAATCTCAGTTTTTAATAACTCCATTTCAAAATGTTTCTTTTTGTTAAATCCGATTTCTTTGAAAGACTAGATGTATGTTCACTTTGTGTGACATGTCAAATCTAGTCTTAACGCATAGACCGGGTTTGGGGTGTTACATTTTATGGTATTAGAGCCCAGTTTCAAAACTCAGCTGTGGTTTGGGTTCAAAATCATTTATGGTACAAAACTGTTTTGAATTATAGAACTTATGTTTTTTTTAAAGTAGTATGGCACCACGAGTACCTGGCGCCAAGTCAAGTAAGTGTATATGAATTGAATAATTCTTATTATTGTTACATGACTATAGGAGCACTCTAGAACTTCTAGTTTTAGGTGTTGAATCTATAGAGATTGAGACTATAGGATACGTTTACAAAAACAACTCTATCTCTTATATCTTAAAAAATATCTTTAATAAACACTGAAAAAGTATACTGATTCATAAAACTTGTAATTAGATTAAAACAAAATACTCAAAATGAGCCCTAGAGGACGTGGTCGTGGTAGAGGCCGAGGTGCTAGGGTTGTGTCTGAAGCGTCAGGGCATATGCCAGAAATGGACGCACCTGCATCACCCGGGACTGAGACTGGATCACATGACCATATGAGAGAGGACATTGCTTTGACCCAAGCAACGTTGCAAGTCATAGAAAGAGTTGCTGGGGCTAGAACTGGCTAGCAACTCGTGGATTAATATCGGAACGACTTAAATCAAGTGGTGCCGAGGTTTTTAGGGGTGTTTTAGGCGTAGCTCCAAATGTAGTAGAGTATTAGCTCGAGGCAGTGGAGCGAATCATGGATGATTTAGAGTGCACTGCCGAGCAGAAACTGAGAGGAGCTATGTCCTTGTTGAGGGACGAGGCGTATCAATGGTGGCTTACTGTTCGAGAAGGCACTCAGGCTGAACATGTTACTTGGGATTTCTTTAAAACTGCATTCCAAGGAAAGATGTCGGGGCAAGCTATGTGGATGCCCGGAGGAAGGAATTCCTTAATCTGGCTCAAGAAAATAAGACGGTGGCCGCTTACGAGGCAGAATTTCTACGCTTGAGTCGTTATGTTCGGACAATAGTGCCAACTGATCATGAGCGCTGTGTATGTTTTGAGGATGGGCTGAATGATGAGTTGCGGGTACTGATAGCCCCACAACAAGTAAGGACTTTTGCCACGCTTATGAAGAAAGCCAATATAGCTGAAGAGGCTAAGAATTTCAAGCGTCAGAACCGAGAAAGAGGCAGAGGCAGAGGCAAGAGGGACTTTAAGTACTCGAGTTCCACTAAAAGGTTTCAGAAGAGGCCTTGGAATGATAAGCCAGCTCCAATTAGAGCACCTGCTGCTACCAATCAGATTAACTGTGTGCTGACTATGGAAGACGACACCTAGGTGAATGCTGGAAAAGAACCGGTGGGTGTTTCAAATGTGGTTCTAAGGACCATCAGCTTAAGAATTGTCCTCGTCGGACTACTTTGACTTAAAAAGCTCGAATCCTGATGGACTGCCAGCTAGAGGCGCTCAGTAGCCACCGAGGGGCCATGGACTAGGTCGTGGTGGTAATGGCACTGGATGAGGTCAAGATGCACCGAGTAGAGGTAATGGCTTCAGAGGTAACACTGAGGCGAGACAACCAGGGTTAGTCTATGCGGTCAGGCACCGGGAGGATGGCGATGCACCTGATGTGATAACCGGTACGTTCTTCATTTTTGATGTACCATATCGCTTTGGTAGATTCATTTTATGATGACCTTATTTTGGGCATGGATTGGTTGATAAAGCATAGAGACGTGCGAAATTCAAAGAGAAATATTTTTATGATTTGATGGAACACACTTGGATTGTGCGACAAAGCGAATGTTGATAAGGACTTTGGATAATAAGGATGTAGTAATGATAGGCAAACGGAGAAACTATTTATCTAATGTGGTAACTTCTTTAAAGGCAAAAAGTTGGTGCTAAAGGGGTATGGAGCGTTCCTAGCCTTTATTAGTGATTTGGATGCCAAGGAATTATCGGTGGAAGGTGTTAGAACGGTGAAAGAAATTCTAGATGGTTTTCCTGAAGAACTTCCGGGTCTACCTCCAGACCGGGAAGTAGTGTTTGGCATTGAGCTTTTTCCCGGAACGACTCTGGTGTCCATTGCTCCTTATAGAATGGCGCCAAAGGAGCTAGTGGAGCTTAAGGCTCAAATTCAAGAGTTGTTGGATCGGGGATTCATTTGAACGAGTGTGTCTCCGTGGGGAGCACCAGTCTTGTTCGTCAAGAAGAAGGATGGGTCGATGCGTATGTGCATTGATTATAGGCAGTTGAATAAATTGACGATCAAGAATATATGTGATAAATTTGCTATGAGAACCATTAATGTCATGGTATCAATATGGTTATGTGCATTTTATGCTAAGTTTATTTGTATATGACTTACTAAGCTTTTGAAAGCTTACTCTGTGTGTGTTTGCTCTATTTTATAGATTGTCAAAGCTACTGAAGGCTTAGGACCATCGAGGATCGTTATCACACTACTCAAACTCATTTTGGTACTTTTGAAATGTGTATATAGCTAAATATGGCATGTATAGACTAGTTGTTTTGGATTATGATTGAAATGTGTATAAATATCCATGAGATGTGGCTAGATAAATGTTGGTTATATGTTTGAGTGATTATGTTATATGATGCTTAGTTTGGTATGGCTTGATAATTAATGAAATGGTCAAAGCTTTGGTAAGCATATGTATGCATTATGAGTATGAATGCTTGAGCAAAGGAATGATTATATGAAAGGTAAATGTGGATGAATCATGTTTGAAGTATATGTGTTTTTAGTTGGGCAAAGTGGTATGATTGGAAATTGGTTGAATATGAAAAAATGTTGATTGTTGAAATGTTTTTGGATGTCAAGTGTGTATGAAATGAATTGGTAATTTTGCATGTAGGGATTGACCCTTGTGTTGGTGGCATTTTAACCTTGCAAGTGGTCTATTTTGCCTACACAGCCGTGGCACACGGGCGTGCCTAATGGCCGTGGGTTTAAGTTAGTAGCTAGCCTAATGTTACACGGCCATGGCACACGGCCGTGCCTAGTGGTCGTGTGGATAAGTCAGTATACAAGCTCTGTTTTGGCACGGCCAGGACACATGGGTGTGTCTAGTAGTCGTGGGAGGCACACGGCCTTCCTACATGGGCGTGTGACCTCTTCAGCTTTGAAAAGTTTTAAATTTTGAAAATTTCCATGTGTATTCGGTTTAGTCCCGACCCTATTCTAAAGCATGATTTAGGTCTCGTCGACCTATAAAAGGGACGTTCTAATCTGATTGGTTGAGTTGTATTATAAAATTTCTGTAAAAGTTTTCAATTCGTCCTGTAATGCCTTTAACCCTAGTCTGGCGATGGATACATGTTAGGGGTGTTACAAAAGCAACTCAGTGGGCAACTGATGTTCACCATAACCTTTTGACACATCGGACAATGCGACACAAAAGCGACTACCTCCCGTTTCAGTCCGACACACCAATAGAGTTCTCAAAGGTCCCGATACATTTTATTCCCACTAGAATGCATAGCATAGGGACTACTATGCGCCTCTTGTAAGATCGAATGTCTCAACTCCTTATCATCAAGTACGCAAATCCGAGCTTTGAAACACAACACATCATCATTGTTCAAGCTGAATCGGAAGTCGTTTGATCCAACATGTTGCAATCGCTGAACTAAAAACTCATCGCTCAACTATTTAGCTCAAATCTGTTCAACCCAAGTCAGTTTAATCTATAATTTCGCTAACAGCCCACCATCCTCAACCAAACTCAGACAAGCTAACATTACTCTCAGATTAGTCATCACTCTACGGCTAAGGGCATCAACTATGAAATTAGCCTTACCCAAATGATACTCTATTGTGTAATCATAATCTTTAAACAATTCAACCTGTCGAAACCATTCTTTAACTAGTTTTATGAAAAATGAAAATGGGAGTCGCCACCAATCTTTTTTGCTTAGGTGTGATTAGATCACCTTATAAAACATGTTTTGTTTAAAATATTAATTTTGGCCTACGAAATTCAAGAAAATAGGTTCGGAGTCAGTTACGCACGAGGAAGGGTTAGCACCCTCGTAACGCCCAAAAATTGTGTAATATCCCAAAATTGGGCCTAGTAGGATTAGGCCGATTGGGCCTTGGGCTTTAGGAAAAATTTGAGTATCATCTTGTTGATTGTGTTAGCTCGGATATAATTTTGTTGTATGCCAAATACATTCTTGAGAAGGCTTGGAATTAATTGGTTTAGAATAATTTTTAGTATGGAGAATTTAGTGAAGTGGATCAAGTGATTATGATGCTTAAGTTAATTTAAGTGTTTAATGTTAGCATAAATGAGCTAGTAGTAAAGTGGTGTTGGTGCATGAGTAATTGCATGAGGGAAGAGGTTCGAATCCCATGAATGGCAATAAGGTGACTTTTATTTTTACATGTGTATGACATGTGTTGGTCAACTCTAATTAAGATAAGGTTGGATTTTATCATTTATGGATAGTAGACTAAAGGAATAAGGTAAGTTATTAGTTAAGGTATGGAATCAAGAAAATATGGTATGATAAGGGGACAAAAGGCATGGATTAAGGGATGAGGTTTGGAAACTTTTTAATGGCATTTTGTCCATGAACATGGACGGTTTCATGGATAGGGGGAGTTGGCCAAATTTATTTCGGAAGGAATTAGGAGGAAGAATAGGAGGAAGATTAGGAGGAAATAAAGAGGAAATTGTGGGATTTGTGATGAATATGTGAGTTGGATGGCTAAGGGGGATTTCTTGGATGACCATTTCGGTTTTGTGTAGTATAAATAGGGGGAGTGATCATCTTTGTTATCTTTTTTCTTCTTTAATTTTCTTTGTGCTAGAAATTGGGTTCTTCCATCTCATTTTCTCTCTATGCCGAAAACACTTAAGGCTATTCTTCTTCTCCCCATTTGCTCTCTTGTGGTCGAATATTTCAACCCTCTTTTTAAGGGCCATAGCCGAACCATATAGCCTCATTTTCTACTCTATTTCTCTATTATTAAAAGTGCCGAAACACCATAGTCAAATCTTTATTGGAGGGGCTGTCAACTACGTGCTTGTGATCTTTTATTCTCTTCAACGTGTAGTGGTAAGTTCTTTCTTTATCATTCGGTTTTGAGCTCTTTTTGCTAGTGTGCCGAAATCATGAGGATAGGCCTAGGGATGGCCAAATATTCTTTAAGCCATGATTATGTGTTCTTTTGTGTGTAGCCGATGCTAAGGAGCCTTAAAAGAGATCTATCGGGTTTTGGAACATCAAGGTAAGTGATTGATAACATTCGGCCATATGCCATATTATGGGTTTAAGTGGTGACCGATTGTGAATTATGAATTTTAGGGACTAATCGACAGAGGTAACAGAGGCTTCGGGATTCTAGATCGTTTCGGTAAGGATACTTAGTAAGTTTAGATCTACTCCATATTCGTTCAATAGCTGAAGGCTAATTATTTGTAGGTACAGTGGGTGGCCGATTGCAAAGGGGAACTCTGAGTGTGATTCGAGATTTGGTAGGAGACCAAATCGGCATTTAGGGAGAAGGAAGAACCACGTTTCAAATCGTGTTAGATTCGAGTGGTTCGAGATTTCACTAATAGGCAGGTGTGTAGTTAGCCTACTATTTTTCGGGTTTATGATTGTATGTGATATCTGTATGTGTGTTATGAATGTGCTAACTAGAGCAATGGAAATTGTGATGTGGATACCCTCAAGGGGTATGTCGATAATCCGGTAAGTACCGAATCTGATGAAATGTGACTATTGTTATGAATATGTGATAATATGTGAAATAACATGTACATGCATGGCACTATTTTATGTTGCAAGTGCATGGGTGGGATATGAAAGAAGGATGGGTGTACTTGAGTGCGTGGTTTGATGAATGGCTCTGTGCCTCATCATGATTGATATAGGCTATGTGCCATATCGTGGTTATTGATGGCTTTGTGCTCATCGTGGTTTTGATGATAGCTTCGGCTACATCGTGGATTAGCGCTGACTGAGGTCGCGTTGTGGACTAATTGCGATTAAGTTCGCGTGGATGACATTTGTTGCCATATTGGAGTAAAAAGGAGATGGTGATTTAAAAATCCCTTGGTGTGTGGTAGGCTGGATACGGGGGTGTGTAGAGGATGGACCCTAGGCTGGGTTGGGTTTCATAATTGCATAATTGTGTATGTGAATTAATGTGGTAATGGGCCAAGCCCAGTATGTGGAAACATATGGTTAATTACCCTATTATAAGAATGTGATATGATTATGGGCCAAGCCCAATAAGTGAAATTATGTGAATAACGTTGCGTTAATATCCGACATGTGGGTGGAATTCAAGGACTAATTGCACATCGAGTCTGTGTGACTCACCCAAATTTTTATCAACATTGCGGTGATGCATATGGCTTGGACCGGGTTGGAGTGGATACGAGGTGGCCCATGTGAAGATGATTTAATTGATTTACTTAATTTTATATTATCGATTTGGGAATTTATTTGATGTAATAAGGGCCTCCTAAAGTATTTAAGGATTTTTACGATGTCTTGGTTGGATTGGCATTTAAATTATTATTTGAAAATGTTCTTATTTTCAGCAACTTACATCTTTAGAATATATAATAAAGTTTTCAAATCGGATATTTTATAACAACTAATTTTTTTATGGGCTTTTAATTATACAATGTTTTTCCAAAGACAATAAATTTATACGTTTTCACCTTTAAGTCAAATTCTTTTCAAACGTTTTTCGCAGTGACATACCAGATCCGGTCAAGGGTCGTGGGCCGAGTTTGGGCTATTACAATTTGGTATCAGAGCCTGGTTCAAAACTCGGCTTTGAGGGTTTTTGGTCCAAAAACATTTTTTTAATATGGGCTTTTCAAAGATTTGGGCTTTCATAAATTTTTCAGTTTTATTCTGGCATGGCACTTGTATCTCCGACCCGAAGTCCACCAGGTAAGTACCTCTGACTATTGAAGTGATTTATATGTGAATGTTATGGGCATATTTGGGCTCGTAGATTAGAAGATTTGGGCTATTGAACCCCAGGGCTAGTGCACTCAAACATATGCATAAGACTTAAAGGACAATCAAACAAACCTGTGAAGTAAGTCGCCGAGTTAGGGTGTGGCAACCATTGTGCGCATGTCTAAGATTGGTTTCGGTGGCAGCTTGGTATTTAAGCAATCCTAGCGACTCACCTCCTCTTTTCTTGAATCCTACCTGGTGCGTAGCTACGGTTCACCCTAACCAAGAGGACTTATTCACGGGCTAAACTGTAATTAAAATCTGAAAGGGACTAGCCATGCAGTTTTATAAAAACCCTAGTTTTTAAAATCACCATATTACCCCTTTGATTTGTAGAATGAGTATTTTTGAGAATTTTTCCAAAATATCTTCGATTTACAAAATTACAAAAATGCCCCTGTGTTGTAAATTACTAATATACCTCTTATTACTAAGATTTTCAAAAATACCCTCGACTTATGTTAAAATATTCATGCTTTACAAAATATCTGAAACCCTATTTTACAAAAATACCACCGATTTGGGCAAATTTACTTAAAATGCCTTGACTTCCAAAATTACCAAATAACCCGATTTACAAATTTTTGCAACACCTCTAATTTGGAAAACAAATTTTCAAGATAACCCCCGAGGTTTTGTAAATTCTGAAAAGCCTTTGATTTGTAAAATATTGACCCCGATTTATTACCAAAATACCCTTATAGGAAAAATGATGAAATTACCCCTAGGTGGGGAATGATTAGGAATGCCCAAAGTAGTGAAGTGAATGTTGTGAATGAATGTGTCTCTATCGAGATGGATGAATGTGAATGTGAATGTGAATCTCTAAATTAGAATAGTGAACTTGAACTGAGACTTTGTTTGATCGAGAGAACCACTATTAAACTCCTTTTCATAAAACTATTCACGGATAAACAGTGGAACAAAGTACTAATGCATAAAACTTTTAATCGATTAAATTGCATGTTAGTAATGAGTTCTAGTGAATATGGTCAAGGTAGAATGTCGTATCGAAACCAAGAGGGTCCGCCATGGGTCAAAAATGATGTGCTACCGCCAAAGAAGGGCGCAGAGGATCAAGATCGACCGAGGAGATGACGCAAATATCGTTAGCCATGTTGCGAAAAGCTAGAGCGAGTGGCGAGAGCTAATGTGAGCAATGGAGCTCAAAATTAGTGCTCGAAAGACTTAAGTCAAACGAGATGAGATTTTTGAGGAGTGTCCGTGTAGCTCGAACATGGCGAGTATTGGCTAGAAGCGCTTGAAAGGATTATGGATGATTTGGATCTAACGGCGGAAGAAAAGTTGAAAGGTGTTGTCTCGTTGCTTCGGGATGAAGCTTATCGATGGTGGCTCACTGTTAGACAAGGTACCCCTTGCAGATCGAGTTGATTGGGAGTACTTTAAGGTTAAGTTCGAAGGGAAATACGTTGGAGCTAGTTATTTAGACTCTGAAAGGAAGGCGTTTCTAAATTTGGTACAAGGAAGTATGTCGGTAGCGGAGTAGCTAAAGGAATCGTGGCCACTGATTACGAAAGGTGTGTCCAATACGAAGATGGATTGTGGGATGAGTTACGAGTGTTGATCGCTCCGCAAGAGAACGAGATTTTGCAATTCTAGTAGAGAAAGCTCGGATAACTGAAGAAGTTAAGAAGACTGTGAGGTAAAATCGAGAAAGAATAGGAACCGAATAAGAGAAGTTTTGGATCGTCGGAATCATCGAAGGTTTTTCGAAAAGGCAAGGATTGAGAATTAGATGCGTGTACTGCATTCGATTCACGGAGAATCGGAGTCGTCTATGTGCCCAATGTGGGAGAGCTCATGTAGAAGAATGTTGGGGAAATATCAAGGAATGTTTCCGGTGTGGGTCTAAGGCTCATTTGGTTAAGAAATGTCCTCAAGTGATGGATAGGGCACGAGTCCAAGGACGTGGAACACCAAGCAAAGGTGCTGAAGGTACGGATGCAAGGCAACCAAGGTTGGCTTAGGCAATTAGTCATAGCAAGGAGGAAGTTGGCCCAGATAGGATCGGGTATGTTCCCTAATCCTGGAATTTCTTTATTACCTTGGTTGTTATAAAGCTAATTCATTCTTGTGATGTTAGCGAAGTATATGGAATCTTGACTGTGAACTTTGGGATTTTGCAAAAGAAATGTGCTAGTTTTATTAAATCAGAGTGCGGAGCAGTAGTGTAGTGTGGTGAGTTAGGACGGACGGTTGTTCGTTAGTAAGTAATTTTGAGGACGAAATTATTTTTAAGGAGGGTAGAATTGTATTATCCCGAAATTGGGCCTAATAAGATTGGGCCGATTGGGCCTTGGGCTTTAGGAAAAATTTGAGTATCATCTTGTTGATTGTGTTAGCTCGGATATAATTTTGTTGTATGCCTAATTCAGTCTTGAGAAGGCTTGGAATTAATTGGTTTAGAATAATTTTTAGTATGGAGAATTTAGTGAAGTGGATCAAGTGATTATGATGCTGAAGTTAATTTAAGTGTTTAATGTTCGCATAAATGAGCTAGTAGTAAAGCGGTGTTGGCGCATGAGTAATTGCATGAGGGAAGAGGTTCAATCCCATGAATGGCAATAAGGTGACTTTTATTTTTGCATGTGTATGACATGTGCTCACAACTCTAATTAAGATAAGGTTGGATTTTATCATTTATGGATAGTAGAGTAAAGGAATAAGGCAAGTTATTAGTTAAGGCATGGAATCAAGAAAATATAGTATGATAAGGGGACAAAAGGCATGGATTAAGGGATGAGGTTTGGAAACTTTTTAATGGCATTTTGTCCATGAACATGGACGGTTTCATGGACTAGGGGGGAGTTGGCCGAATTTATTTTGGAAGGAATTAGGAGGAAGAATAGGAGGAAGATTAGGAGGAAATAAAGAGGAAATTGTGGGATTTGTGATGAATATGTGAGTTGGATGGCTAAGGGGGATTTCTTGGATGACCATTTCGGTTTGTGTAGTATAAATAGGGGGAGTGATCATCTTTGTTATCTTTTTTCTTCTTTAATTTTCTTTGTGCTGAAAATTGGGTTCTTCCATCTCATTTTCTCTCTATGCCGAAAACACTTAAGGCTATTCTTCTTCTCCCCATTTGCTCTCTTGTGGTCGAATATTTCAACCCTCTTTTTAAGGGCCATAGCCGAACCATATAGCCTCATTTTCTACTCTATTTCTCTATTATTAAAAGTTCCAAAACACTATAGTCAAATCTTTATTGGAGGGGCTGTTGACTACGTGCTTGTGATCTTTTATTCTCTTCAACGTGTAGTGGTAAGTTCTTTCTTTATCATTCAGTTTTGAGCTCTTTTTGCTAGTGTGTCGAAATCATGACGATAGGCCTAGGGATGGCCGAATATTCTTTAAGCCATGATTATGTGTTCTTTTGTGTGTAGCCGACGCTAAAGAGCCTTAAAAGATATCTATCGGGTTTTGGAACATCAAGGTAAGTGATTGATAACATTCGGCCATAGGCCATATTATGGGTTTAAGTGGTGACCGATTGTGTATTATGATTTTTAGGAACTAATCGACAGAGGTAACAGAGGCTTCGGGATTCTAGATCGTTTCGATAAGGATACTTAGTAAGTTTAGATCTACTCCGTATTCGTTCAATAGCTGAAGGCTAATTATTTGTAGGTACCAGTGGGTGGCCGATTGCAAAGGGGAACTCAGAGTTTGATTCGAGATTTGGTAGGAGACCAAATCAACATTTAGGGAGAAGGAAGAACCACGTTTCGAAATCATGTTAGATTCGAGTGGTTCGGGATTTCGCTAATAGGCAGGTGTGTAGTTAGCCTACTATTTTCTGGGTTTATGATTGTATGTGATATCTGTATGTGTGTTATGAATATGCTAACTAGAGTAATGGAAATTGTGATGTGGATACCCTCAAGGGGTATGTTGATAATCCGGTAAGTACTGAATCTGATGAAATGTGACTATTGTTATGAATATGTGATAATATACGAAATAACATGTACATGCATGGCACTATTTTATGTTGCATGTGTATGGGTGGGATATGAAAGAAGGACAGGGTGTACTTCGAGTACGTGGTTTGATGAATGGCTCTGTGCCTCATCGTGATTGATATAGGCTATGTGCCATATCGTGGTTATTGATGGCTTTGTGCTCATCGTGGTTTTGATGATAGCTTCGGCTACATCGTGGATTGGCGCTGACTGAGGTCGCATTGTGGACTAATTGCGATTAAGTTCACGTGGACGGCATTTGTTGCCATATTGGAGTAAAAAGGCAAGGGTGATTTAAAAATCCCCTGGTGTGTGGTAGGCTGGATACGGGGGTGTGTAGAGGATGGACCCTAGGCTGGGTTTGGTTTCATAATTGCATAATTGTGTATGTGAATTAATGTGGTAATGGGCCAAGCCCAGTATGTGGAAACATGTGGTTAATTAGCCTATTATAGGAATGTGATATGGTTATGGGCCAAGCCCAATAAGTGAAATTATGTGAATAACATTGCGTTAATATCTGACATGTGGGTGGAATTTAGTGGACTAATTGCACACTGAGTCTATGTGACTCACCCAAATTTTTACCAACATTGCAGGTGATGCATATGGCTTGGACCGGGTTGGAGTGGATACGAGGTGGCCCATGCGGAAGATGATTTAATTGATTTACGAATTTTATATTATCAGTATTTGGGAATTTATTTGATGTAATAAGAGCCTCCTAAAGTATTTAAGGATTTTTACGATGTCTTGGTTGGATTGGCGTTTAAATTATTATTTGAAAATGTTCTTATTTTCAAAGAACTTACATCTTTAGAATATATAATAAAGTTTTCAAATCGGATATTTTATAACAACTAAATTTTTTTATGGGCTTTTAATTATACAATGTTTTTCCAAAGACAATAAATTTATACGTTTTCACCTTTAAGTTAAATTCTTTTCAAACGTTTTTCGCAGTGACATCCCAGATCCAGTCAAGGCTCGTGGGCCGGGTTTGGGGTGTTACAAATTGGTACCTAATTGATAAAATCATGTCCTAATGTTGAAAATTTAAAAAAACTTAAAATACGATCCTTTTATTTGAAAGAAAGCTAAAACTCACTTATCTCAAAGAAATAAAATGTCACAGCCAATAAGTTAGGATGTAACATCTCAAGACTTCGAAATTAAGCTTGCCTTTATTTGTAGAAAATCCTTACCTCGAGATACGAAACATTATATCTAATAAGTTAAGATATAACATTTTGAATTTTCGATAATAAGTTTTGATTTGAAGTTTATGGGTTTTTTTTTTTAAAAAAAGGATACTTGATACCTTAAGTTCTACGAGAAAAATTAAAACCTAGTGAGTTAGGGTATAATTTTTCTCGAAGTCCCCAAATATCATGTATCGTTGTATTTAAAAAACCTTTGAATAAATTGCCTCAATTCAGCAAAATGTGTTTTTATAAAAAATGGTTTTGAATAAGATATGACATTAATATATTACAAAACATAAATTCCAAATCGCAATTCTCCATAATTACAAGTCATATTTAATAATTAATACTAATATAGACAATTAACGAAAGAATAATGTAAAATAATGAATGATACAAATAATAGAATAACTATACTAAAGCAAACATAAAAATCATAAACAAATAAAAGAGCATTGATAAACAAATATAAGATTTAAAGCGTTAAATAACGAAAGGTAAATACTAAATAAATATGAAACTTTACATGCAAGATTAAGTGTAAAATAAATCAACATAGAATAAGTGACATATACCAAATAAAAAATAGATATGGCGAATTAAAAACATAAAATGATATGGCAAAATCTAATATATATATATATATATATATATATATATATATATATCATGAGAAAATAAGTAAAATACATTTTAAATAAATAAATGATATATAAATTTAAATAAAAATATATTAATAATATAATAATCTAATACATATATGCATAAAACTACATATTTAAGAATAAACAATATAAACAATATACAATATATAAAATTTTATACAATATTAAGGATAAAACAATTTAAAAGTTATATATAATACAATATAATAATATATAATATACAAAATAAAAAGTGTAATATAATAACTAATATGCAAAAAATAATATATAAAGTATGAATAATATTGAGTTTAATAAAATAACCTAATATAAATAATAAATAATAATAATTTAATATATATGTATAATACTAAAATAATTAAAATAAGAATAAAAGTAAAAATAAAAATAAAAAAATGAAGAAACAGGATCATATTAAAATAAATAAATAAAACTAAGGTAAAATTGCAAAAAGGATGATATTGGAATGCGCGTCAAACTATAGGGACTTATTGGGCAGTTATGTCCGATCTCCTAAAGGGCGCCGTTCCGATATAAGCCTTTAAATAGCCCGAGAGACCAAATTGAAACAGAAGCAAACTTTTAGGGTTAGATTAAAAAATAAAAGAAAATTTAAATTGGACAAAATTACAAAGAATAAAATTACGGAGGGACTAAAGAGGCACATTGCCCCTTTTATTAAAACATGCGAATCCTCCCCGAGTATCGGGTCAACGTGCAGATCCTAGCCTCTGAACGACGTCGTTTTGGCCTTTAAAGGGGACCCCCAAAACGGCGTCGTATGAAGGGCCTATATAAGCAAAAAATTAGCCCAAAAATTTCATTTTAAGAATAAAATTGCGGAGGGACTAAAGAGGCAAATTGCCCCTTTTATTAAAACATTCCTCCCGATATCGTTAGCCTCTGAGCAGCGTCGTTTGGCCTTTAAAACCCCAAAACGGCGTCGTATGAAGGGCCTATATAAGCAAAAATTAGCCCAAAATTTCATTTTCATTGCTTTAAAAAAGCCTTTTGCTCTCCTCTGTGATTTTTGGCCAGACTCCGGAGAGGGCTCTAGCCAATCGCCACCGTGATGTTGCCTCGGCACCATCGCCCACCGTCATGATGGCGAAAACTCAAAGGTAAAAAGTTCTCTTTTTTTTGTATTTTTATACTATTATACATATATATTATATATATAAAAAACCAATTTTGTATATGTATGTATGCTGTTTCGAAAGAAAGAGAAGAAAAACTAAAAACCTTCTCTGAGTTTTCAACTGTGTGTTCGTATATATGCCTTTGTAAAAAAAATCGTATCTTTTACAGATTGTACTAAGGTTTTTATAGACCTGAAAATAAATAAAATACAAATATTTTGTCCATATGTTTCTTGCCATATTGCTGCTGTGTCTTTCTTTCTTTTTGCAGGTTAATGGCGAGAAATCCGGCGGCGGTGGAGCATTATCCGTGCAAATTGCGGCGCGACCGAAGGCTTGTTTTGGGCGCTTGCGGCACCTAGGGTTTCAGAAACCCTAGGCTTCTAATTCTGTTTTGGTGTTGGGCCCTTTTGGGCCACATAGGTTTGGGTTTGGGTGTAATTGAGCCACAGGTAGTGGGTTTTCTTTTTTCTTTTTTTTTGGGTTTGTAAATGGACTGTAAAATAAACTGGACATTATTATTTTATTTATTTATTCAAGCCCAGGAATAAATGGGCTACTACAGCTGCCCCTCTTTCCCATTGTTGTGTAACGAGATAGGGCAAAGACAATAATAAGGACCCATTTTGCCAGGTCTTGTCAAATGGCTGTATCTTCAGGGAGATAGGCTAATATCTTCAATCTGCTTCACTGCAACTTCAGGAAAACGAGATTTATTATCTTTAGTCTGCTCCACTGCAAACTTAGGGATGCCAAACTAGTATCTTTGATCTGCTTCACTGCAAATCTCAGGAAGACAAGATCTACTATCTTTAGTCTGCTCCACTGCAACTTTAGGGAGGTCAGACTAGTATCTTCGATCTGCTTTACTGCATTCTCAGGAAAATAAGATCTGTTATCTTCAGTCTACTCCGCTGCAACTTCAGGGATGCCAGACTAGTATCTTCGATCCGCTTCACTGCAATCTCAGGAAGGCAAGATCTGTTGTCTTTTAGTCTGCTCTATTGCAAACTCAAGGAGACAATGCTAGTATCTTCGGTCTGCTTTATTGCAACTTCAAGAAGGGCAGATCTACTATCTTTAGTCTACTCCACTGCAAACTCAGGGAGACAAGAATGGTGTCTTCGACCTGCTTCACTGCAACTTCAGGAAGACCAGATCTACCATCTTCAGTCTGCTCTGCTGCAACTTCAGGGAGACAAGGTTGATGTTTTTTATCTTCTTCCTGTAACTTCAAGAAGGTAAGATCTGTTGTCTTCACTCTTCTCCGCTGTAACTTCAGGGAGACAAGTCTGAAAGCATCGATTTACTCTACTATATTGTCCTATAGAGGACATGACCTGTAGAATTGGTATATGCTTCTACCTAATAATTAGGATGCCCTAATCGAAATGAGTCAAATGCTCCTATTTAGACATGCTATGATATGTGAATGCACAAATGTTATGAGAATGATTCCTATTTCAAGTGTCATCACTCATTTATTCGTCAAAGTTTTATCTTCGTTCCTTTTGAAGTATCATATTCTTGCTCAAATAATTTGCCCCATGGAAATTTTAGGGCCCACTCTTCTGGAACCTTGAGGACACGAGGCTTATATCGCCTTCAAACCATTCCACCAAGATTATAGTATTTAACCCACAGGATCCGTTTCAACTTCAATCCATTCTACAACAACTTGGCCAGTTATACCATTCCTTGAACGTTATGACCCAACGAGAATGCTTGTAAAATGATCCTCTCTTAGGATTAATACTGCTTCTTTGTTGTCGCAACGACTCATTATTTTATCCAATCACCATTTAGACAAAGAATTCAAAGAAATAATCTCAATCTAGACTTCCAATCCTCACATATGGAAATTCTTAAACAATTGTCCTATTTTAGTTTCTTGTATTATCTAGAAATTTCGAGATAATATGCAGAACTTCTTTTGTGAAAATATTATTAGTTCATCAATCATTATTTCAATGCAACATGCTAATGAATAATGGATAACAAATAAACTGATCTTAAGGATAGTTAGAGTTAAATAAATTATAAAAAATACAAAGGAAATTAACTAGGAATATATCTTTGAGAAGAAAAAGAATCCAAAGATAGTGAATTAATTTGAATAGGACAAAGATCAGGTGCCCTAGATATTGCAGATTGGGCTTCTATGTACAAAATCCATGAAGACTGCTTTGAGCTTAACATGTGTTTAGAAGATCGAAAGTACCTTGTTGATGCCCCGATATTCAACATACTTCATTTCTTGTTGATTCGGATATAGCAAGATCATTGCATGCCTATTCAAAATTTGAGCCGCCCTTTTCAGGTTTTCAACTCAAAACCCCTTTGGTCTCAAAACGCCCTTTGTGGGTTTTCGCCTTGGCCTCTCCTTTTTTTTGAAGTCTCAAAGTGCCCTTTGTGGGTTTTCACCTTGGCCTCTTCTCCTTTTTAAGCAAAATATTTTTTAACTAAATCCAAGTTCATAGGATTGGGTAAGCTTTCCCCATCCATTTTGGTCAGAACCAGTACACCTCCAGAAAAAGCTTTCTTCATCATATAAGGTCCTTCCCAATTCGGCATCCATTTTCCTCTAAAATCCCTTTGTATGGGAAGGATCTTTTTCAGTACAAGGTCCCCCTCATGAAACTCTCTTGGGCGGACTTTTTAATCATAGGCTCACATCATTCATTTTTGGTACATCTGATCGTGACGAATAGCTCTTAGTCTCTTTTCCTCAATCAAGTTCAACTGATCGTATCGAGACTGGATCCATTCCACTTCATCTAGCTTTATCTCTGACAAAACCCAAGAGAAGGTATCTCTACTTCAATAGGTAGGACCGCCTCCATCCCGTAGACCAATGAGAAAGGAGTTGCCCCAGTAGAAGTTCTGACGGACGTTTGATAAGCATAGAATGCAAAGGGTAACTTCTCATGCCAATCCTTATAAGTCTCCGTCATTTTTCCTACTATTTCTTAATGTTTTTGTTGGCCGCTTCCACTGCCCCATTCATTTTTGGATGATACGAAGACGAGTTGTGGTGTTTGATCTTGAATTGACTACAAACTTCTGCTATCATGCTGTTGTTCAAGTTTAGTGCATGATCCTCTCGGGCATTCCATATTGACATATGATTTCTATCTTCAAGAACCGGCTAACTATTGACTTAGTAACGCAGGCATATGAAGCAACCTCCACCCATTTTGTGAAGTAGTCAATAACCACAAAGATGAATCTATGCCCATTTGACACTTTCGATGAGATCAGCCCAATGACATCAATGCCCCACATTGAAAAAGGCCATGGAGAAGTCATAACATGCAAAGGTGAAGGCAGTACATGAATTTTGTCTCCATAAATCTAGCATTTATGACATCTTTTGGAATAGTTGATACAATCTCCTTCCATGGTGGACCAATAGTACCCGAATCTCATTAGTTGTCTAGCAATTGTGAATCTATTAGCATGTGTTCCACAAAAGCCCTCATGAACTTCTTCCAAAATCTTCCTAGCTTCGATAGCGTCAATACATCTCAATAATACTTGATCTTTCCTTCTTTTGTACAAGATATCCCCGTCTAAAATGTAGTCATCGGCCAATCTTCTTAACGTCCTTTTGTCATTCTCAATTGCATGCTCTGGGTATTCACGATTTTTTACTTATCGCAATACATCATGATACCAATGGTGGTCATCTTTTTCCTCCTCTTTCATGTTATAGCAATGAGCTGGAACTTCGAAAATACTCATCTGAATAGGTCTCATATCCTCTAGTTTGTTTACCTTAATCATAGAAGCCAGAGTTGCCAAAGCATCTGCCATCTGGTTTTCATCTCGTGGGAGATAATTAAAAGTGATGCCATCAAACTACTCAATCAGCCCTAGAACTATTTTTTGGTAATCGATTAGTTTAGGGTCTCTTGTCTCCCATTCTCCTTTAACCTGGTAGATTACTAATGCAGAATCTACATATACTTTTAGCACTCTGATTTTACGCTCTATAGCTGCTCGAATTCCCATGATGCATGCTTCATACTTTGCCATATTGTTCGTGCAATCAAAATCCAGTTTGCATGTAAATGGATAATGATCACCACGAGGGGATACCAAGACTACCCCAATTCCATTTCCCACAGTATTTGGCAATCCATCAAAATTTAGCTTCCACGGATGCTATTCAGTAGTTGACACATACATTAGCTCTTCATTGGGGAAATCAAAGTTCAAAGGTTCATAATCTTCCAAAGATTTGCTAGCCAGAAATTCAGCTATTGCGCTCCATTTATAGCCTTTTGGTTCACATAGACTATATCAAATTTAGAAAGCAGAATCTACAACCTTGCCATTCTTCCATTTAGAGCAGTTGACTTCATCATATACTTTAATGGGTCAAGCTTCGAAATTAACCAAGTTGTATGATATAGCATATACTGCCTCAATCTCTGAGTTGTCCAACTTAAGGCGTAACACAATTTCTCAATTGACGAATATCTCATTTCACATTCAGTGAACTTTTTACTGAGATAGTATATCGCCTTTTCTTTTCTTCCTGACTCATCATGTTGACCAAGCACACATCCCATTGAGTTACTGAACACTGTCAAATACAGTATTAGTGGTCTACCTGGATTCGGCGGAGATAGTACTGGGGCATTTGATAGATATTGTTTGACTTTATCAAAAGCTTTTTGACACTCATCATCCCATACGCCTTGGTTGTGTTTCTTAAGAAGAAAAATATGGGGTCACATTTCTCAGTTAATTGTGAAATAAACCGAGCAATGTAATTTAACCTCCCAAGAAAACCTCAAACTTTTTTTGAGTGCGCGGTGGGGGCAATTCTTGTATAGCTTTGACCTTATTTGAGTCAACTTCAATTCCTCTCTCACTGACCACGAAGCCTAGTAATTTCCCTAATCGAGCTCCAAAAGTACACTTTACTGGGTTGAGCTTTAATTGAAATTTTCTCAATCTCGAAAACAACTTCTTCAAAACTTTAATGTGTTCCTTTTCTCTTCGAGATTTGGCGATCATGTCATCAACATATACTTCAATCTCTTTGTACATCATGTCATGGAATAAGGTCACCATAGCCCTTTGACATGTTGCTCCTACATTCTTTAGCCCGAATGGCATCACCTTGTAACAAAAGGTACCCCACAATGTTATGAAAGTAGTTTTCTCCATATCCTCAGGGTGCATCTTGATCTAATTGTATCCCGAAAAACCATCCATGAAAGAAAACAGCAAGTATCCAATCGTATTATCTACCAACATGTCAATATGAGGCAAAGGGAAATTGTCCTTTGGGCTGGCTTTATTTAAGTCTCTGTAGTCTACATACATCCGAACCTTTCCATCTTTCTTAGGAACAAGTACAATGTTGGCTACCCATTTTGACTATTTTACCACCTGTAGAAAACCAGTATCAAACTGTTTCTTGACTTCCTCTTTTAATTTTAACACCACATCAGGCTTCATCTGTAACACCTTATACCCGAGTCCGGGGCTGGGACTAGATACGAGACATTACTATACTTGAACTTTCTTAAACATATATTTACGGGCTATAAAATTTTGTTCCAAAATAAAAACTTCTCTTTTTTAGTCAAATGTACATTTCATGGGCCTACGAGGCTTTAAACTTGCGTCTGGAGTCTTTCGAAACTCAATAGAAAACTTTTCCTTACAATAGGGATCACACGCCCGTATGACTTGGGACATGCCCGTGTACCCCTAAGACATGCCCGTGTCTTTCACCCATGGTCAACATTGACTAATTACACACGGCCTTGTCACGCCTGTGGCCCTAGACCATGTGCATACCTTGACATACTGACATATTCACACGGCTTGGAGCATACGCCCATTTGCTAACCGTGAATCACACTCTGCCTATACAAACGGCCATGGGGTTAGCCCGTGGTCTATTCTGACTTAAGACACTAACATGCAGGGAACACACGGCCTAGACACATGCCGGGGTGTCTATCCGTAAGGGCACTTAGAGGCTATTTACCAAGCCAATTACCACCCTGAAATCAAGATCAATCTCAAACCAAATTCAACAATTCAAATACTTCATCTAACATTAACAAAGATGCATACTTCATTGATATAAATATACATACATACTTAGTCAAACTTGGCCAATCTCTTTAGCCATATACAAAAGAATAATAAACTTGATAGCCCACACTTTGGCCCTTCTAAAGACATATTTCAAATGAAATGCTTCTTATACATGCCATACTTAATATAAACAACATAGCTATACCAAAATAGAGATTGATAGTGTGCTTCAAGCTCTAACTTCAATGATCCAAGAGTTAGCTTGGTGGGACTACATAGAAAGAAATAATTAAAGATGTAAGCATTTAGTTTAGTAAGTTTGCATGTAATGCACATAGCAATATATTTGCTTAATCAAAACTCATTCATCATAAACAAAGGCATTGTCTAACTCATGTGTTTGAGCTTACTTACTCTTGAAGATTCTTACATAACTCATGATACTTACTAGTCTCATGCTTGAGAGGTAAACAAGGTACCTCTATCACTTGATCACATTGATCAGCATATTTTACTATGATAAGCATATTCTCAACTTCATCATTCATCACATGTATAATACTCTTAGTTAACTTTAACTAGCATGACTTGATGATAGCTTTAATTACTTAACTTCTTGCTTTCTCATTCAATCCTTACTCTTATGTCCAATGAATTACTATGAACAACCGAGGATACTGAATCTCATCCCACATGTATCTAGATGCCAATGCTATATCCTCGATATAGTCTTACAATGGGATCTCTTACTTGATATCGATGCCATGTATTGGCATGGACTTACATGAGGTCTTCCTTGTAGGTTCCCTTGAGAACTAACCTTTGCTATGTCTTAACATAGTCTTACTTGGTCAATGCCAAGCCTTGGCTTGGGCTTACATGGAATCTTTATCTCATGATAACTTTACAATGCCAGGACTTGTCTTGGACTTACATGACATGTTTGCTTGGAGACTCACCAATGTCATGCCTTGGCTTGGGCTTACATGGGTCTTCATCTCATAATAACTCTTCAATGCCAAGACTTGTCTTGGACTTACATGATAACTTGCTTGATTGCCGATGCCATGCCTTGGCTTGGTCTTATACGAGCTTTCTCATCTCATGTGGTAGATCGAGTATCCTAAGTAATTCAACTTCAATTAGGATTTTCTCATGCTTAATCTCATAAATTTCTTTGTTTAACATACCATTAAACATTCTCATGAAAGTAATGTATATTTAACAAGATAACAAGCAATACAATGAAAATATTAATAAAGCTTGGAAACCATACAAACTTACCTCAATGTACAAAATGTATGTAGATATTGTAATTTAGTCCTCGACTTTGTTCTTGCCTCGGCTTCTATTCGGGCTTTGTTTTTCTTAATCTATAATAATGATTTAGCTCATTTAATACTCATATTGACTAAATTGACTCATAACTCATACTTTGGCAAAATTTCCTATTTGCCCCTAAGCTCGTAAAGTGATTTTCATTCAACTTTCTTAAAATTCATACTTAGTTGATTCATTTTCTCTACTATATCAATCACTAATTCTCACTATTTATTTTATGTATGACCAATTTCATAACTATTACAAATTAGTCCATACTAACATTTTTCATGAAATTCACATAGGAAAAGATGTTTATCTAACATCAAACTCTCATAATCTTCCATAAAATATCATTTTACAAGTATGTCATACATGGGTATTTTTATGGACTTGAATTCTAGCTCAACTTATAGCTATAAATAGCTAATTCATAATACGAGGACTCCAAAAATAAGAAGAATATTAAAAACGGAGTTAGTATACACTTACTTGCAAGCTTTAAAAATTGAAGAAACCTAGCTATGGAGTCTCTCTAATTTTCGGCACTTGAGGAAGAAGATGAATAAGATTTTTATCATCTTTTTTCCTTTTTAATCATTTACTTGATAAATGACCAAAATGCCCTTCCCACTAATTCTTCATAAAATTCTAACTCATGTCCAATTTTGTCCAAAAATTATAATTTGGGAAAATTGCTATTTAAGGAATTCTAATTAATAATCCAAAGCTATTTCATACAAAAAGCTTCTAGAATCTCATATTTTGCAACCTTTACAATTTAGTCCTAATGGACCCCTTTAATGCCGATTTCATAGAATCTCTACATAAAATGTTCATAATATCATTCAAACATCTCAAATACTTTAAAAACTCATTTTACTAACTCGGATTTGTGATCTCGCACCATTATTCTGACTAGGCCCTAAATCAGGCTGTTACAATTCTCCCTCTCAAAGATTTTTGTCCTCGAAAATCTTACCAGCAAGGAGGTTTGGGTACTAGTTTCTCTTGATTTCTTCCGGTTCCCACGTAGCTTCCTCTTCCCCATGTCTTTTCCATAATACTTTAACAAGGGAGATATTCTTATTTCTCAATTGCTTGACTTCCCGAGCTAAAATCTTAACTGGTTCTTCACCATAAGTCATGTCGGGTTGAATCTTTACTTTTGTCGGTGTAATAACATACAAAGGGTTTGATTGGTAGTGTCGTAACTTGGACACATGAAACACATCATGTATCTTTTCTAATTCAGACGAAAAAGCCAATCTATAAGCTACCGGCCCAACTCTCTCAGTAATCTTATATTGTCCGATGAAACGTGGACTCAACTTGCCTTTTCGGCCAAATCTAAGAACTTTTCTCCATGGTGACACTTTCAAGAAAACTTTATCCCCGACTTCATACTCTATTTCTTTTCTTCTTAAATTCGAGTAGGATTTTTGTCCGTCAGAAGCAGCCTTTAAACATTCTCAAATTACTTTCACCCTTTGTTCGGTTTCTCTAACCAAATCAACCCCGTGAATTTGATTTTCTTTGAGTTCAGTCCAATATAGAGGCGCCTGACACTTACGCCCATATAGAGCCTCATAAGGTGCCATCTTCAAGCTTGACTAAAAACTATTATTGTAGGCAAATTCTACCAATGGGAGAAACTTTTCCCAACTGCCTTGGAATTTGAGAATACAACATCTAAGCATATCCTTGATTACTTGAATTAACCTCTTCGACTGACCATCAGTTTGAGGATGAAAAGCTATGCTAAAACTCAATTTTGTACCCAAGGCCTCTTGTAACTTCTTCCAAAATCTGGATGTGAATCTCGGACCTCTATTTGATATGATTGACAATGGAACTCCGTGAAGCCTTACTATTTCTGAAACGTAAAAGTTTGCCAACTTGTCTAGTGAGTAGTCAATTCGTACAAGTATAAAATGGGCTGACTTTGTGAGTCTATCAACCACAACCCATACAGCATCTTTCTTGCTCGGAGACAACGACAATCCCGTTACAAAATCCATAGTGATATTGTCCTATTTCCACTCGGGAATCATAATTGGTTGAAGCAAACCTGAAGGTACTTGGTGTTCAACCTTTACTTGCTGACAAATCAAGCATCTTGAAACGAACTCTAAAATATCTTTCTTCATTCTCAGCCACCAATACCGTTGCTTCAAATCATTATACATCTTGGTACTACCCGGATGTACAGATAAACATCCGTTATGTGCCTCATGCAAAATTCTCTGAATAAGCTCTTCCTTTCTCGGTACACAAACTCTATATTTAAACATCAGAGTTCCATTGGAGCTAATCTGAAAATCGGACTCAACATCTAACACGCACTGAGTTTTCTTGGCTTGCAATTCACTATCTTCTTTTTAAGCCTCAATGATCTCTTGGAGGAACAATGGTCTAGATCTCAATTCAGCTATAATAGAACCATCGTTGGATAAAGTCATCCGTGAATTCAATGCCCTTAATGTAAACAGAAACTTTCTACTCAAAGCATCAGTGACCACATTCTCCTTTCCGGGATGGTAGTCAATGATTAGCTCATAGTCTGTTATCAAATCTAACCACCTCCATTGCCTTAAATTCAACTCTTTCTATGTCATCAAGTACTTCAGACTTTTGTGATCAGTGAAAATCTGACATCTTTCACCATATAGATGATGTCTCCAAATCTTCAAAGCGAAGACGATGGCAGCCAACTCTAAATCATGCGTCGGATAATTCCTTTGATGAAGCTTCAACTGTCTAGAGGCATAATCAATAACCTTGCCTTCTTGCATAAGTACACAACCTAATCCGTTTAAAGAAGCATCGTTGTAAATCACAAATTCTTTCCTCGTCTCGGGTTGTACTAATACTGAAGCTTTTGTCAACAATGCTTTCAGTTTCTTGAAAATTTTTAGCATCTTTCTGTCCACTCAAACTTCACATTTTTCTGTAGCAATTTCATCATCGGAGTTGCAATAATGGAAAACCCATTAACGAATCACCTATAATAACCAGCTAGGCCTAGAAAACTTCTGATCTTAGAGATATTCCTCAGTGGTTTCTAGTCCATTATAGCCAAAATCTTACTTGGGTCCACTTGTACTCCATCTCCCGAGACAATATGTACCAGAAATCCTACTTCCTTGAGCCAAATTTTGCTTTTACTGAACTTGGGCATACAACTGATTTTCTCGTAGAATCTGTAAAACTATCCAAAAGTACTCAGCATGCTCAGATTCATTATAGGAATAAATCAATATGTCGTCAATAAAAACGACTACAAACTTGTCAAGGTATGGCCTAAAAATGCGATTCATTAGATCCATGAATACCGCAGGGGCATTGGTCAAACTAAAAGGCATGACTAAAAATTCATAATGCCCATACCTCATTCGGAAAGCGGTCTTCGACACATCTGAGTCTCTTAATCTCAACTGGTAGTATTCCAATCTCAAGTCTATTTTGGAGAACACGGTGGTTTCCTTCAGTTGATCAAAAAAATCATCGATTCTAGGCAATGGGCACTTGTTTTTCACTATTGCTTTACTAAGCTGACGATAATCTATGCATAGTCTCATGGTGCCATCCTTCTTTTTCACAAATAAAACTGGAGCACCCCAGGGAGAACAACTTGATCTTGTAAAGCCTTTATCTGTCAACTCTTGCAACTATAACTTCAACTCTCTCAACTTTGTTGGAGCCATTCTGTAAGGAGTAATAGATATTGGTACAGTACCGGGAGCTAGATCAATGCTGAACTCAACCTCTCTAACTGGTGGTAGTCCTGATAATTCCTTAGGAAAAACATCCAAGTACTCACATACTATCGGCACTGACTCAATCTTTAACTCTGTTTCTCTATCATTTATCACAAAAGCCAAATATGCCTCATACCCTTTTCTTATATATCGTTGTGCCGTCATATGAGAAATCATTATTGGCGATCTACCCAGTTCATCTGATTCTACATGAAGAGTGTCCCCATTCTCACATCTCATCTCAATGTATTTCTTCCCACAATTAACTATTACATCGTGGGTGGTCAACCAATCCATACCAGAATGATGTCAAACTCATTAAATGGTAACAACATAAGGTTTGCTTTAAAATAATGACCTCTAATCATCAATGGACAATCTTTACATACTTCATCAACTAAAACACTTTTGCCTAAAGGATTAGACACCTTAATCATAAATTCTGTAGACTCTATAGGCATACTCATACCGGATACTAGTTCCATGCAAATGTAAGAGTGTGCGGATCCGGGATCTATTAAAGAAATAACTTCAAAATCATGAAGAGAAAAGGTACCCATAATAACATCAGGAGAATATGCCTCTTCGCGAGTGCGAATGGCATAAGTCCTCGCAGGTGCCCTACCATCGGGTCTCGCAGCCTGTTCTCTAGGGTTACCTCTACCACCTGCCCCACTTCCAGAGTTCCTTTGCGGTTTGCCTCTGACCATACACCTGGTTTAAGGTTTGAGTTTTCTCTTCATTCATCATCTCATGACAATCTTTTATAAAGTGATCCTGGGAACTACATTTGAAACAAGCATTGTCATGCACTCGACATTCACCGAGATGACGTCTGCCACACTATGGGCATTCAGGTCTATCAGATTGAATATTCCCTACGCTAGCGACCGAAGTAGTTTGTGTCTTATTTTTCGAATACTGCTTACCCTTATCCTTCCTTGAAAACCCAGTAGAAGTAGCTGATCGGTGGAGAAATCTCTTGACTTCTTGGAAGAGGATTGGAGTAACTTATTCCACTGTCTCTTTTTTGAGTCACGAGACTCTATTTCAAATTTTCTCTTCTATTTTACGAACTCTTTAGCTTTACAATCATTCTCCACTAACACCACAAATTCTTTTAATTCTAGGACAGCAATAAACAACTTGATGTCATCATTTAGTCCATCTTTGAATCTTTTACTCATGATGGACTCAGTGGATACACACTCTCGAGCGTATTTGCTGAGTCATACAAACTCGTGCTCATAATCAGTCACAGACATCTTGCCTTGCTTCAGTTCTAAGAATTCATTTCTTTTCTGATCCACAAACTTTTGGCTGATATACTTTTTCTTAAACTCTTCTTGGAAGAATTCCCATGTGATCTTTTCTCTTGATACAACTGGCACCAAGGTGTTCCACCATTGATAGGCAGAATCTTTTAAAAAGAAACTACACACTTCAAGCATTCTTCAAATGTGCATGATAATTCATTAAATACCCTAATGGTATTTTCTAACCAGAACTTGGCCTTTTCTGGATCATCATCTCTTTTAGCCCGAAATTCTTCTGCCCCATGTTTCCTAATCCTACGAACTGGAGGTTTGTCTCCTCTTACCACCTCTACTACTTGAGGGACTACTGGGATAGGTTGTGGAATAGGAGGGGATAGAGGGGGTTGTGCATTAGGGTTCATAAGAACCAACTTTGTATACCATGTGTTCATCATATGGAGGAAGGCTTCTCTAGCCTCTTCTTGTAACACCCCAAACCCAGCCTAGAAGTTAGGCCCAAATTTGGCGTGTCACATTGAAGGAAGTTGAAAAGCTAAACAATTGTTTAGAAAAGTTTTACCGAATTTTTGAACTCTGAGTTCGTTGTTTGTTTGAGAAAATACAATTTACTAAATGACCGTTTAAAAGTTGTTATTATTTTGAAAAACTGTTTTGTTATGAAAGTTGAACTTGCATCATTGCGTAGACATGATATTTTAGAAAACGATTACTCATGTTTTAAGAAAACCCGTATTTATAAGTTTAACAGTTATAAATGAAAACCTAGAAAACATAAACCAATGGCCTTATTACAAAATATTAACCCAAAATAAGTAATCCTAAAATAAGGTAAAAATTAAAATTACTAAATGTCACGAGTAGTATCTCCGATGTATAGCCACCCCCGAGTCCTCCACGGCTCCCAATCCTCAATCGCTAGGAATCACCTGAAGCATTTAATAAAAGAGGGATGAGTTTACGAAAACTCAGTGTGTACAACTCTCATCGATAAGAACATGCATCACAAGAATCCAAGCCGATGCCTATTACAGTAACGGTGGCAATTGGGCCTTAGCCCAAAATAGCCTCGATTGAGCCTTAACCCATATCATATGTCACAGTAGATAATGTATGCAATGCGATGCAAACCCAACCCAACCTAGATTTCCATCCTCTACACACCACCCGTACGAGCCAATCACACCGTGGGGATTTCTACAATCAACCCTCCATCCGCTACACTCATATGTGGCACCTAGCCACTGGTGACATAGTCACAAAATATCATATGTGGGGCCAACCCACTTGTGGTACCAAACCACTAGTGATAATCCCAAATAATCATATATGTGGGGCCAACCCACTGTGGTACCAAACCACTGGGGCGAGTCACAAAATCATCAGTATGTGGTACCAAACCACTGGTGGTTCCAAACCACTGGTGACAAATGTCACAAAAGAGAATACGTGGGGCCAACCCACTTGTGGTACCAAACCACTGGTGATAATCCCGTAATGAATATATGTGGGGCCAACCCACTGTGGTACCAAACCACTGGGACGAGTCACAAAATAATATATATGCGGTACCAAACCACTAGTGGTTCCAAACCACTGAGACTTAGTCACGAATCAAGAATGTGGGGCTAACCCACGTGTGGTACCAAACCACTAGTGACAGTCTTACACTTCCCTTTAAAATATCATATCCAACCCATGCATACAAGTGTTAAATGAATGCATCAAGCTGTCAAGTACATAATATCATTATGGAAAACAATCATTAGTGCATACATAAACAACAGGGTACTTACCTGGTATTTCGGTCATGCCCATTATGGCATAACGTCGATCCCTCTAACCATTTCAACTTTCAGCCCAAATATTTAATAACACATAATAATATTAAACTGTGAAATACACACAATCAAGCTAATCAACCCCTAAGGGTATAACGATAATTTTACCCACCGAGGGTATTCTAGTAATTACCTACCAAGGCTAATTCGGTAATTCTACTCATAACTAATCCATGTATACAGTGCATATCGAACATAATCGATCATACAATTAACAGAGACAACATTAGTACTACCACGAGGTTACAATAGTCATTTGTTGTTTAGGGGTAAAGCGGTAATTACACACTAAGGGTATTTCGGTAATTTTATAATCTCGTGGTAATTCGGTAATTTTGCAAACCAAGGGTAATTTAATAATTTACAAACAAGGGGTAATTCAGTAATTTCACAAACCAGGGGTAATTCGATAATTTTGCAAACTAGGGGTAATTCAGTAATTTTGCAAACCAGGGGTAATTCAATAATTCCACAAATCGGGGGTAATTTAGTAATTTTTCAAACCAAGGGTGATTCATTAATTTCGTAAACTAGGGGTAATTCAGTAATTTGGTAATTTTGTAAACCAGGGTAATTTAATAATTTCGCAAACCAGGGGTAATTTGGTAATTTACAAACTAGGGGTAATCTGGTAATTTCACAAACCAGGGGTAATTCGGTAAATTTGCAAACTAGGGGTAATTCGATAATTTCACAAACTAGGGGTATTTCAGTAATTTTGTAAACCAAGGGTATTTTGGTAATTTCACAAATTAGGATATTTCAATAATTTTGTAAACCAGGGGTATTTTGGTCATTTTACAAATCAAGGTATTAACAACCCAACAGAAGGTCCACTGTCACCTCGAACGACTCAAGTATTTTAAACAGAGATAATGAATCAAATGGGCCTAAGGCCCATTCTTGGCCCAAGTCGGCCCACACACTCGTGTGGCCTATTCAGCCTAAACCTAGCCATATATATGAGATTCACATAGTCTAGTTCACTATCTACTACTCAATCATACAATTTACTCATATGGGCCCCCGGGCCCATTGGGCCCACTTGGCCCCTTTCGGGCCATCGTGGCCCAATAGCCTACACCTACGAGAGTACTCATGGTGGCCTCGACTATCACGTCGAAGCTTCCACACATGCACTCGAACGCTCGTGTGGCTACCATCGCAGTGTGACTGGCATTTCGACATTTGCCGCTCTACAGCTAGAGTAGAGAGAGGTACACACCTGATAGAGGAATCTAAAGCTGCTAAACCGTGCTCCGAGCACTCCCATGCCTAACGCCAACTAGGTATGCTCATTCTCCTCCTAGGCAGCTTTATTTATAGCTAGCTTCTCACCTTCCTTTTTTGTATCTTTTCGATGTGGGATCCCTCCTCCAGTAGAGTTTAAAATCCAACTCAAACTCATCCTATCCAATCCACAAAATAAATACTCCACTGCTTTCCATGAGATTCGAACCCAGGCTCCCTTGTAGCACAATGCATGCCGCTAACCACTTTACCAACTAGCTCCTTGTTTCTAAAACCATGCGCAACTAAATATAACCCAATGGAAATATTCTAGAGTCCCTTTAAAAAGAAAACCAAAATGCAAGAGCCAAGACTTGAACCTTGGACCTCCTTCCTTCCTTTTGGTGTCACCCCCTTGCCTCTTATGTGGCATCACTTTACCACTACACCACACACTCCACTTGTGTCATTCTCTCCACATTTTTATTCTTAAAGCCTACCTACTAACTCTTAGGGTTTTATTCACCTAAAACCAAAATTTTCCTAAAGCCAAAGTTTGAGCCCGGGACTTCATAGAAGCCCCCTAACCTTCTAAAATCACTCACCTAATAGATTCAACTTGTACTAATGCCATTCTCTTATTCCAAAAAATTTTAAACGCTCCTACGCCTAAGGCCCAATGGGCCCAATCCTACTTGGCCCAACTTTGGGATGTTACAAATCTACCCTCCTTAAAGAAATTTCGTCCTCAAAATTTCCAGCTATAGAAATAATCACACATCCTAACCTACAACACTACACTCACGCTGCGCACTCTGATTCTAAAATAGTAATATACTTTCTAACTTAAGCTTGGAACCTCTTCACATAACCAAATATCTAATACAGAAGCAAACATATATTTAACACTCATACATAAAAATATTCCATTCAAATATCACATCCAAAACATACACAGAATAAATACAGTCATTATAGCATATAATAATAAGTAAGGGGACTTACGGATTTGGTGTTGGAGACTCGGGTGCCATACTTCCAATAAAGATAATTTTTAAAAACCAAATTTCAAATAACTTCAAAAAAATCATTTTTCGAGCCCATTCCATAGCCGAGTTTTGCTACCTAGGCTCTGACACCATAATTGTAACACCTCAAACTCGGCCTAGAAGTTAGGCCCAAATTTGGTGTGTCACGTTGAAGGAAGTTGAAAAGCTAACCAATTGTTTACAAAATTTTTACCGATTTTTGAACTCCGAGTTCGTTGTTTGTTTGAGAAAAACGTGATTTGCTAAATGACCGTTTAAAAGTTGTTATTATTTTGAAAAACTGTTTTGTTATGAAAGTTGAACTTGCATCGTTGCGTAGACATGATATTTTAGAAAACGATTGCTCATGTTTTAAGAAAACCCCGTATTTATAATTTTAACAGTTATAAATGAAGAATTAGAAAACATAAACCAATGGCCTTATTACAAAATATTAACCCAAAATAAGTAATCTTAAAATAAGGTAAAAATCAAAATTACTAAAGTTCACGAGTAGTATCTCCGATGTATAGCCACCCCCGAGTCCTCCACGGCTCTCAATCCTCAATCGTTGGGAATCACTTGAAACATTTAATAAAAGAGGGGGTGAGTTTACGAAAACTTAGTGTGTACAACTCTCATCAGTAAGAACATGCATGACAACAATCCGAGCCGAAGCCCATTACAATAACGGTGGCAATTGGGCCTTAGCCCAAAATAGCCTCGATTGAGCCTTAACCCATATCATATGTCACAGCAGATAATGTATGCAATGTGATGCAAACCCAGCCCAACCTAGATTTCCATCCTCTACACACCACCCGTATGAGCTAATCACACCGTTGGGATTTCTACAATCAACCCTCCATCCACTACACTCCATATGTGGCACCTAGCCACTGGTGACAGAGTCACAAAATATCATATGTTGGGCCAACCCACTTGTCATACCAAACCACTAGTGACAATCCCGAATAATTATATATGTGGGGCCAACCCACTATGGTACCAAACCATTGGGACGAGTCACGAAATCATCAATATGTGGTACCAAACCACTGGTGGTTCCAAACCACTGGTGACAAATGTCACAAAAGAGAATAGGTGGGGCCAACCCACTTGTGGTACCAAACCACTGGTGATAATCCTGTAATGAATATATGTGGGGCCAACCCACTGTGGTACCAAACCACTGGGATGAGTCATAAAATAATATATATGTGGTACCAAACCACTGAGACTTAGTCACGAACCAAGAATGTGGGGCCAACCCACGTGTGGTACCAAACCACTAGTGACAGTCTTACACTTCCCCTTAAAATATCATATCCAACCCATGCATACAAGTGTCAAATGAATGCAGCAAACTGTCAAGTACACAATATCATTATGGCATACAATCATTAGCGCATACATAAACAACACGGTACTTACCTGGTATTTCGGTCATGCCCATTGTGGCATAACATCGACCCCTCTAACCATTTCAGATTTTCAGCCTAAATATTTAATAACACATAATAATATTAATGCGTAAAATACACACAATCACTTTAATCAACCCCTGAGGGTATAACGGTAATTTTACCCATCGAGGGTATTCTAGTAATTTACCTACCAAGGGTATTTCAGTAATTCTGCTCCTAACTGAACCATGTATGCAGTGAATCTCGAACATAATCAATCATACAATTAACACAGACAACATTAGTGCTACCACGAGGGTACAACGGTCATTTGTCGTTTAGGGGTAAAGCGGTAATTACACACTAAGGGTTTTTCGTAATTTTGTAATTCGAGGGTAATTCGATAATTTTACAAACCAGGGGTAATTCAGTAATTTACAAACCGGGGTAATTTGGTAATTTCGTAAACCAGGGGTAATTCAGTAATTTCGCAAACCAGGGGTAATTCAATAATTCTACAAATCAGAGGTAATTTAGTAATTCTGCAAACTAGGTGTAATTCGATAATTTTGCAAACTAGGGTAATTCAGTAATTTCATAAACCATGGGTAATCCAATAATTTCGCAAACCAGGGGTAATTCGATAATTTCACAAACTAGGGGTAATTCGGTAATTTTACAAACCAGGGGTATTTTTGTAATTTCACAAATTAGGGTATTTCGATAATTTTGTAAACCAGGGGTATTTTGGTCATTTTAGAAATCAGGGTATTAACAACCCAACAGAAGGTCCACTGTCACCTCGAACGACTCAAATATTCTAAGCAGAGATAATGAATCAAATGGGCCTAAGGCCCATTCTCGACAAATAGGCCCACACACTGTGGGCCCATTTAGCCAAACCTAGCCACATATATGAGATTCACATAGTCTAGTTCACTATCTACTACTCAATCATACAATTTACTCATACGGGCCCCCGGGCCCATTGGGCCCACTTGACCCCTTTTGGGCCATCATGGCCCAACAGCCCACACCTACAAGAATACTCATGGTGGCCTCGACTATCACTCGAAGCTTCCACATGTGCGCTCGCACACTCATGTGGCTCCATCGCTGTGTGACTAGCATTTCGGCATTTGCTGCTCTACAGCTAGGGTAGAGAGAGGTACACACCTGATAGGAATTTGAAGCTCCTAAACCGCTCGAGCACTCCCATGCCCAATGCCAACCAGGTATGCTCCTTCTCCTCCTAGGCACTCTATTTATAGCTAGCTTCTCACCTTCCTTCTTTGTATCTTTTCAATGTAGGATCCCTTCGCCAGTAGAGTTTAAATCCAACTCAAACTCTTCCCGTCCAATCCGCAAAATAAATACTCCACTGCTTTCCATAAGATTCGAACCCAGGCTCCCTTGTAGCACAATCCACGCCGCTAACCACTTTACCAACTAGCTCCTTGTTTCTAAAACCATACGCAACTAAATATAACCCTATGGCAAAATTCTAAAGTCCTTTTAAAAATAAAACCAAAATGCAAGAGCCAAGGCTTGAACCTTGGACCTCCTTCCTTCCTTTTGGCTTCACCCCCTTACCTCTTATGTGGCATCACTTTGCCATTCTCTCCACTTGTGTCATTCTCTCCACATTTTATTCTTAAAGCCTACCTACTAACTCCTAGGGTTTTATTCACCTAAAACCAAAATTTCCCTAAAGCCAAAGTTTGAACCCGGAACTTCATAAAAGCCCCCTAACCTTTCAAAATCACTCACCTAATAGATCTAACTTGCACTAATGCCGTTCTCTTATTCCCAAAAATTTTAAACGTCCCTATGCCTAAGGCCCAATGGGCCCAATCCTACTAGGCCCAACTTTGGGATGTTACACTTCTCCTCCTCTCTGACTCACCATAGTGGGTCTATTATCATCCTTATCAAGCATCGTCCCTTCAACAGGAGCCGGCGTATTATTTTCTACATCATCCACCACTACTCTATCAAGATCCATTTACTATATGTATAAACATAATTTTAGTCGTCAGGAGTCGTCACACAATCATTATAAAAGCATTCTTACGTATGGAATGTATAGCTAGACTCTTGCTTATACTACGTTAGTCCTAGAACCGACTAAACCGTAGCTCTGATAACACTAAATGTGACACCCCATACCGAAGTCCGGGACTGGGATTGGATACGAGACATTACTATACTTGAACTTTCCTAAACATATATTTACGGGCTATAAAATTTTGTTCCAAAATAAAAACTTCTCTTTTTTAGTCAAATGTACATTTCATGGGCCAACGAGGCTTTAAACTTGCATTTGGAGTCTTTCGGAACTCAACAGAAAACTTTTCCTTACAATAGGGGTCACATGCCCGTATGACTTGGGACATGCCCATGTCCCCCTAAGACATGCCCGTGTCCTTCACCCGTTGTCAAAACTGACTAATTACACACGACCTTGTCACGCCTGGTGGCCCTAGACCGTGTGTCATACCTTGACATACTGACTTATTCACACGGCTTGGAGCGTACACCCATTTGCTAACTGTGTGTCACACATGGCCTATACAAACAGCCGTGGGGTTAGCCTGTTGTCTATTCTGACTTAAAACACTAACATGCAGGGAACACACGGCCTAGACACACGCCCGTGTGTCTATTCATGTGGGCACTTAGAGGCTATTTACCAAGCCAATTACCACCCTGAAATCAAGATCAATCTCAAACCAAATTCAACAATTCAAATACTTCGTCTAACATTAACAAAGATGCATACTTCATTGATATATATATACATACATACTTAGTCAAACTTGGCATATCTCTTTAGCCATATACAAAAGAATAATAAACTTGATAGCCCACGTTTTGGTCCTTCTAAAGACATATTTCAAATGAAATATTTCTTATACATGCCATACTTAATATAAGCACCATGGTTATACCAAAATAGCAATTGATAGTGCGCTTCGAGTTCCGACTTCAATGATCCACAAGTTAGCTTGGCGGGACTATATAGAAAGAAATAATTAAAAATGTAAGCATTTAGCTTAGTAAGTTTACATCTAATGCACATAGCCATATAATTTCTTAATCAAAACTCATTCATCATAAACAAAGGCATTGCCTAATTCATGTGTTTGAGCTTACTTACTCTTGAAGATTCTTACATAACTCATGATACTTACTAATCTCATGCTTGAAAGGTAAACAAGGTATCTGCATCACTTGATCACATTGATCAGCATATTTTACTATGATAAGCATATTCTCAACTTCATCATTCATCACATGTATAATACTCTTAGTTAACTTTAACTAGCAAGACTTGATGATAGCTTTAATTACTTAACTTCTTGCTTTCTCATTCAATCTTTACTCTTATGTCCAATGAATTACTATGAATAACTGAGGATACTGAATCTCACCCCACATGTATCTGGATGCCAATGCTATATCTTAAATATAGTCTTACAATGGGATCTCTTACTTGATATCGATGCCATGTCTTGACATCGACTTACACGAGGTCTTCCTTGTGGGTTCCCATAGGAACTTCCCATTCTATGTCTTGACATAGTCTTACTTGGTCAATGCCGAGCCTTGGCTTGGACTTACATAAAATCTTCCTTGATACTCACCAATGCCGATCTTTGGCTTGGGCTTACATGGAACCTTTATCTCATGATAACTTTACAATGCCAAGACTTGTCTTGGACTTACATGACATCTTTGCTTGGAGACTCACCAATGCCATGCCTTGGCTTGGGCTTACATGGGTCTTCATCTCATAATAACTCTTCAATGCCAAGACTTTTCTTAGACTTACATGATAACTTCCTTGATTGCCGATGCCATGCCTTGGCTTGGTCTTCTACGGGCTTTCTTATCTCATGTGGTAGATCGAGTATCCTAAGTAATTCAACTTCAATCGGGACTTTCTCATACTTAATCTCATTAATTTCTCTGTTTAACATACCATTAAACATTCTCATGAAAGTAATGTATATTTAACAACATAACAAGCAATACAATGAAAATATTCATGAAGCTTGGAAACCATACAAACTTACCTCAATGTACAAAATGTATGTAGATATTACAATTTAGTCCTCGACTTTGTTCTTGCCTCGATTTTGGTCCGGGCTTTGTTTCTCTTGATATATAATAATTTAGCTCATTTAATACTCATATTGACTAAATTGACTCATAACTCGTACTTTGGCAAAATTTCCATTTTGTCCCTAAACTTTCTCAATATTACACTTTTGCCCCTAGGCTCGTAAAGTGATTTTCATTCAACTTTCTTAAACTTCATACTTAGCTGATTCATTTTCTCTACTATATCAATCATCAATTCTCACTATTTCTTTTATGTATGACCAATTTCATAACTATTACAAATTAGTCCATACTAACATTTTTCATGAAATTCACATGGGAAAAGATGTTTATCTAACCTCAAACTCTCATAATCTTCCATAAAACATCATTTTACAAGCATGTCATACATGGTTATTTTTATGGACATGAATTCTAGCTCAACTTATAGCTATAAATAGCTAATTCATAATACAAGGACTCCAAAAATAAGAAGAATATTAAAAACGGAGTTAGTATACACTTACTCGCAAGCTTTAAAAATTGAAGAAACCTAGCTATGGAGTCTCTCTAATTTTTGGCACTTGGGGAAGAGGATGAATAAGATTTTTATCATCTTTTTCCCTTTTTAATCATTTAATTGGTAAATGACCAAAATACCCTTCCCACTAATTCTTCATAAAATTTTAACTCATGTCCAATTTTGTCCAAAAATTATAATTTGGGCAAATTTCTATTTAAGGACTTCTAATTAATAATCCAAAGCTATTTCATACAAAAAGCTTCTAGGATCGCATATTTTGTAACTTTTGCAATTTAGTCCTAATGGACCCCTTTAATGCCGATTTCATAGAATCTCTACATAAAACTTTCATAATATCATGCAAACATCTCAAATACTTTAAAAACTCATTTTACTAACTCAGATTTGTGATCTCACACCACTATTCCGACTAGGCCCTAAATCGGGTTGTTACATCATCTTTCGTAGCTTTTGCTGAACTGGCTTGCACTCTTCTCTTATGGAAAGGCGATGCACTACAATATCAGTACTTAGCCTAGGCATATCTTGGTATGACCATGCAAAGGCGTCTTTGAATTCTTGCAATAACTCAACAAGGTCTTGCTTCGTTTCCTCGACAATGCACGTTCCGATTTTCACAATCTTTCCTTCCTCTAAGACTATATTTTCTACCACCTCTTCATAGGGTAAAATCTGTTTCTCCTCTTGCTTTACCATTCTTAACAAATCTGGGGCCAAGTCATAATCTCTGTCACCCTCAAAATCCTGAGATTCTTCTAAACACATGTCTTGCTCAAAAAGGACCTCTGGATCTATAGTATCGTTGCTCATGTCATTGATATCTAGGGACCTATGGTAGGCACAAAAGAATGTACAAAGAACAAATGAATTCAAGAACAAATATTCACATGATATAAATTAGAATAATAAATTAAAAAAATTTGGAATGAAATTAGATGATCAAAAGAATATAAAAAAATGAAAGAATATTTGCTCGAATTGATCATTAAAGATGTATTTTATTGAAACAAAAGATGTTTGAACATGAGCCTATTTCACAAAAGAAATCTTATTGCTCCTAGGCTTTAAAGCAACAAGTGTGTTCTGAACATTACTCTGTGCAATCTCTAAATACTACAGGAAGTTCCTCTGCAGTCCAGTTGTTCAAAACACTTCCAGGTTCATAAGGATGAATGCCCAACAGATTTCTCTGCTCAATTCCTTCCTCGTGTATGGCATTGATATGAAGATTTTCATTTTCCAACAATCCTCTCTCAGGGTGAATTATCCCTCTGGATACAAAAGTCTGGGATATGTGAGGGAATATCATCAATTCCCACTTGACTTCTTCCCCATTCAGCCGTGCCCTTATTCTCTCTTGCTTCTTCTCTATTTCCTTCTTCCTTTGTCTAGCATCTGGCCTGAAACCCAAGCCAAAACAATCTTTTTTCTCTTTCACCATTGGAACTTGAATCTCTCTTTGGAGATGTCTCCCCAGTCCTTTTCTCGGTAAGGCTCCTTTCCCCACCATTATTTGTAAGCCCATTCTTGTGGTTCTGGATATCCTAGGCACCGAAACCTTATTCCCTTCCAAAATGGACGTTGCGTTCACTAACTCTAAAGATCGAAAGGAACACTTAGTGGCCTCCTCATTTGCCTCTAAGTATGGCGCGTCGCTGGTAATAGTTGCTATGATGTTCTCTTTTGCATTTATAGTAACCAGTCAACCTTCTATTACTAGTTTCAATTTTTGGTTCAGTGATGAGGGCACTGCCCCCGCCGAATGAATCCAGGGTCTCCCTAATAAGAAATTGTAGGATGGCTTGATATCCATCACCAAAAAATCCACTTCATATGTGTTTGGTCCAATCAGCAATGGTATGTCAATCCTTCCCATCACTCCTCTCTCAGTGCCATCAAATGCTCTCACTATATTCTGGCATGTCTTCATGTGAGAACTATCTATAGGTAATCTTTTCAGCATAAACAATGGTAAGATGTTCAAAGCCGATCCATTATCAATTAACATGCTTGGCAGAATATATCCTTTGCAACGAGTAGTGATGTGCAAAGCCTTAGTCGATCCCATGCCTCCAGGTGGAATTTCATCATCACTAAAGTAAATAAGTTGTCGACACTTATATTACTAACCAGACGGTCAAGTTTATTGGCAGATATATCTTTAGTAACATAAGTCTCATTCAACACTTTCATCAATGCCTCACGATGTACTTCTAAGCTTAAAAGTAATGCCAGCACTGATATGCGGGCCGATTGTTTGCGCAGTTGTTCTACCACACTGCATTCACTGTGCTTCAAGAATTTCAAAAATTCTTTAGCCTTTTCTTCCTTTACCGGTTCATTGATAAGTACCTCAGGTCTTTCCTTTTGTTCTACTGCTAAGGTCTTGGATTTCACTGGTTCTGTTCTAACATTTACTCAGTTGTAATGCCTTCCGCTATGTGTGTAAGATCCTTAATTTTGATCCTCCTTGGAACCACTAGATAGAATTTCTCCTCCTGGTATCGTCACATTACAGTCATAATTCCATGGTACCATTTTTTTATCCTTGTAATGAAAGGAAACAGGTTTCTGGGTTACAACCTTTGGCACCATTTGTGTTCCACCCTCCGTGCTTCTTGGTCGAGTGATGATGATCCTCGGATAATTAACTTTTTGGTTTGCCAATTCTCCTTCTGTCACGCATATACTTCCTCCCTCTAAGCCTTCCTCATAAACTTCTAATTCCTTATTGTCCATAAGGCTCTGCACCAGGTTCCTAAACTCAGTACATTCTTGGATTTCATTCCCTTCTGCTTTGTGGAACTAACAATAGTCCCTTACTCCTTCGCATCCTTCCATGGAATCTAATTTTACCAGTCCTCTTCCTACCATTCCTATCCAAACCATTCTCAACGAGTTTTTTACCTCTGTAATATCCTCCTTAATCCTTCTTATGATATTTTCACCAATAGCATTTACCCCTTATCCCCATGGTTGGGTAATGGGTTCTTCGGACTAGGTGTATCATCAAACTTTACACTCCCCATCTTGATGAGTCTCTCGACTACCTTTTTGAAGGCAGTGCAGTTTTCTATTGAATGCCCCAGTATTTCTGCATGGTAGTCACATTGAGCGTTTGAATCATACCATTTGGAATATAGGGGCTATAGTGGTTTTAGATAAAATGGGGATACCATGTGTGCGTTAATTAAATTTTGATATAGCTACTTATACGTTATTAAGATTGGAGTAAATTGGAGCTTTTAGGAGTTTTACCTTGTGCCCAATTCATATCTTCCTAACCCTTGTTGCCCAACAGTAATTATTTTTGGCTGGCTAATAGTGATTGCCTTCGAGTACCCTTTTTTGTATGTACTCATGTTATTCACTTCATTATCTTTTTTCCTAGGAGCAGACCTTTTAGTGGTTTCCTCTGCTTCAATCTTGCTACCCCTTATGGCATTTTCAATCATTTCTCCTACCATTACTATATCCACAAAGCTCTTGGTGGTACTTCCTACCATGTGAGTAATGAATGGAGCCTTCATGGTATTGATAAAAAGAATTGTAGTTTCTTTTTCTAGGAGAGGTGGCTGAACTTGCATGGCAACCTCCCTCCATCTTTGCGCATACTGCCTGAAGCTTTCATTTGACTTCTTCTCCATATTCTGCAAAGTGATTCTGTCAGGCATCATGTTTGTGACATGATTGTATTACTTCATAAAAGCTTGGGCTAAGTCCCTCCAAGAGCTAATCATAGCATGACTCAATTGATTGTGCCATCTAGACGCTCCCCACCAAACTATCTTGGAAATAATGAATCAAGAGTTGATCATTATTAACATAACCGGTCATCCGTCTATAGAACATGGTATGTGGGCTTCAGGGCAGCTAGTCCCATTGTATTTCTCAAATTTTGGCATTTTGAACTTATGAGGGAGCACCAAAATTGGAACCAAACTCAAGTCTTTAGCATCAATTCCATGGTGATGATCAGCATTTTCCAAGGCTTTGAACTTTTCTTCCACCATCCACAACGATCCTCTAACTGCCTTGAGGATTCAATTCTTGTCCCTTCCCTCTCTGCTATATCTAAATTAGGGATAACAGGATTAGCAGGGTTATCTCCTTGGTTAGAGCCTGTACCAACTTGGAAGTTCATGGGTATTCCAATATCCGTTTGCCCTTATTGAGGTCTAATCGTGACAGATGGCCTTCGGGGGTACACTTTAGGTTGTGTTGTGCATGTGGTGGGGTAAAACCTAGAGGAAAGTCCTCATTTTCTTCTTTAATATTAGTCATGGGACCTTTTCCTTTGTCCATCTCCCTATTCAGTAGCTGAGCCATTTAAGCCATCATATTTTTTTGGGCTTCTAGCATTTGGTCTCTTATCTCTTGTTGTAGCTTTGCCAATTGCTCTTACATCTGGTCTTGTATGTCTCTCTGGAACTGTTCGAGTCTTTGATCCATATTTTTTAATCTTCACGCATGTACCGTAACAGTGTTTGGTTTCCAGATTTTTCCTTCTTTCTCTCTCTCTCTCTTTATGTGATAATTTCAACTAATTAGGATTTTTTCTATGGACTTAAATGCATAGATGTGATGTAATGCAAATGCATGAATGCAAAAAAGGAAGGCATTGATTCAGATTCAACTTCATTTAGAAAACTTTATTAGAAAACAAAATCCTTTACATAAAATAGACTACAAATATGCTTTCTCCCTAATGCCCAAAGTTTTAACTTTCTTAAACAACAAGTCTAGCTCTTGACCACGATCTGACTGTAGCTCATATTTCATGCTCAATGTATCAGCCCGTACTGCCAAAGTCTGTAAATGATCAACTACCTCTTGAATCTGAACTATATCCTCACCCATGAGGTAGCCCCTATTTCTAACATGATAATGGGAATGATGGAGTTCTTCTTTCCAATGCCCTTCTCTTACTTCAAGAAGCTCGATTCGTAGTTCACAATTTTGCAATGTCGATTCTAATTTTTCGATCTTGCCCTTTATTTCCTCAATCTTGTTCAGACTCGACTTCAGCTCGATTGTAGAATTACAGCTTCGATGGTGGTGAAGAGACCATCCTAGTTCAGCCACTCTAGCCTTTAATCCATATTTCTCCTTCTGGCTTTCCGCCAAACTCCTTTCTAGGGCCTCGTTTTACGTCTTTATCTCTTGGAACTTCCTTTCCCAATGGACAGCTTGGGCCTTATCCTCTTGAACCTCCTGTTGCCACTGTTTCGAAGTCTTCCCCAATCCGGTATTTTTCATTGATGAACGTAGCTTCTTATATTCTAACTTTAGACTATCCAGATCTTCCTCGACCCTTTTCTTTCCTTTCCTTAATTTTTCGGCCTCTAATTTCTGAAGGTCCACATCTACTCTCAGGTACATCTTTTCTTCTTCCAACTTCTCCATCCTCTTTCCAAGCTCTAAACTCATCCTCTCAAAATCTTGTTTTATGATCTCTAATTCTGATGGGACCACTTGCAAGCATTCCTCTCTTGATTGGGTGCCTTCTAGATTTAGCTCAGGGATGTTGTCATTAATCCTTCTAATTCTTCATCTGCTGTATTCTGGGGTCGTCATTGGGCCTGTAAATAATCTGTTCATCCTACGAATCTGATTCCAAGCACCCGAAATCTCTTTAACCCTCTTCTTATAGTTATCCCTTTATATGAAAACTCACATTGAGCCAGCCCATATATTGCTGGTATAAATTATCTTGATCCATATTGCCTTTGTACGAGCAAAGGGGCATATCCAACGGCTCCCCAAATTCCAAGTAAAAGAACCCAGTCAAAACTCCCACACCGGTAAGGAATTTCATCGGGAATCATCTAAGGAGCCCTCCACTCAATGTCTTCCTCTTGAAGGTTTTGAAGGAGCGCCATCCAGTTTTCCTTGGACATGTCTTCTCTCCTTGGTGTGCCACTTTCTCTTTTAATGGAGAATAATTCTCAGAGAAAACCCGATAAGAAACTTTCTCCACCTTCCAGAAGTGACTATGAAACCAAGCTAATAACATCTGCATGAATCCAATGAATCTACCCTCACCTGCTTTCTGACATGCCTTCAAAGATCTGAACGTCTCGGCTAAGGTCGCAGGTACAGGCATGACCCTTTGTCAAGTCGATCGAATAAATCAGTAACCGCTTCATCTACATGTCTTAGAGCTTTAGGGGAAATCACCAAATGGTAAATACACAAGGAAAAGACGTCGATCTTTTTCCTTTCATCTGGATGTGCTAAGATCAGGTCCCTTAAACTCACCCAAGGAATGCATTTACCCTCACCTTTCTTACATATCTATCAAATTACCATTCAATAACTACCATGTGTGGTAATTTCAAAACCAACATTCATGCATTCCTTATTCGATATCATATAAAACTATGCATCATCTTTTCATTCAAAACAAACTCGAAAACTCATAACCACATAACATAAGTCAAATTTCATAAGCTAACTGCACTTACCATATTAATACTAACCTTCCTAGCTTTCATGAATCACATACCTATTCATTCCATTACGTTTAATACAATTCGCTACATGATATCTTTAACATATTCACAAACCCGCACACTTAGTGCCATTACTTAATAAAATGCACACATAGTGCAAATTACTTGTAATGTATCACACACTTAGTGCCATTACATTATATTCCGCACACATAGTGCCCAACGACCGATTTCGCACACACAGTGCTCGGTATCTTAATTCACACACTTAGTGCTTATTCTAACCTATTACTCACTTCCTTAAACATATATACATATTTATAATATAGTTCATTTCATTCCCAAATCATCTTCACATTCGGCATTCCAACAATTTGCATACATACAATTCATTCTATCAATTTCATTTCTTAAATCAACATCTTACATGACTACATTACCAAATAAGTACACTTTTCATTCAGTTAAAGTCATTTTCCACGTATTACTACATTCGGCCATCCCCTTTATTTTATATTTAACTCTATTAAAACATATACTTGTTATGAATAAAAATTCAACACAATCCAATTGCTTAAAACTTACCTCGAAGTCGATTTGATTAGGGTTTCCATTATTCGCTCAACTTCGCCTTTCCCGATCCCCAATCCTATCCTATTTCTTTTAAATAATTCTTGATCATTCAAATATATTTTCTTTCAATTTAATCCAAAAACACATAATTATACAAATTACCATTTTACCCTTGACATTTGTAACTTTTACAATTTAGTCCCTATTGCACAAAACACAAAATACACACAATTTGAATTTACTCCTTTAGGTCCAAATGCTCTTCATGCCTATATAAGTCCATACAAGCCATTTATTTTGTATTTTAGTCCCTCAACTATTTATTTTGGCAAGTTAATCCATAACACTCAAATTCATCAAAATTTTCAATTCAAAACATATCCTTAATATTTTACTTTCAAACATTACAAAACATAAACAATCCTCAATGGCCAAATATCAAACATGCATCAAATTCAAAAATTCTAACATGGGTCGAATAGTATTCAAAGCAACGATCTCAAAAACATAAAAATTAACAAAAATCGAACTAACGACATACCTTAATTTAGGCTTGAAAATGGCCGAACCAAGCTTTGTTTATTTTCTTTCTTCTTTTGCATGCATTCGGTCAAGAAAAAGATGAACAAAATGTGTTTCATTTTATGTTTTATTATTATATATATTAACTTATTGTTCAATTACTATTGTAACCTTTCTTTATAATTTAACAAACATTATACTATAAGGTTATTTTTGTACATGGCCGGCCACTATCTTTAAGATGGTCTTTTTGCCTTTAAAATTTTCCAATTTAAAAGACATCCACAATTTGGTCCTAACACATTAAACCATCAAGTTTTAACTTTACGCGATTAAGCCCATTTTAATAATTCAACACTCAAACGATAAAATTAAATCACGAAAATTTCACACATAGTAGTTCACACATAGACGACTCAAAAAATAATATTTTAAATTTTTTGACTCGGATTCGTGGTCCCAAAACCACCGTTCCTATTAGGGCTAAAATCGGGCTGTTACAAACTCACATACTAAATTATCACCTAACTACTTTTATCACACATTATGAGCCCAAACAATATTCGAGTGTTGATTAACCTGGCTCTGATACCACTAAGTATAACACTGTAAACCCAACCTAGGCATCCAAACCAAGTCCAAAGAGTTACATCAACGATACTAAAATGCCACATTTATAACATAGTCAGAATAAACCATTTTCATACATAATGTCCAACACAGCAATTAAGTAAGTGTATAATCTTTCTAAACATCATAATATCTTAGAATATCGAAAATCCTAATAGTAGTATTTATATGAACGATAAAAGCTTGACCGGGATCCCGCGGCATCGGTCCATTCAAGTATGATAACCACTTGAAATCTAATTAATAACAAAGTGAGTTGTGAACTCAGTGTATAAAATATGTTTGTACAATTAAAACATATTTATCAATTAGTTTCAGAATTCAAAGATTCAATTTGATAACAGAAGTATTTCTAATTCAGATTTGAGATTGATTAATTATAAATATAGAACAGTTTCAATTTCCTATTTAGAACAGATCAGATTCAGATGTAGATAATCCTAACGCCCATCCGCTACACACCATATTTGGCTATCCCAACACATCGTTAAGGGAATTCAATGCCCAGCCAACCCTACACATCACAAAGTGTATGTCTAACACGTTTACAGAAACACGACTTAGCTACTGGATCATAATGCTATGAAGCGCCAGAATCAGAATTATATACATGGTGGCTTAACCACTGAATTAAAGCATATTACTTCACTTCTTCATAATATCCCAACCCTTGAAAATGTAGAGTACATATATCCACAATACGTATTCAACTATTCTAAGTTATTTCACAAGTAGATAACACAGTTCAATATCAGATTAAGTATCACAATACACATACAATTATAATATTCATACATCCGTTACAGAGTATTAGAGAGTTCTCGTTCAGTCAAATTTAGATCATTCATACAATGGGGAAGTTAATATCAGCCATAAACAACATTTACAGCCTCAAAAATAGGTTTTGGGCTCTTTTTAAAATGTCATACAGTCTAGACACATGTCTATGTCCTTGCCCGTATGGCTCACACAGCCTTGGCACACGCCCATGTCCTCTGATTGTGTAGTTCTAAAATGTATACAAAGAGTTACACGGCCAGGACACACGACCGTGTCCCTGCCCGTATGACTCACACGGCCTGGGCACACGCCCGTGTGCTTGCTTGTAACACCCCAAACTCGGACTAGACGTTATGGCTAAATTTGGGAGTGTTACGAAGAAGGGTTTTCAATCACATATTTTAAGTTAAAACATATCATATTATTAGTTTACCAAATAGAGTCTTAATATCCGGAAAACTTGTGTTTATAATCTTATTTGAAACCGTTGTAAGTTATTAAGAATTTGCAACAGAAGTTTGAAAATCGTTTTAATCAAAAACCAAGCTTGTGTTTCCAAAAACCATTTGTTTGCGTAAAGTGTTTTTGTCAAACATTGCGGGAGGGAAAGAAAAACAAAATCCAAATCCAAGAGTTAAAAGCATACAGTACAGAAAGTCCCAAAAATTACAAACTGTTAAGAAAATCCAAAATTTAAAATAAAATCATTATTATTAATAAAAAATAGTTTTTCGATGAGTGGTCATCGCTGAGCCTCCGTCGTAGTGACCCGCCTATGCTTAAGGATTACCTGAACAAAACAGACAAACAGATATGAGTTTTCGTAAACTCAGTGTGTAACCCAACATAGATAGTCATGCAAATATACACATAATTCTTATATGCAGAAAAGATACAGATACAGACTTAAGTCCTTAACAGAAACATATGCTAGAATCAAATAATCAGATCAAATATACAGAATCCTACCCCCATCTCCGACCATCCCATCACACCATGTGGGGTATAAACGCCCATCCAAGCCTGCACACCATATACTGCCTATACAACACAGAACAGAATAATATGCAGCCAAGCTGCCAGAATATAGGCGAAAGGTCACCGTACAGATCACTTCCTCCACATATACAAATCCCACCCCAAATATAGATCATAAATATAGCAGAATTAACATCTCTTGCATGCTCATATACAGATATCATACTTGCTTATACAATCAATCAAACATACATATCAGTTTCAACTCAAATCAGTCTATCAGAATAATAGATCTTATACAATAGGTTTTGGTTAGTCCTTACCAACACTATGAAAGGCCCACAGCCGATCAGAACGACACGTGCAACCCTCGAGAAAATTTTAGACTTTTGGGCCCATAACCCCGTGTCGACCCACACGCCTGTGTAGCCCACACACACAAATTAGACTTGCCCATGTGGCCTACACAGCCACACTCTTGCCTTCACACGCTCGTGTGGTGTCGATAGGCCATATTTTCAAATTTCGTCAAACATCATTTTCTCGTGTTTTTGTTACATACCTAATTCATTTTTAACGAGAAGGCAATCCGAATACCTCCATAACTTAAAAACAGAATAATGAGCACTGGTTTAGTGGTTAGTCTAAGAATTCATCAACAATAATCCGACAATAACTTGACTTACTATCGACGAAAACCACCGCTAACTTCGTTCAAGAAAATGGAGTGAAACTCACTATTCACAGCCTTTTCCTACACAACAAGTTCGTAGAAATCAAATTCCCTACAACACCATTACGCTACTACAACGAAAATAAATCAAAACAGCTTACCGAAACTATTACCTAAAAAAAAAGTAACCAATCTTACCTAACTCGCACGAAGAACACCAAAATTCAAGTGCAACACGAAAAAAAGAAAAAGTGTGAACAAACTTGAAGGGAACGAAATAAAGAGAGAAGAAAGAAGTAGAGGATAGACAAAAAGATAAAAATGACAGAAGAAAAAAATCAGAGGAAAGGCAGAAACTAACGTTAAATTTTTGGGAAGAGAGAGAAAAAATTTTAAAAATTAAATAAAATAAAAAACCAACTTGATTAATATCCCAAATCCCACTAACAACCACATCCCATAATATCTCCCCACTAACCACATCCAACTATTTCAGACTCCTAACTCCACCGAATCTCTTAAAAATAACCGGAACAAAAATTAACACCCACGCTTGCACAGGAATTCGAACACAAGTCCTCTAGCAAGCTAACTCCTTACCACTTGAACCAGCAGGCTCATTTTGATATGAGTTTACAAACAATGTTACATAAGCCCACCCCACAGAGACAAGGTTTGGATAAAAAAAAATCAAAATTTGCCAAAAGTGGGACTTGAACCCAAGACCTCAAACACACAGTTAGAACACTTAGCCACTGAAGTAGATACATATTTATGTTAGAATTCACAAAAGCAAAGTTAAGAAATTTAGGGCATTACAAATCTACCCCCTAAAAGAAATTTTGGCCTCGAAATTTACCTAATCTGAACAAATGCGGATACTATTGACGCATCGAGTCCTCAGGTTCCCACGTGGCTTCCTCAGTGCCATGATTCTACCACAGAACCTTAACTAATGGAATGGATTTCATTTTCAAAACTTTAACATCTCGATCCAAAATCTGAACCGACTCCTCCTCAAAGGTCAGATTCGGTCTAACCTCGATCTCCTTAACAAAAACATCGTGTGATGGATTAGATCGATACCGCCTCAACATCGAGACGTGAAACACATCATAGATACGGTCTAACTCTAAAGGTATCTCTAACTGATAAGTAACCAGTCCCACACACTTCAGAATCTGATACGACCTAATGAACTTGGGCTTAACTTCCGCTTATGACCGAACCGTTGAACTTTCTTCCATGGAGATACCTTAAGGAATACGAAGTCACCCACCGAGTACTCGATATCCCTCTTTTTTATATCTGCATAGGACTCCTGTCTATTAGATGCCGCTTTAAAATGATCCCGAATCAATCTGACTTTATCTTCAGTCTCAGAAACAAACTTAGAACCCAAAACCCGTCGTTCTCCCAACTGAGTCCAAAATAGCAAAATACGACACTTATGACCATACAGAGCCTCGTAAGGAACCATCTAAATGCTAGATTGAAAACTATTATTATTGGCGAACTCAACTAGCGATAGAAAATCCTTCCAACTACCTCAAAATCAATCACACAACTCCTAAGCATATCCTCCAATATCTGAATCATCCTTTCAGATTGTCCATCGGTCTAAGGATGGAACACAGTACTGAATTCAAATCTTGAACCTAGAGTTTCATGGAGTTTCTTCCAAAATCGAGAAGTGAAGCGAGGATCCCTATTAGAAATTATCGAAACTAGAACCCCGTGAAGTCTCACAATCTCAGAAATGGGCGGACTTGGCCAATCGATCCATGATAATCCAAACAGTATCCTTCTTAGTTGGTACCCACTAACGAAGTCCATTGTCACATGTTCCCATTTCCATAAGGGAATCTTAACGGGTTGGAGCAAACACAAAGGCAACTGGTGCTCAGCCTGAACTTGCTGGCACGTCAGACAAGGAGCAATAAAATTTGTCACATTTCATTTCAAACCTAGCCATCAGTACAATTCACGGAGATCTCAATACATCTTATTCCCACGGGGATGTATAACATAAGGGCTATTATGCACTTCCCTCATAATCGACTGTCTCAATCGGAGTCGTTTGGTACACAAACTCATCCTCAAAAACACAAAAGTCCATCCTTATTTAACCTAAAACAAATGAACTGCCACTCTCAACCTAACGGAACCATAGAATCAGAGAATCATCCCTTAATTGTTTATCTCAGATCTGATCAATCTAACTTGACTTAACTTGCAACTTGGCTAAAAAGCTCCATCATCAAACAAACTGAGATGAGCGAAGATCTCCCTCAAATCAGATATCACGCTACGACTAACAGTATCGTCCACCACATTATCCTTATCGAGATGATACTCTATCATACAATCATAATTCTTAAGTAGCTCAATCTATCTACGCTACCTAAGATTCAACTCTTTCTGAGTGAGGAGGTACTTAAGACTCTTATGATCGGTGTAGATGATATACCTCTCACCATATAGATAGTGCCTCCAAATCTTTAAAGCAAACACCACGACAGCTAACTCGAGATTGTGCGTCAAATAATTCCCCTCGTGTGACTTAAGTTACCAAGATACATAAGCCACAACCATTCCATCTTGCATCAGTACACAACCCAAACTGATGTGTGACGCATCACTATAAACCAAAAACTCCTTACCAGATTTAGGCTATATCAAAACAGGAGCTTGAGTCAGAACAGACTTGAGCTTCTCGAAGCTAGATTGTTGCATCAGTCAGACAAAAAGAACATTTTTGCACAAAGGCTTAATCAGAGGAGTTGCATCAGTGAGAACCCCTCAACAAACCTTCAATAATAACCTGTAAGACCCAAAAAATACAAATTTTAGATATGTTCTTAGGTTGTTTCCAATCAAGCACAACCTCAATCTTTCTAGGATCCACTCAGTAGAAACCATGTGCCCCAGAAATGTTACCTCTCGCAACCAGGATTCACATTTTCTCAACTTAGCATAGAGTTGTTTCTCTCGAAATATCTGAAGCACTACTCTAAGATGCCCATCATGCTCATCCTTAGTCTAAGAGTATACCAGAATATCGTCGATGAAGACTACGTCAAATTGGTCTAGATATGGCTAAAACACTCAGTTTATTAAATCCATGAATGCAACCAGAGTATTCGTCAAATCAAAGGATATAACTAGGAACTCATAGTGCCATAACGAGTCCTAAAAGTAGTCTTATGAATATCAACCTCTTTAACCCTAAGTTGATAATACCCAGAGCGGAGATCTATTTTTAAAATATCGAAGCCCCACAAAACTAATCAAATAAATCGTTGATCCTCGAAAGTGGGTACTTATTCTTCACAATCAACTTATTCAACTGTCGTGAGTCGATGTACATCCTTATGGTACCATCCTCATGGTACCATGATCCAAAAGCTCTTGAAGTTGAACCTTAAGCTCTGTAAGCTACTTCAATGCCATAGATATGGAGCGATGGACACTGGAGCTGTACCCGTAGAAACTCAATGCCAAACTCAATTTCTCAATTTTGAGGTAAACTCGATAACTCTTCAGGAAAAACATTCAAATAATTTCTCAATGTTCTGATATCCTTGAAAGAAGAGTCCCCAAAAACTGAAACACTGACATAGGCCAAATATACCTCACACCCTTTTCGAACCAGTTTTTTGGCCACTACAGCGAAGATCACATTAGATAAGTAATCTCACCACTAGCAAATCATAACCACTTCCTTATCATCCTCGACGCGTAGTCCAAACTAACTTGGTGCTCTACCAACCAGTCCATACCAAGAATCAAGTTGAACTCCCCAAATGGTTATAGCCCCTTGTACTTTTAACGGAACATTCCTATAAAGTCTACTTACTCGAATAGATTGTCCTAATGGACTTAGAACTGAAATTGTAACACCCCAAACTTGTCCCATACGATACGATCGAATACGGTATGTCACAGGGTGAAGTAAAATCGAGTCTAGTTAAATTTAGGGGAAAAAAACCAGAGATTTTTGAAAACTTTTCGATTATTACGTAGTCTTGAAAACATTGAAGTATATTATAATGAAACTCTCAATTTGTGAAACCGATCGTTCTTTATTTAAGTTGATTCTTGGAAAGAAAAAGAATCGTTTATGTTACCTTATATTTAAGAGAAAACTCCACTTTCACTTTATAATTAAACTGCCGTAGTGTCGGATGTGATATAAACAGTAACTAATAAAAATCGAAGTTTAGCTTTGAGAGGCCTTATTACATAACAAAAGTCCCAAGTTAAAATAAACTTATAGTAATGCCGAAACTCTAAAGGAAAGAAAATGAGATTATAGCCTCCACGAGCTCGCCACGGCTCCACATCCACGAGCTACTACTCACCTAAAAAGTTAAAGAAAGGGGGTGAGTCACCACGACTCAGTGTGTAAATTTTCCCACATTATACATACAGCATGTAGCCCACAGTCACACATTGGCCTTATCCCACATATCAACATACAACATATGAATGCAATTAGCCCAACCCAAACCTAGTTTTCCATTCTCTACACACCAACCCATACCAGCCTATCACACCGTGGGGATTTCTACAATCAACCCTCCATTCGCTACACTCCATTTCGACAGTCATGCTACCAATTATACACGATCACTAAGTGACCAAATAATTCAACGTGGCACAGCCACCGATCACTGAGCGACCAAATAATATATATATCGTGGCAAAGCCACCGATCACAATGTGACCAAAAGTAATGTATGAACATATATATATATCGTGGCAATGCCACCGATCACGATATGACCAATTAATCATGCACTTCCCCTTCATATCAAACCCATACCCTATGATCTACATAAAAATCCTAACAAATGCAACATGCTATTCCTAACGTATCATTTTTCCATACATACATTCGGCCATGATACTATCACGCACAACAATCCTAGCCTTACCCCTTAGGGCATCACATCGCTCTACACAACCCTTTTTTCGGCTTTTTAGCCCATACAAATGTTAGTACAAATAAAGTATAGTGTGTGAAGGTTTACACACCTGGTAACACGCAAAATGACACTCTCTATGTCGACACTATCCCTAGCCATCACAACTGCTATCTGCCTACTATTCTATTCAAAAATCGGGCCATAACTTGGTGGGCAATCTCGAACAGCAGAAAAACCGCACGCTTCTTAAAATTTGGGGCTAGAGCTACAATCCAACCCCCTCATTTGCCTGATCGGTGTTAGATTCCATCAAAGATCTTATCAAATGCTACTATAAGAAATCATAGTTGTCAAACCTCAAAGTAGGGTTATGGTACCAACTATGATAGTGAACATAAATACCATCCAAAGAGAACCCTTACCTTGAAATCCTGAAAGAAGTAATACGGTTCGAAGGTTAACGATCTCTGGCTTAGAAACCTAGGCGATCAGATCTCCTTCAAATCCCAGAATGCCGCCCAAAAAGAACATGAGATCAGTAAGAAACATCAATCTAATGATGGCCTTAACAACCAACTAGCCATCCGGCTTTGGCCTCCGAAAACTAAAACAAATTATAAACATTAACAAAAGTCGACACTTACCTCAACAGAAGATTCGATTAACACCTAGGAGAATTTGGTACTGGCCCAATAGTGAACAGGATTTGGCAATGATTAAGGTAGAAAAGAACTAGTTGAGAAAACTGAAAAGAAAGATAAAGATACTTCAAATAGAGGCTTAGGCATTTTTGACTTTTCAAGATCAATCGGCTATGGTACGAAAGTGGAGATGAGAATAGAGTTAGGAGTTTTTGGCTTTGGCAGAAAAAGAGAAGAAGAACACTAAATTGCCAAAAATAGGAGGAGAGAAAAAAAAACTATGCTCTTCGAAAAATAATGAAAATTTGGCACACCCTTAGCCATATCTAGCCGATTTCCCTCCTTACACTCAGTGTCCCACATTCGGCCACCTCTTCCACCTCTATCCTATCCCACATTTTCCTCTTATCCTCATCTTCCTATCTTCTGATTCAATCCACACTCACTCCTGCAGAGTCCCAGCCGAAACCACCTCTCCACTCCTCAGGTGCATATTATAAAAAAAAAAACACTCCTTTTGCTTAACATAGGATTCGAACCTGCTCCCTCCAAACCCCCTTATGGCATCACTTACTTATACCCTTAGTGGCGCCTCCTTGCCACTTTACCAATTAAATTCTTGTGCTAATTTCCCCACTCAAGTACCCTTAAGGTCCACTTCACCTAGTTCTCCCTTGTAGTGTCTGAAAACAAAATTTCTACCAAGGCTCAGGCTTAACCTCAAGCCTTCCCGAAAGCTCTAAACACACCAGACACACACACACAGCATGGCATACACACACAACACATCACAAATGCAGAGGCCCCAATCTAGGATGTTACAGTTCTACCCCATTAAAAGAATTTCGTCCTCAAAATTACCTGGTCAAAAGGGGTGAGGGTATTGCTATCGTATAACATCCTCTGGCTCTCATGTAGCTTCCTCTAACCGTGATTCTGCCATAGAACCTTAACCAAAGGAATCGATTTCCTTTGTAAAACTTTAACATCTCGCTCCAAGATCTGAACTGGTTCTTCATCAAAATATAAATCAGGCTTTACTTCGAGTTCCTCTAACGGTATTACATGAGATGGGTTTGAACGGTAACGTCACAACATTGATATATAGAACACATCATGAATCTTCTTAGCTCCGTAGGTAGCTCAAGCTGGTAAGCAACTGGTCCTACACGCTTCAACACCCGATAAGGCCCGATGAAACTAGGGCTTAGCTTACCGTTCTGTACCTTCAAGAAAACCTGATCACCCACTGCAAATTCTATGTCCCTTCACTTCAGGTCAACGTAGGACTTCTGCCTGTCCGACGCTTCCTTCAACCTACCCCGGATCAACTCAACTTTAGTCTCCGTTTCCAATACTAGTTTTGGACCCAATAACTGCCGTTCACCCAATTTCGTCCAACATGTAGGAGTACGACACTTTCGCCCGTATAATGCCTCATATGGTGCCATCCAAATCGCCGGATCGGTAGTCATTATTATATGCGAATTCTGCAAATGGTAGGAATTCCTCCTAGCTACCTTTGAAATCGATAATGCAACCTCTCAACATGTCTTCCAAAATTTGTATCAACCTTTTTGACTGTCCGTCCGTCTGTGGATGAAACGCCGTACTAAAATCTAACTTTTACCCAATGCTTGATGCAATGCCCTCAAAAATCTTAACGTAAACCTAGGATCTCTGTCCGAGATGATGGACACAGGTACTCCATGCAACCTCACAATCTCCGCTATATACAACTTAGCCAACCTTTGTAGAGAGTAATCAACCCGACTAGGTATAAAATGAGCGGACTTCGTCAATCGATCTACGACTACCCATATCGAATCCTTCTTAGTAGGCTTAAGGGGTAGCCTACTAACAAAATCCATAGTGATTCTCTCCCATTTCCATTGCGAAATCTTCATTGGCTGCAATAACCTCAAGGCAACTGATGCTCTACCTTTACCTGCTGACATGTTAAACATTTACCCACAAATGTGGTTACCTCCCACTTCAGACCTGGCCACCATAATTGTTCTCGTAAAACCCGATACATTTTACTTCCTCCGGATGCATAGCATATGGGCTACTATGCACTTCCTGAAGGATCATCCACCTCAATTCCACGTCCCTCGGTACATAAACCTTCTTTCAAAAACACAAAACCCCATCATCATTCAAATTATAGTCCCCTACTTCACCATGTTGCACTTGAGATAGTCGGGCACTCAAGTCATTATCCTGCAACTGCTTCTCTTTAATTTGAGTTATCCATTTTGGCTTTACCTGAAGCTCAGCTAATAAACTCCCATCCTCATACAAGCTCGGATGAGCAAACATTGCTCTCAGATTCGGGATTACCTTCAACTTAGCATATCCGCCACCACGTTAGCGTTACTCGGATGGTATTCAATCAAACAATCGTAATCCTTTAGTAGCTCGATCCACCTCCTCTGCCTCAAGTTCAACTCCTTCTGGGTGAGGAGATATTTCAAGCTCTTATGATCTGTATAAATGATGGACTTCTCTCCATAGATAGTGTCTCCAAATTTTTAAAGCAAAAGCCACCACCGTCAACTCTAAATTGTGGGTAGGATAATTTAGCTCATGAGTTCTTAACTATCAAGGCTCATAAGCAACCACTCTTCCACCTTGCATCATCACACATCCTAACCCAAAGGTGTGATGCATCACAATAAACCACTTAACTCCTTTCCACCTCCTGGTTGAATCAAAATCGAGCTTAGTCAACACCTTCTTGCTTTTCAAAGCTTTCTGCTTGTCACCCCACACAAAAAGTACTCCTTCCTCAATAACTTGGTTAAAGGTGTCAGAATCAAGGAGAATCCTCAACGAACCTCCTATAATAACCAACAAGACCCAGGAAACTCTAAATTTTCATCATCGACCTGGGTGATTTCCAATCCATGATAGCTTCAACCTTCTGGGGATCAACTCTGACCCCTCCTGCCGACACAACGTGTCTTAGAAAAGTAACTTTACTTAACTAAAATTCACACTTACTGAATTTTACGTACAATTGTTTCTCCCTCAAGATTTGTAGTACCTCTCGCAGATACGAATCATGCTCCTCCTCTAACCTTGAATATACCAGGATATCATCTATAAATACTACCACGAATCGGTCCAAATAGGGTTGGAACACCCGGTTCATCATATCCATAAACGCCGCTGGTGCGTTGGTCAACCCAAACGACATTACCAAGAATTCATAATGACCATAACTGGTCCTAAAAGCTATTTTATGAATATCCGATTCTTTAACCTTAAACTGATGGTATCCTGATCTCAAATCTATCTTTGAGAACACTGATGCCCCTTTCAGTTGATCAAACAAGTCATCAATCCTTGGCAACAGATACTTGTTCTTGATAGTCAACTTGTTCAGCTGACGGTAGTCAATGCACATACGCATTGATCCATCCCTCTTCTTGACAAATAGCACCGGCGCTCCCCAAGGCGATACACTTGGTCGGATGAAACCCCGATCCAACAATTCCTAAATCTGGGCTTTCAGTTCCATCAACTCCTTCGACGCCATTCGGTATGGTGCAATGGATACTGGTGCTGTTCCCGAAAGAAGATCAATTCCAAATTCCACCTCACGATCCGAAGGTAGTCCGAAAAGTTCTTCTGAGAAAATGTCAGAAAACTCCCTCACCTTTCTAACACTCCCCACAGTTGAATCTTGCACCTCCAAAGCACAAACAAAGGCTACGAACGCCCTACACCATTTTCTCATCATTCTTTCAGCCTTTAGAGTGGATACTACATTAGACAAGTAGTTCATCTGTTCACTTATCACCACTACCTTATCCTCCTGACTAGTCTTGAGTACCATACGCTTGGCTACACAATCTATATTCGCTTGATATTTCACTAACCAGTCCATACCCAAGATTAGATGGAACTCCCCAAAAGGCAATTCCATTAAATCCACCGAAAAAACTACCCCTTGCACTTTTAGAGGTACATCCCTATACAATCTGTTCACCACTACCGACTGACCTAGTGGGCTAATTGCAGTAATCTCCCTAGAAATAATCTCAAAGTCTATACTTAAAGTTCCAGACTATACTAGCAACATAAGAGTGCGTCGATCCAATGTCAATTAATGCAGAAAAAGGCAAACCAAAAATTAGGAATGTATCGGTTATGACATCCGATGCATCCCCCTCTTCTCGACGTCTTGCTGCATAGACCAACCCTGACTATCTTGCTTCGGTGTTCCCTGTACCTCAGCCATATGTTCCACGGTCCCACCATAACCATCACCCCCTCTGGCTGGACCGCGACCTCTCTGCGAGCTAGGACCTCCTCTACCAGTGAGTGTTAGTCCGTCCCATCGCCCTACACCACCCGATCCTGTGGATGGTCCCTAATCGATGATCCGAGGACCCACACCTAAAACATTTCGTCACCTAACCAACATTCGCCAATGAAATTTATTACACCTACCACACCTCCGAGGTCAACCATTACCCCGATCTCACACCGACTCAAATTTCCCATCCATCTTAGGTCTTTTAAAATGCCCTTTGATCTCGACAAGCCAACATTCCTCTTATTCCTATCCCTGCCTCTATCATTATTTCGCTTTTCGATTTGCTTAACTTCCTTGGCTATCTTAGCCTTTTCCACTAAAGCTGCAAATTTACGCTCTCGTTGTGGAGCTATCAACACCGCAGATCATCCCTCAGGCCATCCTCAAATCGAGCACAACGCTCATGTTCCGTGGCCACTATCCCTCGTGCGTAACGACTCAAACGTAGGAATTTCGATTCATATACAGCTACCGATCTATTTCCTAGATTAGATTCAGAAACGCCATACGCTGCGCATCCACATAACTCAATGTGATGTACTTACCCTAGAATGCCATCTTGCAGAACTCCCAAGTAATGCGGCCAGCCACCGCACCATCCCTGACCGTAAGCCACCATTGGTACACCTTATCCCGGAGAAGAGACACCACTCCCTTCAACTTCTCCTCTTCCGTGAAGTCGAGATCATCCATTATACGCTCCACTGCTTCCATCCAGTACTCAGTTGTACTAGGAGCTACACCAAAATTCCCTAAACACTTCTGCCCTATTGGCTCTAAGTCGCTCCAGCACAGATTTCTGAGCTCTCGTACCCATGCTTGCTCATGTCCTGATACTCTGCCTCCACAGCTGGGGCATTGGTACCTCATGTCCTGACTCATGACCGGACCCTACCGGTTCTGACACAGCAATCCTGCCTCTACCTCGGCCACGCACACCACGCCCACTAGTGCTTATTTCTACGTTCACGATTTATCTAATAAAAAATTTTATGGATCAATAATTTCTTCCACTGATTAATGACGAACAATCTTATGGAAAGTAGTTTCAATAGTAGTTCTTTTGAATTCGAAATCATGTCAATAAGGTTCAGTCTCAAGTCTATATCTCCTAGTTCTAGAAACCACATATATTTAACATCCGTATGCATCCCAAACAGAGTATCACATAAATGTATTAAACACAAATGTAACATCCATAAACTCACCTTCGTCACACAAGGGTGTTTTCGTCATTTCACTACCTAGGGGTACTTTCGTAATTCTACCTTACAGGGGTATTTTTATATTTTCGCAAGATAGGGTGTCTTGGTGATTTTACAAAATAGGGGTATTTTGATAGTTTTGCAAACCAAGGGTATTTCGGTAATTTTTTTACAAACCTAGGGTATTCTGGGTAATTTACAGAACTAGCGGTATAAGTAATTTTATAAAGATCGTATTGGGTCCTCATGGTTTTAGTTATGAACTTTGGCCTTAACAAGTCCTTGCGCTAAAGTGAAAAACACTAAGCACCGTGTAGGATTGTAGTGAAGAGGAGGTGGTCCACTAGGATCGCTTAAATACCAAGCTCTCCGTAGATCCAATCCTAGACATGCGTATGCCCGTTGCCACTCTCCAACCCAATAACTTGTTCATGGACATGTTTAATCAGAGAAGTTAAGTTTTATGGAATTTAAGAGTTAGAATACTTACCTGGATGGATCAAGTGCCGCCAGACTTGAAGGTCATATCTCCCCAAAGCCTTTTTCTTAAATTTACATCAATCTATAAAACACTACTGGACCCATTTCACAAGCTGAGTTTTGAAATTAGGCTCTGATACCAAAAATGTAACACCCTAAACCCAACCCATACAATACGATCGAATTCGGTATGTTATAGGGTGAAGTAAAATCAGTCTAGTTAAATTTAGGGAAAAAAAACCTAGAGATTTTAGAAAACTTTTCAATTATTACTTAGTCTTGAAAACATTGAAGTATATTATAATGAAACTCTCAATTTGTGAAACCGGTCGTTCTTTATTTAAGTTGATTCTTGGAAAGAAAAAGATTCGTTTATGTTACCTTATATTTAAGAGAAAACTCTACTTTCACTTTATAATTAAATTGCCATAGTGTCGGATGTGATATAAACAGTAACTAATAAAAATCAAAGTTTAGCTTTGAGAGGCCTTATTACATAACAAAAGTCCCAAGTTAAAATAAAATTATAGTAATGTCGAAACTATAATGGAAAGAAAATGAGATTATGGCCTCCACGAGCCCGCCACGGATCCACATCCACAAGCTACTGCTCACATGAAAAGTTAAAGAAAGGGGGTGAGTCACCAAGACTCAGTGAGTAAATTTTCCTACATTATACATACGGCATGTAGCCCACAGTCACACATTGGCCTTAGCCTACATATCAACATACAACATATGAATGCAATTAGCCCAACCCAAACCTAGTTTTCCATCCTCTACACACCAACCCGTACCAGCCGATCACACCGTGGGGATTTCTACAATCAACCCTCCATCCGCTACACTCTATTTCTATAGTCATGCTGCTAATTATACACGATCACTAAGTGACCAAATAATTCAACGTGACACAGCCACGGATCACTAAGTGACCAAATAATATATATATATCGTGGCAAAGCCAGCAATCACAATGTGACCAAAAGTAATGTATGAATATATATATATCGTGGCAAAGCCACCGATCACTATGTGACCAATTAATCATGCACTTCCCCTTCATATCAAACCCATACCCCATGATCTACATACAAATCCTAACAAATGCAACATGCTATTCATAACATATCATTTTGCCATACATACATTCGATTATGCAAAGAAACAATACGATCACGTACCTGGCAATCCTAGCCTTACCCCTAAGGGCATCACGACTGTCTACACAGCCCTTTTTCTGGCTTTTCAGTCCATACAAATGTTAGTACAAATAAAGTATAGTGTGTGAAGGTTTACACACCTGGTAACACATAAAACGACACTCTCTATATTGACCCTATCCCTAGCCGTCACAACTGCTATCTGCCTACTATTCTGTTTAGAAGTCGGCCCACAACCCGGTAGCCAATCTCGAACAGTAGACACCGCACGCTTCTTGAACTTTGGTGCTGGAACTACAGATCCAACCCCCTCCTTTGCCTGATTGGTGTTAGATTCCATCAAAGATCTTATCAGATGCTACTATTAGAAATCATAGTTGTCAAACCTCAAAGTAGGGTTATGGTACCAAGTATGACAGTGAACTTAACTACCATCCAAAGAGAACCCTTACCTTGAAATCTTGAAAGAAGTAATACATTTGAAGGTTAACAATCTCTAGCTTAGAAACCTAGGCGATTAGATCTCTTTCAAATCCCGGAATACCGCCCAAAAAGAACACGAGATCAGTGAGAAAGATCAATTTAATGATGGCCTTAACAACCAACTAGCCATCTCACTTTGGCCTCCGAAATCCGAAAGAGATTATAAACATTAACAAAAGTCGACACTTACCTCAACAGAAGATTCGATTAACACCTAGGAGAATTCGGTACTGGCCCAATAGTGAACAGGATTCGACAATGATTAAGGTAGAAAATAACTGGTTGAGAAAGCCAAAAAGAAAGATAAAGATACTTCAAATAGAGGCTTAGGTATTTTCGGCTTTTCAAGATCAATCGGCTATGGTACGAAAGTGGAGATGAGAATAGAGTTAAGAGTTTTTGGCTTTGGCAGAAAAAGAGACGAAGAACCTTCAATTGCTAAAAATAGGAGGAGAGAAAAAAAACTATGCTCTTCAAAAACAATGAAAATTCAACACACCCTTAGCCACTTCTAGCCGATTTCCCTCCTTGCACTCAGTGTCCCACATTCGGCCACCTCTTCCACCTTTATCCTATTCGACATTTTCCTCTTATCCTCATCTTCCTATCTTCTGACTCAATCCACACTCACTCCTGCAAAGTCCCAGTCCAAACCACCTCTCCACTCCTCAGGCGCATATTATAAAAAAAAAACACTTCTTTTGCTTAACATGAGATTCGAACCTGCTCCCTACAAACCCCCTTAGTGGCACCTCCTTGCCACTTTACTAATTAAATTCTTGTGTTAATTTCCCCACTCAAGTACCCTTAAGGCCCATTTCACCTAGTTTTCCCTTGCAGTACCTGAAAACAAAATTTCTACCAAGGCTCAGGCTTAACCTCAAGCCCTCTCGAAAGCTCTAAACACACCAGACACCCACACACGGCATGGTATACACACACAACACAATAAAAATGTAGAGGCCCCAATCTAGGATGTTACAGAAATCTCACTAGATGTACACTCAACAATAATCCCCAAGTTTTTAGAGACAAAACTAGTTGTATAGAAGTGTGTAGAACCTATGTCTATCAAAGCAATAAATGGGGCATCAAAAATAAAAAACGTACCCGTGATCACATCAGGGGCATCTCTGTCATTTTGGCGTGGAGTAGCATAAACTATTGCACACTACCTCACCTTAGTCTGATTAGCACCTCTACCCACTACCCCTAGGTGGCTGTAGTACTTCCCTCTGAGGCTAAACAAAACCCGAACCCAGAGGTTGCATCTGATTAGAACACTATTGACACTCTCTAATATGATACTCCAATGACCTACAATGCAAACAAGCCCCTAATCTCCTCTAACACTCGCCCCGATGGCACCTACCACAATCACTGCATGGCTAAACCCCAGTAGGAGCAACTAAAACTCTCACTCAAGAAGGCCTATCAGGTCTAGATCGTTTCTTAGGCCTCTGAACATAACTAGAGGGCTTTAGATCCCTCGTATCATTGTCTCTCTCTCGGTCTCTATTCTAACGCTCAACACGCTTAACCTCTTCAGCTGATATTCGCATTATCTACTATAACAAAAAATTCTCGCTCCCTTTGCGGAGCTATAAATACCTTTAAATTGTCCCTCAAGCCATTCTCAAAGCGTATACATTTTTCATACTCGGATGCCACTATGCCTCGAGCGTAGTGGCTCAGTTCAGAAATTCAACCTTATACTCGATCATAGTCTTATAACATTGCATAAGATTCATGAACTCAAGCCTACGAGCATCAACATAACTCGCGCCCACATACTTTCCCTGAAAGGCAGTTTTGAAATAGTCTCAATTTAGATGATCCAGTTGAGCACCCTCATCAACTGATAACCACCACTGATATGCCTCATCGTGAAGCAAAGATACTGTACCCTTCAGTTTCTACTCAAGAGTGCAGTCGATGTCATCTATTATCCTCTCAGTGGCCTCCAACCAATACTCGGCCATGATAGGGGCGACTCTTGTGACGCCCCTAAACAGCTCACCCACGGCCCCCAAATCCAAAATGGGTCCAGGGACCCTCTCCAACACTCTGAACATAGCTTGGGATAATGCGTTGTCCCCAGTCGATCGACTTTAAAACCCGATCTTGGCAGAAGGTGTAGTTAGAGTCTCGCTCGTATCCAAATTCAACATACTACCCAGAGAGGAAGACTCAGCTTGAGTCCCCTTACGGTGCCCGCCGCGCCCCTAAGTACCTCGACCATGTATTTCACGTGCGCTCATCGTAGTTTCAGTTTTATCCACATTATAAAATTTTATGCATCAGTTTTAGTTTTTATTGGTAGATGTTTTATGCTTCAAATATCATAAGTTCAGAAATATTTTAGAAGTTTTAGTCTCTTAACTAACTCATCACAGCTTTAGAGAATTCTATCTACAATATTTTTTAAGTCTAGAAGTACTTATAGGATCGACGCTGGAGACTCGGTGAACCACATAATTATCTCGAAAAGGAACAATCATTGTTTAAAGAAAATAGTTTTTTTACAAATAAAACTTTCAAACTCAAAATTCATAGCCCGAGTTTTATAACCTGGCTCTGATACCACCAAATGTAACACCCCAAACTTGGTCTAGACATTATGATCGAATCTGGGAGTGTTACGAAGAAGGATTTTAAATCACATCTTTTAAGTTAAAATGTATCGTGTTATTAGTTTACCAAACGTAGTATTAATATCCAGAAAACTTGTGCTTATAATCTTATTTGAAACCGTTGTAAGTTATCAAGAATTTGCAGTGGTAAGTTTGAAAATTGATTTATTCGAAAACCAAGCTCATGTTTCCAAATCCAAATCCAAAAGTTAAATCCATACAATCTAGAGAGTCCTAAAAATTACAAACTCTTAAGAAAAAACCAAAGTTTAAAATGAAACCATTATTACTAATTAAAATAGTTTTCCGACAAATGGTCACCACTAAGCCTCCGTTGCACCGACCTGCCTATGCCTGAGGTTTAGCTGAACATAACAGATAAACAGAATATACATAGAGATAATCATGAAAATATATACAAAATTCTCATATGCAGAACATATACATATACAGACTTAAGTCCTCAACAGAAACAAATGCCAGAATCAGATAGTCAGATAAGATATACAGAATCCTACCCCCATCCCCTACACACCATCTCCGACCATCCCTTCACACCATATGGAGTATAAAACACCCACCCAACTCTACACATGATATAGTGTCTATACGACACATAAAATAATAATATGCAGCCAAGCTGCTAGAATATATTCGAAAGGTCGCCGTACAAATCACTTCCTCCACATATACAAATCCCAACCCAAATACAAATACAGAATACAGATCACAAATATAGTATAATTAACATCTCTTGGATGCTCATATACAGATATCATACTTGCTTATACAATCAATCAGACATACATATCAATTTCAACTCAAACCAGTCTATCAGAATAACATATCTTATACAATAAGGTTTGGTTAGTCCTTATCGACCCTACGAAAGGCCCATAGTTGATTGGAACAACACGTGTGACCTTAGAGAAAATTTCAAAATTTTGGGCCCACATGCCCGTGTGGGCCCAAATGCCCGTGTGGCCCACACACCCAAATTGGCCTTGCCTGTAGCCCACATGGCCATACTCTTGCCATCACATGGTCAGCACACGCCCATATGGTGTCAATAGGCCACTTTTTCGACTTTCACCGAACATTATTTTCTCATGTTTTCGTTACACACCTAATTCATTTTTAATGAGAAGGCAATCCCAAGACGTCCGCAACCTAAAAAAAGAATACCAAACATTGATTTAGCTGCTAATTTACGAATTCATCAATAATAATCTGAAAATAACTCGACTTACCGTCGACGAAAACCACCGCTAACTCTGTTTAAGCAAATGGAGTGGAACTCATTGCTCACAGCCTTTTCCTACACAACAAGTTCGCAAAAAACAAATTCCCTACAACACCATTACTCCACTACAACGAGACTGAATTAAAATAGCTTACCAAAACCATTATCTAAAGATAAAAGTAACCACTCTTACCCAACTCGCACGGAGAACACCAAAATTCGTAGTGCAACGCGAAGAACAGAAAAAGTGTGAACAGACTTGAAGGGAACAAAAGAAAAAGAGAAGAAAGAAGTAAAGGACAGACAAGAGATAGAAGAAAAAAATAGAGAAAAGGCAAAAATTGACGTCAGATTTTTGGGAAGAGAGAGAAAAAATTTAAAAATAAAATAAAATAAAAAACCAATTTGATTAATATCCCAACTCCCCACGAACAACTACATACCATAATATCCTCCCCACTAGCCACATCCAACTACTTCAGACTCCCAACTCCACCAAACCTCTAACAAACAACTAGAATAAAAATTAACACCCTCGCTCGCGTAAGGATTCAAACACAAGTCCTCTGGCAAGCTAACTCATTACCACTCAAACCAGCAGGCTCATTCTGATATGATTTTACAAACAATATTACATAAGCCCACCCTACAGGGACAAGGTTTGGATAAAAATCAATAGAATTTGCCAAAAGTGGGACTTGAACCCCAAACCCAAAACACACAGTCAAAACACTTAGCCACTGTAACGCCCTAAATTTTTTGGCCTAGTAGAATTGGGCCTATTGGGCCTTAGCCATGGGAGCATTTAAAATTTTTGAGAACAAGAGAACGACACTATTGCAAGTTGGACCTATTAGATGAGTGATTTTGGAAGGTTAGGGGGCTTCCATGAAGTCTCAGGTTCAGACCTGGGCTTTAGGAAAAAAATTAGTTTTAGGTGAATAAAACCTTGGGAGTAAGTATGAAGGCTTTAAGAATAAAATGTGGGGAAAAATGACACAAGAAATATGGTTTTGAAAAATACTTCCATGTGACACGCCAGATTCGGGCCTAACTCTTAGGCCGAGTTTGGGGTGTTACATTTAATGGTATCAGAGCCTGGGTTGCAAAACTCAGCTGTGGGTTGGGTTTTTAAAATTGAATTTTTGAAAGTGTTGTTTCAAAAAGGCTTGAAAAGATTTGAAGTTCTGAAATGTTGTATTGACCATTTTTTGAAAGTGTGGTACATCGAGTCTCCGGCGCCGAATCTGTAAGTTTTCTGAATACTATTGTCTGTTTAGAAATTTAAATATAGCGAGTTAGAAATACGGTGGTTTCTTTAGATGTTGGACTATATTTTTGGTATTTATTCTCTGTGTGTTTGAAATGTTGGATGTGATGTTCTGGATATAGAAATTGTAACCTATCTACTATGATAGGTGGATGTTTTGGTTGTGTGCTAAAGATGTTTGGATCAGAGTATGCAACGGTATTGTAATGGGGTAGTTGTTACACGACTACTCTCTTAGTTGGAAATTTTGGGGACGAAATTTCTTTAAGGGGGTAGAATTGTAACGCCTCAATTAATGGGCCTAGTAGAATTGGGCCTATTGGGCCTTGGCCATGGGAGCGTTTAAAATTTTTGAGAACAAGAGAACGGCACTAATGCAAGTTGAACCTATTAGGTGAGTGATTTTGGAAGGTTAGGGGGCTTCCATGAAGTTCCGGGTTCAAACCTTGGCTTTAGGAAAAATTTTGGTTTTAGGTGAATAAAACCCTGGGAGTAAGTATAAAGGCTTTAAAAATAAAATGTGGGGAAAAAATGACACAAGAAATATGGTTTTGAAAAACATTTACATGTGACACGCCAGATTCGGGCATAACTCTTAGGCCGGGTTTGGGCTGTTACAACCACTGAAGCAGATACATATTTATGTCAGAATTCACAGAAACAAAGAAATTTAGGGCGTTACATTGCCCTTGTGGTCCTAAGTCACAAACAGTGAGTTACATGGCGTAGACACATGCCCATGTCCTTTGCCCGTGTGAACCCTACACTAACATGGCCACACATGGCCTGGACACACACCATGTACTTTGCCCGTGTAGCTCTAAATTGATGAACAGTGAGTTACACGGCCACTCATATGGCTTGGCACATAGCTGTGTGACGTCGATAGCCACATTTTTCAATGACCAAAATTCACGAAATTTAAGGTTTCAGCATGCACTTGGTCTCGTTTGATGAAAAAAATAAAGAGACTACCCAGAACCTAATTAACCATTCAACAATCAATCAATTGACTAAAATGACTGGATAATGCAACCGTTAATATTCAATCAATTATGTCGAATTAATCGACAGCAAGAAATTTTCAACAATGAATGCTTTTCGACGATCAGCTGAACTAATTCATAACAGACACGAAGGATTACCCTCCTCCAAAATCATGCCTAAAGACAAGATTAACAACTAATTAACAGAAGTCAGAGAAATCCCAATTCAATTACGTCAACGGGAACTAACAACTTCGCAGAACTTACACAAAAATATTCTACCAATGCTTTGAATCACTTAAAACTCTTAATACTTTGACAATCACTTATCAAATGCAATAAAAGAACTCACTTGAAAAAGGAAAAAGAAAAAATTAAAAATGATGAAAAATAAAGAAAATGGGAGAAAAACAAAAGAAGAAGGGAAAGAAGAAATTGACGTTAAAAAATATTTATTAACTAACCACCATCCTCATACCAGTATTTAGTAAAAATTTTCTAATGCATACAATGGGATTCAAACTCGGAACTAGACAAAATACAAAAAATGCTTAAACAGTGAACTAGCAGGCTCATTCTTAACACAAATTTACACAGAATTGCACTTAACTAAATAAAACATGGATAAGGGTTGTTTTAACAATAACAAAAATTTTAAGGAAGCAATTCAAACTCCAGACCTTAAACACAAAAGCAAAGCACAAAACCAGAGATACAAAAATCTAATTACTACAGATTCTCACAATTAAATTCTCAAAATTTTGGGGCGTTACAAGTAATTTCATTAAAAAAAATATGTTTTATTATATGAATCAAATAAGATATTTTCTAACAAAATTTTAAAAAAATTTCATTCAATCTATTCGTATGTCATCGAAAAAGGAATTAGGGGAAGCAGTTAAATATAAGGCTGATTGAATGACTTCGCTAGTTAAAACCCAAAAATGTCTAAGAATGAAAACATTACAAAAAAGAAGAGGAAGGGAATTATACCTTAAGTGGTGTCTTCTTGCCACTCCACCACACCTTTTCTTATGCCAACAAACATAAGAGATTATTCTTAAGACCCGCTTCACCCAGCTCTCCCCTAAAGAACCTAAAAACAAAATTTACACCAAGGCTCAAGCTTGACCCCGAGCCTTCCCAGGACCTCCAAACATACCAAATTAACAAACAGAACATGCCAAACACACAGTAACATAAAAAAGCAGAGCCGCTAATTCTAGGATGTTACACAGAGCCTCATAAGGCACCATCTGAATGCTCGACTGAAAACTGATATTGTAGGCAAACTTGGCTAGCGGCAGATAGTCTTACAAACTCCCTTAAAAAATCTATCACACAACTCTGAAGCATATCGTCCAGTATCTAAATCACCCTCTCAGATTGACCATCTATCTGAGGATGGAATGCAATACTGAAGTCCAACCTTGACCCTAGAGCCCAGAGCAATTTTTTTAGAACCGAGAAGTGAAGCAAGGATCTCTATCAGAAATGATTGAGACAGGAATCCCATTCAGTCTTACTATCTCAGAGATGTACAACCTCGCTAGCTTCTACAGAAAGTAATCAATTCAATCAGAATGAAGATCGAGACAAAATCCTTCTTTGTGGGTGTCAAGGGCAACCCATTAACGAAATCCATAGTCACTCGTTCCCACTTCCATAATGGAATATTAACTGGCTACAATAAACCCAAAGGCAACTGGTGCTTAGCCTTAACTTACTGGCATGTCAAACATCTAGCCACGAAGTTAGTAACCTCACGCTTTAAACCCGGCCACTAGTACAACTCATGGAGGTTACAATACATCTTATTACCGCCAGGATGCATAGCATAAGGGCTACTATGCGCCTCCTTCAAAATAGACTGCCTCAGATTAGAATCATTTGGCATACATATCCATACTCAAAAACACAAAACACCATCACTATTCATCCCAAAGTCTGCAATAATACCACTCTCAACCTGACGGAATCGAACACCCAGAGTCTCATCCACTAATTGTATATCTCAAATCTGCTCAATCCAAGTTGGCTTAACCTATAGCTCGGCTAATAAACTCCCATCATCAAGTAGACAAAAGTGAGAACATCGACCTCAATTCAAACATCGCCCTACAACTTAGAGCATCAGCCACCACATTGGCCTTACCTAGATGATACTCTATCGTGCAGTCGTAATCCTTGAGTAGTTTAATCCATCTACGCTGTCTAAGGTTCAAATCCTTCTAAGTAATGAGATACTTGATACTCTTGTAACCAGTGTAGATGATACACCTCCCACTGTACAGATAATGTCCTTAGATTTTTAACGTAAAGACCACTGAAGCCAACTCAAGATCATGTGTCGGATAGTTCCTGATAAATTGAAATAGTAATATATTTTAATCCCACATTTAGCATGTTTTTGGATGATTTTTCCTTTAATTATGGAAATAGGTGCTCCTAATCCTTTGTTTTCATGTTTTATACTCAATAGAGCACTGAAGGATGAAAAGAACGAGAAATAGGCCAAAAATAGAGAAAATAGGCCAAAGCATGAAATCCATACGGCATGGGCCCAAGACCACACAGCCGTGCCTCGTAAAAAAAGTTGACCACGGCCTAGACCCCGAAATACATGGCCGTGCCTCATCAACAGGATCGACCACGGCCTGGCTACGATTTATACGGGCGTGTGCCATGGACATGTCTTTGCCGCAGGAAATAAGAATTCTATTCGGATTAGGGTACTTAGGGGCAAAGAAACATATTTCGAAAGCCTATATAAAGACCATAGAGGCCAACCTGTAGGGGGCATTTAGCTAGGCCAAAGAGCCAAGTCAGAGAGTTAAATTCAGGGATTTACTGAAGAAAGCTAGTTGATCCATCTCAAGAAGCCAGAATCATACTCAAAATGGAGGAACTCTCCTTCAATTCCTTCAGGGGGTTTTAGGGTTTTCTTATATTTTGTTTTATCTTTTCTTATGAGATGTTTTCTTTTACAATTATGAACTAAACCCTCAAATACTTGAAGGGGATGAAACCTAAGACAGATCTTGTTATTGTTATCTAAACTGAATGATAAATATTTGATTTGTTCTTAACTATGTGTTCTTAATTCTTGTTTTGGTATTTTTGGGATATTGATTCAAGTGTGATGTGCTTAGGAAGAGGTGGAAGAGACCTTGTCTAAGAGTAGATCAAGCATAGTTAAGCAGAGTTGCTTGCGCGCCTAGAGATAGGGTGACGAAAATCTATCGGATTAGGGTCAGACCTAATATGGGAGTCCATAGATCGAATTAATGCAATTCTAGGGTTTTTAATTAGAAAGAGATTTCAATTAATCAACCTAGGGTTAGATGTTGGTAGCCTTGAATAGAGGGATTAAAATAAATTAGGGAATCCTACGGATCAAGTCAAATGAATAAATCATCCGATTCAGAGTTAGATAACAAGTGAAGTCTAGGTGAATTCTTCCTCAGGTATTGTCCAAATCAATCGGTTTCCTCTCAAGTCTTTTCCCTAATTTCTTCTTTGTCTTAACACCTTTAGCTTAGTTAAATAGTTAAATTTAGATTAGATAAAAATCCACTTAATTCTTAGGCTAAATAATAGAAAGAAAGTTAATATTAGTACTTTTGGTTCCTTTGGGTTCGATAATCCGGTCTTGCCGCTAACTAGACTACTGTTCATAGGTGCACTTGCCTCCATCGTTGTCTTAGTTAGTTTCTAGGTTCGATCATTCTTTTTATAAATTTTTAAGACTCGACAGACACGATCAAGTTTTTGGCGTCGTTGCTGGGGAGCTAAAATATTAAGAACGCTCAATTTTAATTACTTTAGCCATATTATATTTTATTATTTTTTCAATTAAATTTTATTTTTATTTTTTTAAATTTCTTTCTTCTTCTCTTTTCCTAGCAGGTACCTCTAGTTTATGACTAGAAGGAACCCGACAGGACCACTAGTTTACGACAGTGATATTGAAGGAACCGCACGCAGAAATCGTAGAGAAGTAAGGCAAGGCTTAAATTACATACAAGGAGAGCAAGAGGACGAAACCAATACCACTGAAAGGATGGCTGAGAATAATCCGTCGCATCAAGATATGGCCGATCATCATGCTTTTCGAACTATGTATGATTATGCTAAACCTAATTTAACAAGAGCTGAATCGAGTATTGTTAGGCCTGCTATACCTGCTAATAATTTTGAATTAAAACCTAACACTATCCAATTGATTCAACAGTTTGTTCAATTTGATGGTTTGCAGGACGAAGACCCAAATACTCATTTAGCTAATTTTTTAGAATTCTATGATACCTTCAAAATAAATGGCGTTTCTAATGATGTCATTCATCTTCGGTTATTCCCTTTTCTTTGAGAAATAAAGCCAAACAATGGTTACATTCTCTTCCACGAGGATCAATAACTACATGGGACCAAATGACAGCAAAAAAATATTTTCCACCGGGCAAAATGGCCAAATTAAGAAATGATATCTCTTCTTTTGTGCAGATGGATTTAGAAACATTATACGATGCATGGGAGAGATACAAGGATCTGTTGAGAAAATGCCCACACCATGGTTTACCTTTGTGGTTACAAGTCCAAACTTTTTACAACGGTGTGAACCCCTCAACTCGGCAGTTAATTGACTCTACAGTCGGCGGACCCCTTAATAACAAAACTCCTGAAGCGGCTTATGAATTCATAGAGGAGATGTCACTGGATAACTATCAGTGGCAAGTTACAAGGACAAAGCCAACTAAAGCAGCCGAAGTTTTCAATCTCAACACAGTCACCATGCTATCAAGTCACCACGCAGTTACAAGGTACATTTAGTTATGCAGTTCAATACGAACGGAGGATGGATGAACAATACAGAATATCCATCTTACAATCTGAGTATTGGGACCGAGCAAGTTTACTATATAAACAAAAAATTCAGACATCAAAATAACCCTTATAGTAGAGCTTATAATCCAGACTGAAGATACCACCACAATCAAGGACAATAGCCCTACTCACAGGAAAGGAGACCAAACTTTGAAGAGACACAAGCAAAATTTATAGAATTATCAGAAACCCACTTCAAAGATACTGAAACGATATTGACTAATCAACAAGCACTAATACAAGGGCTGAATGATCAAATCAGACAACTAACTAAGTTAGTTTCTATTAGGCAACCAGAAAGTTTAACTAAACGAAAAGAGCATGTGAGGACAGTTACACTAAGGAGTGGAAAAGAATTGGTTGAAACAAAGAAGAAAATACCAAGTGAAACTGATAAGGCAAAGGACAAGGAAGTTGATAATGTAACACTAATACGCGAAGAATGTAAACCATCAATACCATATCCGGCAAAGTTGAAGAAAGACCACCTAGACACACAATACGGTAAATTTCTTAAACTTTTTAAACAATTACACATCAACTAACCTTTTGTTGAAGCTATTTCACAGATGCTGACATACGCAAAATTTTTAAAAGAGCTTCTAACAAATAAAAGAAAGCTAGAAGAAATATCAACAGTAGAGCTTATTGAAGAGTGTTCAGCTATTCTCCAAAACAAACTACCAACCAAATGTAAAGATCCAAGAAGTTTCACTATTCCCTATTTAATTGGTAGTTTAAACATAAAGAAAGCACCAGCCGATCTAGGTGCCAGTATCAATTTAATGCCCTATAAAATGTTCAAGCAACTTGGTCTCGAGAACTTAAACCCACTAGGATGAGTATTCAGTTAGCTGACATATCTGTTAAATATCCTAGGGGAATTATCGAAGATATTCTAGTAAAAGTTGATAAATTTATATTCCCTATTGGTTTTGTTGTGCTTGACATGATGAGAATGTGGAGGTGCCTTTAATTTTGGGATGCCCCTTTCTAGCTACTGCTAGAGCTATTACTAATGTAGGTGATGGTAAACTTGCACTAAAGGTAGGCGACGAAGAAATTATTTTTCAAGTTTACGATGCTATGCGATATTCTAGAGAACAAGATGATTCATGTTATTTTATTGATGCCTTTGATCATTCTATTCAAGATTCTTTGCAGAAAATCATACATACCGACACGTTGGAACTGTGTCTTACTCAAGGTGAGGGGGTAGATGATGATACCTACAAATTAGATTCTAACGCATTTCTCTAGACAAATGAAAGAAGAGGGCATTGAAATTAATGACAAACTAAAACAAAAACCCTCTATTGATGAACCACCCAAATTAAAATTAAAACAATTACCAAAACACTTAGAATATGCATTCCTCGAGGATAATTCTACACTACCAGTGATCATCTCTTCGGAACTAAAACCCAAAGAAAAGGATGAGTTGCTACAGGTACTAAGGGAACATAAAAGGGACATAGCTTGGAAAATTTCTGAAATTAAGGGTATAAGCCCATCATTTTGTACCCACAAAATTCTAATGGAATAGGAGTATAAACCATGCGTGCAACCTCAGAGACGATTGAATCCCAAAATGAAAGAAGTTATTAAAGCTGAGCTAATTAAACTTCTAGATGCTAGAATAATTTATCCTATTTCTGAAAGTGCTTGGGTAAGCCCTGTGCAGGTCGTCCCAAAGAAAGGAGGCATGACTATTGTTGCAAATGAGAAGAATGAATTGATTCCTACAAGAACAGTCACAAGGTGGAGAGTCTAAATTGACTATAGAAAGTTGAACGACGCAACTAGAAAAGATCACTTTCCTCTGCCCTTTATTGACCAGATGCTAGAAAGATTATCCGGGCATATGTACTACTGCTTCCTGGATGGGCTTTCCGGCTACTTTCAAATCTGATCGTTGTATTGTCGAGTATTAAAATTTATATAAATAATGATCGAACCTGGAAACTAACTAAGACAACGATGGAGGTAAGTGCACCTATCGAACAGTAGTATACTTTAGGCAAGACCGGAATGTCGAATCCTAAAGGAACCAAAAGTACTAATACTAACTCTCTTTTTATTATCTAGCCTAAGAATTAAGGGATTTTGTTGTTTCATCTAAATTAACTAACTACTAAACTAAAGACTTCTAAGACAAAGAAGAATGAAATTTGGAAAATAACTTGAGGAAAAACCAATTGATTAAGACGACACCCAAGGAAGAATCAACCTAAACTTCAATTGTTATCTAACGCTGAACCAGACGATTTATTCACTTTACTTGATCCGTAAGATTCCCTAACATATATTAATCCCTCTCTCGAGGCGACTAACGTCTAACCCTAGGTTGATTAATTGAAATCTCTTTCTAATTAAAACCCCTAGAATTACATTAACTCGATCTATGGACTACCATATTAGGTTTCACCCTAATCCAGTAAAATTCTTCACTCTATCTCTTGGCGCGCGATCAACTCCGCTTAATTATGCTAGGTCTACTCTTAGGCTGGGACTTTTGCTCCTCCACCTAAGCACATCATACTTGAATTAATATCCCAGAAATATCAACACAAGAATTTAGGACACATAATTAAGAACAAGTCAAATATTTATCATATAGTTCAACAAACGATAACAAGATTCATCTTAGGTTTCATCCCTCTCAGGTATTTGAGGGTTTAGTTCATAATAATAATAAAGGAATACATCTCAAAAGAAAAGATAAAACAAAACATAAGAAATCCTTAAAATCCCCTGAAGGAATTGAAGGAGAGATCCGCCATCTTAAGTATAATTTCGGCTTCTTGAGATGAATCAACTGGCTATCTTCTAGTAAGTCTCAACAAATCTGCCCTCTTTGGCCTATCTGGACGCCCCTTGACTAAAGCCTTGGGTTCCCCCCTTTTAGGTTATACTTAGGGTGTTTATATAGGCTTCGGAATATGTTTCTTCGCCCCTAAATATCCTAATACAAGTGAAACTTCTCTTTGTCACAACAGGGACACGCCCATGGCGCACGCCCGTGTGAATCAATTTCAAGCCATGGTCAAGTCTGCTGAAGAGACACGCTCATGTGTTTCGGGGTCCAGACCATGTTAGAGTAGATTAGGGAGGCACGGCCGTGTGGTCTTGGGCCTAGGCCATGTCGATTTCTATTTTGACCCAATTTGGTCTGTTTTAGGCCCGTTTCTTATTCTTTTCATCCTCCGGTGCTCTTCGGAGTATAAAACATGAAAACAAAGGATTAAGAGCACCAAATTGCATATTTCAAGACTTAAATCATCCAAAAGTATGCTAAATGTGGGCCTAAAATATGTTACTTTTACGGTTTAACAAATACCCCGCCTTTAAGCTTTTGCTTGTCCTCAAGCAAAATTCTCAACTTGCAATTAAAACGAACTTTTCACAATTCATAATTCTCATCAACAATGTCTCATCATAATTCATAGATAATTCATACATGGATAATTTACTCAAAGACTCTTAAAGATTCAAACAATTCTAAGTCATACATTTGTAGCATGAAAACATAGGTGTCTCACCTTATCTAAATAATTACCTTTAATTCAAAACTGACAAGGATTGACATCCTTGCTAAAGATTCACTCGAAGCACTTGAAGTGTTTAAGGTTCAAGAATAAGCACCCATAAGTCGAACTTGAAAAGTTAATCCTATAGGCTTGCCTGAAAATCAAATCTCCACCACTGTAATATGAGATGATACACAAATCAAAAGGTCTTTAACAGGGTTGTAACTAGGCTTGGGTTAATGGTTTGGATAAAGGCTAAAGTAGAAGGGTTAGAATCGAGATTGAATTGACAAATTACCTAACTAGAAAAATGAACTAATAACCTGAATAATTACATCACATGAAAATTTAAAATACTAATAATACGAGAATTTAAACGTATATGCTCTTAAAACATAGAACTAATAATGAATATACTTCGTGTGTTTTTTTAAGAACAAGTCAAAGGATGAATTTACTAATAAAATAATTAGGCAACCGATCAAATCAAATCTCGATATAAGGGTAGTCAAAAAGAGTGGTGATAATAAATACAAAGGGTTTTGGAGGAATATTAATGGGTAAGTAAATAAAATGGATTGTTAGGATCAACGGGGTTCACTAGGGGTTAATTGTGGAGGTAGGCTTTTTGTGGAGTAAGTGGGTTAGACCTTAGGTGCCTTTATCATCTCTCTATATCAAATCAAAGGTGTAGTCTTGACATGTATAATCGAGGCAAGTTCTAGAATAACAATTCAGTTTTGACACACTCATAATCAATAAAGTGAGCATGAAAAGGAATATATGCTCTATAAGGCTCAAAATCTCACAAAATTATGGGTTTTGACATCAATCCTCAGAATTTCAAACTTCAAGGTAATATTCAAATTTAGTTCAACAACCTAGAAATTTTTTATTCTTGAAAATGGACTTATCATGCTTGATTCTATAGTATTTTAAAGTTTAAATCATCAATGCACAATTAACTATGACTTAATCTAAGACATATCAATAAAAATCATAAATCAATGTAAATTTTATCCTAGTTAGTAATATGAGAAAATTACTTAAGACAAGATATCATCCAATGATTTGGGAATACCGCAAAAGTTAGGCATTTTTCTAAATAAACTTTCACCCCATTGACTTAAGATGTACATTGCCCTCAATGTACAAATACGTATAATATTCATATAATAAGAAAATCAAAAGATATGGGGAGAAGTGAAACTTCCTGAATTATGGATGAATTCCTTGGAGGATGTGAAAATACGCTAGAGGTGTCATCTTTTGGTGTGGTGGTTACTAACGAGCTCAAGGCTAGATGAAGAAATTGGGAGCTCGTGAAGAATTAGCCAGAATTAATAATAAAGATTCAAAATATATGAAATAAATATTTAAAGAAAAGCAAGCTAAAGTGAAGGAAAATAAAAAGTTAAATAAACTTATAAGAAAATGTAAATGGACTGAAAAGTCCTTATTGTAAGATGGTTCGTGGCGTGGGTGTGAATTCTAATGCTGTGGTGCGTGATTCCCTAGCAGCCTTAAGAACCTAAAAATAAGAAACTAAAAGAAAATAAAAGAATTAAGCAGAAGAGAAGTATAGATAAGGAAAATAAATGAAAAGATTAAAGAAAAATAAGACCGAAAAGGTCTCAAAGACCCTTGGCTTGTCTAGTATATGAAGCGGCCAGCATGAACTTATGTAAGTCGATCTCCCACAGGGAGACTATGCTTTGATCCTTCTGTTTCTTCGACATAGCAATCGTGGAGTAAAGAGTGAGAAGAATGATATGGGAGATTAAAGGTCTGAAAAAAAAGGAAAAAGAAAATGATATGGAAGAAGGGAGATGGGGAGTAGGCTGGAGAAGAGAGGGGGTTTAAATAGGATTTTGGGGCCTAGTACTTTCCCATACCCGTGTACCATGGGCGTGGTGTGCCACACGGCCGTGTTGTGTTTTTTTCACTTCCCCCACACCGTGTTTAATCTAACAGTGTCGGCCACGGTCATATCGCACGGCCGTGGCATGGTAGTTGAGTTCGTGACTTGAAAATTGATTCGTTCTGACTCGCACCATCTCTGCTATGTCAGTACGGAGATTCGGTGTATCCACACGGCCACAGCCACGACCGTGTGCAAGGCCGTGTGGCTTGAAATTCTATACTTTTGGTTAGTTTATAGTTATGTGTTATAAAGAAAGGATAAAATAAAATAAATAAGATAAAAATAAAATGAAAAATGTAGAAGTTAATGGGGTTAGAACTCGGGTTGCCTCCCGAGAAGCGCTCGTTTATAGTCTTAAGCTAGACTTTCCTCTCCTTTGTATATTCATGGTGGTTTGAAGAGTTGAAAGTCCTTCCTCGTGTTAGTAGTTTCATTATCATGATAGAGTTTAAGATGAGTGGCGTTTATTTTCAAAGTGCCAAACATGGGATTACTTACCTTGACTGTTCCGTATGGGAATACTTTGATTACCTTAAAAGGGATTTCTTTACTTGTTTTAGGATCAGGTGGAGATATTCGTGGGTCTGCTTTAACTAATAGTACCTGATCTCCGATTTTGAACTTGTCTGCCTCATGAAGTGGATTCGGTTCTGTTTTATGTATCCCTAGTTCTTCTTTAAGATGCGTCTTTGATAAACCGTAAAGGTAACATATTTTAGGCCCATATTTAGTATGCTTTTGGATGATTTAGCCCTTGATTTATGTAAAAAGGTGCTCTTAATCCTTTCTTTTCATGTTTTTACTCAGGAAAGCACCCGAGGATGAAAAGAACAAGAAACGAGCTTAAAATTGGCCAATTTGGGCCAAAGAAGAAATCGACACGGCCTGGACTTCAAGCCACACAACCGTGCTTTGATAATTAACTAAGACACGACCATGCCACGATTTACACGGCCGTGCCTCAATCGACAGAATCAAGACACGACCTGAAAATGATTTACACGGGCGTGTACCATGGTTGTGCCTCGCATGGAAAAGAAGAATTTCACTCAGATTTGGATACTTTGAGGCAAAAAAAAAAAACACATTCCAAAGCCTATTCAAACACCGAGTAAGAAGTATACTAGAATAAGGACACTTAGAGGCCAAGTAAAGCATTCCAAAAGTCCGTATAAACACCCTAAATGTAACCTGAAAGGAGGTGTGAAACACCCCACACCCGACCCACGAGCCTTGACCGGATCTGGTATGTTCCTCGATGTAAACCGGTTCAAAAAATTTTTTGTTACTTTGAAAACTGTGTGTTTGAGGATAGTTTATAGTGGGTTGGGCTCGAGTTGAAAACAAGTTTATTTTTATATCAAAACCCATTTATTTCAGGTGACAAAATATTTAAAGTTTATTTTAAATTAAATTGACTTAATCTTTAAATACCATAAATTAAGTAACATAGTAATTAAAACAACAATAAAATCATCACTATGGCCTTATTACATAACAAAACCCAAAATAAAATTGTAGAGTACTTAAATAAAATAAAATATCCAAATTAAATAAAACTTCAAGTCGAGCATGGCCACCATAAGTTCTCGCCGTCCTGGCCATCACTGCTCATCACCAAACATGTTCCCACAACGAGGTGAGTCAATGACTCAATGTGTAACCAACACTAAAATTTAATAGATTTAGGCATACCATACATATCATGTTTGCATAATAATTCAAGATAATGATGCAATCCCAACCCAAACCTAGATGCCATCCGCTACATATCCCCGCACCACCGCACACACGTGGGATTACTAAGTCAACCCTCCATCCGCTACACACCATCAAGGCGATCATCGCAATGACGTGCTCATCGCCTATATAAAATTCGTGGCATAGCCACTAGATTAAATAATTATGTCATGAGACACCACATTCGAGATATTGTAACCGGGTTACCATATTCGATAATGTGACCAAGTCACCACATTCGAGATAGTGAGACCAAGTCACCACTTTCACTTCCTCTTTCATATAACCCAATGCCCCATAATATTCATATCATGCATATCATACTTAAATTCACATTTATGTTACTTTTCACATGTTAAATATAACATATTTCGTAATCTTAGTAGGAGTAGGAAACGACTGAGTACTTTATACCATAACATGGTACTTTAGCCACATTCTTACACTTTCATATTAACACATATATCAAGTTAAAGCCATAAATCTATTAAGATTAGTGTGGGGTACACACCTGATTCGCTTAACAACTTCACTGAAATCCCAAAATTCGATCTACTGCCTTAGATCTTTAACTCTCTACATTCGGCCCATATTAAAGGTTTAATGAAGAACTCATTCAGTCATAAAACCAAATCCTAGTAGGATTTGTGCACTAAAACTTACCTTAATGCAGATTTGCTTATCACTCAAATCCCAAAAACTTTGCTTTTCTTCTCCTTGTATTCGGCTAAATCCTAAATCTCTACATAGGTTAGTTTTCGGCTTTTAAGAATAAATCCAATCACTTAAAATAGGTCTTGGCCGAATGTCTTAAACACATACCTTGTGATTTCAAATCCCGAAACTTTCCTCCTTGTAGTCGACAACACAGTAATCCTCAAGTTTTCCTTCAAAGTTTTACCAACATGTATATGGCATTAGAATCTTAACTTTCGGTTACGTAGGAAGAAAATAATAGCAATTGATCCTTACCCTTACTTGAAGAAGTCGACAATCTCCTCCCGACACCACTTCAAAGTTTCTATATAGCCTAAGTGAACACTTAATGATGCTCGCTTTTGATGAATTGAAATAAAGAAGAAGAAATCGGCTAATGGTGGTATCTTGAATTTTGACTTTGACTTAACAAAAGAAGGAGAACAAATGAAGAAGAGAGAAATTTGCTAGAGAATTTCAGCAAAAGAAAAGAGAGAATGAAGGATAGCTACCCATTTTCCCTTGTTGTCGAAATTAATCTACATAGAGACCCTCATTCTACCAACTCTTCCTATTTTGATAAATGTTATCTCTTTAATTATCATCTAAAATAAAACATAATTCAAAGAACTATCCTTACCTTGCCAAATTACTAAACTCAAAGTCCCTTACTTGGCCATCACTTCTCCCACATTCTCCTAATTAAAGAATAATTCTTCATTTATCATCTGTTATCCTTAATTAAAATAAAAGGGATAAAACTCATCCTTAATTAAAATAAAATTTCTTTTATTTGGGATAAAATACTCCTTGTGGGCTTTTAAAAGCCACTTTGACATTTAGCCATGTTAGTTTCAAACTTAACATTTCCATCTTTTCGCCAAAATGTTCACTTTCTAGAAGAAAAACTAAAATTTCTCCTCTTTTGAAACTTAACATAAGTCATTTCCATTTCCAGCTCCACTTCTTCAATAACACATAAGACATGTCATTTTGTACCATGCATAGGCCCTTTTCAGGATGGATCCGATTGAAATTTCCTAGCTAAAATAATTGAGGGTATTGCTAGCGACTTTCCGCATGGACACATGGACTAGAGGAACCGTCTTTCATCCGCCCAAAATCTGAATTGGCTCTTCCTCGTGGTAACTCTAACTAGTACCATGTGTATGCCACGACTTAGCATGGACACATCCCACTCACTTTAGTACTCGATCGCTTTAGTACCGCCCCCTATAAACATTGGGCTTAACTTCCTTTCCGACCAAACCTCATCACCTTCTTCCAAGGCAAGACTTTCGTAAACACTTGGTCTCCCACTTCAAACTCTATTTCCTTCCGCTTGAGGTCGGCGTAAGACTTCTACCTATCGAGGCTTCCTTTAACTGCGTCTCAATTATCTCAACCTTCTCTTTAGTTTCTGCCACCAACTCTGGTCCCAAACTCGATGTTCTCCTAACTCAGTCCAACAAGTAAGAGTTTGACACTTCTGACCGTATAGTGCTTCATATGGTGCCATCTGAATGCTAGCCTGATAACTGTTGTTGTAGGCGAACTCTGCTAAAGGCAAGTGATCCTCCCAACTTCCTCGGAAATCCATCACACAGCCTCTCAACATATCCTCCAACACTTGTATTACCCATTCAGACTGCCCGTCTAATTGTGGATGAAAAGCCGTAGTGAAGTCCAACTTAGTGCCCAAAGCTTGATGAAGTGCCTTCCAAAATTAAGACGTAAATCTTGGGTCTCTATCCGAAATGATAGACACCGGCACTCCGTGTAGTCTCACGATTTTTGCCACATATAACTTGGCTAACTTTTGAAGGGAATAATCCACTCTTACCGAGATGAAATGTGCGGACTTAGTCAAACGGTCCACTATTACCCATACCGAGTCCTTTTTAGTAGGTGTAAGGGGAAGCCCACTAACGATGTCCATGGTAATTCTTTCCCACTTCCATCGCGGAATCTCAATTGGTCAAGCAATCCCGATGGAACTTAGTGTTCACCTTAACTTGTCGACATGTCGACATTTTCCCACTAATTCAAGAACTTCTCGCTTAAGATCGTGCCACCAAAATTGTTCTCTTAGATCTCTCAGACAACTTAATGCCTCCGGATGCATAGCATAAGGGCTACTATGCGCTCCGAAGAATCCTCCGTTTTAACTCCTCGTCCTTCTAAGATACGACTTTTCCTTTGTAGCACAATACTCCTTCATCATTAATGCCATAATCCTCCAACTCTCTGCTCAGACTTGTCAGAATTTAGCACTTAGGTCCTTATCACCAATCGTCCCCTTTTCACCTCATTCACCATGTGGGTTTGACTTGCAACTCGCCAACAAAGCTTCCATCATCATACAAACTTAAGTGAGCGAATATAGCCCTTAGATCCGACACAACCTTTCGACTTAGAGCATCAGCTACTACATTCGCCTTGCCCGGGTGGTACTTTATCGATCAATCGTAATCCTTCAATAACTCCACCCACCTTCGTTGCCTCAAGTTCAACTCCTTCTGAGTCAACAGATACTTAAGGCTCTTGTGGTCTGTGTAGATCACTAACCTTTCTCCATAAAGATAGTGCCTCCACACCTTAAGGCAAAACCATCACGCCAATTCCAAGTCATGGGTTGGGTTGTTAGCCTCATGCGGCTTTAATCGCCGAGATGCATATGCGACTACCTTTCCGTCTTGCATCAATACGCAACCCAAACCTGTATGAGAAGTGTCACAACACACCGTGAATTCCTTTCCTACCTCTGGCTAAATCAATACTGGAGCTTCTGTTAAAACCTTCTTAAGCTTCTCAAAGCTCTCCTGCTACTTATCCGACCATACAAAGGGTACTTCCTTCCTCAACAACTTTGTCAAAGGTGCGGCTATAGACGAGAACCCTTCACAAACCTTCTGTAATAGCCTGCCAAACCTAAGAAGCTTCGAATCTCAGCCACGGACCTAGGTGGCTTCCAATCCAACACCGCTTCGATCTTCCTAGGATCCACTCTTATTCCCTCTGCGGATACCATATACCCTAAGAACGCCACCTCCTTGAGCCAAAATTCACACTTGCTGAATTTGGCATAGAGCTTCTTCTCCCTTAACACTTACAGCACAACTCGGAGATGCTCATCATGCTCCTCTTTAGACTTGAAGTACACCAAAATATCGTCGATGAACACAACGATGAACCTATCCAAGTAAGGTTGGAAAACTCGATTCATCATATCCATGAACGCGACTGGGGCATTGGTTAACCCAAACGGCATTACGACAAACTCAAAATGGCCGTACCTTGTCCTAAAAGTTGTCTTATGGATATTTGCCTCCTTCACCTTCAACTGATGATATCCCGACCTCAAGTCTATCTTTGAGAATACTATGGCCCTTTTAGCTGATCAAACAAGTCATCAATCCTTGGCAAAGGATACTTGTTCTTAATGGTCAGCTTATTTAACTGACGGTAATCTATGCACATACGCATAGTTCCGTCCTTCTTCTTTACAAACAGGACCGGTGCTCCCCATGGAGACACACTGGGTCGAATGAACCCACGATCCAGCAATTCTTGGATTTGAGCCTTGAGCTCCACTAACTCCTTTGGCGCCATTCAGTATGGAGCGATTGACACAGAAGCTATTCATGGTAGCAAATCTATTCCAAATTCCACCTTCCTATCTGGGGTATTCTGGTAATTCCTCTAAAAATACATCTTTAAAGTCCTTTACTGTTCTAACTCTATTAACTCCCCCTTCTTTTGCATCTACAGCACTGACGAAAGCCAGAAATGCCTTGTACCCTTTCCTAACCATTTTCTCAGCCTTCAATGCCGAGACTACGTTAGACAGGTAGTTTCTTCTTTCTCCGATCATTACCACTACTTCATCCTCCGGGGTCCTTAGTTCCATTCGTTTAGCCGCACAATCCAACACGGCTTGGTGTTCTACTAACCAATCCATACCAAGTATGAGGTCAAATTCTCAAGGGTAACTCCATTAAGTCACCAAAGCTCACTCCCTAAATTTCTAGGGTACACTCAAAGATCTTATCCACCACTACGCTTTGGCCTAATGGGCTTACTACCATCCGCCTATCGAAAGTTGAGAGTCTAGGCCTAGTGTTTCCACTACACTACATGCAACATAAGAATGGGTCGAGCCCACATCAATCGTAGTAAAATAGGGCTTGCCATAAATAAAGAATGTACCATGTTATAACATCCGCTGCTCTCCATCCTCCTCCGGCAACCGTATAAACCAAACCCGATCGCCTTGCCTCGGTGTTAGCAAAGACCTCGCCTTGTGTTCCACGTCCTCCGCCAAAGACCATTACCTCTCGTTATTCAACCACGACCTCGTTGAGGTCATTGTCCTCCTCTACCAGCTTTGATTAACATTCGAGTCACGATCAACTTTCATTTGGTTTCTTAGGACAATCTTTGAGCATATGGTCCTTGGACCCACACCTAAAACATCCTCCGCCTTTTCCAAAGATTCCCCAAGTGTTTCTTTCCACAATGATCACAAGGACGACATCGCCATCCCTGCATCAACTTTGTCGATTTTGTGGCTCATCAACTCTAGGCCTTTTTGAACCTTTCCGATGATCCAAAACCTCTTTTAGTTTATTCCGATCCATAGTCCGCTTTGTAGCATCCTTAATTCCCTCGGCTACCTTGGCCTTTTCTACTAAAGCGTAAAACTCCCGCTCGATGCGGTGCTATCAACAATCTCAAATCATCCCTTAGTCCATCCTCAAAATAGACACAAGCTGCTCATGCTCGCTTTCTACTACCACGAGCATATCGGCTTAACCTCAAAATTCACTTCATACCGCTACTAACTTGTTCCTTGAACCAAATTTCTTAAAAGCTTTCCTCTACTCATCAATATAACGTGTGCCGACATACTTTTTCTGATATGCCTCCTTAGCATACTCCCAAGTCAGATCCTCGGCAGTAGCACCATCCCTCACTGTTAACCACCATTGATACGCTTCATCTAGTAGTAGTGCCACCATTCCTTTCAACTTCTCTTCAGGGGTCAGGTCGAGCTCATCCATAATGCGCTCGGTCGCCTCAACCAAGATTCAATTTGACTGGTGCTACACCAGACACTCCACGAAACACCTCACTCATTGGCTCGAGTCGCCAGTACGGACTTTCGAGCTCCCATATTTTTGCCCGCCCACCATCAAGTTTCGAATCGCAAAGACACCGCGATACAAAGATCATCCCCGTCTGGGCTCTGTTGTTCGACACCAACAAATAGGGGTGGTGGTGGTGGTGGTAACTCATTGTCAGACCCTTGACCCGATCTAACGGGTTTTGACACAGCCATTCTTGTAACACCCCTTACCCGAAACCCTTGCTGGAATCGAGTACATGGCATTACTAGACTTGACTATTAACTCGGGGTGTAAGATTTTAAAGCTGTCCAACTGCGTCATGCTGACCAAATCGACCATAACTCGAGTTAAAAAACTTGAAATTTAGATCCGTAAATTTTCCTTGAAACTATACTCATATAAATTTTCACCATAATTTTTCCAGAATTTTTCATGTGGCCAATTAGTACAGTTTATTCATCAAAGTTACCCTTATTACACCGCTTGACAATTCTGACCTGTCTCTACAAAATACAGTTATCTCATTGCACAAATTTCCTATAATGTTATTGTTTATACCAATGAAAAATAAACTCATTAAGGGTTCTACACATATAAACCATGCTTCTTAATGATTTTTGTACAATTTTTGACAATTTTTCCAAAACAGAACAGTGACTCATGAATTCATTCAGAGCAGGTCTCACTAAAACTTAATTATCTCATAATATATAAATCTTTTGCCTAATCTGTTTCTTTTATGTAAAAATAGACACAATAAGGTTTAATTTCATATCTCATTAACCTTCTAATTCAATATACCCTATTTTTGGTGATTTTTCTAACTCACATCACTGCTGCTACTACAAGCTGTTTTGTTGCATTTTATGAAAGACTAGCTTCTAACCGAACCTACCTACATCCCTAATTCAAGGATTCATTTCAGATACAAACATTTCTTTAACAAAAGCGATTAAACTTTGATTAAGAATGCATAAACATTGCCATCATAAACCAACATACATATCAAGACACAACAGCAGTGCTTAACTAAAAAATTTAGCCATATTCGCATGGCTATTATATACATGAACCTTAAGATTTCATCAAACAAAGACCAAGTCTTTCCTATACATGCCTTCGTTTAAAGATCAAAATGAAAGAGTACCCAAAATGTAGATTGATAGTGTGAGTGACTTTCCTAACGATCCAAGAGCTTGTAGCTTGCACCTAAACTATAAAACAGAGGAAACATTTCACATGATAAGCTTGCTAGCTTAGTAAGTCCTAATTTCATAAAAATAACATTTGAATTTTAACAATTAAATTACTATAATTCAACTTGTGGACTTGTGCTCATACTTATTTTCAAACTTTAATTTTCATACCCATATTAACAAGTATGAATTGTAGAAACGATATCTCTCTACCCACATGCTTATGATCAAAATACTTGTTTATAAACCAACCTTTGAAACCCAAATGTCATCAGATAATCATAGGTACATGCATTTATATACTTAAATGTCAATTACTATAACATGGCATCAATTACACAACCACTCATGTGGCCGAATATGCCTAGTCATGTATCCTCATATTAGAAGACCAAGATACAACAATCATATCATTCATTAGTAAAGCCGAGAACACATATTATAACCATATATATATGTATATATTCCACACTCGTAACACATGCCATTTGTAATAAATTATTGATTTTCCTTGTCTCATATAAGTAAGAAATTCATTCCTACTTCACATACTCACCTGAGCCGTTAACTCGATAAGTTTGCTTTAATTCGCCTTGAACATAAATTTCGGTTTCTATTTTGTAAAATACATCACCGGCATCAAGCCTGCTAGGCGTAAAAGCCCGATAAGTAAAACCGGCACAAGGGCTGCTAGGCGTAAAAGCCCGATTAGTAACACCGGCACAAGGCCTACTAGGCATAAAAGCCCGATAAGTAACACCGGCACAAGGCCTGCTAGGCGTAAAAGCCCGATTTAAATCAAGCAGACAAGGCCTGCTAGGCATAAAAGCCCGAGTCGTGTCAATATAGTTAAACATTCTCAACAATTCCAATTACTTACTCAACATAATTCATCAACCAAATATGTCAATATACATTCGGCCATAAGGTAAAAGGGATACTAAAATTTATCAATTTTTATTTCATATTCCTTTCAATATCTAATCAAACATACTTGATCACTTCACATATAACAAAACAATTTCAAATTCACTACCATAATTCACATTCGCAATTTCCACATTTCTATCCTAAAATGTAAAATTTCAACTTTTAATAGATTCAAATTAGTCCTTGACATGTATTAACTTAAGGACTTACCTCGGTTGTCGATAGTCCGTGCGAATCGGCTATTCGAGAACCTTCGTCTTTCCCAGCCTAATTCGCTTTTCTTTGCTCTTGATCTAAAACACATTAAAATTTAGCTCATTTAATTGCATTTCATCTCAATTTAGTCCCAAAACACACAAATGGGCAATTTACAATTTTGCCTCTAATGTTTTCCATTTTACAATTTGGTCCAATTTACACAAACTCAAAATATGCAAAATTTCCTAACACTATAGTTAGGCGAACCTTCCCCATAGCCATGGGTGTCCATGCATTTCATCTATTTGACATTTTAATCCTTCACAATTTTATTCTTTTCAATTTAGCCCTATATACTCTAAATCACCAAAAACTCCAATACAAAACTTGTAAATCTCTAACATACATTTAATCTAAGACCATAAATCATCAAATCTATTCAAGCATGTTAATGGTCAATTCTATATACATAGTATTTTCAAAAATTTAGACATGGGTCGAGTAATACACGAAACAACGATCTCAAAACGTAAAAATTATCAAAAACCGAAAACCGACCATACCTTAATCAAGCTTCTTATCTAGCCGAAAATCAAGCTTCAACCATGGAGTTTCTAGCTCCTACATTCGCCAAGGAAGAAGAACAAGGTATGTTCTCTTTCTTCCACTTATTTTCATTATTTAATGTTATATTAACACATATAATTTACCTTATTTACTAATATATTAACATAACATATAATAGGCTAAAAGAACATATAATTTGAAATTAGAAAGGCCCATTGCCGTTTCCCTAGTTGTACATGGGCTAATTGCCCTTTTAGTACACCCACTTAAAAAGCCACAATCAAATTAGTACCTTACTCTCTAGCATACAACTTTTACGCTTTTCTCGATTAAATCCTTTTATCAAATTAAGCACTTAAATGGTAAAATTTTTCTCTGAAACTTTCACATTTTTCATTCACATATAATAGACATGAAATAAATTATTAGAACATTTCTTGGGCTCGGATTCGTGGTCCCGAAACCACCGTTCGATTTGAGTCAAATTTGATCTGCTACAACTCTCCCCTTAAGAATTTTCGTCCTAAAAATTTTACCGTTAAATAAGTTCGGATATTGTTGCCTCATTGACTCTTCAGTTCCCACGTAGCCTCTTCAACTCGTGACGATTCCATAGAATCTTTGCTAATGGAACTCTTTTATTTCTTAACTCTTTGGTTTCGAGCTAAGATACGGATCGGTTCCTCATCATAGGTCAAATCGGATCAATTTCAATCTCGGGGGGTGATCACATGGGACGGATCCGATCAGATCTCAAGCATCAAACGTGAAATACATTGTGTATCTTTTCTAAGTCAAGGGAAGTTTCAATCGATAAGCAACAGGCCCTATGCGCTCGATGATTTCATACGGTCCGATAAATCTTGGACTCAACTTGCCTTTCCGGCCAAATCGAGTATTTTCTTCCACGGAGAAACTTTTAAGAACACCCGATCTCCGACGTGAAATTCAATATCCTTACGCTTCAAATCGGCATAAGACTTCTGACGATCCGAAGCAGCTTTCAAATTATTTCTGATAAGTACCACCTTCTGTTCTGTTTCTTTAATCCAATCAACCCCATGTATCTTGTTTTCACCGAGCTCGATCAAATTACACGGTGTGCGACATTTTCGCCATATAAGGCTTCGTAAGGCGCCATTTTATGCTAGATTGGAAACTATTATTATAAGCAAATTCAACCAAAGGTAGGTATCGTTCCCACGTACCTTCAAACTCGAGAACGCAACACCTCAGCATGTCCTCAAGTATCAAAATAGTCCGCTCAGACTGACCGTCTGATTGCGGATGGAAAGTTGTACTAAAATGGAGTTTAGTACCTAGAGCATCTTGCAATCTCTTCCAAAACCGCGATGTGAATCTCGGTCTCTATCTGAAACAATGGAACTTGGTACACGTGCAACCTTACAATCTATGACACATTCGGCAAGTTTATCCAAGAATAGTCAGACGTCTTTGGTATAAAATGAGTTTGATTTAGTCGATCTATCAATGATAACCCATCTTGCATCCTTCTTACCGGTGTCATAGGAAGACCGGATACAAAATCCATTGTAATTCTATCCCATTTCCATTCGGGTATCATGATTGGTTGAAGTAGTCCGGACGGTACCTGATGCTCAGCTTTTACTTGTTGACAGATTAAGCACTTAGAAACAAACTCGGATATATCCCATTTCATGCCAGGCCACCAATAGAATTGCTTCAAATCGTTATACATTTTAGTGCTACCCGGGTGTATCGATAGTCGACCACTATGGGCCTCACACAGGATCATCTGTATCAAATCTGAGTTCTTTGGAACACACAATCGGCCTTTATAATTCAAACAATCATTTGCATCAATCTGAAAATCTGATTCTGTACCACTTCCACATCGACTTGAATAGCAATCAACTTTTGTCAACTTTCGTACATCACAAATCTATTTGAATGACCATCGGTCTTGCTTGTAACTCGGCTAAGATCGAACCATCATCGACATAGTCACCCGTATGCTCAATGCACGAAGAGTAAATAATGATTTTCGACTTAACGATCCGCAACAACATTAGCTTTCCGGATGGTAGTCAATCACTAATTCATAGTCTTTCGACAATTCTAACCATCTGCGTTGTCTCAAGTTTAATTCTTTACGAGTCATCAAATACTTCAAACTTTTGTGATCCGAATAAATATGACATTTTTGCCAAATAAGTTGTGACGCCAAATTTTAATGCGAACACAATGGTTGCTAACTCCGATCGTGAGTTGGATAATTTTCTCATGCGGCTTCAATTGTCTCAAGCGCGCTATCACCGTGCCTTTTGCATTAAAACACAACCCAACCCATTCAACGGTAACTCATTGTTAGACCCTTGACCCTGTAATACCCATTGAGCCTAGGAAACTTTGATCTCGAAACATTCTTTGGTGGTTTCCAATCGAGTATAGCTGCTATTTTGTTTGGATCCACCAATACCGACACACGAAACAACATGACCCAAGAAATTAACTTTATTCCTCGATACAAACCGATCCAAAAGCTGCCGGAAGACACGGTTCATTAGATCCATAAAAACAACACGGTGCATTAGTGAGTCCAAAGGCATAACCAAAAACTCATAGTGTCCGTACCTCGTTCTAATGCGTCTTTGGCACATCCGAATCTCGACTACATAGAATCGATAATAGCCCGATCTCAAATCTATTTTGAACCGAACTCAATCTCTCGTCTTTGGGGTAAACCCGATAGTTCTTGAAACACATCGGGGTATTCACATACAAGCGTCTGATTCAATTTGTTTCTCGGACATTTTATTATCCAATTACATAGGCCAAATAAGCTTCACACCTTTTCTCACATACTTTTGGGCTAACATTGAAGATATTCTTGTAGGCAACCCATTTATGTCACGATTTAATTACGATGGTCTCACCGTTTCGACATTTCAAATCGATAAGCTTTCTTTTACAATCCACTTGCCGCTTGCAAATGCGGTTAACCAATCCATACCCAAGATTATATCAAATTCGTCAAAGGGCAACAACATTAAATCACCGAAAGCAATAATCTCGAATCATCAACGGGCAACCTCTACACACTTTATTAACAAGCACACATCTACCCAAAGGGTTGGACACACGAATCACAAACTCGGTAGACTCAACTAGCAGAGTCTTGCCAAATTTTAAAGTTTCACACATATAAGAATGAGTCGAACCGGGATCGATTAGTGCAATTACGGTAGTATCATAAAGAGTGAAAATACCAGTAATGGCGTCGGGGAGGAAGCATCCTCTCTAGCTCGTGCAAAGATATGCTCTAGCCGAGCTCTAGCCTCGATCGATCCAGTAGTGTTCTTCGTTCCTTCGACTACCACCTACATTGCACAGAATGCTCGGTGGTCTACCTCGCATTGACATGTTGCTCGGCTTAGTGTTACGAGGCGATTCCGCTTTCGGCTAACCCGGACACTCTCTAATAAAATGATCCGACGATCCACATTTATAGCAAGACCGATCATGAAATCTACAACTCCACGAGTGCCATTTCCCACAAGGCTTGCATTCAACTCTATTTTGTGGAGCGTTACCAACACTGCTGTCGAGGTAGCTCGGGAGCTCATAGGAGGTCGATCCGTCTAGGTGGATCTGTATTAGCTTTACGTCGGTTGTAGTCATCTCTCGGGCTTCTTGGTCGTGGAATGAAAGACTTTACCCAAGACCTTTTTCGGATGTCTCTAGCTTCATCATGACCTTTCTTTTCTCTTTCCAGAGCTTTTCGACTTTGCAAGCTCTCTCAACTAAAGTTACAAACTCTTGAATTTCAAGAATGCCAACAAACATCTTTATATCTTCATTTAGGCCGTCTTCAAATCTTTTACACATAATAGCTTCAGAGAAACACACTCTCTAGCATATCAATTTGAGCCTAACAAATTTTCTTTCATATTACATTACGGTCATTCGCCTATTTCAAATTTCAAGGAACTCCTTTCGTTTTGATCAATGCATCTTTGGCTAATATACTTCTTGCGAAATTCAGTTTGGAAGAAATCCCATGTCACTTTTTCTTTGGAACCACCGATACTAGTGTATTCCACAGTGATATCACGGTGTCCATGATAAAGATATAGCACACTTCAAGCATTCATCCAGTACAAGACATTTCATCAAGTACGAATAGTGTTATCAAGCCACATTTCGCCTCTCAATCATCATCATCATTAGCTTTAAATTCTTATTTAAATTTTGATTTTATCAACTGGGGCCTACTAGATCTCATCGAATCTATCATCGGGAGTGAAGGGATCGGAGTTGGATTATTCGGGTGGAGGTTGGGTATGCAGTAGGGTTATTTTGAATAAATTGGGCAAACCACTCATTCATCATCGATAAAAGGCTTGTTTAGTCTCTCCTTCGTGGCTACCCGAACAGGTCGAGAGTCTATCGGTGATCCGTGGCGCGATCAGCGCCACGCTCTCCCCATCATCATTCTGACTCTTTTCGAGATCAGTGTCCATTTGCTATATAAAACAAAGTTCAGTCAGTCACCACACTATCAACATATAATAAAGCCATGTATAGCTAGACTCACACGCGCACTGATGAGTCCTAGAATCGACTAAACCGTAAGCTCGATACCAATCAAATGTAACACCCTTACCCAAAACCCTTGCTTTAATCGAGTACATGGCATTACTAGACTTGACTATTAACTTCGGGGTGTAAGATTTTAAAGTCATCCAATGCGTCACTCGAGTTACAAAACTCAAAATTTAGATCCGTAAATTTTCCTTGAAACTATACTCATATAAATTTTCACCATAATTTTTCCAGCATTTTCATGTGGCCAATTAGTACATTTTATTCATCAAAGTTACCCTTATTACACTACTTGACAATTCTGACCTTTTGACATAATTCTTCCTCAAGGCACGCTTTAAATCAAGCACAAGGCACGCTAGGCGTAAAAGCCCGAGTCGTGTCAATATAGTTAAACATTCTCAACAATTCCAATTACTTACTCAACATAATTCATCAACCAAATATGTCAATATACATTCGCCATAAGGTAAAGGGATACTAAAATTTATCCATGATGATTCGAGAACCTTCGTCTTTCCCTGTCTAATTACATTTTTCTTTGCTCTTGATCTAAAACACATTAAAATTTAGCTCATTTAATTGCATTTCATCTCAATTTAGTCCCAAAACACACAAATGGGCAATTTACAATTTTGCCTCTAATGTTTTCCATTTTACAATTTGGTCCAATTTACCTCCTTCCCCATAGCCATGGGTGTCCAGAACTCATAACTAACGATACGCTTTAAGCTCGATTTAAGAAAGTTTTATGAATTAGCCCTTATTCCATAACATATAATAGGCGATTATCCATAACGAAGTTTTATAAAAAAAGAATTTTAAGAGTGGTTCTTTCAAATTAAGTATGCACACTGAAACTTTCACATTCATACATCCATTAATCAATTATGAACTTCGCTCATTCGAGAAATGTTGTAGTTTTCATTATTGTTATTTTTCCACTACCATACATCCATTAATCAATTATGGGTATTTGCATAATTTATCCACTACCTAGGGTATTTTCGTAATTTGTCAAATAGGGTTCCTTGGTAATTTTGTCAAAAAGTAATTCAAAAATTTTAAAGTCCCGGGGCTCTTCGGTAAATTTGCAAATTCCAAGGGTATTTCGATAATTTTGAATTTTGGGGGTATCTTGGTAATAAACTAGGGTAAATTTGTAAAGTTTAATAATTCAGGGATACTTCAAAATTTTCAAAACTTTGAGTGTTCTTTTTGAGGAATTTATTTTCCAAAACGATGACGTTGCAAAAATTTTGGAAATCAGGGTCATTTTGAAAATTTTGGTAAGTTAGGGGCAATTTTGTAATTTTCCAAAAATCAAGGTATTTTTGATAATTTTCAAATAAGGGTTTTTTGACTTGTTATAAAATAATGATAATGTTGATTAAAGTCATGGGTATTTTAGACATTTTATAAACCAAGGGCATTTTGTAATTTTACCACTAGGGGTATTTTTGTAATTTTATAAATTAAAATTTTTTCAGAAAATTATGTAGAAAAGATAGTTTCCATGAATTAAAGAAAAATGATTTTAAGAGTTTTAACATTAGGGTTCTTATTAAAAAAAAACATGGCTAGCTCCCTTTCGGGTTTTAGTTATTGGGTTTAGCCTATGACCGAGTCTTCTTGGTCAGGGTGAACCAAAGCTACGCACCAGGTAGGATGTGAGTGGAGAGGAGGTGAGTCACATGGACTGCTTAAATACCAAGCTCCCACTGAAACCATTCCTAGGCATGCGCACAGGGGTTGCCACACCCACTAAGTCTTTTGGGTTAGGGTGAACCGAAGCTACGCACCAGGTAGGATTCCTGCAAAGAGGAGGTGAGTCACTAGGACTGCTTAAATACCATGCTCTTCCAGATCCAATCCTAGACATGCACACAGTGGTTACCACACCCTAACTCGGTTGACTTAGCCATAGGTTTGTTTAGTTAGGCATTTTAAGTTTATGTAGTAGTTGGGGTAGACTAGTCCTAGGGTTAAAGTACCTATCATTCTATTCTACGTTCCATTCCTTTTCTACCCTTCTGTAAATCACTTAATCACACAGATGGTTAAGAGGTACTTACCTAGTGGACTGCGGGTCGGAGACTTAGGTGCCATGCTATCAAACCTGCCTATTTTCAGAAATACTTACATAAAACTCATTTGGGCTCGATTTGAAAACATTTTGGGCCTTAGACCATAGGTCGAGAGTTTAAAATTAGGCTCTGATACCAAATTGAAACACCCCACACCCGGCCCATGAGCCTGGACCAGATCTGGTATGTTCCTCGATATAAACCGGTTCAAAATTTTTTTTGTTACTTTGAAAACTGTGTGTTTTGAGGATAGTTTGTAGTGGGTTGAGCTCGAGTTGAAAACAAGTTTATTTTTATATCGAAAATCCATTTATTTCAGGTGACAAAATATTTAAAGTTTATTTTAAATTAAATTGACTTAATCTTTAAATACCATAAATTAAGTAACATAGTAATTAAAACAACAATAAAATCATCACTATGGCCTTATTACATAAAACAAAACCCAAAATAAAATTGTAGAGTACTTAAATAAAATAAAATGTCCAAATTAAATAAAACTTCAAGTCGAGCATGGCCACCACAAGTCTTGCCAGTCCGGTCCATCACTTGTTCATCAACTCAAACATGTTCCCACAATGGGGTGAGTCAATGACTCAATGTGTAACCAACACTAAAATTTAATAGATTTAGCCATACCATACATATCATGTTCACATAATAATTCAAGATAATGATGCAATCCGAACCCAAACCTAGATGCCATCCGCTACACATCCCCGTACCAACTTTGCACACCATGGGGACTACTAAGTCAACCCTCCATCCGCTACACACCATCAAAGGTAGTCATTGCGCAATGACGTCTTGATCGCCTATATAAAATTAGTGGCATAGCCACCAGATTAAATAATTGTGTCATGAGACACCACATTCAGATATTGTAACCAAAGTTACCACATTCAGATAATATGACCGAAGTCACCACATTCAGATAGTGAGACCGAAGTCACCACTTTCACTTCCCCTTTTCATATAACCCGAATGCCCCATAATATTCATATCATGCATATCATACTTAAATTCATATTTATGTTACTTTTCACATGTTAAATATAACATATTTCGTAATCCTAGTAGGAGTAGGAAACGTACTTGAGTACTTTGTACCTACTTTAGCCACATTCTTACACTTTCATATTAACACATATATCAAGTTAAAGCCATAAATCTATTAAGATTAGTGTGTGGTACACACCTGTTTTGCTTAACAACTTCACTGAAATCCCGAAATTTGATCTACTGCCTTAGATCTTTAACTCCCTACATTCGGCCCATATTAAAGGTTTAATGAAGAACTCATTCGGTCATAATATTTGTGCACTAAAACTTACCTTAATGCCGATTTGCTTATCACTCAAATCCCGAAAACTTTGCTTTTCTTCTCCTTGTATTCGGCCAAATCCTAAATCTCTACATAGGTTAGTTTTCAGCTTTTAAAAATAAATCCAATCACTTAAAATAGGTCTTGGTCGAATGTCTTAAACACATACCTTGTGATTTCAAATCCCGAAACTTTCCTCCTTGTAGTCGACAGTCACAGAATCCCAAAGTTTTCCTTCAAAGTTTCAACCAACATGTATATGGCATTAGAACCTTAACTTTTGGTTTACAGAAGGAAGAAAATAATAGCAATTGATCCTTACCCTTACTTGAAGAAGTCGACAATCTCCCTCCTGACACCACTTCAAAGTTTTGGCTATAGCCTAAGTGAACACTTAACAGATGTCGGCTTTTGATGAATTGAAATAAAGAAGAAGAAATCGGCTAATGGTGGTATCTTGAATTTTGGGCTTTGACTTAACAAAAAGAAGGAGAAAAAATGAAGAAGAGAGAAATTTGCTAGAGAATTTCGGTAGAAGAAAGGAGAGAATGAGGGATAGCCTTTTCCCCTTGTTGCTGAAATTAATCTACATAGCGACCCTCATTCGGCCAACTCTTCCTATTTTGATAAATGTTATCTCTTTAATTATCATCTAAAATAAAAGATAATTCAAAGAACTATCCTTACCTAGCCGAAATTACTAAATTCAAAGTCCCTTACTTGGCCATCACTTCTCCCACATTCTCCTAATTAAAGAATAATTCTTCATTTATCATCTGTTATCCTTAATTAAAATAAAAGGGATAAAACTCCTAAAATTTAGCCATGTGTCAGTCCATCTTTTGCTCCTAGAAGAAAAATAAAATTTCTTTTATTTGCTTCCCAAGTGACTCGATCCACAGCCCAAATACACAAGCTTGTGGCGTCACTTGTCGGGCTTTTAAGTGGTGCCTTCAAGCCACTTTGACAAGCCTGTTTGTGTGTCAAATTCTTCCTATTAATTTTCTTAAGGCCACCTTGCCTTAGTTTCCTCTTTTGAAACTTAACATTTCCATACATTTCCAGGTTTCCAAAATGTTCACTTTCCTCTTTTAACTTAAGTTTCCAAAATGTTCACTTTCCTCTTTTAACTTAAGTTTCCAAAATGTTTACTTTCCTCTTTTTGAAACTTAACATTTCTAAATCATTTCTTACATTTCCAAGTTTCCAAAAAATGTTCATAATACATTCATAACACATAAGACATGTCATTTTGTACAATTAAACAGAAAATGCATAGGCCCTTTTCAAGATGTTACAAGGCGGTTAGCTAGGCCAAGGAGCCGAGCCAGAAGGCCAGATTTGTGGGAATTATTCAAAGATAGCTAGTTGATCCATCTCAAGAAGCCAAATTCTACTCAAGACGACAGATTTCTCCTTCAATTCCTTCAGGAGTTTTAAGGATTTCTTATGTTTTGTTTTATCTTTTCTCTTGAGATGTTTTCTTTATTCATTATGAACAAAACCTTTCAGATACCTAAAGGGGATGAAACCTAGTTGAATCTTGTTATTTTTTTTTGAATTATATGATAAATACTTAGTTTGTTCTTAATTATGCATGCTTAATCCAAATCTGATGTGCTTAGGTGGAGGAGGAATAGACCCTGCTTAAGAGTAGATCTAGCATAAATAAGCGGAGTTGATCGCATGCCTAGAGATAGGGTGCTGAGATTTTGTTGGATTAGGGTGAAACCTAATATGGGAGTCCATAGATTGATTTAATGCTATTCTAGGGGGTTATTATTCGAGAAAGAGATTTCGGTTAATTAACCTAGGGTTAGACGTTATTCGCCCCGAGAGAGGGTTTAATATGCGTTAGGGAGTCTTACGGATCAAACTAAATGAATAAATCGTATGGTTCAGTGTCAAATAACAAGTGAAGTCTAGGTGGATTCTTCCTCAGGGTATCATCGTGATCAACTGAGTTTCCCTTCAAGTTATTTTCCAATTCATTCTTTCTGTCTCTGCTTCTTTAGTTTAGTAGTCGTTAATTTAGATTAAAGCAACTTCACTTATTTTAGGCTAAATAATAAGAAAAAAGTTAGTATTAGTACTTTTAGTTCCTTTGGTTTCGACAATCCGGTTTTGCCTAAGCTATACTACTGTTCGATAGGTACACTTGCCTTAAGTCGTTGTCAAAGTTAGTTTCCAGGTTCGATCTTTCTCTTTATAAATTTTAAAACTCGACAAAACAACGATCAAGTTTTTAGCGCCGTTGTCGGGAACTAAAATATTAAGAAAGCTCTTTTTTTATTACTTTAGCCATTATTTTTATCTTCGTAAATTATTTTGTTAATTTTATTTCCTTCTTTTCCTAGCAGATACCTCTAGTTTATGACTAGAAGGAACCCGACAGGACCTCTAGTATACGATAGTGATATTGAAGCTACCGCTCGTAGGAATTGCAGAGAAATTAGGCGAGTCCTAAATTACATGAAGAAAGAAGATCCAATCTTCTTGAAGGATGGCGAGAATCCAATCTGTACAATCTTCATGTATGATTATGCTAAACCTCATTTAATAAGAGCTGATTCTAGTATTGTTAGGCCTGCTATAGCTGCTAATATTTTTGAATTAAAACCTAGCACAATACAAATGATTCAACAATTTGTTCAATTTGATGGTTTGCGGGACGAAGACCCAAATACTCATATAGCTAATTTTTTAGAGTTATGTGATACTTTCAAAATAAATGGCATTTCTGATGATGCCATTTGCCTTCGGTTATTTCCCTTTTCATTAAGAAATAAAGCCAAATAGTGGTTATACTCATTACCACAAGGGTCAATCACTACATGGGACCAAATGACCGAAAAATTTATTAAAATATTTCCCACCGGCCAAAACGGCCAAATTACGAATGATATCTCTTCTTTTGTGCAGATTGATTTAGAAACATTATATGACGCATGGGAGAGATACAAGGATCTATTGAGAAGGTGTCCACACCATGGTCTACCCTTGTGGCTACAAGTCCAAACTTTCTATAATGGTGTAAACCCTTAACGAGGCAACTAATCGATTCAGCCACCAGTGGAACCTTGAACAATAGAACTCCTGAAGTAGCCTACGAGTTCATGAAGAGATGTCACTGAATAACTATCAGTGGCAAGTTACAAGGACAAAACCGACAAAATTAGCACGAGTTTACAACATCGACGCAGTAACCATGCTATCAACATAGGTAGAGTTGATGAATAAAAAGTTTGATAGCTTGTGTTCTTCGCAGGTACATCCAGTCATGCAGTGCAACGCAAGTGGAACTCTTGCAAATCCTGAGTACCCACCCTACCAACCGGACAAAGAGAACGAATAGATGAATTATATAGGTAATAATTTCAAATCCAATAACAATCCTTATAGTAATAACTACAATCCAGGTTGGAGGAACCACCAAAATTTTTCATAGGGAGGCCAAGGAAATCAAAGACAACAACCTCCTCAAAATTTCCAAAATCAGTTATATCCGCAAGAGAAGAAGCAAAACCTCGAAAAGATGCTGACAAAATTCATGGCAAACATAGAAAATCGTTTCCAAGAAACAGAGAAAATAATTAAAAGCAATGAGAACCGAGTCGGGGAACTTACTAAGTCAGTCAAGGAAGACACTAATGCAGTCGAATGACTCGTAAAGCTAATGTCATAATGACTGCAAGGACGTCTACCAAGTAACACCGAGATTAACCCAAAGGAGTAAATTCAAGCCATCTTAGCTCATAATAGTAAGGGGTTAGATGAACCCAATCCAATACAAGAAAACAAGGTAGAAGAAGTTAAGGTAGAGCTAACACAAGAAAAGCCAAAATCGGTAATCAAGGAGTACCAACCTCGCATACCTTATCCCGAAGCGATGAAAAGAGACGATTCAGAAGAACAGTTCGGTAAGTTTCTTAAACTCTTAAAGAAATTACATATTAACTTACCTCTTCTTGAAGCTCTCTTTCAGATGCCAGACTCGAGGAAATTTTTAAGATAACTCTTGATGAACAAACGCAAATTAGACGAAGAGCATCACGTGGAATTGAACGTTGCATGCTCAGCAATGTTACGGAATAGACTACCACGAAAGCTAAAAGATCCAGGGAGTTTTACAATTCCATGTTTAATTGGTAGTTTAGCTATTGATAATGCATTAGCTGATTTAGAGGCAAGCATAAATGTCATGCCTTATACATTATTTAAACGACGAGGTCTAGGGAAGCCCAAACAAACTAGGATGAGTATACAATTAGCTGATAAAACTGTTAGAATTCCTAGGGGCATTATTGAAGATGTTCTCGTAAAAATTAATAAATTTTTTCCTAGTAGATTTTGTTGTCTTAGACATGGATGAGGATAATTCAATCCCCTTAATTTTAGGAAGACCTTTTCTAGCAATTGCCAAGACTAAAATTAATGTTGCCATAGGAGAACTCATACTTTGTGTAGGTGACGAATCAATCAGTCTTCAAGCTCTTGACTCGGCCAGAACAACAATCGATGAATGTAAAAAGTCAATACAAATGGTAATAAAATTGTTCAACCTTTATCGCAGGAAACACCACAAAGACACAACCCTGAGCTGACTCATAGATCCCAAATCGATAAAGAAGAATCACACAAGGAACAAGACCTTATGGCCGACAATTTAGAAGAGTAGAAGACATACGTCAAAGAAGAACCACACAAAGTAAAACAAGAGGAACCACTAGAAGAGCTCGTAGGAACATTGAATCACTTCAAAATAGGAGACCAGGTACTATTAGACAAAGCAAATCCACACATCATCACAACAAACCTGAAGCCAAAGGGAGAAATCCTTCTTAAGGTACACAATATCTTTCCACACGGAACAGTCGAGGTAAGCAACCCAACATTCGACACCTCTAAGGTAAATGCTTCTCGACTTGAACTTTGTGAAGAAAATAGAACTATAAGCATGAGAGAAGATATTCAAACCTTTAAACCTCCCTAATTTTTTTCTTTGTCGAGGAAAGTCTAGATTAAGACTATAAATGAGCGCTTCTCGGGAGGCAACTCGAGCACTAACCTTACTTCTTTTTACATTTGTTTTCATTTTATTTTCTTTTCATTCTCTTTATCTTTGTAAACTAACCAAAAGTGTAGATTTCTAGGACACACGCCTTACACACAGCCCTATCTGTGGCTGTGTGGACCACTGAAATCCTCGTATTAACATAGCAGAGGCCGTGCAAATCAAATCCCAACCATTTTTCAACGTCACAGATCCAAACACTTGCTCACGAGCACTAGTAAATTGGCACGGCCATGCTCCACAACCGTGTGAAGCTACTGACTTACCAGACACAGTAAAAACACGCCCATGCTACCCAACCGTGCCAACACACTACCTTTTCAAGAACGGGCGTGGCATCTGGAAAACGGGCGTGGGTGAACAAACACGCCTAGACAAACAGCCGTGTGATGCGGCCGTGTAATTCAACACACCTTCAGTGCACGGGCGTGGGAAAATGTCAGAAGCCAAAATTCTATTTAAACCCCACCCTCCCTCTTCTTCCTCACCCTCCTTCCTCTTTTCTTTCTTCCTTCTTCTTATCATATTTCGTCTCTCTACTTTTCTTCTAACATTCCTATAACTCTTAAGAGACCAAATCCATACGGAAGAAGCGTAAAAGACCAACCATAGTCTCCTCAAAGGAGACTGATTCACATGAGTTCATGTTGGCAGCTTCAGCTATTCAACATGCCAAGGGTATTTGAGACAATTTAGTTTTAATTTTTCTTTTCTATTTTGCTTCAATTTCCTTATCTTTACTTCTCTTCTACTCAATTTAGTTTATCTTGTTTTAGTTTCTTGGTTTTAGGTTCTAAAGGCTGCTTGGGAATCATGCAACATAGCCTTAAAGATCACACCTACCTCACAAACCATCCAACAATGAGGACTCCTCAGTCCATTAGTCTTTTCTTTTAATTTCAATTTTCTTCTTAGTCTCCTTCTCTTTATTTTCTTTATCTTTAAATATAGTATTAGTATAGTATTAATGTTTCTTTTGATTTCTTAGCTATATCTTTGCAGGATACCCAAATTCTTTATCTAGCATAAAGCTCATCGGTAACCACACCACCAGGCCCATAGAAAACCCCACCACTTCCTCTTCAACCCACCTTCTACCATGACTTCTGCCAACTCCCGAATCATTCAAAATTCAGGAAGTGTTACTTCTCCTCTTCTCTTTTGATTTTATTACATAATTGTTTATCTATCTTTGTACATTGAGGACAATGTAAATCTTAAGTGTGGGGGGTAAAAGTACCTAACTTTTTGCATTATTCAAAAATCCTAAATTTTATTCTTATTCTTAAGTAATTTTCTCATATTATCAATTAGGGTGAAATTTCTAATGATTTATGATTTTTATTGATATGTTTTTGAGTAAGTCATTGATAATTGTGCATTGATGATTTATACTTGAAGAATACTAGAGAATCAACCATGATAAGTCTATTTTTCAAGAATAAAAAATTTTCTAGGTTATTAAACTGAATTTGAATATTACCTTAAAGTTTGAAATTTATAGGATTAATGTCAAATACCCATAATTTTTGTGAGATTTGAGCCTTATAGAGCATATATTCTTTTTCATGCTCACTTTATTGATTATGAGTGTGTCAACACTAAATTGTTATTCTAGAACTTGCCTAGATTATACATATCGAGACCACATTAATGACTTGATATACTGAGATGATAAAACCTAGGTTTTAACCCATTCACTCCACTAAAAAGCCTACCTACATAATTAATCCCTAGTGAACCCCGTTGATCCTAACAACCCTTTTTATTGATTTTCCCGCTAATATTAACCCATGTATTTGTTATCACCATTCTTTTGACTACCCTTCTATAGAGAATTGATTTGATCAGTTACCGAATTAGTTTATTTCAATTGATAAAGTTTTCTTATGTTTCTAGTTTGTTCTTAAAAAAATTGAAACCAAAGTTTATTCAGCATTAGTAGTATAAAAAGTGAGCTTGTACATTTAAATTTCAATTATCAAAGAAAAAGCTCATAGTATTAATTTCAAAGTTTCATGTGATGTAATTATTCAGAATATTAGTTCATTTATTTTTCTAAAAGTTAGGTAACTTGTCAATTCAATCTCGATTCTAAACCTTCTAATTCAGCCTTTATCCATACCTTTAAACTAAGCCCCATTACAACCCTGATAAAGACCTTTTGATTAGTGTATCATCTCATATTATAGTGGTGGAGATTTAATTTTCAAGTAAGCCTATGGGATTAACTTTTCAGGTTCGACTTATGAGTGCTTTTTCTTGAACCTTCAACACTTCGAGTGCTTTGAGTGAATCTTTAGTGAGGATGTCAATCCTTGCCGATTTTGAATTAAAGGTAATTATTTAGATAAGGGGAGACACCTATGTTTTCGTGCTACAAATATATGACTTATATTGTTTGAGCCTTTAAGAGTCTTTGAGTTAAATTATCCATGTATAAATTATCTATGAATTATGATGAGGCATTATTGATAGGAATTGTGAAATATGGAAAGTTCGTTTTAATTATAAATTGTGAATTTTGCTTGAGGACAAGTAAAAGCTTAAGTGTGGGGGTATTTGAAAACCGTAAAAGTAACATATTTTAGGCCCACATTTAGTATACTTTTGGATGATTTAGCCCCTGGTTTATGTAAAAAGGCACTCTTAATCCTTTCTTTTCATGTTTTTACTCAGAAAAGCACCCGAGGACAAAAAGAATAAGAAACGGGCTTAAAACGGGCCAATTTGGGCCAAAGAGGAAATCGACACAGCCTGGACTTCAAGCCACACGAACGTGCTTCGATAATTAACTAAGACACGACCATGCCACAATTTACATGGCCGTGCCCCAATCAACAGAATCGACACGACCTGAAAATGATTTACACGGTGTGTACCGTGGTCGTGCCCCTGTCGTGGAAACGAAGAATTTCACTCGATTTGGATACTTTGAGGCAAAGAAACACTTTCCAAAGCCTATTCAAACACCGAGTAGGAAGTATACTGGAATAAGGACACTTAGAGGCCAAGTAAAGCATTCCAAAAGTCTATATAAACACCCTAAGTGTAACTTGAAATGGGGCGGTTAGCTAGGCCAAGGAGCTGAGCTAGAAGGCCAGATTTGTGGGAATTACTCGAAGATAACCAGTTGATCCATCTCAAGAAGCCAGAATTCTACTCAAGATGGCGGATTTGTCCTTCAATTCCTTTAGAGGGTTTTAGGGATTTCTTATGTTTTGTTTTATCTTTTCTCTTCAGATGTTTTCTTTATTCATTATGAACTAAACCCTTCAAATACCTAAAGGGGATGAAACCTAAATGAATCTTGTTATTGTTTTCTGAATTATATGATAAATACTTAGTTTGTTCTTAATTATGCATGCTTAATCCAAATCTGATGTGCTTAGGTGGAGGAGGAATAGACCCTGCTTAAGCGTAGATCTAGCTAATTAAGCGGAGTTGATAGCACACCTAGAGATAGGGTGACGAGATTTTGTTGGATTAGGGTGAAACCTAATATGGGAGTCCATAGATCGATTTACTGCTATTCTAGGGGGTTATTATTCGAGAAAGAGATTTTCGTTAATTAACCTAGGGTTAGACGTTATTCACCTCGAGAGAGGGTTTAATATATGTTAAGGAGTCTTACGGATCAAACTAAGTAAATAAATCGTATGGTTCAGTGTCAAATAACAAGTGAAGTCTAGGTGGATTCTTCCTGAGGGTATCGCCGTGATCAACTGAGTTTCCCTTCAAGTTATTTTCCAATTCATTCTTTCTGTCTTTCTGTCTTTAGTTTAGTAGTCGTTAATTTAGATTAAAGCAACTTCACTTATTTTGGGCTAAATAATAAGAAGAAAGTTAGTATTAGTACTTTTAGATCCTTTGGGTTCGACAATCCGGTCTTGCCTAAGCTATACTACTGTTTGATAGGTACACTTGCCTTAAGTCATTGTCAGAGTTAGTTTCCAGGTTCGATCATTCTCTTTATAAATTTTAAAACTCGATAAAACAACAATCAGTCTTCTCCTCTTCTAGTTCATCGATCTGAATCCTTTGTTCCTTGTGAGTTATTTCCTTGTTGGCACAGGTTTTAGGATCGGACTCAATTGTGTTCTTTTGTGGTGCTTCCTGAAAAGAAGGGTTAACCAAATGGATATCAATAGAATTTACTTTCTCACCTTGGTTATTCAATGTTCTAGCTGAATCAAAGGCTTGAAGAGTAACTGTCTTGTCACCTACATAGAGTATGAGTTCACCTGCGTTGACATCGATTTTAGTCTTGACAGTTGCTAAGAATGGCCTTCCTAAAATTAGGGGTATCATGTTGTCCTCATCAAAGTCTAAAACGACAAAGTCTATCGGGAATACGAATTTATCAATCTTCACAAGTACATCTTCAATTATACCCCTAGGAACTCTAATATTTTTATCAGCTAATTGAATGCTCATCCTAGTTTGTTTGGGCTTCCCTTGACCTAGTTGTTTAAACAATTTATAAGGCATGACATTTATGCTTGCCCCTAAATCAGCTAACACATTATCAATAGATAAACTACCAATTAAGCATGGAATTGTAAAACTCCTTGGATATTTTAATTTTCGTGATAGTTTATTTTGCAATATTGCTAAGCATACTGTGTTCAATTCAAATGTGATTCCTCGTTTATCTTTCACTTATTTGTAAATAGCTTCTTTAAAAATTTTCTCAAATTTGGCATCTGCGAAAACCTTCAAGAAACGATAAGTTAATATGTAATTTTTTAAAAGTTTAAGAAACTTGCTGAATTGTTCCTCTGTGTTGTCTTTCGTTATTGCTTCGGGATATGGTATGCGCGATTTGTATTCCTTCATTACCAATTTTGGTTTTACCTCAACATTACCTTTTTTTACCGCACTCTTTTCTCTTAAATTGGTCTCGTCTAACCCTTCACTATTTTGAGCTATTATGGCTTGAATTTGCTCCCATGGGTTAGTCTCGTTATTTCTCGGTATTCTTCCCTGTGGTCTCTCAGAGATCTGCTTACCAAGTTGCCCTATTTGATCCCTGTGATAATACTTCAAGTTTTGTTTCTACCTTTTGGAAACGTGTTTCTGAAGCTGCTATGAATTATGTCAGCATCTCTTCAAGGTTTGGCTTCTTTTCTTATGGGTAGGGTTGTTGTTGGAAGTTTTGAGATGGTTGTTGCCTTTGATTTCCATGGCCACCCCATGAGAAATTGGGGTGGTTTTTCCAACCTGGATTATAAGTATTACTATAAGGGTTATTGTTAGATCGAAAATTATTACCTATATAGTTCATTAGTTTGCTCTCCATGCCCTGTCCATAGGGTGGGTACTTAGGATTCACCATGCCTTCACTTGCGTCGCACTATATAACTGGATGTGCCTGCGAAGAACCATATAAACCATCAAATTTTTTATGTAGCAATTCTACCTTATTTGATAACATGGTTACTGCATCGAGGTTGAAAACTCTAGCTACTTTTGCTGGCCTTGTCCTTGTAATTTGCCACTGATAGTTATTCAGTGACATCTCCTCGATAAACTCGTAGGCTACTTTAGGAGTTTTATTATTCAAAGTTCCACTGGGGGCTGAATCAATTAGTTGCCTTGTTGAGGGGTTTACACCGTTGTAGAAAGTCTGCACCTGTAAGCACAAAGGTAATCCATGGTGTGGACACCTTCTAAATAAATCCTTGTATCTCTCCCATGCATCGTAAAGTGTCTCTAAATCCATCTACACAAAAGAAGAGATATCATTCCTTAACTTGGCCATTTTGGCCGGCGAAAAATATTTGAATAAAATTTTCTCGGTCATTTGATCCCATGTAGTGATTGATCCTCGTGGAAGAGAATGTAACCACTGTTTGGCTTTATTTTTCAGAGAAAAGGGAAATAACTGAAGATAGATGGCATCATCAGAAATGCCATATATTTTGAAGGTATCACAGAATTTTAGAAAATTTGCTAAGTGTTTGTTAGGATCCTCATCCTGCAAACCATCAAACTGAACAAACTATTGTATCATCTGTATAATATTAGGTTTCAGTTCAAAATTATTTGCAGCAATAGTGGGCCTAACAATACTTGACTCAGTTCCTGTTAAACTAGGTTTAGCATAATCATACATAGTACGTGGAGCATGATGTTTTGCTGCCTCTAGAGGTAGCGAATTATTCTCGGCCATCCTTTCAGTACGATTAGTTTCGCCTTCTTGCTCTTCTTCTATGTAGTTTAAGCCTCGCCTTACCTCTCTACGATTTCTACAAACGGTACCTTCGATGTCACTATCATAAAGTAAAGGTCCTGTCGGGTTCCTTCTAGTCATAAACTAGAGGTACATGAAAGGAGCGAAAGAAGAAAATTTAGAAAAGCAAAAATAAAGGTTAATTGCAAAAATAAAATATGGCTAAAGTAATAAAAATTGAGCATTCTTCATATTTCAGTTCCCCGGCAACGGCACCAAAAACTTGATCGTTCTTTTGTCGAGTCTTAAAATTTATATAAATAATGATCGAACCTAGAAACTAACTAAGACAATGATGGAGGCAAGCGCACCTATCGAGCAGTAGTATAGTTTAGGCAAGACCGGAATGTCGAATCCCAAAGTAACCAAAACTACTAATACTAACTCTCTTTCTATTATCTAGCATAAGGATTAAAGGAATTTGTTGTTTAATCTAAATTAACTAACTACTAGACTAAAGACTTCTAAGACAAAGAAGAATGAAATTTGGAAAATAACTTGAGGAAAAACCAATTGATTAAGAAGACGCCCAAGGAAGAATCCACCTAAACTTCACTTGTTATCTAACACTGAACCAGATGATTTATTCACTTGACTTGATTCGTAAGATTCCCTAACATATATTAATCCCTCTCTCGAGGTGAATAACATCTAACCCTAGGTTGATAAATTAAAATCTCTTTCTAATTAAAACCCTTAGAATTACATTAGCTCGATTTATGGACTCCTATATTACATTTCACCCTAATCTGGCAAAATCTCATCACCTATCTCTAGGCGTGTGATCAACTATTCTTAATTATGCTAGATCTACTCTTAGGCAGGGACTTTTGCTTCTCCACCTAAGCACATCATACTTGAATTAATATCCCAAAATATCAACACAAGAATTAAGGACACGTAACTAAGAACAAGTCAAATATTTATCATATAGTTCAGCAAACGATAACAAGATTCATCTTAGGTTTCATCCTCCTCAGGTATCTGAGGGTTTAGTTCATAATAATAATAAAGGAATACATCTCAAAAGAAAAGATAAAACAAAACATAAGAAATCCCTAAAACCCCCTGAAGGAATTGAAGGAGAGATCCGCCATCTTGAGTATAATTTCGGCTTCTTGAGATGAATCAACCAGCTATCTTCTAGTAAATCTCCACAAATCTGCCCTCTTTGGCATATCTAGACGCCCCCTAACTAAAGCCCTGGGTTCCCCCTTTAGGTTATAGTTAGGGTGTTTATATAGGCTTCAAATATGTTTCTTCGCCCCTAAATATCCTAATCCGAGTGAAACTTCTCTTTTATCACGATAGGGACACGCCCATGGCACACGCCATTGTGAATCGATTTTAGACCATGGTCAAGTTTGCTAAAGAGACACGCCCATGTGTTTCGAGGTCCAGGCCATGTTAGAGTAAATTAGGGAGGCACGGCCATGTGGTCTTAGGCCCAGGCCGTGTCGATTTCTATTTTGACCCAATTTGGTCTGTTTTAGGCCCATTTCTCATTCTTTTCATCCTCCGATGCTCTCTTGAGTATAAACATGAAAACAAAGGATTAAGAGCACCAAATTAAATAATTCAAGACTTAAATCATCCAAAAGTATGCTAAATATGGGCCTAAAATATGTTACTTTTACGGTTCATCAAAATCCTGATAGCCCTTGAGGATCAAGAGATAACTACATTTACATGTGCATATAGTATGTTTTCCTATTGTAGAATGCCTTTTGGATTATGTAATGCTCCTGCTACTTTTTAGCGCTGCATGCTAGCCATATTTGATGAACTTGTGGAAGACATTATGGAGGTCTTTATGGACGACTTTTCGATATTTGGTAATTCTTTCCATCTTTGCCTTAAGAGTTTAAAACGAGTACTAATAAGGTGTGAGGAGACGAACCTTATTTTAAATTGGGAAAAGTGTCACTTTATGGTTCGAGAAGGGATTATGTGAGGGCATAAAATTTCTAGTAAAGGGATTGAGGTAGATAAAGCAAAAGTTGAAACCATAGAAAAACTACCTCATCCTAGCTCAGTTAAAGCTATTAGAAGCTTTTTAGGATGATCGTTGTTTTGTCGAGTCTTAAAATTTATAAAAAGAATGATCAAACCTAGAAACTAACTAAGACAACGATGGAGGCAAGCGCACCTATCAAACATTAGTATAGTTTAGGCAAGGCCAGAATGTCGAATCCCAAAGGAACCAAAAGTACTAATACTAACTCTCTTTTTATTATCTAGCCTAAGAATTAAGGGAATTTGTTTATCTAATCTAAAATTAACTAACAACTAAACTAAAGACTCTAAGACAAAGAAGAATGAAATTTGGAAAATAACTTGAGGAAAAACCAATTGATTAAGACGACATCTAAGGAAGAATCCACCTAGACTTCACTTGTTATCTAACACTGAACCAGACGATTTATTCACTTGACTTGATCCATAAGATTCCCTAACATATATTAACCCCTCTCTCGAGGCGACTAACGTCTAACCCTAGGTTGATTAATTGAAATCTCTTTCTAATTAAAACCCCTAGAATTACTGTAATATCCTGAATTAGGGGTTATTTGTGATTGTATTATTTTGCATGAGTTTGGATTGTTGTGTTGTTAAGTGGGATGTTCTAGGGCTTAGGAATAAGCCAAGGGTAGGCTCGAGCTGTAGGAAAAATTTTATTTTTAAGCTTTAGTTAAAGGGAGTTGAAGGAGCTAGGGGTTAAGAGTAATTGTGGGGAATTTTAACACAAGTAACCAGTTGGCAAAGTGGCAAGGAGGCACCACTTAGGGCTTTGGAAGTTGATGCCACAAGCATTGAAAGGGGCTTAGGTTCGAATCCCATGGATGGACTTAAGGTGACTTTTATTTTGCATTTGTATGGTATGTGTTGGTCAAACTTTAATTAAGGTAAGGTTGGACTTTATCTTTTATGGATAGTAGACTAAGGGAATAAGGTAAATGTTAACTTAAGGTATGGAATCAAGAAAATTTAGTATGATAAGGGGACATAAGGCATGAATCAAGGGCTTTGTGGATAGAATTGCTTGATGTTGGGGATAGAATTTCTTAAACTTTGGGAAAGTAGAGGACTACAATGCATGTATCAAGGTGGATGTTTTGGAAATTATTTCATGGCCATTTTGACCATGAATGTGGATGGCATTATGGACTAGAGGGTGGCCGAATTTTTGTGGTAGACTTTGGTAAGGATGAGTGGTTGGGTATATTTCCATTTGGTCATTTTTGTACTTCCAAAAACACCTTTTCTTTTGTAGCCGAATTTGCATAGGGAGGTTTAGGCATTTCCTTGTGCGATTTCTTTTCCCGAAAGCTCTTGTGTTCTTTTTCTTTTCTTTTGTGACTAGAAGCCGAAACCTCTAAAACCTTACCTTTTCTTCTTCATCATCTTCTTACCAATTCAACCATTTTCAAAAAGCCAAGGTATCTCTCTCAATCTCCCCATTGCCGAAACTTCTTCAATCTCAACTTTTCTTTTCTCTTCATAACTCTCAATAGCCGAACCTCTATTGAACCTCCCCAAATTTCTTTGCTTCACTTCTTTTCTTTAAAGCCGAAAGTACCATAGGCTGGAATCTGCTCCAATCGTTTCACAATAGTGGGTAAGAGTTCTCTATTAATCATTTTTCTTCTATCTCTTTTGATTGCCAAAAGTCAAGAAGTCTAACTCCATTTTCTTGTTATGGCCAAATCTATGAAAGGTGATATCGGCATTCGATCAGTTGAGGTAAGATGATGGTAATAGTAGGCTGAAGGCCGTTACTTCTATTTATTTATGTAAGAGACGAATCTAACATAGTTGTGTAGGAGGAGTTCAACAAATCACAAGGTGCAAATTGTGTAAGCTACGGGGTTTGGGTTTAGGCGACTTTTGCTTATAAGGTGCGTAGTTATCGCACTGTTCTCTTATTGTGTGTATGTGTTATATATATAAATATGTATATGATGTGCATGGTAGTCTAAATAATGGCTAAAAAGGTGGATACCCATGGTGGGTAATCGATTAAATAGGTCAGTACTTTATGACAATAAGTTTCCTATGGTATACGAATGAAATTGTGATAGCATGTGATGTATGCTTATTTTAATGATATTGTGGCATGATACATGGGGCTTGGGATGTGACTATTGAATGACAGGGAGTACATTTATGTATGTGGTCTGATGTTAGCCATGTGCTACATTGGTGCTTGATGTTAGCTATGTGCTTCATCAAGGTGGGATGTTGGCTGTGTGCCTCACCTCAGCGGATGATAGTGTGTGTTTCACCTCAGCGGATGATAGCGTGTGCATCATCAGGGATTGAGGATGACCTAGGGTCACCTCGAGGATATTGATATGTGGGGTCACTTAGGTGATCGGTGGCTTAGCCACGACCTCGAGCGAGAAGTCCGCCAAGGTAGGTGTGTAACGGATGGATATTAGGTTAGGTGGGCTTCATCTTGCATATTTATGTATGTGGACTGTGTGGATATGGGCCAAGCCCATATGTGGAGACATGTGAGATAACTATGCACTGAGTCTATTTGACTCACCCAAATTTTCTTACCAACATCGCAGTGATTCGTAATGCTTGGACCGGCCTGAGCGGATACAAAGGTGGCCCATGCGTAAGATGTTTTACTTAATTTTACGTATTTTATATTTTAAGTAGTTTTGGAATAATTATTTGATGTAATAAGGGCCACTTAAAGTATTTGCAACTTTATTTATGGTTTTGAAGTTTAACCTATTATTGAGCTAATAATTGGCAATATTTTGAATCAATTTATTTTATAACAACTTATAATAAAGCTTTTAAATTCGGATAATTTGTACCAATAAGGTTTTACTTGGAATCTTAAATGTGAAATGTTTTTACCAACGACAACAAATTTCATCTTTTATTTTTTAAGTAAAAATCTTTTCCAACGTTTTCCGCAGTGACATACTAGATCCGGTCAAGGCTCGTGGGCCAGGTTTGGGGGTGTTACAATTGCATTAACTCGATCTATGATCTCCCATATTAGGTTTCACCCTAATCCGGCAAAATCTCGTCACCCTATCTCTAGGCGCGCGATCAACTCCTATTAATTATGCTGGATCTACTCTTAGGCAGGAACTTTTGCTCCTCCACCTAAACACATCATACTTGAATTAATATCTCGAAAATAACAACACAAGATTTAAGAACACCTAATTAAGAACAAGTCAAATATTTATCATATAGTTCAGCAAATGATAACAAGATTCATCTTAGGTTTCATCCCCCTCAGGTATCTGAGGGTTTAACTCATAATAATAAAAGAAAACATCTCAAAAGAAAAGATAAAACAAAACATAAGAAATCCCTAAAACCCTCTGAAGGAATTGAAGGAGAGATCCTCTGTCTTGAGTATAATTTCGGCTTCTTGAGATGAATCAACTGGCTATCTTCTAGTAAATCTCCACAAATCGGCCCTTTTTGGCCTAACTACATGCCCCCTGATTAAAGCCCTGGCAGAAGGCTTTTGCTGAACTCCCGCTAAGTTTCCCCCTTGGGTTTTTATATAGACTTTGAGATGCCTTACTTGGCCCCTAAGTATCCTAATTCAAGTAGAATTCCTACTAGGGTGTTAGAGTAGGCTTTGGAATGTGTTTCTTTGCCTCTAAGTATCCTATTCTGAGTAAAACTCCTCTTGGTCGCGGCAGGGACACATCCATGGCACACACCTGTGAATCAATTTTAGGCCATGGTCGAGTCTGCTGAAGAGACACGTGTTTCGGGGTCCAGGTCGTGTTAGAGTAAATTAGGGAGGCACGGCCGTGTGGTCTTGGGCCCAGGCCGTGTCGATTTCTATTTTGACCCAATTTGGTCCGTTTTAGGTCCATTTCTCGTTCTTTTCATCCTCTGGTGCTCTCCTAAGTATAAAACATGAAAACAAAGGATTAAGAGCACCAAATTACATAATTCAAGGCTTAAATCATCCAAAAGCATGCTAAATGTAGGCCTAAAATATGTTACTTTTAAGGTTTATCAAATACCCCCACACTTAAGCTTTTTCTTGTCCTCAAGCAAAATTCTCAACTTATAACTAAAACAAACTTTTCACAATTCATAATTCTCATCAACAATGTCTCATCATAATTCATAGACAATTCATACATGGATAATTTGACTCAAAGACTCCTAAAGATTCAAACAGTCAAAGTCATACATTTATAGCCCGAAAACATAGGTGTCTCCCCTTACTGAATAATTACCTCTGATTCAAAACCGACAAGAATTGACATCCTCACTAAAGATTCACTCAAATCACTCAAAGTGTTTAAGGTTCAGAATTAGGCACTCAAAAGTCAAACATGAAGAGTTAATCCCATAGGCTTGCCTGAAAATCAAATTTCCACCACTGTAATATGAAATGATACACAAATCAAAAGGTCTTTAACAGGGTTGTAACGGGGCTTAGCTTAGGGTGTGGATAAAGGTTGAATTAGAAGGTTAGAATCGAGATTGAACTGACAAATTACCTAACTAGAAAAAAATGAACTAATAACCTTAATAATTACATCACATGAAAATTTTAAAATACTAATAATACGAGCTTCTTTTTCAAGATGTTAAATTTTAACTGTACAAGCTCTTAGAACATAAAACTAATAATGAATATACTTCGAATTTTTTTAAGAACAAGTCAATAAATACATACTATATAAAAATAATAATTCACTATTGTAATAGAGTAATTAGGCAACTGATCAAATCAAATCTAGATATTGAGGGTATTTAAAAGGAATGGTGATAACAAATACGAGCAGGGTTTTGGGTTAATATTAGTGGGTGAATCAATAAAAAGGATTGTTAGGTTCAAAGGGGTTCACTAGGGGTTAATTATAAAGGTAGGCTTTTTAGTGGAGTAAGTGGGTTAAAATCTAGGTGTCTTTCTCATCTTAATATATCAAATCAAAAATGTGGTCTTGACATGTATAATTGAGGCAAGTTCTAGAATAGTAATTCAGTGTTGACACACTCATAATCAATAAAGTGACCATGAAAAGGAATATATGCTCTATCAGGCTTAAAATCTCACAAAATTATGGGTTTTTGATATCAATCCTTGTAAATTTCAAACTTCAAAGTAACATTCAGATTCAAGTAGACAACTTAAAAAATTTAATTCTGAAAAAATAGACTTATCATGCTCGATTCTCTAGTATCCTTTAAATTTAATCATCAATGCACAATTATCAATGGATTAATCCAAAACATATCAACAAAAATCATAAATCAGGGAAATTTCATTCTAATGATAATATGAGAAACTTTACTTTTGAACAAGGCATAATTCAGGGATTTTCAAATAATCCTATAGTTAACCCCCCACACTTAAGATGTACATTGCCCTCAATGTACAAAGATAGATAATAGAAATTTAGTAATCATAAGATAGGGAGAGAAGTAAAACTTCCTTAATTTTGGATGAAGTCAATGAAAAGAAACCGGATAGGATTGGAGGTGAACGTGGGGAAGCACCTCGAACCATTTGATATTGAATCCTCGAAGCAGTTGTCCTGATTTTATTGTATCCTAAGCTAAATCTAAATAGCATGAAGAATAAGAAGAAAATAATAAAGGAAGTAAACAAAAATAAAAAAATAAAAAAAGAATAAAAGTAAATAATTAAATAGAGATACGGTCTATGCCCATGTGCCTTGATAAATCGTAAAAGTAACATATTTTAATCCCACATTTAGCATACTTTTGGATGATTTATTCCCTTAATTGTGTAAAAAGGTACTCTTAATCCTTTCTTTTCATGTTTATACTCAGAAAAGCACCTAGGGATGAAAAGAATGAGAAAAGGGCCTAAAACGGACTAAATTGGGCCAAAGAAGAAATCGACATGGCCTGGGCCCAAGACAACATGGCCGCGCCTCCCTAATTTACTCTAACACGGCGTGGACATAGAAACACACGAGCGTGTCCCTTCAGCAGACTTGACCACGGCCTGAAATCGATTCACAGGGGCATGTGCCATGGGCGTGTCCCTGTCGTGGCCAAGAGGAGTTTTACTCGGATTTGGATACTTGAAGGCAAAGAAACACATTCCAATGCCTATTCAAACACTCTAGTAGGAATTCCACTTAGATTAGGATACTTAGGGGCAAAGTAAAGCATTCCAAGAGCCCATATAAACACCCTAAGCATAACTTTCAAGGGGAGCTAGCTAGGCCAAGGAGCCGAGCCAAAAAGGTCAACTTTGTGGGAATCACTTGAAGATAGCCAGTTGATCCATCTTAAGAAGTCAAAATTCTACTCAAGGTGGCGGATTTCTCCTTCAATTCCTTCAGGGAGTTTTAGGGATTTCTTATGTTTTGTTTTATCTTTTCTTCTGAGATGTTTTCTTTTATTGTTATGAACTAAACCCTTCAGATACCTGAAGGGGATGAAACCTAAGACGGATCTTGTTATTTCTTTCTGAACTATATGATAAATATTTGATTTCTTCTTAATTATGTGTGCTTAATTATTGTGTTAATATTTTCGGGATATTGATTCAAGTTGAATGTTGATCGCTAAAATCAGAGCTTTAAAATTTATAATGAATGAGATCGAACCTTGAAACTAACTCTGACAATAATTAAAGGCAAGTGTACCTATCGAACAGTAGTATAGCTTAGACAAGACCGGATTATTGAACCCAAAGGAACTAAAAGTACTAATACTAACTTTCTTTTTATTATTTAGCCTGAAATATGGAGTGATTGGTTGATTTAATCTAGTTTAATGATTACTAGGCTAAATACAAAGACAAAAAAGAACGAATTGGGAAATAAATCGAAGAAAACTCAATTGATCACAACGATACCCTTAGGAAGAATCCACCTAGACTTCACTTGTTATTTAATACTGAACCATATGATTTTATTTACTTAGTTTGATCCGTAAGACTCCCTAACATATATTAAACCCTCTCTCGAGGCGAATAACATCTAACCCTAGGTTAATTAGTGGAACTCACGTTCACTTATAATAACCCCCTAGAATAGCAGTAAATCGATCTATGGATTCCTATATTAGGTTCCACCCTAATCCGGCAAAATCTCATCACCCTATCTCTAGGCGTGCAATCAACTCCGCTTAATTATGATCAATCTACTCTTAAGCAGGGTCTATTCCTCCTCCACCTAAGCACATCAAATTTGGATTAAGCATGCATAATTAAGAAAAAACTAAGTATTTATCATATAATTTAGAAATCAATAACAAAATTCATCTAGGTTTCATCCCCTCTAGGTATCTGAAGGGTTTAGTTCATAACAAATAAAGAAAACATCTCAAGAGAAAAGATAAAACAAAACATAGAAAATCCCTAAAACCCCCTGAAGGAATTGAAGGAGAAATTCGACGTCTTGAGTAGATTCTGGCTCTTCAAGATGGATCCACTTGGCTATCTTTGAGTGATTCCACAAAACATGATCTTCCTAGCTCGGCTCCTTGGCCTAGCTCATCGCCTAACGCCAAAAGTGCCGATAGAAGGGTTCTGTCGAACCCCGTTGAACTCCCTCTTATGTTGCCCCTTAGGGTGTTTATATAGGCTTTTGAGATGCCTTGTTTGGCCTCCAAGTATCCTAATTCAAGTAGAATTCCAACTAGGGTGTTTAAATAAACTTTGGAATGTGTTTCTTTACCTCCAAGGATCCTTTCCCGAGTAGAATTCCTCTTCCCTAAAACAAGAGCACGGCCATGGTACACGTCCGTGTAAATCATTTTTAGGCCGTGTCTCGATTCTGTCGATTGGGGCACGGTCGCGTAAATCGTGGCATGGTCGTGTCTTAGTTAATTTTTGAGGCACAGTCGTGTGGCATGAAGTCCAGGCCGTGTCAATTTCCACTTTAGCCCAAATTGGCCCGTTTTAAGCCCATTTCTCATTCTTTTCATCCTCGGGTGCTTTTCTGAGTATAAGATATGAAAAGAAAGGATTAAGAGCACCTTTTTACATAAATCAAGGGCTAAATCATCCAAAATCATACTAAATGTGGGCTTAAAATATGTTACTTTTACGGTTTATCAAATACCCTCATAGTTAAGCTTTTGCTTGTCCTCAAGCAAAATTCTCAACTTATAATTAAAACGAACTTTCCATAATTCATAACTCCTATCAATAATGCCTAATCATAATTCACAGATAATTTATACATGGATAATTTAACTTAAAGACTCTTAAAGGATCAAACAATTCTAAGTCATAAATTTGTAGCATAAAAACATAGGTGTCTCCCCTTATTTAAATAATTACCTTTAATTCAAAACTGACAAGGATTGACATCCTCACTAAAGATTCACTCAATGCACTCGAAATGTTTAAGGTTCAAGAATAAGACTCAACAGTCGAACCTGAAAAGTTAATCCCATAAGCTTGCCTGAAAATCAAATTTGCACCATTATAATATGAGATGATACACAAATCAAAAGGTCTTTGACAGGGTTGTAACGGGCTTAGGTTAAAGGTGTGGATAAAGGCTGAATTAGAAGGTTTAGAATCGAGATTGAATTGACAAGTTACCTAACTTTTATAAAAATAATTGAACTAATAATCTGAATAATTACATCACATGAAACTTTGAAACTAATGATACACGAGCTTTTTCTTTGATAATTGAAATTTGAATGTACAAGCTCACTTTTTATACTACTAATGCTGAATATATTTTGATTTTGATTTTTTTTAAAGATCAAATAGAAACATAATAAAGAAAACTTTATCAACTGAAATAAATTAATTTGATAACTGATCAAATCAATTTTCGATAGAAGGGTAGTCAAAAGAATGGTGATAACAAATACAAAGGGTTTTGGGTTAATATTAGCGGGTAAATCAATAAAAAGGGTTGTTAGGATCAAATGGGTTCACTAAGGATTAATTTGTGAAGGTAGGCTTTTTAGTGGAGTGAATGGGTTAAAACCTAGGTGCCTTTATCATCTCAGTATATCAAATCATAGATGTGGTCTCCACATGTATAATCGAGGCAAGTTCTAGAATAACAATTCAAAGTTGACACACTCATAATCAATAAAGTGAGCATGAAAAAGAATATATGCTCTATAAGGCTCAAAATCTCAAAAAATTATGGGTATTTGACATCAATCTTGTAAATTTCAAACTTTAAGGTAATATTCAAATTCAGTTCAACAACCTAGGAAATTTTTTTAATTCTTGAAAAATAGACTTATCATGCTTGATTCTCTAGTATTCTTCAAGTATAAATCATTAATGCAAAATTATCAATGACTTAATCAAAAACATATCAATAAAAATCATAAGTCAGGGAAATTTCATTCTAAACATAATATGAGAAACTTACTTTAGAACAAAGCATAATTCAGGTATTTTCAAATAATACTATGGTTAACCCCCCATACTTAATGTAACATCCTAAATTAGGGGTTGTTAAAAATTTAATTGTATTCATGTGCTTGCTTGAAAAGAAATGAATGCTATGTTTGATAGACATGTTTTAGGGTCTAGACATAGCCCCGAACTAGGTCAGACTTGGGGCTGAAATTTCTTTTTAAGTGCTTAAAAGGAAGGAATTAGGTGAGAAAAGGGTTAAGTAAAATTTTGGGTGAAGCTTAATACAAAGAGTTAATTGGCAAAGTGGCTTTCATGCGCCACTTAAAGGCTTAGGGGTGGCGAATAGGCGGTCTTGGGTTCAATTCTTGGGAGTTACAAGGGGGAATGTGTTCTATTTTTTGGGCTTTTTGGCGTTAAAGGAAAGGAGGCCATGTATGAAGGCTTTAAAAATTAAATAGTGAGGTTTAAGAGCATGAAAGTCGATTGGGAAGAATGGCATGGGGCATTATAAGAGGGCTGCAGTAGTGAGGTCCTATGTTCGAACCAAGGGAGCAGCAATTGGGGTTTTTATTTTTTTCAAAGCTAGCATTAGGGGGGAGTAATGGCTTGATTTTGGACTCTTAAGGTGCTAAGGATAAACATTATTTCAATTTCTGGCTGGAAGAGTTGTGATGTTGTTATACTATATTTTATTTTTAATTTTATTTGTTTAAAGAGGAGATTAAGGGATAAATAAAAGATAAATGTAATTTGATAAAAGCTGGAAATTATCAAAAAAGAAAGGTGATGGCCGATTTGGGACTCCTTGGGGGCCATCTACAATCGATTTTATCATTAGGGAGGTGCCAAAAATTCATCAAAGTTCTTTTCTTCTTTTTCCAATTGGTTGCTGGCCGAATTCTTCCTAGCCTCATTTACCAAAATTCTCCCAAAAATTTCTCTCTTCTTTTCTTCTACTTAGCCGAACCTACCCCCCCGTCTACTAAAAATTTCACCTTCCTTGCTAGCCGAATATCTCTTCCATAGAGGGCTTAGGCCGAATCCCCCTAGTAAGGTGCTATCAATTTCCAAAGGGTGGTAAGTGTGTCACTTTAACATTCGGTTCCTTTTCTTTTCCTTCAAGTATGCCGAAAGTAAGAATAGGCCTTGGTAGGTTGGCCGAATGTGTCTTTAAGATGATGGTGAAGTGTTCTCTTGTGTGTAGGTAACATTAAGGGGCTTTGACGAAGTCTTCCGGGATTTCAATTCGCCTTGGTAAGTAGTAGGTAGTTTCAGCCAAAGGCCTTGATTATGGTTAAGTGTACAAGCCAATTCTAACAAATGTTTTGGTAGGGATCTCGACAAGACAAGTGACAACTTCGGGATTTCGGTAAGTTTGGTAAGTAACTAGTCTTATTCGACTAAAGGCTATTTTTGGGTATCTATGTATAACCGATTATGTGCTATGGATTTAGGGCTAATCGCCGTGGCAAACAAAGGCTTTGGATTTGGTTGGAAACCAAATTGGCAACCAAGGTGAGTGTTATTTCAAGTACAACATATCCTTCGGGATTATTTGGTTTGGCCGAATAGGCCTAAGTCCCTAACCCTGATGTTGGCCGATTATAGGGTCAAGAATCTAGCGTCGTAGATTGGATCTTCGGGATCTAGGAATTTCGGTGGTAATAGGTGTGTAAAACTCACTACACATTTTATTAGTTGACATGGCTATATCGTTGCTTTTTAATCATTGTGGTAGTTTTGCTTGTGGGCATAAGCATGGTTTCCAGGTAAGTCCCCTATTACTTTGTCTATGATATACGATTGAGTATGCCATCATATGCTGTTAAATGCTATGTTATACATAAATGCATGATATATGGGATTATGATATTGTGATGTAAGCATGATGATGGTGGGATTGATGAGAGGAGGGGGATGATCTTATGGATCGTCACCGTGGTTTTGACCACAAGATAGGTTGGCCCCATCGGTTTAATTGTGACTTCGGTCACCAGTGGTTTTGACCACACCGTTGATAAATCGTGACTAAGTCCCAGTGGTTTGGTACCACCAGTGGTTTTGACCACACTTGATAAATTGTGACCTATGGTCATCAGTGGTTTTGACCACACGATGGGTTGGCCCCATCACTTGATTTGTGACTCTAGTCACCAGTGGTTTTGACCACCAGTGGTTTTGACCACACGGGGTAGTTAAAGGAGTACGGATGGTTAGTGGGGTTGCATACTTGCATGTTTATTAATAATCTATGTATGAGTTACATTTCTGGGTGGGGGATTTACACACTGATTCTTGGTGACTCACCCCTTCCCATACTGTTTTGTAGATGAGTAGATCGTGGAGATGGAGCCGGAGAGGACTCGAGGCGGCCATGCTTGTTCCTTAGATTTGATCTTAATTTGTTATAGTTAATTTTATTTATTGTTCTAAGTTTCTTTAATTTGGGTTGTAATAAGGCCGCTAATTATTATTTGGATGTTTAATTAGTTGTTTTAATTTACTTATACTATATTACAAAATGAAATTATAAATGTTAAGTAAATCGGTTAAAAGCAACATTTTTAAATTAAGTAACTTTTACGAGTTTTCAAAGATGTTACCATCGGGTAACAAAATACACTAAGTCAACTATAACATTGACGATTTTAAAATTCTACATGATCAAACGTTTTCAAAGGGTTTATCAACACAACCATGTTTATAAAAATAATCCCTACTGAGTTTATCAACCCCTGTTTTAATACCTTAGCCATATTTTAACAAGTTTTCACCAGACACTTAAAATGATTCAAATTATTTTACTCCGTGACATACCAGATCCGGTCAGGACTCATGGGTCGGGTGTGGGGTGTTACATTTTTGGTATCAGAGCCCGGTTCAAAACTCGACTGTGAAGGCCCAAGGCCCAAAATGTTTTGTTTTTGTTAGTAGGCCTTATTAGGGTGTTTTGGGAAATTGTTTATGGTTCGAATAGCATGGCACCGAGTCTCCGGCACCTATCCGCCCAGGTAAGTAATTCTATCTATTTTTTGTGAATACTTGATCGGGGTAGAAGGGTAAATTGGGAACGTAGACTATTAGAATAAGGAATTGTTGAACCCTATGGTTAGCGAACCCCAACAAACCATGCATAAGATTTAATAATTCCCTAAACAACCCTGTGAGTTGTCACTGAGCAAAGGATGTGGCAATCATTATACGCATGTCTAGGATTGGATTCGGTGGGAGCCTGGTATTTAAGCAGTCCTAGTGACTCACCTCCTACTCACTTGAATCCTACCTGGAGCGTAGTGACGGTTCATCCTAGCTGAGACGACACACTCACAGGCTAAACTTGATAACAAAAACCCGAAAGGGACTAGCCGTTTTTGTTTTGAAGTAATAAAACCTTGGTTTTTTTTTTAAAAAAAGAGAATGACCAAAATACCCCTGGCTTGTAAATTACCAAAATACCCTCCGTATGAAAAATTTCCAAATAGAAAAATTTTCAAAATATCCTTCTTTTGTGAAATCCATTAGAACCAAATTTTGGAAATCTTTTTATGGAAAATTACTAAAATACCCCTAGTGGTAAGATTTCAAAATTTACCCTAACCAACAAAATTACCAGAATAACCCTGATTTTCAAAATTTTGCAACATCACTGTTTTGGAAAATGCAATTCTCAAAAAGAACCATCAAAGTTTTACAACTTTTGAAATATCCCTGATTTGTTAAATTTTACAAATTCACCCTGATTTGTGAAAAATTACCGAAATACCCCTGAGGTCCAAAATTATCGAAATACCCCCGATTTCAAAATTTTTCAAAATACCTCGGGAATTTTAAAGCTTCAAAATACTTTTTGACAAAATCATCCGAGAACTTCTATTTTTGGAAAATTACAAAAATACCCCTGTAGGATAAATTACGAAAATACCCCTAGGTAGTGGAAAATAATCACAATGAAAATTACAACGCCTCTTTGAATGAATGATTAGAAAGACTGTGTGCATGTATGAATACGAAAGAACCACTCCTAAAACTCCTATCATAAAATTTCTTCACGGATAATCAAGTGAAACAAAGGTACTAATGCATAAAATTCTTAAACAGATAAACGCAAACGAGAGTAATAGTACAAGAGGTCGTGGACGTCCGCCCCATGGCCGTGGTAGAGGTAGGATGACCTTTTCGGAGCCAGCAGGGTCTGGTCATGGGTCTAGAAATGAGATGCCGGATCTGCCGATGGCGAAAACTAAATTTCAAGATCAGACTGGTGGTAACGATGTAGTATCCCAAGCGGTGTTACGAGTGTTGAAACGAGTTCGAGGCAAAGCGCAAAAGCGAGCCCAAAAATCAGGGTTGAATGACTCAAGCTAACAGAGTGGAGGTGTTTAGAGGAGTTTTTGGAGTGGTACCCAGTACGGCAGAGTATTGGTTGGAATCGACTGAGAGGATCATGGGTGACCTAGATTTTGCAGCTGAAGAGAAGTTGAAGGGCATAATATCTTTGCTTCGGGATGAGTCATATCAATGGTGGCTCACCGTAAGAGATGGAGCGATGGGGGAGGATCTCACGTGGGAATTCTTTAAGGCCACCTACCAAAAGAAGTACATAGGAGCTAGTTACGTGGATGCACAGCGGAAGGCTTTCTTGAACCTGGTTCAAGGCAATAAAACAGTGGTGGAGTGTGAGGCTGAATTCCTCCGGTTGAGTAGGTTTACTCGTGGTATTGTGGGTACCAAGCATGAACGCTGTGTTAGATTCGAGGATGGCCTGAGAGATGAGCTGAAGATGATGATAGCTCCACAGCAGAAACGGGAGTTCGCTGTCCTAGTGGAGAAGTCTAAGGTTGTTGAAGAGGTAAGGTAGTCAGTTAGACGAAATCAGGATACGAACTGGAATAAGAGGAGCTCCGAATCTTCAAAGTTTTCTGGTAATCAGTAAAAGAGGACGAGGTTTGGTGGGTCAGATCAAGCTGCTAGGCCTACTGCTGCTGCCAATTCTCAATGGCCACCACGGTGTGCTCGGTGTGGAAAATCTCACACGGAGGAGTGTTGGAATGGTAACTAGGGATACTTCGAATGTGGGTCCATGGAGCATCGAGTTAGGGACTATTCAAAATGGCAGCTAGACTGGGATCAGAGGGTCAGGATTGTGCACTGAATAGAAGGGATAACCAACAGCCTCAGAGGGGTCGTGGTGCATGAAGAGGAGGTAATGGTGCTGGCAAAGGTCGTGGAGCACTGAGGGGAGGTACCGATGGTACTAAGGCTAGGCAACCTGGTCTAGTCTATACCGCGAGGCGTTAAGAGGAGGGCGACGCACCGGACATTATAACCTGTATGTTCTTGATCTTTGGTGTACCCTATAATACTTTGATTAACATTGGCTCAACCCACTCATACATTGCTAGTAGCGTAGTGGAAACTTTGCACTTAGACTCTGAGCTTACTTCTAGGAAGATGACCGTATTAAGCCCCTAGGTCACTCTATAGAAGTAAGTAAACTCTATAGAACGCACCCTAGAACTCCAAGGGTCGTGTTCTTGGTCGACTTGATGGAACTACCGCTTTGAGAGTTCGACCTAATCCTGGATGGATTGGCTAGTAAAGTATCACGCTAGCTTTGGATTGTGCAATAAGCGCATGGTAATAAAGACCGTGGAAGGTGATGAGGTGGTGATGATAGGTAAAAGGAGGATTACCTGTCTAATGTGGTTTCGCGTTGAAGGCGAAAAAGATGGTTAGGAAGGGTTGTGAAGCTTATGTGGTGCATGTCTATGCTTTGAAAGCTAAGGATGTTACTATGAGAGATGTCCGGACTGTAAAAGACTATGTTGATGTGTTTCTAGAGGAACTTCTAGGTCTACCTCCGGACCGTGAGGTTGAATTTGGCATCGACTTGCTACCCGAAACCGCACCAGTATCTATAGCTCTGTATCGAATGGCGCGAAAGAATTGGTAGAGTTGAAGGCGCAGATTCAGGAATTGTTGGATAGAGGGTTCATCCGACCAAGTGTATCACCTTGGGGAGCTCTAGTGCTTTTTGTCAAGAAGAAGGATGGGACAATGAGGATGTGCATAGACTATTGACAGCTGAACAAGTTGACAATAAAGAATCGGTATCCTTTGCCCAGGATCGATGATTTATTCGATCAACTCAAAGGGGCATCGGTGTTCTCTAAGATTGACCTTAGGTCAGGGTACCATCAGCTTAAGGTGAAGGAGGCTGATGTCCATAAGACGACATTCCGCACTCGGTATGGACACTACGAAGCTCGGTAATGCCTTTTGGTTTGACGAATGCACCGGCCGCGTTTATGGACATGATGAATCGGGTTTTCCAACCCTATCTGGATCGGTTCGTCGTGGTATTCATAGATGACATTTTGGTGTCTCGAAGTCTGAGGAGGAGCATGACGCACATCTTCATGTGGTTCTGCAAGTTCTGAGGGAGAAGCAGTTGTACGCCAAATTCAGCAAGTGTGAGTTTTGTCTCAAGGAGGCAACTTTTCTAGGGCATGTTGTTTCAGCTGAGGGAATCAGGGTAGATCTCCGTAAGATTGAGGCGGTATTAGAGTGAAAGCCACCCAAGTCTGTTACGGAAATTCAGAGTTTTTTGGGGTTAGCAGGATATTATAGGAGATTTGTGGAAAATTTTTCTTTAATTGCAGCACCGTTGACTAAGCTGCTAAGAAAAGGAGTTCCGTTTGTGTGGTCTGAGAAGCAGCAAGAGAGTTTCGATAAGCTGAAAAGGATCTTGATAGAAGCACCAGTCTTGATTCAGCCTGAGGCAGGAAAGGAGTTCATTGTGTATTGTGATGCATCGCATACTAGTTTAGGGTGTGTGTTGATGCAAGAAGGAAGGTGGTTGCTTATGCGTCACGGCAATTGAGGCCTCACGAAGCTAACTACCCGACACATGACTTGGAATTGGCTGCTGTGGTATTCGCCTTGAAGATTTGGAGGCACTACCTGTACAGGGAGAAGTCGGTAGTGTACACAGATCACAAAAGTCTGAAGTACCTCCTGACTCAAAAAGATTTAAATCTGAGGCAGTGGAGGTGGATTGAGTTGTTGAAGGACTACGACTGCTCAATCGAATACCATCCGGGGAAGGCTAATGTGGTAACTAATGTATTGAGCTGAAAGGTGGTAGCGGATTTGCGAGCAATGTTTGCTCATCTAAGTCTCTATGAGGATGGGAGCCTTTTGGCAAAATTACAAGTGAAGCCGTCTTGGATTAATGAGGTCAAAGAAAGGCAAATGATCGACGAAGCTTTGAGTACTCGGAGGTTGCAAGTACAGAATGGTGAGGCTGAAGGTTTTAGTTTGGGTAGTGATGGAGTGTTGTACTTTCAGGGGAGAGTATGCATGCCTAAGGATGATGATTTGAGGCAAGAAATCCTTAAAGAAGCTCATAGCGGTCGTCGCTATGCACCCGGAAGCGAAGAAGATGTATCGGATTTAAGAGAGCGCTTTGGTGGTCGGGTCTTAAGCGGAAGTAACCGAGTTAGTGGGCAAGTACCGACATGCCGAAAGTTAAGGTGAGCATCAATTGCCATCGTATTATTATACGGTAAAGATCCCATAGTGGAAATGGGAGGAGATTACTATGGATTTCGTAAGTGGGTTTCCCTTACGCCCAAAGAAGAAAGATGTTTGTTTGGGTGATAGTAGACCGGTTGACTAAGTCGGGCCATTTCATTTCTAAAGGGTTGACTACTCGCTTCAAAGGTTAGCCAAGTCAGATATAGTGAGATAGTGCGGTTGCATGGAGTACCGTGTCCATTATCTCGATCGAGATCCCCGCTTCGCCGAGATTCGAAGGCTCTACATCGGGAGTTAGGCACGGTTCAATTTCAAGACGGCTTTTCACCCACAAATCGATGGACAATCGAGAGGTAATCCAAGTTTTGGAAGATATGTTAAGGGGCTGTGTTTTGGACTTAGTGGTAGTTGGGAGGAGTACCTACCTTTGGTAGTTTGCTTATAACAACAGCTATCAGCGAGTATTCGATGGCACCGTATGAGGCTACAGATGGTCGAAATGCCGTACTCTACATGTTGGACGGAACTAGGAGAGTGACAGATGTTGGGTCCAGAGCTAGTAGCGGAGACGGAGGATAAGGTTAGAGTAATTCGGGCTAGTCTTAAAGAGGCGTGGGACAAGCAGAAATCCTACACTGATCTTAAACGAAGAGAGGTTGAATATGCAGTGGGTGATAAGGTCTTCTTGAAGGTATCACCTTGGAAGAAGGTCTTGAGGTTTGGCCGGAAGGGCAAGCTAAGCCCTAGATTCATCGGACCGCATACGGTGTTGAAACGCAGGGATCGGTAGCTTACCGACTTGAGTTGCCGCAGAATTGAGCCGGATCCATGATGTCTTCCATGTTTCGATCTTTGAGGCATTATCGATCAGATCCCTCACACATTGTGCCGGTTGGGGAAATTGAAGTGAACTCAGACTTGTCTTTCGAGGAGGAGCCGGTACAGATTTTGGATCGAGATGTCAAAGTTCTACGAAGAAAGTCAGTGCCTTTGGTAAAAGTGCTATGGCAAAACTATGGTACAGAGGAGGCCACATGGGAACCCGAGGATGTGATGCGGCAGCAATACCCCCAACTCTTCTGATCCAGGTAATTTCGAGGCCGAAATTCTTTTTAAAGGGGTAGAACTGTAACATCCTAAATTAGGGGTTGTTAAAAATTTAATTATATTTATGTGCTTGCTTGAAAAGAAATGAATGCTATGTTTGCTAGACATGTTTTAGGTTCAGACATAGCCCCTAACTAGGTCGACTTGGGGCTGAAATTTCTTTTAAGTGCTTAAAAGGAAGGAATTAGGTGAGAAAGGGGTTAAGTAAAATTTCGGGTGAAGCTTAGCACAAAGAGTTAATTGGAAAAGTGGCTTTCATGCGCCACTTAAAGGCTTAGGGGTGATGAATGGGCAGGTCTTGGGTTCGATTCTTGAGAGTTACAAGGGGGAATGTGTTTTATTTTTTGGGCTTTTTGTTGTTAAAGGAAAGGGGGCCAGGTATGAAGGCTTTAAAAATTAAATAGTGAGGTTTAAGAGCATGAAAGTCGATTGGGAAGAATGGCATGAGGCGTTATAAGAGGGTCATGCAAGTGAGGTCCTATGTTCGAACCAAGGGAGCAGCAATTGGGGTTTTTATTTTTTTCAAAGCTGGCGTTAGAGGGGAGTAATGGCTTGATTTTGGACTCTTAAGGTGCTAAGGATAAACATTATTTCCTTTCAATTTTCGGCTGGAAGAGTTGTGATGTTGTCATACTATATTTTATTTTTAATTTTATTTGTTTAAAGAGGAGATTAAGGGATAAATAAAAGATAAATGTAATTTGATAAAAGCTGGAAATTATCACAAAAAGAAATGTGATGGCCGATTATAGGACTCCTTGGGGGCCATCTACAATCGGTTTTATCATTAGGGAGGTGCCAAAAATTCATCAAAGTTCTTTTCTTCTTTTTCAAATTGGTTGCTGGCCGAATTCTCCATAGCCTCATTTACCAAAATTCTCCCAAAAATTTCTTTCTTCTTTTCTTCTACATAGCCGAACCTACCCCCCCTTCTACTAAAAATTTCACCTTCCTTGCTAGTCAATATCTCTTCCATAGAGGGCTTAGGCGAATCCCCTAGTAAGGTGCTATCGATTTCCAAAGGGTGGTAAGTGTGTCACATTAACATTCTTTCCTTTTCTTTTCCTTCAAGTATGCCGAAAGTAAGAATAGGCCTTGGTGGGTTGGCCGAATGTGTCTTTAAGATGATGGTGAAGTGTTCTCTTGTGAGTAGGTAACATTAAGGGGCTTTGACAAAGTCTTCTGGGATTTCAATTCGCCTTGGTAAGTAGTAGGTAGTTTCGGCCAAAGTCCTTGATTATGGTTAAGTGTACAAGCCAATTCTAACAAATGTTTTGGTAGGGATCTCGACAAGACAAGTGACAACTTCGAGATTTTGGTAAGTTTGGTAAGTAACTAACCAAGGTGAGTGTTATTTCAAGTACAACATATCCTTCGGGATTATTTGGTTTGGCCGAATAGGCCTAAGTCCCTAACCCTGATGTTGGCCGATTATAGGGTCAAGAATCTAGCGTCGTAGATCGGATCTTTTGGATTTAGGAATTTCGGTGGTAACAGGTGTGTAAAACTCACTACACACTTTATTAGTTAACATGGCTATATCGTTGCTTTTTAATCATTGTGATAGTTTTGCTTGTGGGCATAAGCATGGTTTCCGGGTAAGTCCCCTATTACTTTGTCTATGATATACGATTGAGTATGCCATCATATGCTGTTAAATGCTATGTTATACATAAATGCATGATATATGGGATTATGATATTGTGATGTAAGCATGATGATGGTGGGATTGATGAGAGGAGGGGGATGATCTTATGGACTGTCACCAGTGGTTTTGACCACAAGATGGGTTGGCCCCATCAGTTTAATTGTGACTTCGGTCACCAGTGGTTTTGACCACACCGTTGATAAATCGTGACTAAGTCCCAGTGGTTTGGTGCCACCAGTGGTTTTGACCACACTTGATAAATTGTAACCTATGGTCATCAGTGGTTTTGACCACACGATGGGTTGGCCCCATCACTTGATTTGTGACTCTAGTCACCAGTGGTTTTGACCACCAGTGGTTTTGACCACACGGGGTAGTTAAAGGAGTACGGATGGTTAGTGGGGTTGCATACTTGCATGTTTATTAATAATCTGTGTATGAGTTACATTTCCGTATGGGGATTTACACACTGAGTCTTGGTGACTCACCCCTTCCCATATTGTTTTGCAGATGAGTAGATCGCAGAGATGGAGCCGGAGAGGACTCGAGGCGGCCATGCTTGTTCCTTGGATTTGATCTTAATTTGTTATAGTTAATTTTATTTATTTTTCTAAGTTTCTTTAATTTGGGTTGTAATAAGGCCGCTAATTATTATTTGGATGTTTAATTAGTTGTTTTAATTTACTTATCCTATATTACAAAATGAAATTATAAATGTTAAGTAAATCGGTTAAAAGCAACATTTTCAAATTAAGTAACTTTTATGAGTTTTCAAAGATGTTACCATCGGGTAACAAAATACACCAAGTCAACTATAACATTGACGATTTTAAAATTCTACATGATCAAACGTTTTCAACGGGTTTATCAACACAACCATGTTTATAAAAATAATCCCAACTGAGTTTTATCAACCCCTATTTTAGTACCTTAGCCATATTTTAACAAGTTTTCACCAGACACTCAAAATGATTCAAATTATTTTACTCCGTGACATACCAGATCCGGTCAGGACTCATGGGCTGGGTGTGGGGTGTTACACTTAAGTTGTACATTGCCCTCAATGTACAAAGATAGATAATATCAAAATAATTATAAAATCTTAAGATGGAGAGAGAAGTGAAACTTCCTGAATTTTGGATGAAGTCAATGAAAAGAGACCGATAGGATTGGGGTGAACGTGAGAAAGCGTCTCGAACCGTTTAAAATTGAATCCTCGAAGCGGCCATCTTGGTTTTATTGTATCCTAAGCTAAATCTAAATGGCATGAAAAATAAGAAGAAAATAATAAAAATAATAAAAATAATAAAAAATAAAAATAAATAAGGGAAAATGAAAGAAGAAAGACGATTAGAAAAGAGAAAGGAAAAGGGAGTTTGAAATAAAGATGCAGCCCGTGTTTTGGAAAAAATTTTGTCTTGCTGCCACATGTAACATCCTAAATTTTGGGGCCTATGCGTGAATATGTGGAATGAGTTAATTTAAGTGTTAGGGGTCCAAATTGGACTCAGGCTTAGGCAGAGGCCTTGATTAAAATTATCTGTTTGGGCACTATAGGGTTTAAAAGGTAGTATCTATGTTTAAAATACCAAAGTGGGCTTGTGGCCCAATCTTAGGAGGTGACGCCACACACAAGGAGTAAGGGGCCCAAATTTAAGTTTCATGGAGCCCAATTCTTTTAATTTAAGTTAGCTAAATTTTGGGCATTAGGATTAGGTGGAGTGGATGGCAACAAGGCTAAAATTTAGGGGTTTTAATGTTTAAAATATGTGGATAATAAGCGATAAAGGCTATTATTTAGGAATTTATTTTATGTGGATAATAAGCAGATAAAGTCTAAGATCTAGGATTCTTATGATTAAAATATGTGGATAATATGCTAATAAAGGAGGGGGAGTTAGAGATAATTAAGTCTCTTTTAGATGAGCTAGTAGATTAAGATAAAGGAGAAAAGTTAGAATTTATCTACAAAGAGAGTGATGGCCAAGAATCCATCAACGAGAGGAGTAAAGAAACCAACTACTACATGGCAAAGGGTTGCCAATTTCTTATAAATAGAGGGCTAGCTCCTTGTTTCGACATTAAATCCTCTCCCTTTTGTGCCGAAATTCCTTAGCTTCTTTTCTCCAAATTTCTTTCTCCAATTTCTAAAAAGCTAAAACTCCATTATTCTCTTCTTTCTTCTAAAAGCCAAAACTCCATTATTCTCTTCTTTCTCCTAAAAGCTGAAAACTCCATTATTCTCTTCTTTCTTCTAAAAGCTAAAAACTCCATTATTCTCTTCCTTCTTTAAAAAGCCGAAATCTCTATAGTTTTTATTTTATTCATCCTATTTGAGAAATTGTTCTATACTTCCGAAATTTAAATCATCCATTGACATTGTCGAATTCTCTCTCTAGTACTAGCCAAATCTCCTAAGTTAAGGTAAGAGTAGATTTTTGATTAGTTCTCATAATCTATTCTCGATTTTTGAAAAGGCAAAAGCCGAAAGCTAATAGTTTAATGGTTTATGATGGGCGGCAAGTCGGGATTTGAAGGAAGCCTAGTCGACTAGATCTAAAAGCTGAAATTCATAAGTCTCCAATTTTGAGATTTTTAAGGTAAGAAGATTTTCCTAGATTTCTATTAGATTTCATCATTATATACAAGATTTTAACTTTATAAGGTGATTAACGATTAAATATTATTATAGTAACTCGATAAGGATTTATGATGGAATTAAATATGGATCGTGCAAAAGAAAGAATCCCTAAGTTTAAGAAACTAGCAGATTCATTGCTCGAGATTGGCCAATTAGTTGTGGATCTGCTTCAACAACACCTTAGGCGAGATAGCGCTTGTGTCGACTAAGGATAGCGCCAATATAGAAAGCCTCGCTTTATCGGTAATCGGTGTGTAGATTCTTGACACATAAGCTTTATTATATTATATGTATGTTATGGGATAAAAGCGGAAAAGTGTGTAGATCTCTATCACACTAGTTAATCAATTATATGTATGTTATGGGCTAAAAGCTGAAAAATGAGGCTATATGAACAAATCGATTACCTAGAAAGGGTAGGCAAGGGATGCCAGTACGTAATCATAGAAACTTCTATGTGTATCAAGTATGTAAAATATGTGATCTGTTTAGATAGTTTAATGTTCGATTCTTGCATGTATGCATGGGATGGGATTGATTGATTTACTAAGGGGAGCAGTCACGAGGCGATCGGTGGCTTTGCCACATAGGTCACATAGTGATCGGTCTTTATGACAGCAACACAAATTGTCGATATATTATTAAGGTCGACAATGATCGATGGCTTCACCACATAGGTCACATAGTGATCAGTCTTTATGACAAAAGACAAATTGTCGATATGGTGTGTAGCGGATGAAGGGTTGATTATAGAAATCCCCACGGTGTGATGGTTGGTACGGGGGTGTGTAGAGGATGGACTCATAGGTTTGGGATGGGCCATGTTGCATATTTTGTTACCCTTGTATACGGGCCAAGGCTCATAATGTGTTTGTGGGCCTCAAGCCTTTTTATGTGTTCTCGGATTTGCACACTGAGTCTTGGTGACTCAACCTTTTATTTTTCCCAACATTTCAGGTGAGCAGTAGATCGTGAACATGGGAGCCGAGGCGGACTCGAGGGGCCATCAAGTTTTATTTCTACAAATTATTTCGGATTTCTTTAAGTTTATTTTATTTTTATTTGGGATTTTTTTTAAGGCCCCTAGTTTTTATTCAACTAAGAAGTTTTCAATGTTATGCAACTTATAAATTTTATGTCAAGGTTTATTTATACTTAATAATACTAATATAAGATTTTATTTTTAAAATGTCACTTATTTACTCTAATAATGTCTAATTAACTTACGACTTCCAAAACCAACAAGGCAAAAGTTTTCAATGTACAAGCCGTGACACGCCAGATCCAATCGAAACGCATGGGCCGGGTTTGGGGTGTTACAATTTTGGTATCAGAGCCCAGTTCAAAACTCGGGCTGTGAAATGGGTCTAGAAATATTTTAGAATTTTTTTGGTTCGAGGACATGGCCTTCGAGTCTCTCTGCACCCGATCCTCCTGTAAGTATTCTAAACTCTTCTTGTGTTATTTATGTGGGCTTAATGAGCTTTATGGGACGAGACTATCTAGGTTAGAACTTGATGGACTCTAGGCTTAGGCAAACAACTCTTCAATTCCATAAGACTTAACTTTACTAAAACAAAACTCAGAAATGAGTCACAAGACTAAGGTGTGGCAATAGGCATATGCATGTCTAGGAGTAGATCCTAAGAGCTTGGTATTTAAGTAGTCCAAGTGACTCACCTCCTCTTCACAGAATCTTACAGTGCATAGTGACTGCTCACTTTAGCCATGACAGGTGTGGCAATAGGCATACGCATGCCTAGGAGTGGATTCGGGGAGCTTGGTATTTAAGCGATCCTAGTGACTCACCTCCTCTTCACAGGAATCATACCTGTGCGTAGTGACTGTTCACTCTAGCTACAAGGACTTGTTCATGGGCTGAACCCATAATTAAAACTCGAAAGGGACCAACCACCCTATTTTGCAACCAAAACCCCTAAGTTTTGTACACTTCCGAAAAAAATACATTTGATTTGAAAATGTTCGCAACTATGAAGAAAATTACCAAATTACCTTGTTATGCAAAATGACCAAAATAATTCGATTTGTAGAATTACCAAATTACCTTTATTTTGTAAAATTATCGAAATACCCTTGAATCATAAAATTACCAAAATACCCTCAGATCACAAAAATTATCGAAATACCCCTGAATTTCAAAATTACCGAAATACCCTCAGATTTCAAAATTTCTGAAATGCCCCGGATTCCAAAATTACCGAAATACCTTCAGATTTCAAAATTTCTGAAATGCCCCGGATTGCAAAATTACCAAAATACCCTCAATTTCCAAAATTACCAAAATACCCCCGAGAATGCAAAATTACCAAAATACCCTCATGCCACGTTTGGTTCATTGTAATGGAATAGAAATGTAATTGAATAGAAGTGTAATGGAATAGAGGTGTAATGGAATAGAGTCAGAATAAGTAATTCAACTGCTTGGTTGAATGGAATGGAATAGAGTCATAATGAAATTCTTGTGTTTGGTTGAATGGAATGATGTTGTAATAGCATAAGGAAAAGAACTAAAATGACCGTAATCCCTTAGCGTAATTTTTTAGGTAGATGATTATTGTTATTGTTATTAAATTTTAATAAGATTATTATTGAAAATAATTTAATAAAAATAATAAATAATTTAATCATATTTTAACATAATTATTATTAAATATAATTTAATAAAAATAATTTAATAACATTCTTAATATATTTATTATATGAATTAAAAAATCAAAATATATATAATACTATAAAATATATATAATCTATTTTATTATTTTTAAATTGTAATGCATATTTAATGTGCTAAAATATCATTATTGAAACAAATAATTTAATTATTCTACAATAAAAAATATTAGAAGTAATAAATAACTTGAGAATTTATATTTTGCATAAACATAATATTCATATATTAACAAAAGGTTACATGAAACATATATAAGTAAGTTAATTTTAACTTATGCCATGCATCTTTAAAGGCTAATTTTAATCAAAATAGATGAACTCCGATCCTTGCTATGTATTAGTTAATTAATTTATGTGATTAAAGTACATGTCTTGCATGCTTTATATTATAGTATAGTAAACATTTCTATTGCAATCCCTATAATTTTTATATCTTGCTTTGTGCACCTTATCTAAGGATTGAAACATATGATTGACATATTGATTTTTAGAAATAATTAGAAGAAATAGAGTAATATAATACCAAGCTAAAACATACCGTCCCCAATATTACAAACACAAAAAATTACCAAAATATCATCAATACAACTATGATTTTTAATGCTCAGCAAGAAATCTTCTGACCCATTCCAATCGTACAGAAGAAGGTAAACTAAAGAAAATGAGCATTTATGTTGGATGATCTAGAATTTTGTCAATGCTCAAAGCGCTCATCCACAGCTTAAACCTTCTATTTCACATAATGTTGGATATAAATTTATAGCTTTTTCTTGGATGGTCTGAAATTCTTCTGACTTTTGTTGAATTACCGCATCGGAGGCAATACTCCTACTGATTTGTTCGCCAACCGCCCTCATGTTTTCCGTCAATAAAGTGACAGCATCATGAAATGAAGAAGAAACATGGTCACTCGAATCAGAATTCCTTTTTTTCTTCTTTGAAGATGTAGAACCCCCTTGGTTTCTAGCTAGTTGTGATTCTGTAGCTGAAACATCCATGTCATCCAAAGAGATATTAGCTTCACAATCATAGAATTCATTTCTTTCTTCATGAATATTTGTAGCAGCTACATCCTCAACATTTATTTCTTCAATGATATCAGCGGCTGTTTAAGCATCTTTCCCAGTGGCTCAATCTTTTGCGTAAATGGCAGTAAGTTGGTCGTAATAAGGGAAACTACGATGTTTAAATTGACCACTTCTTTATGACTCTATAAAAAGAGGAATTCATATTAGTTATAAGTTTGGTGAAAATAAGATAATAAAGACTTGAAATAATTCTTACATTTATATATGAGTTCCACATCGCATCTTCAAAGAACAACGAGTGCCTATGCTCATCCCAACCAAAATCGCTATTGTTTTTTCCATTAAGTATGTCATAAACGATTGACCAATCCCTTTTCAAGAGTCTAATCACGATTCAATATTAGGTTTAGCCTTCAACATTGAATTGGGTAAAACTTTTCTAACATTCTTTCCAACTCATTTAAATAACCACTTTAAATCCGTATCGGCATTAAAGGTTCCAACATTGTGCAAGTCGAGCATACAAGAAACCAACGCAAAGATCTTCTTCCGAACCCATTTCCTTTTGGTTCCTCGAGAACTTTGGGAAGAAATATTTGATTCGAAAAACCGACATAATTATCTTAAGAAAAAAAAATTAACATTTGACAACATTAAGACATAATAGGTAGCTAGATACCAGAATGTGCGCATAAGTGTGTGTTGCTGAATATAAATCCCTAGGGTTATCTATACTAGGGTCAGTAGCATATTATTGAATTTAGCCCAAGCTTTCAAGGCTCAAATAAACATCAATAAAATTTTCACATGCTAGTAAGTAACTATTTATTACAAAGATAACGTGCACAAACAACCAAAAAAAAAAAAAAAAGAACAGTAAACAACTGCTCCTGCATCAATTGGAATGGCCACATAGATTCTTTTCTTCTGTTGAACAAACTTTAGTAGCTACTGCAAATTGTATCTGGACAACTTTTACTACAGCTATGCTTCATCTGATTCTTTATCTAGGCTGCTTAAAGTAAAGTAATGAACATGAAGATTATACCATATGTGATATAGGTCTACATTATAGATATATTTTCTGGAAATGGGTGAATTATATAGTAATTAAAACTAGACTTGATTGCAAATGATGATCTTATAGATATATTTTGTTAGTTGACAGGATTGAATTGGATTCCTTACCGTCCTTGTTGTACTTTGGAAAGTTAAAAGTGAGTTCTACAATAACTTGAGCTTGGTGCCTTCTTCCTATCGGTTTACTCAGTAGTGATCTTTCCTATTGACTTGGACACATGTCAAAAATGAATTTGCAAAAGCAAAATTGTAGTTTTTAAGCATAAAATGTTGAAATAAAATAAATTACCCATATCTACTATGCAGTAATCAATCAACTTTGAAAAGTCTGAGCATTCAAGCATTAACTTCCTCACACTAAATAAGATGCTAGTAACATTTATACTAAAAAAACCTCTCAATAAAGGAATGGAGGTAAAAAAAATAAGAATACTACAATTTAAATGAATAAATCCCCCAGTTTCCTATCACCCTACACAAGTGTAAGCGGCAGCATTCAACTCTAGAAATATATCTAGGTTGATATTCCATCACCCCTTAACCGCCAAAACTCCATGTAAGGACCCAATATCTTCACCTTATATTTCATACACTATTAATTGAGCAGGTTTACAAATTATTGCTACATGTCCAATTATCTAAGTTAACTCGATTTATGTTACTTGGCTATATGGTTAGATTTTTCAGAATTTTTACAGTCATATCCGTATATCCATCTGTATACTTCAACAAAAATGAAGAGTCCATTAGAATTTAACATCAACACCCTTTTAACTAATGCAAATTCCATAGCCTCAGCTGAGATAAAAAAGGTAGTATTTAGATGAAAAAAAAAACATAATGCAATGATTAGAAGAACCCCATCAACCTAAAGCATCCAAATTTCCTTAATTTTCTTTTACAACGACCTCCGCAGTGACTAGGTGGATTAACACTAACATACTTAGCAACAATACTAGGTAAATTTCCTCTCAAAAGCATTTTATCCAGAGGGGGAAATTACAGGCATCAATTTGCTACCAACCCATGGAATTCAAGCCATTTAAGTGCCCCATAATAGGTGAGCAAATAATGGAACTAAAAAGTTAATTCAAACCATGGTATCTTTGAAAATGCATTAGCACTAAGTTAATGAGAAACAAACTACATACTTTAGTTTCAAAGGTCGAGCTTTGTGCTTCGATAATGGTAGAAACAAAATGTATCATGCAATCGAAACTTATGGAGTAACTTCTTCATGTTCTCGAACAAATTGAAGAATCGTTAATAGCAGAACAATGATTTAACCCTTTTTTTTTTCTTTTTCTTTAGTAGGAAATAACAAAGGAAAATGGAAATGATCCACCCTTATTCTATGGAACATGTATACTACTATATAGACTTCATTTTCTGCCCTTATCCTTAAATTCCACATAATAATCGAGGATTCGTAATTTAACTGTACAAAATATACCTAATTGATGCAAAACAGAATCCATTACAATTATCACTAGTAGTATGAAATTCATCTTCTTGCATTGTTTTAGGTAAAAGCTTGGATCTCTTTAAAGAGACCATAACAGACAACATGATGCCTCACTTTAATTGTCAACCCTATGTCTATTAATCAGAAGATCAAATTCAAACTTTTATTCTTCTACTAAACCACATTACAGGCAAACAATCAAATCGACAATTTAGCACATTGCAGAAATCAAAAAAAAAAAAAGAGGAAAACTTCAAATTTAACATGATGTGATAAAAATCGAAATACCCAAATCCAGTTTCTCATTTTAATTTCAAACAAAAACCCCTTCTAAAACAAAATGTGATCATTCCAAGGTTATAAAAAAAATGAAATTAAACTTAAAAAGAAAAATGGGTTGTCAGAAAAATCTGCTAACCTGAAAGCGTATTGGTTTGACGCAAGAAGAGAAGCAACTTTGAACGCGTTTGCAGAGTAGGAGTGAGAGAAAGAGAAAGCAAAGTATTTGTGAGTTTTAGGGAGTGAGTTTAGAGTTAGAGGGATGGACCAAGTATATAAACAAGTGTGCTTTAGTCGTGTCTTGATTCTTTAGCACTTCACGAAGAAGTTGTTTAAGAGAGAGACAAAGAACTTTCAAGTCTCAAATTTGCGAAGTGGAAGGGAAGACAACAACTTGTAATGACAAAGAGAAACCTTAAGAATGGCAAGAAGAACTAGCATGTTCAAAGAATGTAAAAATTTTAAGAATGGCAAGAAGATTGAACATAAAACTTTAACCTTTGTCTTTACTTTCCTCAAGTTTCCTCTTCAATTAAATAAAAAACTTAACCCAAACTCCAATTTTGAAATTGAAATGAAAAAAGTAAGAAGATTGAATGTAAAAATCGATTGAAATGGGAAAAGAAAAGTTGAAAGAGGTGAAAAGGAATCGGAAAAAAAAAAAGAAAAAAGCGTCTGATTACAATCCTTGGGGAGATGAAGATGAAGGGCTTAAAAGGAAGAAACTGGAGAGAATAAAGGAGGCAGGCTATTTTGGTCTAAAAGGGTAAACGGCGAGGCGTTGAATGGGTATTCAGACCCCCAACTGTTGAATAGCTAAACGGTGAAATAAGGGAATGAGGGTGTAATAGTTATTCCGTGGAATCACCTAAACGGTGAACCAAACGCATGTTTTTCTGTAGCGGGCAGAATTAGGGGGGAATAGGATTGCTATTCCACCCAACCAAATGTAGTGTTATTTTATAAAATCATCAAGGAACCTCATTTCAAAAAAATTTATGAAAATGGCCATGTAGGATAAAATTACGAAAATACCCCTGGGTAGTGGAAAACAACAACAATGACAACCACAACACTTTTTTGTAATGAACGCAAGTTCATGAATGTTGATGATTGAATGAATGAACTTGAGACTGTAGTGTGTGTATGAATTCGGAAGAACTACTTTTTACAACTATTAATCATAAGACTGTTCGCGATAAATCAGTGGAAAGAAATAATGATTCATAAAATTTCTAATCAGATAAACGCAAATCGGTAGAATGAGTACAAGGGGACGAAGACGCTTTAGATACGAATAATGGTGCGTACCCTACCATAGTATACTAAGTGTTTATTTTGGCTTTAGAATTAGAGTGCGCAACGAAAGCATAGTGGTGAGACTCAGGTAGAATGATTACTAGTTAGTTGGAAATTTTGAGGACGAAATTTATTTAAGGAGGGAAGAACTGCAACATCCTAAATTTTTGGGCCTATGCGTGAATATGTGGAATGAGTTAATTTAAGTGTCAGGGGTCCAAATTGGGCTCAGGCTTAGGCAGAGGCCTTGATTAAAATTATCTATTTGGGCACTATAGGGTTTAAAAGGTAGTATCTATGTTTAAAATACTAAAGTAGGCTTGTGGCCCAATCTTAGGAGGTGACGCCACACACAAGGAGTAAGGGCCCAAATTTAAGTTTCATGGAGCCCAATTCTTTTAATTTAAGTTAGCTAAATTTTGGGCATTAGGATTAGGTGGAGTGGATGGCAACAAGGCTAAAATTTAGGGTTTTAATGTTTAAAATAGGTGGATAATAAGCGAGATAAAGGCTATTATTTAGGAATTTATTTTATGTGGATAATAAGCAGATAAAGGCTAAGATCTAGGATTTTATGATTAAAATATGTGGATAATATGCTAATAAAGGAGGAGGAGTTAGAGATAATTAAGTCTCTTTTAGATGAGCTAGTAGATTAAGATAAAGGAGAAAATTTAGGAATTTATCTACAAAGAGAGTGATGGCCAAGAATCCATCACTGAGAGGAGTAAAGAAACCAACTACTACATGGCAAAAGGTTGCCGAATTTCCTATAAATAGGGGGATAGCTCCTTGTTTCTGACATTAAATCCTCTCCCTTTTGTGCCGAAATTCCTTAGCTTCTTTTCTCCAAATTTCTTTCTCCAATTTCTCTAAAAGCTGAAAACTCCACTATTCTCTTCTTTCTTCTAAAAGCCAAAAACTCTATTATTCTCTTCTTTCTCCTAAAAGCTGAAAACTCCATTATTCTCTTCTTTCTTCTAAAAGCTGAAAACTCCATTATTCTCTTCCTTCTTTAAAAAGCCGAAATCTCTATAGTTTTTATTTTATTCATCCTATTTGAAAAATTGTTCTATACTTTCGGCATTTAAATCATCCATTGACATTGTCGAATTCTCTCTCTAGTACTAGCCAAATCTCCTAAGTTAAGGTAAGAGTATATTTTTGATTAGTTCTCATAATCTATTCCCGATTTTTGAAAAGGCAAAAGCGAAAGCTAATAGTTTAATGGTTTATGATGGTGCAAGTCGATTTGAAGGAAGCCTAGTCACTAGATCTAAAAGTTTGAAATTCATAAGTCTCCAATTTTGAGATTTTTAAGGTAAGAAGATTTTTCTAGATTTCTATTAGATTTCATCATTATATACAAGATTTTAACTTTATAAGCGGGATTAACGATTAAATATTATTATAGTAACTCGATAAGGATTTATGATGGAATTAAATATGGATCGTGCAAAAGAAAGAATCCTAAGTTTAAGAAACTAGCGATGTCTCTGCTCGAGATTGGCCAATTTGTTGTGGACCTATTTCAACAACACCTTAGGCAGATAGCGGTGTGTCGACTAAGGATAGCGTCGATATAGAAAGCCTCGTTTTATCGGTAATCGTGTGTAGATTCTTGACACATAAGCTTTATTATATTATATGTATGTTATGGGCTAAAAGCGAGAAAAGGTGTGTAGATCTCTATCACACTAGTTAATCAATTATATGTATGTTATGGGCTAAAAGCCGTAAAATGAGGTCAGTATGAACAGTCGTATTACCCGGAAAGGGCAAGCAAGGGATTCAGTGCGTAATCATAGAAACTTCTCTATATGTATCGAAGTATGTAAAAATATGTGATCTGTTTAGATAGTTTAATGTTCTGATTCTTGCACGCATGTATGGGATGGGATTGATTGATTTACGGAAGGGGAGCAGGTCGTGAGGCGATCGGTGGCTTTGCGACATAGGTCACATAGTGATCGGTCTTTATGACAGGCAGCACAACTGTCGATATATTATTAAGGTTGCACAGCGATCGATGGCTTCGCCACATCGGTCACATAGTGATCGGTCTTTATGACAGGCAGCACAGCTGTCGATATGGTGTGTAGCAGATGGAGGGTTGATTATAGAAATCCCCATGGTGTGATGGTTGGTACGGGGGTGTCTAGAGGATGGACTCATAGGTTTGGGATGGGCCATGTTGCATATTTTGTTACCCTTGTATACGGGCCAAGGCTCATAATGTGTTTGTAGGCCTCAAGCCTTTTTATGTGTTCTCGGGATTTGCACACTGAGTCTTGGTGACTTAACCTTCTATTTTTCCCAACATTTCAGGTGAGCAGTAGATCGTGAACATGGGAGCCGAGGTGGACTCAAGGGGCCATCAAGTTTTATTTCTACAAATTATTTCAGGATTTCTTTAAGTTTATTTTATTTTTATTTGGGATTTTTTTTAAGGCCCCTAATTTTTATTCAACTAAGAAGTTTTCAATGTTATGCAACTTATAAATTTTATGTCAAGGTTTATTTATACTTAATAATACTAATATAAGATTTTATTTTTAAAATGTCACTTATTTACTCTAATAATGTCTAATTAACTTACGACTTCCAAAACCAGCAAGGCAAAAGTTTTCAATGTACAAGTCGTGACATGCAAGATCCTGTCGAAACTGAAACACCCCAAACCCGGCCCAAAAAGCCTAACCGGATTTGGTATGTTCCTCGAGTAAAACTTTAGCGAATTTTCGTTTTGTTCAAGAAAAACTTGATGATTTTGTAAAAAACAGAGTAACTTAACATTTTAGGTTGAAAACAAATTTGTAAAGTAAAAATTTATATCTTTTAAAATCAGTATTTGAAGGAGGAATTAATAAATTAAAAGAAAACCTCATTTAAGGAAATTACTTTAAAACATATGTGTATATATATATATTAGTGATAAAAACATTTTTGAATTATTATTTATCGAAAACCATTTAGTTATTTAATAGTTGTTGTTCATGGTAAAATAAAAGTAAATCCAAACACAAAATTTAAAGATAGTTTATAGTGGCCTTATTACATAAAATTGGCAAACCCATAATAAAGTCTAAATAATAAAGTTTAACTTAATAAATTTAAGTAGGAAAATTTCCAAACTTCATTGTTTGAGCATTGGCCACCTCGAAATCCTTGCTGACCCGATCCATCGCACTACGAATTATCTGAAAAGTTATCCCATAAAAAAATAGGTGAGTTATAAACTCAATGTGCAACACATACATCAAAAAGCCCATTTGATTAAGCCTTTAAGCCCATTAATTACACATATGGCCATAGGCCCATTTAAGTCATATTTGGCCCAAAAGCCCATATCATGGCGAGATCGAATAATAATCATTCAATATTACATGGTTATGTACATGAAATGAAATGCAAGCCCGCCCACCTAAATATCCATCCGCTACACACCACCGTACCAACCAATACACCGTGGGGATTACTAAATCGACCTCCATCCGCTACACACCATCAAAGGCGGTTACTACACCAACATGCACATCGCCTTATAATATTGTGGCAAAGCCACCAAATGATGTGACCAAAGTCACCGACCAAGTCCAAATTTCAAATACGTGACCAAGTCATCGATTCACATATGTGACCGAAGTCACCGGATTTCAAATATGTGACCAAGTCACCGAGCCAAATATGTGACCGAAGTCACGGAGTCAAATATGTGACCGAAGTCATAGGAAATGTGGTAAAACCACGAATACTTCCTCCTTTATCAAATATACCCATATGCCCATGCACATACATATTAAATTAGATTTTCATGCTATTTACCCCACAAATCATAATATAGTCATGCTTATTTCACTTTTATGCATATAGCAAAATGAACAAAATATTGGGGTAAACATACACGAATATCGTATACCACCGAATGGTATCCAAAATCACAATCATATACATGGTCATATAGTCACATTTAAATATATGTAAATTTTATGAGATTTTTAATGTAAGGTTACACACCTACCGACGGTGAGAACAATACTCTCTCGCTCATCAACACCTAATTGATTAACACACTTGGTTAGTATACACTATTGCTAATAAAATTGTACTTATTGATGAGGATCTAAATCCTTACCTTGATTCTCGAACAGCAGTTATTTGTGGTTTTCTCCACTAGATGGATCAAAACCACCGATATTCCACCAACGTAAAGTGGTTCGGTTATGCGCACTACTTCAAATAACCGATCCTCGTTAGCGAGAGGGTCCACAACCCTATGGAAAGTCTCTAACACCGATACAACCCTTCGTTTGAAGTTTGATGGTAAAGGAATACCTCCTCTCTTCCAAACACTCAAATCGGCTCTTTTCTTACCTATCTTGTTAGTCTTAAATCGCCCTAAAAATACGATCGATTAGTAGTCTATCTAAAGAAATCGATATGATCTAAATTAATAACCTTACCTTGATGATTTGAATGGTCACTTCTTAAGAGTTGTCTACAACAAAGATCTTTGAAAAATCTTTTCAAATGATTCGGCCTAGGAGAGAAAATAAGAGATCATAATTCTAAATTTGCCAAAGTAAAAAGAAATGATGAAAATGATTGACAAAACCTTACTTTGAGTTCTTCAAGATTGACCTTGAATAAGAAGAAAAGAAGGATTGATGATTCGACTTTAACAAAAGATAATGGAAAAAGATATTGATTTTAGCATAAATAGTTTGATTTTCAAAGAAATAAAAGGAGAAAAGAAAATCGAAATAGAAATTGATTCGGTTGACAAAAGAGATGAGAATGATGTTGATTCTCAAAAGAAAAGAGATTAGTTTTGGAACCTATGCACATTCGGCCAAGGGTAAAATTGAAGAAAAGTGGTTCTTGAACCTTTATAGTTTTGACAAAGAGGAAAGAGAAGAGAAATAGGATGAAAAGAAAAGAAAAGGAGAAATGATCAAAGAGAGTAAATGGGTTTGGTTATGGAAGAAATTGAATAAAGAAAAAGTTTTTGGTAATGGTCAAGTGAGAAAAGATGAAAGAAAATGCCTTCAAAAGTGGTAATATTTTGGTACCAAAAAGAGAGAAAATTTTGAGAGGAAAAGAAGAAAAAGTGTACCAATTTGGCCAAATATGATAGCCAAAACAAAACAAAGTTTTCACCTAATGCAAAAGATAATTTCGGTTTGGAAGAAAGATTTTGGAGAAAGGAGAAAAGATGGACAATTTGCTAGGATTTTGGCCAACTAGCACCCTAATGGCTACACTAAATTTTTGGTCAACCTTAGCCAACATCATCCCCCTTTTTCCTCCTTGTTTCTTCCCCATCATATCCAAAATTTCCAAGACAATTAATCACTCCCTTAGCCCTTCATGCTGTCTAGGTTCATGGTCAAATGACCATGAACAAACTCCCAAAACATTGCCCAATATCATGCCTTTTGCCCCCCTCATCTTATCATCAACTTATGATTCCATACCATAAGTTCCTAGCTTCCTTTTTCACATGGTCAAATAGCCAAAATTAAGAGAATACTCATCCACTCTAGAACATTCTTGGCCGACACTAAAGGGAAGGAAACAAAAATAAAATCCTCCCTAATGCTAACTAGGAGATTCGAACCTCACTCCTTAAGCACACATCCATGCATCCTAACCACTTTGCCAATTACTCAACTTATGCTAGAAACCTCTTGTCATTAATTCTTAAAGCCTAACTTGCTTAGCTCTCTCTTAATTATTAGAAATTAAAAGTTTCACTAAGCATTCACTTAATTAATGAAGCTCAAATAACTTCTAAAATATACTCAATAATAATTAAGCATGCAACATCATTCACCAAGTAAGATGCATAACCCCAATTATCAGGATGTTAAGTTCTACCCCCTTAAAATAATTTCGTCCTCGAAATTAGCTGGCTGGAATAAGTGAGGGTATTGCTGTCGCATGGCTTCCTCCGGTTCCCATGAAGCTTCTTCTGATCCATGATTACGCCATAAAACTTTGACGAGAGGAACCGACTTTCTCCGTAAAACCTTTACATCTCGTTCTAGAATTTGAATTGGCTCCTCTTCATATGACAAATCTGATCTTAATTCCACCTCCTCAACTGGCACTACATGAGATGGATCCGACCGGTAACGGCGTAACATTGAAACATGGAACACATCATGCATTTGCTTCAATTCCGAAGGTAAATCTAACTGATATGCCACAGATCCGACCCACTTCACAATCCGATAAGGTCCACTAAAGCTGGGACTTAGCTTCCCTTTGCGTCCAAATCTCATCACCTTTTTCCAAGGTGAAACCTTTAGGAAAACATGGTCCCCCACAGCAAACTCTATTTCTTTCCGCTTAAGATCTGCGTACGATTTTTGTCTGTCAGATGCTTCCTTTAACCGAGCCCGGATTACCTTAACCTTTTCTTGGATTCACCACTATCTACGGACCCAAAATCGATGTTCCCTAATTACATCCAACACGTAGGAGTGCGACACTTCCGTCCATATAGTGCTTCATATGGTGCCATCCGAATCTTGGATTGAAAAGCTGTTGTTGTACGCAAATTCTGCCAACGATAAGAATTCCTCCCAACTTCCCTTGAAATCTATCACACATCCCCTTAACATATCTTCTAAGATTTGGATTACTCTTTTAGATTGATCGTCCGACTGAGGATGAAATGCCATACTGAAGTCCAATCTGGTGCCCAAAGCCTGATGCAATGCTTTCCAAAATCGCGACGTAAATCTCGGATCTCTATCTGAAATAATCGACAACGGCACTCCATGCAATCTCACAATCTCAGCCACATATAACTTCGCCAATTTCTGTAAAGAGTAATCAATCCGAATCGGGATAAAATGTGCGATTTCATTCAATCGGTCTACTATCACCCATCTGAGTCTTTCTTAGTAGGCGAAGAGGAAGCCCACTAACAAAGTCCATGGTGATTCTCTCCCACTTCCACTGTGGAATCTTTATTGGTTGAAGCAATCCCGAAGGTACTTGATGTTCAGCTTTGACTTGCTGACACGTCAAGCACTTTCCTACAAACTCCGTAACTTCTCGCTTAAGTCCAGGCCACCAAAATTGATCTCGCAAATCTCGGTATAATTTACTTCCTCCAGGATGCAAAGCATAGGGGCTACCATGCGATTCCTGAAGTATCTCTTGCCTCAACTCCTGATCCCTTGGCATACAGACTTTACCTTTAAAACACAATACCCGTCATTTATTAATACCAAAATCTTCCACTTTCCCTGCACTTTGTCAAGCTTTTCACTCAGATCTTCATCTACCAATTGCCTCTCTTTCACTTGACTTAACCATGTCGGGTTAACTTGCAGTTCTGCCAACAAGCTTCCATCATCGTAAAGACTAAGATGTGCAAACATCGTTCTCAAATCTGACACCACTTTTCGACTTAGAGCGTCTGCCACCATATTCGCCTTGCCCGGGTGGTACTCGATAGAACAGTCGTAGTCTTTCAACTACTCTATCCACCTTCGTTGCCTCAAATTCAGTTCTTTCTGAGTCAATAGATATTTCAGACTTTTGTGGTCCGTGTATATCACTGACTTTTCTCCATATAAGTAATGTCTCCAAACCTTAAGAGCAAAGACTACAGCTGCCAACTCCAAGTCATGCGTCGGTAATTAATCTCGTGCGGTCTCAACTACGAGGCGATATGCAACTACCTTTCCGCCTTGCATCGAACACATCCTAATCCGGTGTGAGAAGCATCACAATACACGCATTTAAATCCTTCCCTACCTCAGTGGATCAAACCGAGCTTCATCAAAACTTTCTTGAGCTTCTCAAAACTCTCTTCTCGCTTATCACCCCACACGAAAGGTACTTCCTTCCTTAACAATTTCGTTAAAGGTGCAGCTATTGATGAGAATCCTTCGACGAATCTTCTGTAGTAGCCTGCTAATCCCAAGAAACTGCGAACCTCAATTACGGACTTAGGTGGTTTCCAATCTAGCACAGCCTCAATCTTCTAAGGATCCACCCTTATCCCTTCCGCAGATACCACATGGCCTAAAAATGCAACTTCTTTCAGCCAAAATTCACACTTGCTGAATTTGGCATAAAGCTTCTTTTCCCTTAAAACTCGTAACACAATTCGGAGATGCTCGTCATGTTCCATCTCGAACTTAGAATACACCAGGATGTCGTCTATGAATACCACGACAAATTGATCCAAGTAGGGCTGAAAAATTTGGTTCATCATATCCATGAACGCAGCTGGGGCGTTCGTCAATCCGAATGGCATTACCAGAAATTCATAATGCCCATATCTAGTTCGAAAGTCGTCTTATGGATATCCGCTTCTTTCACTTTAAGTCGATGATACCGACCTTAGATCAATCTTTGAGAATACATGACTCCTTTAAGTCGATCGAACAAGTCATTGATCCTTGGCAAAGGATACTTGTTCTTGATGGTCACTTATTTAATCTGCCGTAATCTATACACATCCTCATCGATCCGTCCTTCTTCTTCATGAATAGGACCGTGCTCCCCATGGAGACACACTAGGTCGAATAAATACATGATCAAGCAACTCCTGAATCTGAGTCTTAAGCTCAACCAACTCCTTCGATGCCATTCTATATGGAGTAATAGAAACTGGTGCCGTTCCAGGCAATAAATCAATCCCGAATTCTACCTCACGATCCGAAGGCAAACCTGGAAGTTCTTCCGGAAAAACATCTACAAATTCCTTCACTGTCCTGACTTCATTAGCAGTTGTCTCCTTAGCCTCCAAAGCATTCACTAACATCAGGAAGGCTTCACATCCCTTTCTAACCATCTTTTCTGCCTTAAGAGCTGATACTACATTAGATAAGTAGTTCCGTCTCTCGCCCAACACTACAACTTCTTTGTCATCAAGAGTTCTTAAAGACATCTCTTAGCAAAGACAATCCACATTTGCGGTACTTCACAAGCCAGGTCCATGCCTAAGATTTGGTGAATTCTCGAATGGTAACTCCATTAAATCACCGAAAACTGTATCCCTTGAACTTCTAAAGGCACTTCCTTAAAAAGTTTGTTTACAACTCTCATGCATCCTAAAGGACTAAGTACAGTCATCTTCCTAGGTACATTTTCAGAAGTCACATGCAAAGTCCCAGATACTTCACTAGCGATATAGGAATGAGTTGACCTATATCTATCAAAACAATAAAGGTGACCCGAAATCGAAACGCGTGCAGTGATAACATCGGTGTGTCATTTTCTTCTCTGCTGATTTAACCGCATACACCAAACTTGGTTGTCTCGCCTCGAGCTACCATCGCTCTGCTGAAGTTCCGCGACCTCTCTGGAACCATTGCCCTTCCATTTGGACCACGGCCTCTTATCGGTTGCTGTCATCCACTTCATCACCGATTAGCACCGACTTGTGGGCGGTTCTTCTCCGAATTCATCGGGCAATCTTTGATCATATGATCCTTCGAACCGCACTTGAAACATCCACCGATCTTTTTCCAACATTCTCCGAGTGCATTTTCCCACATTGAGAACAAGTACGATTTTGTCCACCCGTAGCAGTCTGTTGACCTCGCGGTCTATCATTTCTTGATTTCTTCTGAAAATTCCCAGATGACCCTGAGGACCCAAAGCATCCCTTATTCTTGCTCTGGCCTCTGTCCCGGTTCTGTCTCTCGGTCCGTTTAGCCTCTTCGGCAATTCTTGCCCTTTCCACTAAGATTGTAAAATCTCTTTCATGGTGTGGAGCAATCATCACTCGTAGCTCATCTCTAAGTCCATCTTCAAATCTGATACACTGTTCATATTCCGTAGCCACTATCCCTCTGGCATAACGGCTAAGTCGCAAAAATTTTGCTTCATATTCAGCTATCGACTTATTTCTTTGGACCAAATTTAGAAATGTCTTCCTCTGGGAGTCGATGTAGCTAGCTCTAACATATTTTCCTTCGAATTTCACTTTAAAATACCCCCAATCTAGACGATCCACGGGGTACTCTCCTTGATAGTGAGCCACCTTTGGTAGGCTTCATCACGGAGAAATGAAATAGCACCTTTCAATTTCTCTTCATCGGTCAGCATCTATATCGTCCATGATCCTCTCGACTGCCTCCAACCAATATTCAGCTACATTAGGAGCTACTCCAGATACTCCTCTGAAAACCTCAGCTCCATTTGATCTAAGTCTCTCAGCTACTGACTTTCGAGACCCATTTCCAGAACTAGCTTCTGCTACTCGTTCCAAAACTCGCGAGCACAGCACAGCTTGTGATACTGCGTCACCTCCTTCATTTTGTTCTTGAAAGTCCACCCCAACAATAGGTGGCGATGAGCTTCATTCTCGGAACCTTGACCGGATCGAATCGGTTCAAAGCGATCATTCTTCCTCTTCCACGTCCACGACGACCACGTCCCCTAGAACTCATGTCTACTACGCGTATTATCTATTTTTACGAAAAAGTCTTATGTATTAGAGTCTTTTCACTTCTTATTAAAGGAAAGTTTTATGAAACAGATATTCAGTAATTTTTCCGTAGTAGCACACAAACACCTAAGGTCCATGTCTTTAAAGTGTAGTTCATGCTTAAACTATCATACATATCACATATCGATAAAGTACATATCTGATGGATCTGGGCTGAGAACTCGAGTGCCATGCTCTTATAAAACCATTTAACTTAAGAAAACTTTCAAAAAAAATTATTTGGGCCAAATTTTGAAAACATTGTGGGCTTCAAAACCCAAGGCCGAGAGTTTAAACTGGGCTCTGATACCAACCTGAAACACCCCAAACCCAGCCCAAAAAGCCTAACCGGATTTGGTATGTTCCTCGAGTAAAACTTTAGCGAATTTTCGTTTTCTTCAAGAAAAACTTGATGATTTTGTAAAAAACAGAGTAACTTAACATTTTAGGTTGAAAACAAATTTGTAAAGTAAAATTTATATCTTTTAAAATCATTATTTGAAGGAGGAATTAATAAAATAAAAGAAAACCTCATTTAAGGAAATTACTTTAAAACATAGGTATATATATATATATTAGTGATAAAAACATTTTTGAATTATTATTTATCGAAAACCATTTAGTTATTTAATAGTTGTTGTTCATGGTAAAATAAAAGTAAATCCAAACACAAAATTTAAAGATAGTTTATAGTGGCCTTATTACATAAAATTGGCAAACCCATAATAAAGTCTAAATAATAAAGTTTAACTTAATAAATTTAAGTAGGAAAATTTCCAAACTTCATTGTTTGAGCATTGGCCACCTCAAAATCCTTGTCAACGATCCATCGCTTTACTGAATTATCCGAAAAGTTATCCCATAAAAAAATAGGTGAGTTATAAACTCAATGTGCAACACATACATCAAAAAGCCCATTTGATTAAGCCTTTAAGCCCATTAATTACACATATGGCCATATGCCCATTTAAGTCATATTTGGCTCAAAAGCCCATATCATGGCAGATCGAATAATAATCATTCAATATTACATGGTTATGTACATGAAATGAAATGCAAACCCGGCCCACCTAAATATCCATCCGCTACACACCACCCGTACCAACCAACACACCGTGGGGATTACTAAATCGACCCTCCATCCGCTACACACCATCGAAGGCGGTTACTACGGTCAACATGCACATCGCCTTATAATATTGTGGCAAAGCCACCAAACAAATGTGACCAAGTCACCGACCAAGTCCAAATTTCAAATCGTGACCAAGTCACCAGATTCACATATGTGACCAAGTCACCGGATTTCAAATATGTGACCAAAGTCACCGGAGCCAAATATGTGACCAAGTCACGGAGTCAAATATGTGACCGAAGTCACCGAAATGTGGTAAAACCACCGAAATACTTCCTCCTTTATCAAATATACCCATATGCCCATGCACATATATATCAAATCAGATTTTCATGCTATTTACCCCACAAATCATAATATAGTCATGCTTATTTCACTTTTATGCTTATAGCAAAATGAACAAAATATTGGGGTAAACATACACGAATATCGTATACCAACGAATGGTATCCAAAATCACAATCATATACATGGTCATATAGTCACATTTAAATATATGTAAATCTTATGAGATTTTTAATGTAAGGTTACACACCTAGTGACGGTGAGAACAATACTCTCTCGCTCGTCAACACCTAATTGATTAACACACTTGGTTAGTATACACTATTGCTAATAAAATTGTACTTATTGATGAGGATCTAAATCCTTACCTTGAATTCTCGAGCAGCAGTTATTTGTGGTTTTCTCCACTAGATGGATCAAAACCGCGATATTCCACCAACGTAAAGTGGTTCGGTTATATGCACTACTTCAAATAACCGATCCTCGTTAGCGGAGGGTCCACAACCCGTGGAAAGTCTCTAACCGTCGATCTGACCCTTCATTTAAAGTTTGATGGTAAAGGAATACCTCCTCTCTTCCAAACACTCCATGCGCTCTTTTCTTACCTATCTTGTTGGTCTTAAATCGCCCCTAAAAATACGATCGATTAGTAGTCTATCTAAAGAAATCGATATGATCTAAATTAATAACCTTACCTAGATGATTTCAAATGGTCACTTCTTAAAAGTTGTCTACAACAAAGATCTTTAAAAAATCTTTTCAAATGATTCGGCCTAGGAGAGAAAATAAGATATCATAATTCTAAATTTGCCAAAGTAAAAAGAAATGATGAAAATGATTGACAAAACCTTACTTTGAGTTCTTCAAGATTCGGCCTTGAATAAGAAGAAAAGAAGGATTGATGATTCACTATAACAAAAGATAAAGGAAAAAGATATTGATTTTTAGCATAAATAGTTTCGGTTTTCAAAGAAATAAAAGGAGAAAAGAAAATTGAAATAGAAATTGATTCGGTTGGCAAAGAGATGAGAATGATGTTGATTCTAAAAAGAAAAGAGATTGGTTTTGGAACCTATGCACATTCACCAAGGGTAAAATTGAAGAAAAGTGGTTCTTGAACCTTTGTAGTTTCGAAAGAGGGAAAGAAGAGAGAAATAGGATGAAAAAGAAAAGAAAAGGAGAAATGATCAAAGAGAGTAAATGGGTTTCGGTTATGGAAGAAATTGAATAAAGAAAAGTTTTCGGTAATGGTCAAGTGAGAAAAGATGAAAGAAAATGCCTTCAAAAGTGGTAATATTTTGGTACAAAAGAGAAAAATTTTGAGAGGAAAAGAAGAAAAGAGTACCAATTTGGCCAAATATGATAGCCAAAACAAAACAAAGTTTTCACCTAATGCAAAAGATAATTTCAGGTTTGGAAGAAAGATTTTGGAGAAAGGAGAAAAGATGGACAATTTGCTAGGATTTTTGGCCAACTAGCACCCTAATGGCTACACTAAATTTTCGGTCAACCTTAGCCAACATCATCCCCTTTTCCTCCTTGTTTCTTCCCATCATATCCAAAATTTCCAAGACAATTAATCACTCCCTTAGCCCTTCATGTTGTCTAGGTTCATGGTCAAATGACCATGAACAAACTCCCAAAACATTGCCCAATATCATGCCTTTTGCCCCTCATCTTATCATCAACTTATGATTCCATACCATAAGTTCCTAGCTTCCTTTTCACATGGTCAAATAGCCAAAATTAAGAGAATACTCATCCACTCTAGAACATTCTTGGTCGAAACAAAGGGAAGGAAACAAAATAAAATCCTCCCTAATGCTAACTAGGAGATTCAAACCTCACTCCTCAAGCACACATCCATGCATCCTAACCACTTTGCCAATTACTCAACTTATGCTAGAAACCTCTTGTCATTAATTCTTAAAGCCTAACTTGCTTAGCTCTCTCTTAATTATTAGAAATTAAAAGTTTCACTAAGCATTCACTTAATTAATGAAGCTCAAATAACTTCCAAAATACACTCAATAATAATTAAGCATGCAACATCATTCAGTCAAGTAAGATGCATAACCCCCAATTATCAGGATGTTACAGAAACACATGGGCCGGGTTTGGGGTGTTACACCACACGTCTACGATCACGCTTTTTTACCTACCTGTGGTGCCCACATAGCCACGGCCACGCCGTGTGGCCTGGAAATATGCATTTTTGGTTTATTTAAATGCTAACAAGGGAAAATAAAAATAAAATAAAATGGGATTAGTGCTCGGGTTGCCTCCCAGAAGCGCTTGTTTAAAGTCTAGAGTTAGACTTACCTGTTGTACGCACAATCATGGTGATTTGAGGCGGTGGAAAGCCTTTCTCATGCGATCAACTCGGTTATGGATATAAAGTTTAAGTTGAGTAATGTTTACCTTAAAAGTGTTGAATTTAGGATTGCTTACCTCGACTGTTCCGTATAGGAAGACATTAAGTACCTCAAAAGTGATTTTTTCGTTTGTCTTGAGGTCTGAATTGGTAATTCGAGGGTCTTCCTTATTCAACAATAACTGATCCCCTATTTTGAAGTGATTTGTTGTTCCTATTAGCTCGTCTAGGGTTTCCTTCATTTCACTTCGTGTGGTTTCAGTTCTTCTTTAAATTGTGTTTTCCACTATTCTAGTTTGTCAACCCTAAGGCTTCGTTCCTCATATAATTGTTCTTTATTGGCATGAGGTCTAAGATCTAGCTCAGCTAAGTGATTTCGTGATGCTTCTTGTAAAGAAGGTTGAATCAAATGGTTATCAATAGAATTAACGTTCGTACCTTTATTACTCGATGTCCTAGCTGAGTGAAGAGCTTGAAGAGTGATTGTTTCGTCATCTACACGAAGTGTGAGTTCACCGAATTTTTCCTCTGCGTGATCTTTATTTATTGCATCGGGATATGGCCACGAGGTTGGTACTCTATAATTGCTAGTTTTGGTATATCATGGCACACCTCAACCTTACCTTCACTTACCACAGGTTCTTCCCTTGGGTTTGGTTCGTCTAACCCTTCACTGTCATGAGCTGGTACGGTTTGAATTTGCTCATTTGGGTTAATCTCTGTGTTGCTTGGTAGATGCCCTTGTGGTCGTTCGGACATTAACTTTGCAAGTTGTTCAACTGACTTAGTAAATTTCTGAACTTGGTTCTTGATCTCTTTGATCGATGCTTGTTTATTATCGAATGTTGTCTCAATTTTTTGGGGACGGGTTTCTGTGACTGTAATGAATTTTGTCAGCATCTCCTCAAGACTCGACTCCTCTTCCTGTTGATGAGGTGGTTGTTGAAAATTTGGAGGAAGTTCTTGTCTTTGGCTACTTTGATCATCCCACATAAGTGTGATTATAAAATTATTTTGTGGTCTAGAATAGTTACCCGTATAGCGAGCTTGCTCGTTTTCCATGCCATATCTGTAGGGTGGGTACTCAGGATTCGCCACGCCTCCTAAATTCGAATCATATTGCATTACTGGGTGTACCTGCGAGAGATTATAGAAACCATCAATCTTTTTCTTCATCATCTCTAGCTGGTTAGATAACCTGGTGACCACATCGAGGTTAAAAACACATGGCTTTTGTTGGTATTTGTCCTCATAACTTGCCACTGATAATTATTCAGTGCCATCTTCTCTATAGGCTAAAATTATCTACCAAAAGATAAATAGAGAAAAAAATATTAGCAAAGTAAATAAAATAATAATAAAAAATTGCAATAAAAAATTGGCTAAAGTAATAAAAATAGAGCTTTCTTAATATTTCAGTTCCCCGGCAACGGCGCCAAAAACTTGATCGCTGAAATCAGAGCTTTGAAATTTATAATGAATGAGATCGAACCTTGAAACTAACTCTCACAACGATTAAAGGCAAGTGTACCTATCGAACAGTATTATAGCTTAGGCAAGACCAGATTATCGAACCCAAAGGAACTAAAACTACTAATACTAGCCTTCTTTTTATTATTTAGCCTGATTGATTTAATCTAGTTTAACGATTACTAGGCTAAAGACAAAGACAAAAAAGAAAGAATTGGGAAATATCTCGAAGAAAACTCAATTGATTATAACGATACCCTCAGGAAGAATCCACCTAGACTTCACTTGTTATTTAATACTAAATCATATGATTTTATTTACTTAGTTTGATCCGTGAGACTCCCTAGCGTATCTTAAACCCTCTCTCGAGGCGAATAACGTCTAACCCTAGGTTAATTAGTGGAACTCTCATTCACTTATAATAACCCCCTAGAATAGCAGTAAATCGATCTATGGATTCCTATATTAGGTTTCACCCTAATCCGGCAAAATCTCGTCACCCTATCTCTAGACGTGCGATCAAATCCTTTTATTATGCTCAATCTACTCTTAAGCTGTAACACCCCAAACCCGGTCAAAACACTACGACCGAATTCGGCATGTCACAGAGAAAGATCGTTTGGATATAACCAGTTGTTTGAAAAGAACACATTTTGTTTGATGGAAACCGAAGTTAGTTTGAATTAGTTGCTTAAATCATTTCAAGATTTGTGCAAAAGAATAACTTGTTGATGTTACTCACTTTTTGCCCGATGGTAGATTTTGGAAAATCTTGAAAATTCATAAAGGTTTGTGAAAACATTCATTTTATTGATTCTTTCCCATTTTAAACGTGCTTTAGTGGTTAACCCAAATGCAAAGATACTCAACGAAGTAAATAATCCCGAAATAATAATTTAAGTGGCCTTATAACAACCAAAAACCAAATTTAATAAAAATTAAGTTCGAAGTAATAATTTAAAATAGAACCCGAAATATCGTGCATGGCCATCTCGAGTCCGTTTCGGGTCCACATCCACGATCTAAAAATCATCTGTAAAATGAAAAAGGGAGAGGTGAGTCACCGAGACTCAGTGTATAAATCCCCATCCCACAGATATAATCCCTTACATAGTTTCATAAGTAATTAAGGGCTCCTTTGGATGCCCGTTTGCCTCCAGTATGGTGAGATTGGCCTAAATAGTTGTCGCCATCTTGCCTTCTTTGTCTTTGTTTGGTTCAGCAACAAGGTTCGATGAAAATCCATCTCCACCACACTAGTCTGCTGAAAATCAAGCGGGATGAAAGCGACAATTAAAGGTCGATGAGCAATTGGTGTTTTCATCAGACAAAAATACCCATACTTTTATTTATTATTTTACTATTTTATCCTTTAAAGTTAAACTAATTTCTTTCCCAACCTTATATGTTTTGATTTGGGAAAAAATCAGTCGTTCTCCTTCTTCTTTGCGATTGGAAGCGATGTCAATATCTTGGTATAGTGCATGTTTTCTTTTATCTCTTTGCATTAGAATCAGTATAGGTTAGAACACATATTCATACTGCAATTTGATTTTCTTTAGCCTACTCAATTGCTTCAATAATGTTATCTTTGATTTTCTTCTGTTCATGTTGCTGTAGTGTAACATGATTTTCCTTCTACTCTTGAGCATTTTTATTTGTTCTATTCTTATTTTGTTTCTTTTGGTTAATTTGGAAAGTTTGCACATGCTCCAATGAATTTTAATTGTATGTGGAACATCTTGTTCACGGTGACGGACAATAAAATCATCTGATGTTAACTTGCTAGTTTAATATGCTTGCTTGTAATGTTTCTTCTAAATACAGAGCATTGAGCATGGAGATATAAATCCTGATAATTTGTTGATTACTAGCACTGGTACGGTGAAGATAGGGGATTTCAGTGTCAGCCAGGTTTTTGAGATAATGGTTTTACTTCACTTGTAAATTCCCTCAAATTAGTGAGTTGTAATCGAAATTAGTGAGATGGATCCTGTTAGATGGTCTGGTTGAAAATGGAGATGCCTGCTGGTATGGTTGCATATATTGCTTATACATTTCCAAATATTATACAAGTTCATAAATGATATGCCTTTCTGCTTTTAATACTGCCATAGCTTATAATAAGGTTCCATTCAAACCTTAGGGTTATTATTGTAAAAGAGCTATATATGTTTAGGCTTTGACAAAAGTAATTACACAGGACAATTCTCTTTTAATGATTTGTCTTTCCATCATTGAAATTAAGCTGATATACCTAAATGGATAGTGTTCCTCCAATTATTTGTTTCATTACATAATGCATGTAGAATTGTTGCTTTTGTCTACGCTTGTTTAGAAGCGGTGTCAAGCAATCTTGCTTTATCACGCAAAATACTTCTATTGTATTATCAATAATTAACCCTCATTCGCCTGGCCTAGATATGCATTATTTAGGATGCTTTTCCATACCCATGAATCCCTGAATTTTCCTTTTGTTTGGAGAAAGTTATTCCTTATGCAATATTTCTTGACTAAAGTTTATTGAATGAGCTAGCTATCACCGTTAGTGATCCTCCAAGCAAGTTTAGCCAATAGTACTTTGTTTATTGCATGCATGTTTCTGATTCAAGGCCACCTATCGATTTGTTTGAGCAAATTCTATTCCAATTGATGAGATGCATTGCCCTTTTGTCAGGTTCATCACCCATGAACATTCTTTTAAATTTCATGTGACAAATTTTTTTTTTAATATTGAGTTGAGATTTATCATAATTGATTCTTAAAGGTAAAAATTTATGTTCATATTTGGAAGGTGCCAATTATTTATCTACTCACTCTTAGTTAGATGCCAATTATTTAGGTTTGCATATTTGGAAGGTGCTTGCACTTGAACTTAAAATAATGTTTGAGTTTGTTACTTTGTCGAGCTTCACATGGTTGTTTTGATTGCTTTGGTTTGGTCTTGCTAATTAGTTCTCTAAAAGGCAATGTTTTGAATATCACCTCATTGGTTTATGATTTTATCAATAAATTACTCAGGAGTTAAGCTAGTAGATTTTGGGCTTATTTTGCAGGTAAGGTTGGATGATAATGAAACCAGTAGGCATAATAGAGTTTTGTTTTTCTGTACCAGTCAGTGCTTTTTCTTCAGTTACTGTTTGAAGTTGAAAGGTTTGGCTTATGATAAATGAAAGAATAAGATGAGAAGAATATGATTCAAGATTTGTACTGCTAATACTTATATGAATTACTATTTCCCAGTAAAAATGGAATCGTTTTTACTCTTAGCTGGTTAGGGATGCATTTGATTGGAACTCCTTTGAGTTCCATTAGGTTCTATGTACGCAGCTTACTTGATGGTTTTCAATGTATATATCTGAATATACTCCAGATTTTTTCCCAAAGTAGATCTCAACATGTTCTATATGTTTTTGCTAAGCCTTAAGGAATCTAACTATATAAGAGTTGTGGGTTTAAAAAATGTTTAATATTCTATTTTTGTTATATATTTTCAGAATTATTATTATTTTTATTTGGGAATAATAAAAAATCGATAGGTAAATATATAGGATAGCCATTAGTATATTCCACTTGCTGCTATTAGTTTATTCCCCTTTTAATTTGTCTTTGAAGGAAATTCCTTTTTTAATCAATCATAATGTGAAACCATGTACTTTTTTTTTTCAAAGTAAAAAAAGAGAGAAGAAAGCACCTTGTTTCACATTATATATTGTACGTATACTTCATATTTTTGCTATAATGTAATTGTTCTTATATTATTTAAACAATTTTTTTTACATAACATGGCAGTCAAATTTTATTCAACGGTAGAAAAAGGAGATGTAATATTTTGAAACTAAAATCTTAAAAAAATAAACATTATTGAAGGGTAGAAAGGAGAGTCCAAGGAGTAGGATAAGTTAGGTCCAGGGTGTTTTTATTTTGATTATCAAATTACATAAACTTTCAATTTCATTGTTATATTTTGGTAATTCCTTATTAAACCATTAATGGGAATGATGATGTGGTATTTTTATTTATATAATAACACATTTGATTTTAAGAATTTATAAATTTTATTAATTTGATCTTTAAACTCATGCTCTATGAAAAGAAAAAAGCAGATAGGTGATAATCAAATATAAAACATCAATTATGATAAATACAATGAAGAGAATCGAAAATAATGATTTTAACAAAACATCCTACCCACCTTTGTTATAAAATCGTGGTTGAAGATGTTTTTGTGATGGTCGTCTATTAATTAGCTCTATTCATTTGCATAATTTTAATAGATTAAATTTCATTTGACTAACTTCAATCAAGTACAGCTTTACAGGAGTTTGGATTTAATCATGTTTTTTATTCTATAGGTAATCTATTTTAAATTGACCCAAACATCTGTTAAAGTTGAAGCTAGTTAGGGGTGCATTTGATTGGAACTCCTTTGAGTTCCATTAGGTTCTATGTACGCAGCTTACTTGATGGTTTTCAATGTATATATCTGAATATACTCCAGATATTTTCCCAAAGTATGTAACACCCCAAACCCGGCCCATACACTACAACTGGATCTGGTATGTCACCAAGAAAAATTCTATCGAAACATGTTGTATTTTCAGAAAAGCCCAAATATGTTTTATATAGAATATGCTTAAGTAGAGCAAAATCCAAACTTATATACATGCATTTTAATTAAAATAAAAACTTAAATGACTTAAAGTAATAGAAGCCCATAATAAAACATAATAGCCCATGGCCTTATTACAACGAGATTTGAAGTCCATTAATTAAAAAGATAAAATAAAACTTGAGTCTCTTTTTTTCCAAATCTACATATTCTTACAGATGGCCACCTTGCGTTCCTCTCCAGCCCGGTCCGAATCACTAGGTATCACCGAAATGTTAATTAAAGGGTGAGTTATGAGACTCGGTGTGCAACCCTTATGCACCACTAGAGTTTGGGCCTTAAGCCCATTAAACAAAATAAACAGTGTAATAATCATAATAAAAATTAATAGCAATTAATATGCAAGGCCCAACCCATTTGCCTAGGTTTCCATTTGCTACACACCCCCGTACCAACCGTTCACACCATTGGGGATTTCTACAATCGACCCACACCGCTACACACCATGATGGCAGTCATGCTGCTCATCCACATATGATGGCCGAAGCCCTTATAACATATAATGGCCGAAGCCCGTATAACATTTAATGGTCAAGCTCAGTAAAAGCAGTTCACGGCATTAGCCGCTACACATATAATGTATAACTTCCTCCTTTCATCAACCCAACCCATGCAATCACATACAAGCATTTTACTTATAACATGTAAATAGATTATTTACTAACCTGGGGATCCGCTTTTACCCTCCTTGGGGTTGCATCAATAAACTGAGATTTTGGCATTTATCAAAACATATAAAACACATGAACATACAATATTATGCAGATCTAGATGGTGGGGAGGTATTACACACCTGGTTACCGCGAAAATTTATTATCCCTAACGTAGACCCTTATTTGTCGAATCTCGAAAATCCCTAAGAAAATGTCACCTTCCTACCTCCAGCTTTTCCACCAAATAGGCACAGGAGACTTTTAATGAGACAGATTCGGCTACTAAAAGCAGAGAGGGAAAATCGACAGGCCTTAAATAAGTGTTTCGAGTTAGATTTGAATGAAAAAAATAGTGAAATCGCATAGAATAAAATCCCGAAACTTACCAAATTACTAAGGAGTATGTGGCTTATGGTGCACCTTCAGGAAAACAGAGATCTCACTTGTAGATTTGGCTATGGGAGATGAGGGTATGAACAAAGGAATTTAGCTTTTAGAAAAAGAAAATGAGAAATTGTAGAGAAGGCTTGGAAATTGCGGCAGAGAATGAGAAATGAATAGGGTTTCAGAATACCGAAATTGAAGAATACTACTCCTATTTATAGAGAAATTTCGGCATACCCACACACGAGTTGGACTTTCTACCAACTCTCCCTCTCTGATAGCTTTCATCTCATCGATAACTCAATCCTTATCTTACCTTTAAGAGAGCCCACCTTAAATCCAACTCCTCCTTATTAATTATCAGCTTTTAACAGCTTAAAATAAAAGAAATAACTCCTAAAAGGTAGCCTAATTGCCGTCCACCCCTTCCCATTTAAGTGCCAAATTAGACCCATCTTTTAGGGCCCAAACTACCACACAAGGGCCCAAATTCCTCCCCTTATGGCACCACCTTATGCCCACTTAATGCACTTTAATCCTTTGAGCCACAAGCCCAACTTTGTTGCTTAATTAACCATCTTCTTAAATTATAAGCTAACACCATTTATTAGCCACCTAACCTAATTTTTTTTAAAAGCCCAAAATATCACTTAATTTAAACTCTAATCCATATATTTAATCAAAAGTCATTTTTACAATCCCAACTTATCATATTAGACTATCATATAAATGAGTAGGCCCACTTTGAGGATGTTACAAAGTAGATCTCAACATGTTCTATATTATAGATATGAAGGTCATAATTATTAATGTTGTTTCAATCTATTTGTCTGGCAGATAAAATCAAACAATTTGGAGGGACCTTGTTCATAAGGTATAAATCTTTCTAATTTCTTCTTACTTATATTTGTTGAAATGATATTAGTTTAGTTGAAATGATTTAAGAGCTTTTATAGCTTTTTAAAAGTGTTTGACCCTCTTACATATAAAAGCTTTTTAAGTTAGATGCTTAAATTAAATGTCAGTTGCTTCTAGCTCAGTCAATGGTGGTTTACTTATAGTAACTAGACTCGATACTTTTCCCCATATATAGAGTTAGCAATGAGTGAAAAACAGGCATATTAGGATTTAAGAAAGTCAAATGCTTCAATAATGAAAAGAAGAAAACAGAGGAAGAAACAAAAAGAAAGGGAGATTAAATCTTTGTAAATAGTGGAGAATAAAGCAAAGAAACAAGAATTATGTTACAAGGACTAAGAACAATTGAGAAAGAATATGAAACCATAAAGAATAAGACAAGCACGAAAATTTTTATCTTGTTAAGTAATTTATAGTATAAACTTTTAGCTTTTAAGTTTGAGTTATTCAATCTTACTGTATATAATAGATGGTAAAGACACGAAAATTTGTGGAAGGAGAAAGTACCTTAGCAACAAAAGCTATTTAGGATGATGAGCTGACGTTGATATTTTGTGAACTTTTTGTGAATGAAGTCAATGCTGGTAATAGACCGAAAACTCATCTAAACTCAAAAGGATGGGAAAATGTCGTTGCTCTTTTTCAAGCAAAAACACAAAAAAAATTATGGAAAACCCCAATTGAAAAATAAGTGGGATACATTAAAAAAGGAATGGAGGTTATGGAGGGAGTTGCTTAAGGAATCTACAGGTATTGGATGATGTCCATCTAAAACGATGATTGATGCTACCGAAGAATGGTGGGCTGAAAAAATACAGGTTAGTGTTAACTTTATCATTATTTTAATGCATAAATTTTTACAAATATAAAAATCTTAGTATAACATTTAACATTTAACATGTTATGTAGGAAAATCCTAATTTTAATGGATTTAAGAAGAAAGGAATTGAACCACAATTGAATGATTTAATGTGGCAAATGTTTGGTGGCATTGTAGCCACGGGAGAGAATGCATGGGCACCTTCGTCTAGTGTTCTTCCAAGTGGGGTTCCTATGGGAGATGATACACCTAATGAGGGATTTGGTGATTCAGATGAAAATAGCAATGAGGATGAAGGTATTCCTACTAATGAGGTACCATCAAACCCTTCTCATGAAACTCCTAATCAAAGAAAGGAAACACTTGGAGTTGTACATGGTAAAGGAAAAAAAAAATCAAGTTCAAGTAGAAAATCATCCAAAAATTCATTAGCTACTCATATTGAGAAATTGTGTGAGAGTATGGCTAGTCCAAGGAAGTCAGTTTCTGAAATTATTTTTCCTCACTCTCAATATACTATTTCAAGTGCAATGGATGCTTTGCGTGATTCCAAAAAAAAAGATGAACTGTACTAGCCATCAAAATGTTCCAAATACCGGTGAAACGAGAAGTGTTTTTGAACTTAGATCCAGATGTTAAGGTTTGGTGGCTTCAACATGAGTATGCTGAACAAAATCCAATTGCATCATTTTCATCCTTGGTAGCAACATCCTCATTTCCCTTCCAACCATACCATCCACAACCTCCACCATAAGCTCCTTAGCTTTATTATTGTAATATAACTAGACTAATCTTTTATATGTGAAACTAATGTATGATCTACTTTTTTATATGTAAAACTAATGTATGATCTACTTTTTTATATGCAAAACTAATGTATAATCTACTTTTTTATATGCAAAACTAATGTATGATATTTTTTATGTTTGGTATTTTTATGCTATGCTTTTATTCAATCTTGTTGTGTTGTATAGAATGTCACAAGTTATTAATTTATTTTCATTTTATTACTTTTTCATGTTATGGATGAATTTAGCAATATGTATAATAGTTTCTATATGAATTATGATACCTATGAATTAAGTGAAGAAGTTCAACGAAGAATAGCCACAATTGTTACACAAGTTGAGCACAACAATTATCATGAAGAGGAAGAACAAGTGTTAAGCAGTGTATTGGTACACCATGAAACTTATTTCACTATGCAACTGTGTATGAATTCAAATTATACAGGTCAAATGTGGGTGGATGAAGTATTAAATGGGCATGATGATCATTGCATGAATAGTTTTAGGATGCCAAAAAATATATTTCACAGCTTATTGCATGATTTGCAAAAAAAATTATGGCTTAAAGCATGGGAAGGTATCTGCGATGGAGAAGTTGGCATTATCATTGTACATTCTTGGAAATAGAGAATCAAATTCAAATGCAGCAGAGCGATTTCAAGGATCTAGGAAAACTATTAGTCGAATTTTTACTGATATGTTGCATATATTTGCTCGAATGGGAATAGACACGATTAAACCCACTGAAGGTCAATTCGAGGAAGTACCAAACCATATTCGACATGATATAAGATATTGGCCTCACTTTAAGGTAAAAATTACACAATCTTTATATTTTTAAAATATAAATTATTTCTAACTTTTATCTCATTACTTGTATTTATTTTAAAGGATTGTATTGCGGCCATAGATGGAACACATATAAAAGCATGCATTTCGCCTTCTTGTCAAATACCTTATATCAGACGGAAAGGTGAACCAACTCAAAATATTATGGCAGTTTGTGACTTCAACATGTGCTTCATTTTTGCATTTCCTGGTTGGGAAGGAATAGCACATGACAGTAGAATTTTTTTGCAAGCACTTAGAAAACAAGAGTTAAAGTTTCCACACCCTCCACCAGGTCGAACTTTAATTTTTAATTAATCTTTGCATAAAAACAATATTAAAATTTTTATTTTATTTTTAAACTTGATATTATGTTTTAATTTTTTTGTAGGAAAATATTATCTTGTGGATTCCGGATATCCACAAATGGTAGGTTTTCTAGGTCCATATAGGGGGGAACGATATCATTTACCTGACTTTTGTCGAGGTAATCTTCGAGCATCTGGAAAAAAAGAAATCTTTAATCATGCCCATTCTTCGTTACGCTCTGTGATTGAACGAACATTTGGAGTGTGGAAAAAAAATGGCCAATATTAAGAGATATTCCAAGCTATTCATTCGACAAGCAAGTTTTAATAGTTAATGCAACAATGGTTTTGCATAATTACATTCGAAGACATGCTTGGTCAAATGATGAGAATTTTCGACAATTTGAGAATATACCCAATGTGCCAATCTCTTTAGGCCATTTTGACAGAGGTGAATCAAGTTTTTCTAACAGTGAAAGTGACCTTGAAATTACAATGTTAAGGGAAACCATTGCAAATAGTTTAATGAATCAATATTTGTAAAAATAATTTTGTATCGTAACCTAATTTCTAGTAATAATGAAACTTGTTATGTCTTATGTTACTATATTTTTTATTAAAAATCATTAGGTTAGATACTTCAAAATTTGATCCAAGTATAATGTTACTATTTGCGAAAATAATATTTATCATTGTTATAAAAATATTTAACTATAAAAATTAAAAATAATTTTATTTTATCTAATAAATAATTTAAATTGATTATATAATGCATTAAAGTATTTATAATAAAATATTGGAAGATACATTTTAATATTTTATTAAATGAATTTATAAATTCACATACTTTAATAATTTTATATAAGTAAAATAATTTAAAAACTTCTATTATATATCAATTCTAATTTGATGTCCTTAATAGTCATTTTTTATTTTCACCTCACCGCTACAGCTGCGTTTAAATCCAAACACACACTCCACCGCTATTTCTAATCTCACTGCTACAGTGTCCAATCTCACCGCTACAGTAACTAATCTCACCACCACCGTTGTTTTTAACCTCATCGAAAGTAAACACACCGCGCATCCAAACTAGCCCTAAGTATGCCATGCAACCCAAACCTAACCATCCAAACTCCTGTGTCTACCCCGTGTGGTCAAAACCACTGGTGACCAAAGTCACAATCAATATATGGGTGGTCAAAACCACTGGTGACCGAGGTCACAAATAATGTATGTGTGGTCAAAACCACTTGTGGTCAAAACCACTGGTGACCGAAGTCACAATATCATAATAAGCGGGGCCAACCCACTATGTGGTCAAAACCACTGAGACTTCATCACAATATCATAATAAGTAGGGCCAACCCACTGTATGGTCAAAACCACTGGTGACAGTCTGAAATCATACTTTTCCCCTCCTTTCATCACCCATTTTTATGAACATGCTTTTCATGGCAAAATAATCATGCTTAATATTCAGAAATAACATAATCTGGCATATGCAACCTTAACCGAGGCATTTAACGTTAACCAAATTAGAATGGACTTACCCGGAGTCCTCATTTATACTCACAAGGGTAACACATCGATTTCCACAGTTATTCTGGCTTTTGTTAAATCATACAATAATATCAAATTAACTTACGAGATGTGTAGGAGTTATACACCTGATTACTCGCAAGACTACACTTTCTATGTCGACACTATCGTTAATCGACACTACCGCTATCTGTCGACTCTCCTATTTCGATGCTGGTCCACACCTCGGTGGCCAATCGTGAATCGCAAATACAGCCCTCTTCTTGACCTTAGGGGCTGGGGTTTGAGATCCAACCCCTCCTACCGCCTGGTTAGCCTTCGAGTCCATAACACACCTTAGTCACTATCTCATATTAAAGCAACGAAATAATAACCAATAGAGACACAGAACTCGAATGAATAGATCCCTTACCTAAGTCAACCAATCCCGAAGATCAAAATCTAATCCACGAATCGAGCTATTCCCGAGAATCCAAACACATGCGACACTCCCCTTCCTAAAATCGACCAAACATATCACTATTAAGCAAATAGCCATTCGGCTTTGGTCAAGAGATCCTGAAAGAGATAATGCAACATACAAGGAATCTCCCCCTTCTTACCTTAACCTGACAGATTTGATCACCCTCTAGCAAGAATCAGCAAGGCATGAAACAAGAGAGAATCCAATGAGAAACCGAAAATGGAAAAACAATCTTTAATGAAATGCTTAGGAGTTTCAGCTTTTCTGCCCATAACAATCGAAAGAGAAAAAATTTAAAATGAGAGAGTTAGGGAGAATTGGCCAAAGGCCAAGAACTTACCCAAATGCCGAAGCGTTCCACTTATGCACAGAAAAAGATAAAATCGAAGGGGAAACTTTTAGCAGATGGTATTCGGCCAAACACAAAAGAAGTAAAAAGAGAAATAATGAAAAGAGGTTTTAGGAGGGGTTTCGATTTTAGGGATTGAAGAGAAGAGAAAAGGTTTAGGTATTTAGGCACAAGAGAGTTTGGGAGAAGAAAAAGAAATCAAAAGATAGAGAGGAGTGTTAATTCTAGTTTTGGAACAGAAATGGAGTAAAGGAGTTGAGAGAATTTGGCTTTGGCTTCAGAGAGAAAAGAAGAGAACAACAAAATGCAAAAAGAGGGAAAAAAATGAGAGATGTAGAAGTGGTTCAAATTGGCACCAAAAGAAAGTAAAAGAACAAAGCCCCAAGATGCTTCCAACTAGCCGAATATACACACTCCCTAAAGCACATTCAGCCACCCCCTTCAAAGCACTCAACCGATTGCTCCCCTCCCAACCAGAGTTCAAGATTCAGCCAACTCTAAGCTCCCATGTCTATCTCCACAAATTCCTCCAGACCACTCATTCAAATCAGTTTGAATGATTCAAATCCATACATTTTCTCTTCTCCATCAATTCAAATGTGTTGACTCCTCAACACATATCCACCAATGTCTATCCTGTGCACAACTCTTCCTTGTCCTATAGTCAAAAAGAATGCCCAACAGGGGATTCCCGCAGCTTGAACCAAGGCTCCTTCTGCTCTCTGTGGCGTCACTTCCCCAAGCCCTAAGTAGCGCCTCCTTGCCACTTTACCAAGGCCTCTCTTGCGACACAATCTACCACCAATTACCCTTAACTCCTAGCTCAAACAGTCCCATCTTCTAGAAGCCCAAAACACAACTTTCAAGGAAACACAGGCCTTTCCCTGGCTCATGCCTAGACCCTAAAATAGCCCAAACTAACATGACAACTAAACTAACTACATGCAACAGATAAAATGCAGAGGCCCCAATTTAAGGATGTTACATAAGCAGGGTCTATTCCTCGTCCACCTAAGCATATCAGTTTTGGATTAAGCATGCATAATTAAGAACAAACTAAGTATTTATCATATAATTTAGAAATCAATAACAAAATTCATCTAGGTTTCATCCCCTTCAGGTAGCTGAAGGGTTTAGTTCATAACAAATAAAGAAAACATCTCAAGAGAAAAGAGAAAACAAAACATAGAAAATCCCTAAAACCCCCTGAAGGAATTGAAGGAGAAATTTACTGTCTTGAGTAGAATTTTAGCTCTTCGAGATGGATCCACTTGGCTATCTTTGAGTGATTCCACAAAACGTGATTGAAACACCCCAAACCCAGCCCACGAGCCTTGACCAGATCTGGTATGTTCCCCAGTGTAAACCGTTTCAAATTCTTTTGTTACTTAGGAAAAACTTGTGTGCTTTGAAAGAAAGATTGTTTTGGGTTGGGCTTGAATTGAAAACAAGTTTATTTCATTATTAAAATCCTTTACTTTAGGTGACAAAACATTTAGGCTTTGTTTTAAAATAAATTTACTTAATCTTTTAATAGATAAAAGTTTGTAAACTTAGTAAATAAAAGCAAAGTAAAGTAGTTCTACTATGGCCTTATTACATCAAATAATTCCCCAAATAAAATAAATTCAAAGTACTTAATGAAATAACAATTCCAAATTAAATAAATTCCTTGTTGTGCATGGCCACCTTTAAGCTCCTGTCGACCTGGTCCATTACTGATCATTACCTTAAAAAGGTTCCCACAACGGGGTGAGTCAAACAGACTCAATGTGTACACAAACACTAAGTCTTAACAAATTCAGGGCATAACAAATCGTATTCATACATATCATAATTCACATTTAATGATGCATTCCAGAACCCAAGCCTATATGCCATCCGCTACACATCACCCATACCATCACGCACCGTGGGGACTACTAAGTCAACCTCCATCTGCTACACACCATCGAAGGCGTCATTGCGGTCGGCGTGCTTATCGCCTTATAAAATTCATGGTCTTAGGTCACCACATTCGATATCGTGGTCTTAGGTCACCACATTCGAGATATCGTGGTCTTAGGTCACCACATTCACTTCCCTTTTCATATAACCCATATGCCCCATATCATACATATCATGCATTAATATGCCAAATTCTTATTTCACATTCTTATAATGTTATATGTGTGTCATAAGGATATTTAACATAATCTTAGTATGGGTGAGAGGAGTGAAGGAGTTGGGGTTATATATATTATTTGGTGAATTGTGGCATAACAAAGGAGCTGGTGGAGTGGCAAGCATGCGCCACTTAGAGTTTGTGGTTGGCGTCAACTGCAAGGGGTGAGGTCCCGAGTTCAAGCTGAAAATCCCACACTTTGGCTCCCATTTTGACGGCATGGAGGGAGGAGTTATAGGCGCTCAAACTACGCCTGGACTAAGTCTTCCTATTCAAGCGGTGGGTGGAGAGTGATTGTAGAGGTGGACTAATTCAAAGAGATTTGAATTAGTGGCTTGGGAGTGTTTGGGGGGAGGTTGGCCGGTTTTGAGGAGATTTTGGGGGAGGTTGGCCGGTAGGTAAGTGTTGTGAGAGAATGGGAGTGTCCGAATTTTGGCATTTGGTAAGTGTGCATTTTCGGTCTTAGGGGATAGCAAATTAAGCTCTTTCATTGTTGTCAAAAACAAGCCAATTCTCTTTTAGTCAAAAGCTAGCACAAACCTCAAAATACTTTCTCTCTTTTTCTCCTTCAACCGAATGCTCAAGTAGCTTATTGCCAAAACCGAAACTAGCACTTTGCTTTCTCAACTAGAGCCGAAACTAGCTTCTCTTACTCTCCTTTTTCCTGCTCATATTTTTTTCTTCTCTTGGAACCGAAAACCCAAACACTTGTGTGCCGAAATTTTGCCTTGATTCTTTCTTCTTCTTTTCATTGTGCAAAGCCAACCTAGCATCCCATTTTCATTTTTTTTCTTCTTTGAAAACTTGATAGCGAAAGTCTCCCCAAAACTTTCTTCTCCATTTCCTTTTCTTTTCCAAGAAAGAACCAAGGTGCTTCTCGCTTTTCTCTTTCCATTTCATTTCTTGGCGAATATCAACCCATTTCTTCTCATCTATACTCTCTTTTCTTTTCACCCAAAGCCGAAAGTAGGAGTGTTAACATCTAGGCCAAATCTCTCCTCTCCTAGTGGTGTTTTGTTGGCCGAATATTGGTTGTTGTTGGGTGCTGGTGTTCAATCGGTCTTGTAAGGGGTAAGTGCTAGGCCGAATGGCCATTTCTCTCTTTCTTGTGCTTTGTCAACATTTGGTGTTTGAGAGCCGATGTTGGTGTTTGTTAAAAAGGAGTAACGTTTGGTTTTGATGATCATTTTCATATAGGGCCTTTGGTTTTCGAAGCAGTCGATTGGAGAAGTCAAGTGGTAAGTAGTGGTAAGAGGTTATCATGTTAGTCTATTCTTTTAGAATTCTATAAGCCAAAGTTTCAATGGTTTAACGGTTCTTTTTAGGGTGTGCCGATTGTTCAAAGAGGAACCATTGTCAGTTTGGGTTTGGTAGGAAACCAAATCAAGTTAAGGTAAGGGTTAATCGATATACCCTTTGGTTTAAAATGGTTGAGGCCGAATGGTTTAAGTGTTAATCCCTTGTTGGCCGATTGTAGGCTCAGGGTTGTTGAAGTGATTGAGGGACGTAGACCGATTCTTAGGGTTAACATCTTCGCTATTCAGGTGTGTAGACCAACACACTTTCTTAACTAAGTAATGTGATAACCTGTTTATGTAAATGAAACAGTGTGGTTGACTATTTTGGTACCTATTGAGGTATGGATACGGATTCGGGTAAGTCTGTTTCATTATGAAATATGTGATGGTATGTGATATCATGGTTATTGGTGTATATACTTTGAGATGCCATATTAAGCATGTGAGCATGATAGCATGATTGCACGATTTTGCATTTAGTATGATGTGCTATTGGGTGATATGAGAGGAGGGAGTATGATATCCGTGTCTTTGGGACACTGTGTCTTTGGGACACCGGAGGTTTGGCACCTCCGGTGGTTTGGTACCACATATTTTGTGACTTTGGGTCACGGAGGTTTGGCACCTCGGCGTCTCGTCCCAGTGGCTTAGTACCACGGTGGGTTGGCCCCACGATTGATTATCTGACGGATTGACGCCGGTGATTTGGTATCACACGATGGGTTAGCCCCATCATCGGATTTGTATTTGCGGTCACGGTGATTTGGTATCTGCTGTGTCTTTGGGACACGGAGGTTTGGCACCTCATTGCGACTCGTCCCTATGGTTTGACACCACCGTGGGTTGGCCCCACTTATGAGATACTGGGATTGTCGCTAGTGATTTGGTATCACCGATGGGTTGGCCCCATCATTGGATTATACGTGACTTCGGGTCACCAGTGGTTTGGCACCACATTATGGATATCGTGACTTTGGGTCACCAGTGGTTTGGCACCACCAGTGGTTTGGTACCACACGGGGTAGAAAAGGTGATATGGTTGGTTAGGATCGGGTGCATTACTTGCATTATTTTGTTATGATGTGTGTTGGCATGTTATACTGAGAGAGGGATTTACACACTGAGTCTTGCGACTCACTCTCTCCTTTGACATTTCAGGTGACACTTAGACGCGGACATGGAGCCGGGATGGACTCGAGGTGCTCATGCCATGCTTAAATAAGGATTTGCTCAGACTTTTTATGAATTTGGTACTTAAGCATATTTATTACTATTTGGTTTATTTGGGTTTGTAAATGGCCTCTTAAAATTATGTTTTGCTATGTTTATGTTTAAAGTAGATTTATAATATGCCTTAACAAATTAATTGGGTTAAAATATGCTAAAACTTGGAAAGATAACAATTTCAAAACTACAAAAGCGATATTTTTAAACTAAACCATCGGGTAACACACTATAATTTGGGATAAAGTGAACTCAAAATGTTTTCTAACTTAAACACAATTTTCTACTAAGTCAAAATGCTTTAGTAATAATAAGAAACAACTTAAACTTCTAAAAGAGATAAACTTGTTTTACCTACACATTTGAATGAGTTTTCAAAATTTTCGGGTTTTCAAATACATCATCAGATTTTAATCAAGCCTACTTGAGTTTTTTTTCAAATACTCAAACTTCGCGAAGTGTTTTCATCAAACATCTAAACTTCAACCTAAACCTCTCAAAATCTTTTTTTCCTGTAACATACCAGATTTGGTCGTGGTGTGTTGACTGGGTTTGGGGTGTTACAATTGTGGTATCAGAGCTAAGTTCAAAAGCTTGGCTGTGGGCCCGAGGCCCAAAATGTTTTCAAAAGTCTGTTTTAAGTGTTATGTTTTGAAAAAGTATGGTTTGAAAGGCATGGCACCGAGTCTCCGGCACCAATCCACCCAGGTAAGTACCCCTTACTATTGGTTGTGATAATGATATTGATTAGATGTGATTGGATGGCTAGTGATAGTAAGACTACTTTAGAAACTAAAACTGATAGGACTCAGTGGACTCGCGAAAACAAAGCCTCTTTAATATTCATAAGACTTTGCTTAAAAATAGTGGACTAATTATTGGTGCATAAAATTCTTTAAATCAGACGAGATTTAGTCATGAGTACCCGAGGTGGACGTGGTCGTGGGCGAGGTCGCGGTAGGATGATGCTTTTGAACCCGTAGGTTACAGTCGAAGTCGAGAACGAGATATCGGTTCTGCCACCAGCTGGAGGTGGTGAGTTCCAAGAGCAGACTGGGGACGACGCAGTGTCACAGGCGATGCTACGGGTTCTAGAAAGGGTAGCTGGAGTAGGTGGAGGCATAGGAGCTAGGAAATCATGCTGGCGACTTGAACAAACGGGCTGAATTCTTCGGGGTGTCTCGGGTGTTGCTCCTAGCCTTCTGAATATTGGTGGAAGTGACAGAGCGGATAATGGACGATCTAGACCGACTTCAAGAAAAGTTAAAGGGATCGTATCACTTCTCGAGATGAGTCATACCGGTGGTGGCTCATTTATTCGAGACAATACCGCAAATGAAGATTTGACTTGGGACTATTTTCGCTACTTATCGGAAAAAAATGCGTGAGCTAACTACATTAATGAGCAAATGGAAAGCATTTCGAGGTTAGTTCAGGGAGCAAATCGTCGTAGATCGAGGCGAGTTTCTCAAAGTCGAGTCGGTATGCGTGGGTATAGTGGCTCTTGAACATGAGAGGTGCGTTCGTTTGAGGATGGCTTGCAGACGAATAAAGATTATTGATTGCGCCCCAGGAGCGTGAATTTACTGATTACAGTTAAAAAGCGAAGGTAGCCGAGGGCATTAAGGAGTTCGGTGAGGCAAGGCATGGATAGGAACCGACACAAGAGGAGTTTTGGGTCTTCGGGTCGTCGAGAAATCGATGAAAAGGGCTAGACCGAGTGGGCGAATCGGTGGGTAGGTTTGTTGTCGCTAGGCAAGGACCGCCGCAGATGTAACTGCTGGGAAAGCTCATTGGGGAGGATGTTGGACCGATGGTAGAGGCTGTTTTGAGTGTGGCTCATTGGACCACCGTGTGAGGGACCGTGCAAGATGGCTAGGATTGATCGAGAGTCGTCGTTACTCAAGATAGGAATAACGGACCACCACTGCAGAGGGGCCGAGGTAATGGAAGAGGAGGTAATGGTTCGGTGGGCCGTGGAGCCTTTGGGCGAGGTGTAGGTAATCTTTGAGGCAGACAATGGGTTAGTGTATCTTTGAGGCACCGAGAGGAGGGCGACCTTGCCGAACGTCATTACCGCATGCGTTTTAATCTTTGGTTCTCCATTCTTCGCTTTGATTGATGTGGGATCAACACATTCAGTATGTTGCAAGTAGCATAGTGAAGACCATGGATTTAGACTCGAGATATCTTCTAGGCGATGACCGTAATAAGCCTCTAGGTCACTCAGTAGTTGTAGATAAGTATAGAGACGCACCTCTAGAACTCTAAGGGTAGTATTCGTGGGCGATCGATGGAACTGCCTTTCAGGGAGTTCGATATGATTCTCGAAATGGATTGGTTGGTTAAGTACCAGGCGAAGTTAGATTGCGCGGCTAAGTGCATGGTTCTGAAAACAGCTATGGGTGATGAAGTAGTTCGATCGGTAATAGGAGAAATTATCATCTAATGTGGTATCTCGCTCAAAGCCGGAAGATGGTCGAGAAAGGATGTGAAGCATATGTGGTTCATGTGTATGCCTTGGAGGCTAAAGAGTCTGCTGTGGAGAGATTCGGACGATTAGGAATTTCTTGATGTGTTTCGAGGAGCTTCTGGTTTGCCACCGGATCGTGAGGTAGAGTTCGGGATAGATCTGTTACCCAAAACTGCACCAGTGTCCATAGCTCCGTACAGGATGGCACCTAAAGAGTTAGTGGAGCTTAAGGTTCAGATCCAGGAGTTATTGGACCGAGGCTTTATCAGGCCAAGTGTTTCGCCATGGGGAGCACCGGTACTCTTTGTCAAGAAGAAAGACGGTACTATGCGGATGTGTATAGACTACCGCCAACTAAATAAGCTGACGATCAAAAACAAGTATCCGCTGCCTCGGATAGATGACTTGTTTGATCAGCTGAAGGGCACGTCGGTTTTCTTGAAGATCGATTTAAGGTCTCGGTATCACCAGTTAAAGGTGAAGGAGGCGGATAACTGTAAGACGGCATTTCGTACTCGGTATGGGCACTTTGAGTTCTTAGTTATGCCGTTTGGGTTGACTAATCGCGCCGTGACCTTCATGGATCGATGAATAGGGTGTTCCAACGGTATTTGGATCGATTAGAGTGGTTTTTATCGACGACATCTTGGTATATTCAAGGACTGAGGAGGAACATGATGCGCATTTGCGGGTGGTATTGCAGATTTTGAGGGAGAAACAGCTTTATGCGAAGTTCAGTAAATGCGAGTTCTGGCTTAGGGAGGTGACGTTCTTGGGTCATGTAGTATCGGCTGAGGGGATTAGAGTGGATCCTCGAAAGATTGAGGCGGTTTTGGGTTGGAAGTCGCCTAGGTCGATGGTCGAGGTTCGCAGCTCGGGTTTGGCAAGATACTACCAAGGTTTGTAGAAGGTTTTCATTAATCGCAGTACCGATGACCAAATTATTGAGAAAAGGGTTACATTTATTTGGGTGAGAAGCGGCGGAGAGCTTCGATAAGTTGAAGAAGATTTTGGCGTAAGCTCGGTTCGATTCAACCCGAGGTCGGTAAGGAATTCCACAGTGTCTTCGCGATGCATCACATCTGTGTTTGGGTTGTGTCTTGATGCGAGAAGGAAGGTTGTGGCTTACGCATCTCGGCGGTGAGGCCACATGAGGTAAATTATCCAACGACGATTTGGAGCTTGCACCGTAGTCTTTGCCTTAAAGATATGGAGGCATTACTTGTATGGAGAGAGATCGATAGTCTACTCGGACCATAAGAGTCTGAAGTACCTTCTGACTCAGAAAGACTTGAATCTGAGACAACAGCAGATGGATTAAGTCTGCGAAAGACTACGAATGCTCAATTGAGTATCATCCGCAAGGCTAACGTTGTGGCGACGCGTTGAGTCAGTAAGGTTGTTTCGGATCTAAGAGCGATGTTTGCCCACTTGAGTTTGTATGGCGACGTGAGTATTCGGCAGAGCCGCAGTTAAGCCTACTTGGGTTGAGCGGATCAAAGAAAAACAGTTGATGGATAAGGTTTTGAGTCGCAGAGGACACAAGTGCGTAATGATGGTTTGAAGGGTTATAGCTTGTCTAGTGATGGGGTCTTTGTGTTTTCGGGAAAGCTTGTATGCCGAGATTACGAATTAAGGCAAAAGATTCTTCAGATGCATATAGCGACCCTACGCTTATGCATCCCGGGTTAGCAAAATGTATAGGGATCTCGAGAATGCTTACGTGGTAAGTCCGAAAAAAGTGATGAGTTTGTAGGAAGTGTCCAACTTGTCGGCAGTCAAGGTGAGCATCGATTCTCAGTCTGTTGCTTGACCAAAGAAGATTCCACATGGAAGTGGGAAAGGATAACTATGGATTTAAATCGATGGATTATCGCTACACCGAGCAAGAAGGATTCGATTTGGGTAATTGTGGATCGATCGACTAAATCACTCACTTTATTCCAAAGTGAGGGTGGATTATTCACTCGAGAGGTTGGCAAAGTCAGATATGTCGTAGATAGTGAGGCCGCACGGGTGCCATGTCGATCATCTCGAATAGGGATCCCGATTTACGTCAAGGTTCGGAAAGCGTTGCATCGAGCTCTGGGTACACGATTGGATTTCAGTACGGCATTTCATCCGCAGACTGACGGGCAGTCGGAAAGGGTTATACAGATCTTGGAGGACATGTTACGAGGTTGTGTATTGGACTTCAGGGGTAGTTGGGAGGAGTATCTACCGTTAGCTGAATTCTCCTACAACAATAGTTACCAAGCAAGCATCAAGATGGCACCATATGAGGCGTTATCTGAGTGGAAATGTCGCTCACCTACTTGTTGGATGGAGTTAAGTGAACGTCGCTTGTTGGGACCAGAGTTGGTTCTTGAGACCAAGACAAGGTTAAGTTGATTCAGCTCGATTGAAGGAAGCTTGAGACCGCGTAAGTCCTATACCGATCTTAAGCGGAGAGATATTGAATTTCTTGGGAGATCGGGTTTTCTGAATGCCTCACCGTGGAAGAAAGTGATAAGGTTCGGAGGAAAGGCAAGCTAAGTCCGAGGTTTATTGGGCAGTATAAGGTAATCGAGACAGTGGGACCAGCTTGCATATCACCGAGTTGCCAGCAGAGCTAAGTCGATTCACGACGTGTTCCACGTTTCAATGCTTAGGCGATATCGTTCTGATCCGTCACATGTGGTAACAGAGAGAGAGTGAGGTACACCCGATATGACCATGGAGGAAGAGCCCATGTCTGATTTTAGATCGGGATGTGAAAGTTCTGCGTGGAAGTCCATGCCTTTGGTTAAGGTTCTTTAGGCGGAATCATGGCGTGGAAGAAGCTACGTGGGAACCCGAGGATATGATGAGACAAAAATACCCGCAACTCTTTCTCGACTGTGTAATTTCGAGGTCGAAATTATTTTAAGGGGGTAGAACTGTAATATCCCGGGTTAAGGGCTATTTTATTTTGGCATTGTTTGCATGTTAATGGCTTGCTATGTTGTTGTTTGTGTGGTTTCGGGGCTTAGTTGTAGGCTAGGAGTGAGCCTGAGTAGGTGGGGAAAATTTTAGTTTTAAGCCTTTGGGTGAGAGGAGCTGAAGGAGTTGGGGGTTATATATATTATTTGGTGAATTGTGGCATAACAAAGGAGCTGGTGGAGTGGCAAGCATGCGCCACTTAGAGTTTGTGGTTGGCGTCAACTGCAAGGGGTGAGGTCCTGAGTTCAAGCTGCGAAAATCCCACACTTTTGGCTCCCATTTTGATGGCATGGAGGGGAGGAGTTGTAGGCAGTTCAAACTCTGCCTTGGACTAAGTCTTCCTATTCAAACTGTGGGTGGAGAGTGATTGTAGGAGGTGGACTAATTCAAAGAGATTTGAATTAGTGGCTTGGGAGTTTTGGGGGAGGTTGGCGGTTTGAGGAGATTTTGGGGAGGTTGGCGGTAGGTAAGTGTTGTGAGAGAATGGGAGTGTCGAATTTTGGCATTTGGTAAGTGTGCATTTTGGTCTTAGGGATAGCAAATTAAGCTCTTTCATTGTTGTCAAAACAAGCCAATTCTCTTTTAGTCAAAAGCTAGCACAAACCTCAAAATACTTTCTCTCTTTTCTCCTTCAACCAATGCTCAAGTAGCTTATTGCCAAAACCGAAACTAGCACTTTGCTTTCTCAACTAGAGCCGAAACTAGCTTCTCTTACTCTCCTTTTTCCTGCTCATATTTTTTTCTTCTCTTGGAACCAAAACCCAAACACTTGTGTGCCGAAATTTTGCCTTGATTCTTTCTTCTTCTTTTCATTGTGCAAAGCCGAACCTAGCATCCCATTTTCATTTTTTTTCTTCTTTTGAAAACTTGATAGCCGAAAGTCTCCCCAAAAACTTTCTTCTCCATTTCCTTTTCTTTTCCAAGAAAGAACCGAAGGTGCTTCTCTGCTTTTCTCTTTCCATTTCATTTCTTGGCCGAATATCAACCCATTTCTTCTCATCTATACTCTCTTTTCTTTTCACCCAAAGCCGAAAGTAGGAGTGTTAACATCTAGGCCGAATCTCTCCTCTCCTAGTGGTGTTTTGTTGGCCGAATATTGGTTGTTGTTGGGTCTTTGGTGTTCAATCGGTCTTGTAAGGGGTAAGTGCTAGTCGAATGGCCATTTCTCTCTTCTTGTGCTTTGTCAATATTTGGTGTTTGAGAGCCGATGTTGGTGTTTGTTAAAAGGAATAACGTTCGGTTTTGATGATCATTTTCATATAGGGCCTTTGGTTTTCGAAGCAGTCGATTGGAGAAGTCAAGTGGTAAGTAGTGGTAAGAGGTTATCATGTTAGTCTATTCTTTTAGAATTCCATAAGCCAAAGTTTCAATGGTTTAACGGTTCTTTTTAGGGTGTGCGATTGTTCAAAGAGGAACCATTGTCGCTTGGGTTTGGTAGGAAACCAAATCAAGTTAAGGTAAGGGTTAATCGATATACCCTTTGGTTTAAAATGGTTGAGGCCGAATGGTTTAAGTGTTAATCCTTGTTGGCGATTGTAGGCTCGGGGTTGTCAAGTGATCGAGGGGCGTGACCGATTCTTAGGGTTAACATCTTCGCTATTCGGTGTGTAGACCAACACACTTTCTTAACTAAGTAATGTGATAACTTTGCTTGTGTAAATGAAACAAAGTGTGGTTGACTATTTTGGTACCCATTGAGGTATGGATACGGATTCGGGTAAGTCCGTTTCATTATGAAATATGTGATGGTATGTGATATCATGGTTATTGGTGTATATACTTTGAGATGCCATATTAAGCATGTGAGCATGATAGCATGATTGCACGATTTTGCATTTAGTATGATGTGCTATTGGGTGATATGAGAGGAGGGGGAGTATGATATCCGTGTCTTTGGGACACTGTGTCTTTGGGACACCAGAGGTTTGGCACCTCCAGTGGTTTGGTACCACATATTTTGTGACTTTGGGTCACGAGAGGTTTGGCACCTCAGCGTCTCGTCCCAGTGGCTTAGTACCACGGTGGGTTGGCCCCACGCTTGATTATACTGGGATTGCCGCCGGTGATTTGGTATCACACGATGGGTTGGCCCCATCATCGGATTTGTATTTGCGGTCACCGGTGATTTAGTATCACACTGTGTCTTTGGGACACCAGAGGTTTGGCACCTCATGCGACTCGTCCCTCGTGGTTTGACACCACCGTGGGTTGGCCCCACTTATGAGATACGGGATTATCGCTAGTGATTTGGTATCACCACGATGGGTTGGCCCCATCATTGGATTATACGTGACTTGAGTCACCAAAGTGGTTTGGCACCACATTATGGATATCGTGACTTTGGGTCACGGTGGTTTGGCACCACCGGTGGTTTGGTACCACACGGGTAGAAAAGGTGATATGGTTGGTTAGGATCGGGTGCATTACTTGCATTATTTTGTTATGATATGTGTTGGCATGTTATACCGGAGAGGGATTTACACACCAGTCTTGCGACTCACTCTCTCCTTTGACATTTCAGTGACACTTAGACGGACATGGAGCCGGATGGACTCGAGGTGCTCATGCCATGCTTAAATAAGGATTTGCTCGGACTTTTTATGAATTTGGTACTTAAGCATATTTATTACTATTTGGTTTATTTGGGAAAACTTGGAAAGATAACGATTTCAAAACTACAAAAGCGATATTTTAAACTAAACCATCTGGTAACACACTATAATTTGGGATAAAGTGAACTCAAAATGTTTTATAACTTAAACACGATTTTCTACTAAGTCAAAATGCTTTAGTAATAATAAGAAACAACTTAAACTTCTAAAAGAGATAAACTTGTTTTACCTACACATCTGAATGAGTTTTCAAAATTTTCGGGTTTTCAAATACATCATCAGATTTTAATCAAGCCTACTCGAGTTTTTTTTCAAATACTCAAACTTAGCAAGTGTTTTCATCAAACATCTAAACTTCAACCTAAACCTCTCAAAATCTTTTTTTCCCAGAACATACCGTATTCTCTACGTGGTGTGTTGATCGGGTTTGGGGTGTTACATAGTAGGAGTAGGAAGCGTGCACAGTACTTTGTACCATAGCATGGTACTTAGCTATATTTTCCACATTCGTATAACATACATACATATTAAGCGATTGCCTTAAACTTATTAAGAAATAGTGTAAATTTTTGATATACTTATCAATTCTTGAAATCCCAAAAACTCGTTCTATTGCTTTAGATCTTTAATTCTTATATTCTACCAACCCTAACATGTTAGTAAAAAGCCATTCTATTATAAATCCAAATCCTAGTAGGATTTTTGTAATCAAATTCTTACCTTGGTGCCGATTGGATTAAAAATCAAATCCCGAAACTTTATGATGCTTCTTTATTGCAATCAGCTATACCCTTAATCATTGAACTAGTTAGTTTTGGCTTTTTAAACAAATAAGAATTAGATCTAAATACCACAATAGGGCCTTGGCTAAATGTCAGATTCACTTACCTTTATGAATCTAAATTCCCGGAAACCTCAGCTTACTTCTGTCGCTTTCCTCCTAAAAATTGAAGTCACCTAATTTTTACCTACATTCGACAATCCTCCATTTATTCAACAAACCAAAATTATCAATTATCTTAGCCCATATGGTATTCGGCCAAAAAGAAAAGAATAGAAAAGGGCCATTCGGCCACCTACCATTAATTACTCACTTTTGGCTTTTCCAAAATCGGCTTCGGCTTATTATAAAGCGAGATTTGGCTTGTAAAAAGAAGAGAAATTGATAGGCATATACAATTGATTCAGGTTAGATCTTGATGAGAAAAGAGGAAGAAATCGTGAGGAAAAGAAATCCCAAAACTTACCGAATCACTAAAGAACATGCGGCCTATGGTGCACCTTTGGAAAACTAAAACACCCTTATAGATTGGGCTTTGAGGCTTAGAGATTGACTATAGGCTTGAAACTTATCTTGACTTTTGATTGGTTTTACAAAGGAAAAAGAATTGATGATGGGAAGCACAGGGTATTTCGGTTTTACAAGGAAAGAAAAGGAAGATATAGAACTTAGAGAAATTCGGCAAGACTAGGGGATTTTGTTTTCGGCTTTGTGGAGAATTGAAAAGAAAAAAAAAAGAATAATGGCAGAGAGAATTCAGCAGAGATTTAAAAAAGAGAAGAAAGAATGTTGAATGGCCTTAGTTTTTCTCCTTTTGCCGAAATTACTAAGCCTAGAGAGTCCCTTTCTTGGCCATCACTCTCCTATCTTTATTTTCCTAGCTTAGTCGAAATTCTAAAAGAAATTGACTTCAACTTAAACTCCTACCTTAGTCTCCCTATGCCGTCCATCTCCTTACCTTAGGGTGCCAAATTTTAACCCATTATTTTGGGCTTCATGTGGCCATACTAGGCCCAAGTTATCTTAGCATATGGCGTCATTTCGAGCCCTTAGTGGCGTCTCTGCCATTTTTCCAAGCCCGATTTTGTCACATTTCCAAGGTTCCTTACATTTCCTTACATTTCCTTACATTTCCAAGCTTCTTCTTAAGACTTAATATTTTCTAAAGCATTTCCTTACATTTCCTTACATTTCACAGCTTCCTCTTAAGACTTAATATTTTCTAAAGCATTTCCATTACATTTCCTTACATTTCCAAGCTTCCTCTTAAGACTTAATATTTTCTAAAGCATTTCCTTACATTTCCTTACATTTTCTTACATTTCTAAGTTTCTAAAAATGTTCACTTTTTTCTTCCATCCTAGAGTTTCCAAAGCCCCTCAAACACCTCCAAACACACTCACTAAAGCATGCTAATACTTGCATTATGCACTAAATGCATAACCCCTAATTGAGGATATTACAGTGATCTTCCTAGCTCAACTCATTGGCCTAGCTCACCGCCTAACTCCAAAAGTTCCGACAGAAGGGTTCTGTCGAACCCCGTCGAACTCCCCCTTATGTTGCCCCTTAGGGTGTTTATATAGGCTTTGAGATGCCTTATTTGGCCTCCAAGTATCCTAATTCAAGTAGAATTCCTACTAGGATGTTTAAATAGACTTTGGAAAGTGTTTCTTTACCTCTAAGCATCCTTTTCTGAGTAGAATTCCTCTTCCCTAAGGCAGGGGCACGACCATGGTACATGCCCGTGTAAATCGTTTCCAGGGTGTGTCTCAATTCTATCGATTGGGGCACGGCCGTGTAAATTGTGGCATGGTCGTGTCTTAGTTAATTGTCCAGGCACGGTCGTGTGGCTTGAAGTCCAGGCTGTGTCAATTTCCCCTTTAGCCCAAATTGGCCCGTTTTAAGCCCGTTTCTCATTCTTTTCGTCCGCGGGTGCTTTTCTGAATATAAGATATGAAAAGAAAGGATTAAGAGCACCTTTTTACATAAATCAATGGCTAAATCATCCAAAAGCATACTAAATGTGAGCCTAAAATATGTTACTTTTACGGTTTATCAAATACCCTCACACTTAAGCTTTTGCTTATCCTCAAGCAAAATTATCAACTTATAATTAAAATGAACTTTCCATAATTCATAACTCCTATCAATAATGCCTCATCATAATTCATAGATAATTTATACATGGATAATTTATCTTAAAGACTCTTAAAGGCTCAAACAATTCTAAGTCATAAATTTGTAGCATAAAAACATAGGTGTCTCCCCTTATTTAAATAATTACCTTTAATTCAAAACTGACAAGGATTGACATCCTCACTAAAGATTCACTCAAAGCACTCAAAATGTTTAAGGTTCAAGAATAAGCACTCAACAGTCGAACCTGAAAAGTTAATCCCATAGGTTTGCTTGAAAATCAAATCTCCACCATTGTAATATGAGATGATACACAAATCAAAAGGTCTTTGACAGGGTTGTAACGGGGCTTAGGTTAAAGGTGTGGATAAAGGCTGAATTAGAAGGTTTAGAATCGAGATTGAATTGACAAGTTACCTAACTTTTAGAAAAATAATTGAACTAATAATCTAAATAATTACATCACATAAAACTTTGAAACTAATGATACTACGAGCTTTTTCTTTGATAATTGAAATTTGAATGTACAAGCTCACTTTTTATACTACTAATGCTGAATATATTTTGATTTCAATTTTTTTTAAAGATCAAATAGAAACATAATAAAGAAAACTTTATCAATTGAAATAAACTAATTCGATAACTAATCAAATCAATTCTCGATAGAAGGGTAGCCAAAAGAATGGTGATAACAAATACAAAGGGTTTTGGGTTAATATTAGTGAGTAAATCAATAAAAAGGGTTGTTAGGATCAAATGGGTTCACTAAGGGTTAATTTGTGACGGTAGGATTTTTAGTGGAGTGAATGGGATAAAACCTAGGTGCCTTTATCATCTCAGTATATCAAATCATAGATGTGGTCTCAACATGTATAATTGAGGCAAGTTCTAGAATAACAATTCAAAGTTGACACACTCATAATCAATAAAGTGAGCATGAAAAAGAATATATGCTCTATAAGGTTCAAAATCTCACAAAAATTATGGGTATTGGACATCAATCTTGTAAATTTCAAACTTCAAGGTAATATTCAAATTCAGTTCAACAACCTAGAAATTTTTTTTAATTCTTGAAAAATAGACTTATCATGCTTGATTCTCTAGTATTCTTCAAGTATAAATCATTAATGCAAAATTATCAATGACTTAATCAAAAACATATCAATAAAAATCATAAGTCAGGGAAATTTCATTCTAATCATAATATGAGAAACTTACTTTAGAACAAAACATAATTCAGGGATTTTCAAATAATACTATGGTTAACCCCCCACACTTAAGTTGTACATTGCCCTCAATGTACAAAGATGGATAATATCAAAATAATTATAAAATCATAAGATGGGGAGAGAAGTGAAACTTCCTGAATTTTGGATGAAGTCAATGAAAAGAGACCGGATAGGATTGGAGGTGAACGTGAGAAAGCGTCTCGAACTGTTTAAAATTGAATCCTTGAAGCGGCTGTCTTGGTTTATTATATCCTAAGCTAAATCTAAATGGCATGAAAAATAAGAAGAAAATAATAAAAATAATAAAAATAAATAATGGAAAATGAAAGAAGAAAGACAACTAGAAAAGAAAAAGGAAAAGGAGTTTGAAATAAAGATGTAGCCCATGTTTTGGAAAAATTTTGTCTTGTTGCCACACGTCTACGGTCACGCCCTTTTACCTACCTTTGGTACCCACACGGCCACGCCACGGCCGTGTGATCTGGAAATATGCACTTTTGGTTTATTTAAATGCTAAAAAGGGAAAATAAAAATAAAATAAAAATGGGGTTAGTGCTCGGGTTGCCTCCCGAGAAGCGCTCGTTTAAAGTCTTGAGCTAGACTTACCTGTTGTACGCACAATCATGGTGTTTTGAGGAGGTGGAAATCCTTTCTCATGTGATCAACTCAGTTATGGATATAAAGTTTAAGTTGAGTAATGTTTACCTTAAAAGTGTTGAATTTAGGATTGCTTACCTCGACTGTGCCGTATAGGAAGACATTAAGTACCTCAAAAGTGATTTCTTCGTTTGTCTTGATGTCTGAATTGGTGATTTGAGGGTCTTCCTTATTCAACAATACATGATCCTCTATTTTAAAGTGATTTGTTATTCCTATCAGCTCATCTGGGGTTTCCTTTGGTTTCACATCGTGTGGTTCCGGTTCTTCTTTAAATTGTGTTTTCCACTCTTCTAGTTTGTCGACCCTAAGGCTTCGTTTCTCATATAATTCTTCTTTATTGGCATGAGGTCTAAGATCTAGCTTAGCTAGGTGATTTCATGATGCTTCCTGTAAAGAAGGTTGAATCAAATGGTTATCAATAGAATTAACGTTCGTAACTTTATTACTCGATGTGCTAGCTGAGTCAAGAGCTTGAAGAGTGATTGTTTCGTCATCTACACGAAGTGTGAGTTCACCAAATTCTTCCTCTGCGTGATCTTTCTTTATTGCATTGGGATACGGCACACGAGGTTGGTACTCTATAATTGCTGGTTTTGGTATATTATGGCACACCTCAACCTTACCTTCACTTACCACTGGTTCTTCCCTTGGGTTTGGTTCATCTAACCTTTCACTATCATGAGCTGGTACGATTTGATTTTGCTCATTTGGGTTAATCTCTGTGTTGCTTGGTAGACACCCTTGCGGTCGTTTGGACATTAACTTTGCAAGTTGTTCAACTGACTTAGTAAATTTCTAGACTTGGTTCTTGATCTCTTTGATCGATGCTTGTTGATTATCGAATGTTGTCTCAGTTTTTAGGGACGGGTTTCTGTGGCTGCCATGAATTTTGTCAGCATCTCCTCAAGACTCGACTTCTCTTCCTGTTGGTAAGGTGGTTGTTGAAAATTTGGAGGAAGTTCCTATCTTTGGCTACTTTGATCATCCCACATAAGTGTCATTATAAAAATTATTTTATGGTCTAGAATAGTTACCCGTATAGTGAGCTTGCTCGTTTTCCATGCCATATCTGTAGGGTGGGTACTCAAGATTCGCCACGCCTCCTAAATTCGAATCATATTGCATTACTGGGTGTACCTGCGAGAGATTATACAAACCATCAATATTTTTATTCATCATCTCGAGCTGGTTAGATAACCGGGTGACCACATCGAGGTTGAAAACACTGACGGCTTTTGTTGGCGCTATCCTCATAACTTGCCACTGATAATTATTCAGTGCCATCTTCTCTATAGACTAAAATTATCTACCAAAAGAAAAATAGAGGAAAAAAATTAGCAAAGTAAATAAAATAATAATAATAATAATAAATTGCAATAAAAAAATTGGCTAAAGTAATAAAAATAGAGCTTTCTTAATATTTCAGTTCCCCGACAACGGCGCCAAAAAATTGATCGCTAAAATCAGAGCTTTAAAATTTATAATGACTGAGATAGAACCTTGAAACTAACTCTCACAATGATTAAATGCAAGTGTACGTATCAAACAGTAGTATAGCTTAGGCAAGACCACATTATCGAACCCAAAGGAACTAAAAGTACTAATACTAACTTTCTTTTTATTATTTAGCCTAAAATATGGAGTGACTGGTTGATTTAATCTAGTTTAACGATTACTAGGCTAAAGATAAAGACAAAAAAGAACAAATTGGGAAATAGCTCGAAGAAAACTCAATTGATCACAACGAAACCCTCAGAAAGAATCCACCTAGACTTCACTTGTTATTTAATACTGAACCATATGATTTTATTTACTTAGATTGATCCATAAGACTCCCTAGCGTATCTTAAACCCTCTCTCGAGGTGAATAACGTCTAACCCTAGGTTAATTAGTGGAACTCTCATTCGCTTATAATAACCCCCTAGAATAGCAGTAAATCGATCTATAGATTCCCATATTAGGTTTCACCCTAATCCGCAAAATTTCCTCACCCTATCTCTAGGCCTGCGATCAAATCCATTTAATTATGCTTAATCTACTCTTAAGAAGGGTCTATTCCTCCTCCATCTAAGCACATCAGATTTGGATTAAGCATACATAATTAAGAACAAACTAAGTATTTATCATATAATTCAGAAGTCAATAACAAAATTCATCTAGGTTTCATCCCCTTCAGGTATTTGAAGGGTTTAGTGCATAACAAAGAAAGAAAACATCTCAAGAGAAAAGATAAAACAAAACATAGAAAATCCATAAAACCCCCTGAAGGAATTGAAGGAGAAATTTACCGTCTTGAGTAGAATTTCGGCTCTTCGAGATGGATCCACTTGGCTACCTTTGAGTGATTCCACAAAACGTGATCTTCCTAGATCAACTCATTGGCCTAGCTCACCGCCTAATGCCAAAAGTTCCGACAGAAGGGTTCTGTCGAACCCCGTCGAATTCCCCCTTATGTTGCGACTTACGGTGTTTATATAGGCTTTGAGATGCCTTATTTGGCCTCCAAGTATCCTAATTCAAGTAGAATTCCTACTAGGGTGTTTAAATAGACTTTGGAATGTGTTTCTTTACCTCCAAGCATCCTTTCCCGAGTAGAATTCCTCTTCCCAAAGTAGGGGCACGACCATGGTACACGCCCGTGTAAATTGTTTTCAGGCAGTGTCTCAATTTGTTGATTGGGGCACGGCCGTGTAAATCGTGGCATGGTTGTGTCTTAGTTAATTGTCCAGGCACGGTCGTGTGGCTTGAAGTCCAGGCCATGTCGATTTCCACTTTAGCCCAAATTGGCCCGTTTTAAGCCTGTTTCTCATTCTTTTATCCTCGGGTGCTTTCCTGAGTATAGGATATGAAAAGAAATGATTAAGAGCACCTTTTTACATAAATCAAGGGCTAAATCATCCAAAAGCAAACTAAATGTGGGCCTAAAATATGGTACTTTTGTGGTTTATCAAATGTGCTTAGGTGGTGGAGCAAAAGTCCCTGTCTAAGAGTAGATCTAGTATAATTGAACGGAGTTGATCGTGCACCTAGAGATAGGGTGATGAGATTTTACCGGATTAGAGTGAAACCTAATATGGGAGTTCATATATCGAGTTAATGTGATTCTAGGGGTTTTAATTAGAAAGAGATTTCAATTAATCAACCTAGGGTTAGACATTATTCGCCTCGAGAGAGGGTTTAATATAAATTAGGAAATCCTACGGATCAAGTCAAGTGAATAAATCGTTTGGTTCAATGTTAGATAACAAGTGAAGTCTAGGTGGATTCTTCCTTAGGGTATCGTCTTAATTAACTGAGTTTTCCCAATAATATTTCCGCAATTCATTCTTTTTGTCTTTGCGTCTTTAGCTTAGTAGTTAGTTAATTTAGATTAAACAACCAATCACTTAATATTTAGGCTAAATAATAGAAAGAAGGTTAGTATTAGTACTTTTAGTTCCTTTGGGTTCGACTATCCGATCTTGCCTAAACTATACTACTGTTCGATAGGTGCACTTTCCTTAAATCATTGTCAGAGTTAGTTTCTAGGTTTGATCATTCTCTTTATAAATTTTAAAACTCGACAAAACAATTGGCGCTGTTGCTGGGAACAAAAATATTAAGAAAGCCCTATTTTTATTACTTTAGCCATTATTTTTATTTTTCCACAATTTATTTTATTTTTATTTTAGTTTTAACCTTGCTAATTTTCTTTCTTTCTTTTCCAACACATGTACCTCTAGTTTATGACTAGAAGGAACCCAAAAAGACTACTAGTATACGACCACTAGTATATGGCAGTGATATTGAAGCTACCACTCGCAGGAATCGCAGAGAAATTATGCGAAACTTAAATTACACAGAAGAAGGGCGAGAAGGCAGATCCAATCCTACTGAATGGATGGACGAGAATAACCCACCACCACAAGATGTGGCAGAAAATTATGCTCCACACACTATGTATGATTATGCTAAACCTCATTTAACAATAGTAGAATCAAGTATTGTTAGGCCTGCTATAGCTGCTAATAATTTTGAATTAAAGCCTAACACTATACAAATGATTCAACAATTTGTTCAATTTGATGGTTTGCAGGACGAAGACCCAAATACTCATATAGCTAATTTTTTAGAGTTCCTGATACCTTCAAAATAAATGGCGTTTCTGATGATGCCATACGTCTTTGGTTATTTCCCTTTTCATTAAGGAATAAAGCCAAGTAGTGGTTGAACTCGTTACCACGAGGGTCAATCACCACATAGGATCAAATGACTGAAAAATTTTTATTAAAATATTTCCCACCGGCCAAAACGGCCAAATTATGGAATGATATATGTTCTTTTGTGTAGATGGATTTAGAAACATTATATGACGCATGGGAGAGATACAAGGATCTCTTGAGAAGGTGTCCGCACCATGATTTACCCTTGTGGTTACAGGTCCAAACTTTCTATAACAGTGTAAACCCTTCAACGAGGCAACTAATTTATTTAGCCGCCAGTGGAACCCTAAACAATAGAACTTCTGAAGCAGCCTACGAGTTTATTGAAGAGATGTCACTGAATAACTATCAGTGGCAGGTTACAAAGACAAAACCAACAAAATCACCCAGAGTTTTCAACCTCGACGCAGTAACCATGCTATCAACGCAGGTATAGAAGATGAATAAAAAGCTTGATAGTTTGTGTTTTTCGCAGGTACATCCAGTAATTTAGTGTGACACAAGTGGAACTGTGGCGAATCCTGAGTACCCACCCTACCAACCGGGCACAGAAAGCGAATAGATGAACTATATAGGCAATAATTTCAGATCTAATAATAACCCTTATAGTAATACTTGTAATCCAGGTTGGAGGAACCACCTAAATTTTTCGTGGGGAGGTCAAGGAAATCAAAGAAATCAAAGACAGCAACGTTCTCAAAATTTCCAAAATCAGTCATATCCACAAAATTCATGGCAGCCACAGGAACTCATTTCCAAGACACTGAGACAACACTTAAAAACCAACAAACATCAATTGAAGGGATTAAGAACCAAGTTGGGGAACTTACTAAGTCAGTTGGGGAAATTACTAAGTCATTTGGACAACTTGCAAAGTTAATTTCTAAACGACCGTAAGGGCGTTTACCATGGAACACTGAGATTAACCCAAAGAAGCAAATCCAAGCCATAACATTCAGGAAAATGTAGGGTTAGATGAACCCAATTTAATACAAGAAAGTGAGGTAGAAGAAGGTAAAGTTGAGGTAACATAAGAAAAGCCAAAATCAGTAATCAAAGAGTACCAACCTCGCATACCTTATCCCGAAGCGTTAAAGAAAGACAATAGAGAGGAACAGTTCGGTAAGTTTCTTAAACTATTAAAGAAATTACATATTAACTTACCATTTCTTGAAGCTCTTTCACAGATGCCAAATTTAAGGAAATTTTTAAAATAACCTTTGACAAGCAAGCATAAGTTAGATGAAGAGCCATATGTGGAATTAAAAGCGATGTGATCAGCAATTCTACAAAATAGACTACCACGGAAGCTAAAAGATCCAGGGATTTTTTACAATTCTATGTTTAATTGGTAGACTAATAGTTGATAATGCTTTGGCTGATCTAAGGGCAAGTATAAATGTCATGCCTTATAAAATGTTTAAGCAGCTAGGTCTAGGGAAACCCAAACAAAATAGGATGAGTATTCAATTAGCTGATAAAACTATTAAAATTCCAAGGGGTATTATCGAAGATGTTCTTGTAAAAATTGATAAATTCATTTTCTTAGTAGATTTTGTTGTCTTAGACATGGATGAGGATAATTTCAATTCCTTTAAGTTAATAAAGACCCTTTTTTGCAACTATCAGGACTAAAATTGATGCTGGCACAGGAGAACTCATTCTTCGTGTAGGTGACGAATCGATCAGTATACAAGCTCTCGACTCGACCTAGAAATCAATTGATGAGGGTGAGAAAGTAAATTCAGTTGATGACCAATTTATTCACCTTTCACCACAGGATCAACCACAAAGCCACAGGCCTGAGCCGAATTATAGAGCTCGTGCAAATAAAGAAGAACTATATAAAGAAGAACTATATAAGGTCAACGAATTAGAAGCATGGAAGACACACTGTAAAGAGGAACCAGATCCGCATGAAGTGAAACCAAAAAAGCCTGTAATATCCAAGGGTCGGGGGTTGTGCATATTTTAATTCGTATCTGTTTGTTAATACGCTCTGCACGTTGATTGGAAGTGTTTGGGGGCTTCGGGAAACCTTGAGCTTTGGTAGAGGTCATAGGAAAATTTTTATACTAACCTGAGCTAGGGGAAGCTAGGGGAGCTAAGCCTTAAGGACCTTAGTGTAGGACTTATGACACAAGGAGTGAGGTGGTGGAGTGGCATGGGACGCTACTTAAGGTGCAAGGGAGGTTGCGTCAACAAGGGGTGTCAAGGGGGAGGAGGTTTGAGCTGCGAGGATAGCATTTTGAGATACTTTTTGCATCAAGGAGGAGGGAGAGTTGCACGGCATTTGGACTCTGGAAAGGATGAGGTATAGATCAGGTTGGAAAGCTTGAAGATTCAGCTAAGTAGGAGGGGAATAAGGGATAAGGGAGAGAGAGAAGCAGTTGCCGAATGTAGGACTCTAAGGGGTGAGAGTTGGTCGGCAGTGGGGCTCTTGGTGATGGCATTTTCGATCATGTAGGTAGGAGGGAGTAGCTGAGTTTTGTTAAGGGGTTTGTGTGCTTTTCTTTTACCGAAATTTAGCCCTTCTCTTCTAAGCTTTTACTCTTTTCTTTCCATACACTAACCACACCAAAAATGCCTCTCTTCTTCACTTGTTCACCTTGGCCGAAACTTCAAGAGACCATTAAGGTCACTCTCTTCTCCATTTTTCTTCTTCACTTCACTCGTCCCTAGACCGAAATCTCTCTCAATCCCCTATTGCCGCAACACCTCTTCAAGTTTCACATTCTCCCTTTTCATACTTTAGCCAAAACCGATTGCACCTCTACCCCCTGCCGATTTATTCACTAGATCAGAAGCCTATTATCTTTCTCATTTAAACTGATTTCTCCACTTCAAGTGTTTCTTACCGATTCTTGGAGTTTAGTGACCATTTGCGTTTTGGTCATTATTTTTCGGTAAGAATCTCTTCTCGGTTGATTTTTTTTCCTTATTTTTCCTCTGACTGTTGAAAAGCAAAACTCTAATCTCTTCTGTTCTCTATGGCCGAATCTACAAGAGCCTGTAGAGGGGGAGGTGTCGACACTTATCTTCCATCAAACTTCCAATCGGTTTTGAGTATTATGGTAAGAGGGTTCTTTCTAGATGAGTCTCAACTATTTTCCATTAAGATATCAAATCGGGAAGACTAACTTTATTTTCTCTGTTATGGCTGAAACCATGAAAAGTGATATCGAGATTTCTGTAGGCTAACGTTAAAGGAGTGGAGATCTTTTGGGATTTGAGTGATCAAGGTAAGCAGGGAATGTCGTTAGGCCGAGGCCATTTCATGTGTTCTTTTGGGTTGAGCCGAATCTAACATAAGGTTGTGTAGGAGGATTTTGACAAGTTCGGGTGCAAATCGTTTAGGCTTTGGGTTTGGGGATCTAGTCGACTGTGCCAAAAAGGTGTGTGATTATTACGCAATTTCCCTAGTATGCATAAAATATTGTATATGTTATAAGTGTGATGATCAGTGCAGTGGCAATAATGAGATGGATACCCTTAGTGGGTATGTCGATAATCAGGTCAGTGTTAAATGCCGATAAAATTGAGGTTATTGCTGTATATATGTGTTGTATGTTTGATTAATATGTTCAAGCATTATTTCATCACATCACTATCGTATGTTGCATAAGCATTGGGCGGGATTTGTATATATAAAAGACGGACAGGGTGTACATTTATGTACGTGGTTTAGTGATGGCTACGAGCCTCACATGGATTGATGATCGACTCAGTGCCTTATCATGGTTGGTGTCGACTTTGTGCCATATCGTGGTTGGTGATGGCTATGTGCGTCATCGTGGATTGACGTTGACTACGATCATGTCGTGGATTATATTGTGACTTGATCACGTGGACTAGTGGCTCGTCCACTTGGTGGATGGCATGACTTGCGAATTGGTGTGTAGAGGTTGGAGGTCAATTTAGTAATCACCGGTGTGTGGTGGTTGGATACGGGGTGTGTAGAGGATGGACCCTAGGTTGGGTTGGGAGCATTTTGCATTATTCTCTCATTATGTGGATTGTTTGTGGTTTTGGGCCAAGCCCATATGTGGAAATCAGGACTAATTATACACTAAGTCTGTTGACTCACCCAATTTTACCAAACAATGCGGTGATTCGTGATGTTGGACCGGCTTGGATGGGATTCGAGATGGCCATGCAGACGCAGTTTCCATATTTAGAGACATTGTTTTTAATTTCAGCTTATTTGGGTTGTTTGATGTAATAAGGCCATTTAACTATTTTGGGTTTTCATTGTGGTTTATGTTAAACTAGACATGGATTAGTTGTTGCAAACAAAGTTTCAAATTGTGACGCTTTTATCACTTAAAAACTTATTTAAGGTTTTTCAAACTGAAATTCTTGTACTTACTCGAATTTTCTTAAGAATTCCAAAAAGGACCCGTTTTCAATTAACTTGAACTTCAAATTGTTTTTCAATGAAAGGTCTTTCTACTAAATTGAATCGCTTTTAAAACCAAACCATCGTGGATTTCGTTAAGCACTCGTTTTCATGTTGACTTTAAAGTTAATCATTATTTAGCCGTTTTCAACCTAAGGTTTTCTCATAGTATTCTGAATCCAGTCGTAGAGTTTTGGGCCAGGTTTGGGGTGTTACAAATTGGTATCAGAGCCAGGTTTCTACACTCGACCTATAGATTTTTGAAGCCCATAAACGTTTTCATTTTGTGTTTTAGTGGGTCAAAGAAAATTTTCAGGAAAAGGGGTTTTGTGGAGCATAGCACTCGAATCGTCCGGCCCGAAGTCCACCAGGTAAGTACCCCTAACCCTTGTGTGATGTGTATGTGGGAGTTATAGGGACGTAGATTAGGAGTTATTGAACCCTAGGATTAGCTTACTCCAACAATCAATTACATAAAATTTAAAGTCTAACCAAACAAACACAGAGTGAGTCACCGAGTTAAGGGTGTGGCAAACCACAGCGATGTCTAGGATTGGATTCTGGGAGCTTGGCATTTAAGCGCCTTAGTGACTCACCTCCTCTCCGCTCGAATCCTACCGTGCGTGAGTGACGGTTCACCCTAACCAAGAGGACTCAATCACAAAGCTAAATTCCATAATTAAAACCCAAAGGGATCACCACCTTGTTTTGTACAACCCTAAAATTAAACCTTGGTTTTGAAATTACCAAAGTACCCTTGATTTGCAAATTGACCAAATTACCCCTAACTTATACAAATTACCAAAATACCCTAAATATGGAAAGTTGCCAAAGTACCACCGAATTGAAAATTTCCAAAATACCCTTATTTCATAAAATCACCTAGAACCATATTTTGCTAAATTACCAAAATACCCTTGGTTTGTAAAATTACAAAAATACCCTCAGATTATAAAATTACCATATTACCCTTGAATCTTCTTATCAAGTATTCTTATTTTGCAAAAATATCAAAAATCTCTATTTTGCAAAATTTTCAAATACCCTAATTTGGAAAATTACCAAAATACCCCTATAGGACAAATTACAAAAATACCATTGGGTAGTGAAGAACAACAATAATGACAACCACAACACTTTTCTGTAATGAACGCAAGTTCATGGATGTTGATGATTGGATGAATGAACTTGAGACTGTGTGTGTGTATAAATTCGAAAGAACCAATTTTTAGAACTATTAAACATAAGACTGTTCGCGATAAATCAGTGGAATAAAAACTAATTCATAAAATTCTTAAGCGATTAAATCACTAACGTGACATGAGTTCTAGGGGCGTGGTCGTAATGTGCAAGGGTATGGTAGAGGCGAATGATTGTGTCGGAACCAATAGGTCCGGTCGGGTTTTGAAAATAAAGCACCGCCACCACCGTAGAGGCGTAATTTCAAGAATGAGCAGGAGGAGATGACGCAGATCGCATGAGCTATGCTTTGAGTTTTAGAGCGAGTGGCTGGAGCAAGTATGGGGAATGGGGCTCGAAAGTCAGTACCGAGAGACTTAGAGCGAATGGAGCCGAGGTTTTAGAGGAGTATCGGAGTAGCTCGAATGTGGCGAGTATTAGTTAGAGGCAATCGAAAGGATCATGGACGATTTGGATTTCACTACTGAGGAAAAGCTAAAGGGTTGTTTCGTTGCTCTGGGACAAGGCTTACCAATGGTGGCTCACGTCAGGAAAGGTACCCCTACGGACCGAGTGGACTAGGGTTATTTTAAGATCAAGTTTGAGGGAAAGTACGTAGGAGCTAGTTATGTGGATGCACAGAGGAAATCGTTCCTCAATTTAGTGCAAGGTGGCAAGTCGGTAGCTGAGTATGAGGCAAAATTTCTACGATTGAGCCGTTATGCTCGGGGCATCATGGCTACTGATTATGAGAGGTGTGTCCGATTCGAAGATGGACTGAGAAATGAGCTGTGAGTGTTGATTGCTCTGCATAGAGAGGGACTTTGGCTTTGTTCTAGTAGAAAATCTCGAATAGCCGAGGAGGTCAAGAGGACTGAGAGATGTAACGAGGATAGAGATAGAAACTAAAATAAGAGGAGTTTTGGGCGTCGGCATCATCCTGGGGTTTCGAAAAAGACCAAGGGTTGAGAATTACATTGTACCGGTACCAGCCACAAAAATAGAGTCGTCCATGTGCTAAATGTGGGAGAGCTCATGCAGGAGAGTGTTGGGGACAGAGTAAGGAATGTTTCTGGTGTGGCTCCAAGGCTCATTTGGTTAGGAATTGTCCTCAGGAGATGGAAAGGGCTCTGACAAGAGGCTGTGGATATATGAAGCCAAAGCGAGAGGTGGTCGAGTGGCGACGAGGGTCGTGGTTCAAACCATGGAGGAATGGTTTCAGCTGAGGTCGTGGAGCACCGGTAGAGGTGCCGAGGTTCAAAGTAGATAGCCAGATTGGTTTATGCGGCAAAGGTCAAAGAGAGGGATGCGCCAGATGTAATTACGGGTATGTTCCTTATTGCTTTAATAGGCGTCGGGTCAACTCATTCTTATATTGCTAGTGAAGTATCTGGAACTCTGAATGTAAACTTTAAGATTGTACCTAGGAAGATGACTGTACTTAGTCCCTTAGGGCAATCCATAATAGTAGACAAACTCTTTAAGGAAGAGCCTTTAGAGGTTCAGGGAGTGAAGTTTTCGGCTGACTTAATGGAACTACCATTTGGGGAGTGTAATATCCTGGATTATGGCTTATGCATTTTTGCTGAATAATATGAAATAGCATGCCTTGTGTGTTAAGAATGTGTTGTATGAATTTTATGAACTTTAGAAAATAATAGAGTGCCTTAGGAAATATTAGATTTTTAAATCTAAAAAGGGAAAGCTAAATGAGGAGGCCTTAAGGAAAATTGTAGGAGTTTTGGACATGAAATTGGGCTTGGTAGAGTGGCTTGGAGGCGCCACTTAGGGCCTTGGTATGTGGCGCCTCGTGCAAGGGAGAAGGAGGAGGTTTGAATCATGTTGGCGGATAAAGTGTGGTTTTATTTTTGCATGTTGGCGTCAAGGGAGAGGGGGAGTGTTGGACGGCAATTGGACTTTCAAATGGATGAGGATTAAGCTTGTTTTTCCTTTTAAATTTTGGCTAGGATGAGGGGATAAATTATTGTTTTATTTTATTTATTTTATATAAGTGTGGACTAATTCAATTTATTTTGAATGAGCTGATAAGAGATAAATAAGGAGAAAAGAGTGGGATATGATAAAGGACATGGTGGTGGCCGAATGAGGGGCTCCTTGGGTTGATGTATTCGGTCATGTATTGGGGGTTAAGTGCCAAATTTCACTTAGTGTAAGCATTTATTTCTTTGCTGAAATTCCTCTACTCTTCTCCTCTTCTTCTTTATTTTCTTTCAACCTCAAATCCTTTTCTATTTCTTTGGAAGCCGAATGCCCTTGTCATTAAGAGTGATAGCCGAAACTTTGCTACCATTGTTCACCATTGCCAAAATCAACTAAGCCCCAAACTCCCTCCATCTTTTTGATAAAGGCCGAACCTCAAGGCTAGTCTTTCTTCTTTTCCTTTGAAGCCGAATCTCTAAGGAGGGGCTGTCGACTACTCTTTCCTGATCTTTTCAACGTGTGTGGTGGTAAGTAATCTCCACTTTAAGTAATCGGTTTTGGGATCACTTTTTATTAGTGTGTCAAAACCAAGTGTTTGGTCTTGGTTTTTATAGCATGGCCGAATGTTCATAAGTGCTATTAAGTGTGTTCTTTGTATATAGCCAGCATAAGGGAGCAGTAAAGGAGTCTTGCAGGATCCGATTACCTAAGGTAGGTGATAGGAACTATTCAGCCAAGGGCCATTCTTATGGATTATTGCTTAAAGTCGATTCTAACATGTGGCATATAGGGATTTCAATAGCTTCTAAGGTAGGTGGTGGTTTTCGGGATTAGATCCGTAAGGTAAGGTAGTAGTGGTATTCGGCCATAGGCCATTTTGGTATACAATGTTAGCCGAATCTAACTATGGATATTTAGGGGCAGTCGGCAGTGGTATACAAGGATTTTGGGATTTCAAATCACAAGGTAAGCACTTATGTACAATCGGCCAAGGTCATATTTGGTGATTTAAGATCTATTCATTATTTGTTCAAAAGCCGAAACTAACCAAGTTAAGTGATTTAGCATTGGCCGATTGGAGGGTAGGAAGATCACAAAGTTTTCGGGATTTGAGGAGTACTCAAATCGGCAAGCAAGGTAAGCTTTCGGTTATGGATTTGGATAGTTAGCCAAATAGGCTTACGCTAACATGTTGAGGGTGGCCGAATATAGGAACTAAGGATCTAGGATACTAGACCGGGTTTTTGGGATTTTCAATAAAGTGATAAGTATATCAGGTGTGTACCCCCCACACTAAGCTTCAATTAATTTATGGTTATGCGTTAATATATGTGTTAATAAAGATTATGTGTGAAGTGGCTAAAAGTACCATGCAATGGTACGAACGAAATACTCAGGTATGTTTACCCACTCCTACTATGAGTAGGTTGTGATCTATTATGGAACATATGTTAATAGTGATAAGAATGTGAAATGAAGCATGTTATTGCATGATATGTTTGACATGGGGCATATGGGTGATATATAAAGGGGAAGTGAATTGGTGGTTTAATACCCCAATATCTGAATGTGGTGACTTATGTCACAATATCCGAATGTGGTGACTTATGTCACAATATATGAATGTGGTGACTTATGTCACAAAGTAATTATCTGGTGGCTATGCCACGAATTATATAAGGGCGATGAGCACGTCGACTGCAGCGACTGCCTTCGATGGTGTGTAGCGGATGGAGGGTTGACTTAGTAGTCCCCACTGTGTGATGGTTGGTACTGGTGATGTGTAGCGGATGGCATCTAGGTGTGGGTTCGGGATTGCATCATTTTATTTAAATGCTATATGAATATGTATGATTTGATATGCCATAACTGTTGGGACTTAGTGTTGATTGTACACATTGAGTCTATTTGACTCACCCCGTTGTGGGAATATTTTTCATGTGACGCTCAGTAATGGACCGGGTTGGCAGGAGCTTCATGCTCACCATGCTCACAATTTTATTAGTTGGACATTTTAATTTATTTTAGTACTTTAAATTCTATTTTGGGTTTTATTTTGATGTAATGAGGCTATAGTATGAACTGTTTATGCATGCATTTAAACTATTTTATTATGGCACGATACTTATCAAATTAAAGTTAATTTTTCCTTAAATATAAATAAAAAATTATTCTTAACACCTAATCGACACGGGTTTTAAAAATTTGAGCCCAACCCAAATCAACTGTTTTCAAAAACACGCAAAATTTTTGCAAAGTTTCAAATAAGAATCGACTAGTTTTCCTAGAAGCATACCAGATCCGGTTAGGGCATGTGGGCTAGGTTTGGGGTGTTTCAGCTTGGTATCAGAGCCCGGTTCAAAACTCGGCCTTGAGGGCTTTTTGGGCCCAAAATGTTTCTTTCTTTTGAAATCTGATTTTATAAGAAAATTGAGCAAGTTTTTCTAGCATGGCACCTGAGTCTCCGGCCCGAAGTCCACCAGGTAAGTACCCCTATCTATTGTGTGAATTATTGTATGATTTGTAGAAGGGTAGAAATGGAACGTAGATTAGTAAGATAAGTACTTGAACTATAGGACTAGTTTACCCTAACAAATACATAAAACTTTAATGCACAATTAAACAAACCTGTGCCTAAGTCGCTCAGTTAAGGTGTGGCAACCGTTGTGCGCATGTCTAGGATTGGTTTGAGTGGGAGCTTGGTATTTAAGCAATCCTAGTGACTCACCTCCTACCCACTTGAATCCTACCTGGTGCGTAGTGATGGTTTACCCTAACCAAGAGGACTCAACCACAAATGAACCCAAGAATTAAAACCCGATGTGGACTAGCCATATTTTTATAAAAACCCTAGCCTTAAAATCACCAAATTATCCCTTTAAGGTGTAGGAAAACTATTTTTAAAAATTTTCCAAAATATTCTCGATTTACTAAAATGACCCAAATACCCCTGGTTGGAAAAAATTACTAAAATGCCCTTGGTTCATAAAATTTCCATACTACCCATAGTTTTTATCAAGATTCTCTTACCTTACAAATATCCAAAAACTCTATTTTACAAATATTAAGATATCCTGACTTGAAAAATTTACAAAAGTTACCCCTGATTTACAAAATGACCAAATTACCCCTAACCTGTACAAATGACCAAAGTACCTTCAGAATGGAAAATCACCGAAGTACCCTCAAATTAAAAATCTTTAAAAATATCCTTGTTTTGAAAAGTTTCCAGGAACCATATTTTGCGAAAAATTACAGAAATGATCCTGGCTTGTAAAATTACAAAAAATACCCCTAGTGTATAAAATTACCGTTTCACCCTTGAATTTTTTTTCTGCAAGTATTTTAATTTTGTAAAAAAATATCAAGAATCTCTATTTTGCAACATTTTCAAATACCTTAATTTGAAAATTACCAAAATACCCCTATAGGACAAAATTGCAAAATACCCCTGGGTAGTGGAAAACAACAAAACAACGACAATTACAACATTTCTCTGTAATGGACGCAAGTTCATGTGTGTGACTAAATGAACGATGTGAGACTGTATGTGTATGAATCGAAAGAACTACCTCCTAGAACTATTAAACATAAAACTGTTCGTGTTAAATCAGTGGAACAAAACTAATTCATAAAATTCTTTAATTAGATAAACGCAAAGCGAAAGTATGAATTCAAGGGGACGTGATCGTAACGTGCGTGGTAGTGGAAGAGGACGAATGACCGTGTCTAAACCCGTTAGATCGGGACAAGGATCTGAGAATGAAATGCTACCACCACCAGCCGCTGATATGGAATATCAAGATCAGATGGGGGATGACACAGTGTCATAGGCGATGCTGCGGGTTTTGTAAAGGGTGGCTGGAGTGGGTGGAGGCATGGGAGCTCGAAAGTTGGTACCTGAGCGACTTCGAGCCAACGGAGCTGAGGTGTTCCGTGGTATATCAGGTGTGGCACCCAGTACCGCTGAGTATTGGTGGGAGGCAACTGAGCGGATTATGGATGAGCTCGATTTAACTGACGAGGAAAAGTTGAAAGGGTTGGTGTCACTTCTCCGTGATGAGTCATATCAATGGTGGCTCACGGTGCGGGATGGTGCTACAGCTGAGGAACTCACTTGGGATTATGCTAAGGCAGCATACCAGAAGAAGTATGTTGGGACTTATTATATCGATGCACAGAGAAAGGCATTTTTGGGGCTGGTTCAAGGGAACAAGTTTGTAGCTAAGTATGAAGCTGAATTTCTAAGGCTAAGCCGTTATGCTCGAGGCATAGTGTAGACTGAGCATGAGCGGTGTGTCCGGTTTGAAGACGGACTAAGGATGACTTGAGACTGTTGATAGCTCCACAGCAAGAGCGAAAGTTTGCTGTGTTGGTGAAGAAGGCTAAGGTAGCTGAGGGTATCAAGGATTCTGTAAGGCAGAACACTTATCGGAATAGACAGAAGTGAGGTTTTGGGTCATCTAGATCATCAGGGAATGTGCAAAAGAGGCCTAGAGTTGATGGGCTGCGAGGTCAGCAAGCTGCGACTGGAGGGCAGTACTGTACATGTCATCAGTATGGAAAGAAGCATCTAGAAGAGTGTTGGAAGAAGATAGGAGGATGCTTTAAGTATGGGTCCAAGGACCACATGATTAAGGATTGTCCTGTGAGAATTGAAGGGGGACGGTCAGTAGGTCATGGTTCTAACTAGGCTGGAAGAGGAGGACAGTAGCCACCGCAAAGTCGTGGTTCAGCTGGCAGAGGTAATGGTTCTGGTAGAGGACGAGGAACATCAGGTCGAGGTGTTAGTACCACGGAGGCCAGGCAGCCAGGTTTGGTTTATGCGGTTCACCGGAGGGAGGACGGAGACGCACTGGATGTCATAACCGATACGTTCCTTATATCTGGCAAACCTTATGTTGCTTTGATTGATGTGGGCTCTACCCATTCCTATGTTGCATGTAGAGTAGTTAAAACTCTAGGGATAGCCTCTGAACTATCTGATAGGAGATGACTGTAGTAAGCCCATTAGGCCAAACTGTAGTGGTGAATAAGATGTTTCAGAGATTACTTTTGGAACTTCAAGGAGCGGTATTTTCTGCCGACTTAATGGAATTACCCTTCGAGAATTTGATCTCATACTTGGAATGGACTGGCTAGTGGAGCATCGAGCTGTATTGGATTGTGCAACTAAGCGAATGGAGTTAAGGACTCCCAAGGATGAGGAAGTAGTTATGATAGGAGAAAGAAGAAACTACCTGTCTAATGTAGTTTCTGCTTTAAAGGCGGATAAGATGGTTTGGAAGGGGTGCAAGGCATTTTTGGCCTTCATTAATGCTTTGAATACGGAAGAAAGGGGAGTTAGTAGAGTTAAAATTGTAAGGGAGTTTGTAGATGTATTTCCGGAGGAATTACCAAGAATACCCCCAGATAGGGAGGTGTAGTTTAGAATCGATTTGCTCCCGGGTACAGCTCCTGTGTCCATTACCCCATACAGAATGGCACCAAAGGAGTTGGTTGAGTCAAGGCTCAAATTCAAGAGTTGCTAGACCATGGGTTTATTCGACCCAGTGTGTCTTCATGGGGAGCACCGGTCTTATTTGTGAAGAAGAAGGACAGAACTATGCGCATGTGCATAGATTATCGTCAGTTGAACAAGCTGACCATCAAGAACAAGTACCCTTTGCCAAGGATTGACGACTTGTTTGATCAGCTTAAGGGGGCTACAATTTTCTCAAAGATAGATCTAAGGTCCGGATATCATCAGCTTAAGGTGAAAGAAGTGGATATCCATAAGACGGCTTTCCGGACAAGGTATGGGCATTTCTAGTTCGTAGTAATGTCGTTTTGATTGACAAACACCCCAGCCGCGTTTATAGACATGATGAACCTAGTTTTCCAACCCTATCTGGACCGATTGGTTGTTGTGTTCATAGATGATATTCTGGTGTATTCCAAGTCTGAAGAGGAGCATGATGAGCATCTCCGGATAATGTTGCAAGTGTTGAGGGAGAAGAAGCTCTATGCCAAATTTAGAAAGTGTGAATTTTGGCTTAAGGAGGTTGCATTTTTAGGACACGTGGTATCTGCTGAAGGAATAAGGGTGGATCCTCGGAAGATTGAGGCAGTGTTGGATTGGAAACCCCCTAAGTCTGTGGCGAAAGTTCGGAGTTTCTTAGGATTGGCAGGCTATTATAGAAGGTTTGTGGAAGGGTTCTCGTCGATAGCCGTGCCTCTAACAAAGTTGTTAAGGAAGGAAGTGCTTTTCGTATGGACCGATAAGCAACAGGAGAGCTTTGAGAAGCTTAAGAAGGTCTTGATCGAAGCTCCAATTTTGATTCAGCCGAGGCAGGAAAGGATTTTGTGGTGTATTATGATGCTTCCCATACAAGATTGGGAGGTGTTCTTATGCAAGATGAAAAAGTAGTCGCTTATGCGTCTCGACAACTAAGGCCACATGAGGTTAACTACCCGACGCATGATTTGGAACTAGCGGCAGTGGTCTTTGCTCTTAAGATATGGAGGCATTATCTCTATGGAGAAAAGTCGGTGATCTACACAGACCACAAAAGCCTTAAGTATCTGCTGACTCAAAAGGAGTTAAATCTGAGACAGCGAAGGTGGGTGGAACTATTGAAGGACTATGATTGTTCAATAGAGTATCACCCGGGCAAGGCAAATGTAGTGGCGGATGCCCTAAGCTCAAGGTAGTGTCGGATCTCGAGGCGATGTTTGCACATCCGAGCTTGTATGATGATGGAAGTCTGCTGGCAGAGCTGCAAGTTAAGCCGTCGTGGTTGAATGAAGTGAAAGAGGGACAGTTGGTGGATGAGGATCTGAGTGCTAAGTTGAGACAGGTGCAGGATAGAGAGTTGGAAAATTATGGTATTAATGATGAAAGAGTATTGTGTTTCAAGGGAAAAGTCTGTATGTTGAAGGACGAGGAGCTTAGGCAAAGAATTCTTCGGAATCGCATAGTAGCCCTTATGCTATGCATCCCAAAGGTAGTAAAATGTACAGAGATCTAAGGGAACAATTTTGGTGGCCTGGTCTTAAGAGGGAAGTTACCGAATTTGTAGGGAAATGCTTGACGTGTCAGCAAGTTAAGGCTGAACACCAGGTTCCGTCAGGATTGCTTCAACCAATAATGATTCTGTAGTGGAAGTAGGAGAGAATTACCATGAACTTCGTTAGTGGGCTTCCCCTTACGCCTACTAAGAAGGACTCGGTATGGGTGATAGTGGATCGGCTGACAAAGTCTGCGCATTTCATTCCAGTGCAGGTGGACTATTCCCTACAAAAGTTAGCAAAGTTGTATGTGGCAGAGATTGTAAGGTTTTACGGAGTACCGATGTCAGTTATCTCGGATAGGGATCCAAGGTTCACGTCTCAATTTTGGAAAGCCCTACATCAGGCTTTAGGCACCAGATTGGACTTCAATACGGCCTTTCATCCATAGTCAGACGGTCAATCTGAGCGAGTAATACAAGTGTTGGAGGACATGCTAAGAGGCTGTGTGATAGACTTCAGGGGAAGTTGGGAAGAATATTTGCCTCTAGCAAAATTTTCATACAATAACAGCTATCAGGCAAGTATACGGATGGCACTGTATGAAGCGCTGTATGGTCAGAAGTGTCGCACTCCTACGTGTTGGACGGAATTAGGGGAACGTCAAATATTGGGTCCAAAAATTGTGGCTGAATCTGAAGAGAAGGTTAGTGTAATTCGAGCTCGATTGAAGGAAGCATCTGATAGGCAGAAGTCGTACGTGGATCTTAAAGGAAAGAAAATAGAATTTGATGTGGGAGATCAAGTGTTCCTTAAAGTTTTGCCTTGGAATAAGGTGATGAGATTTGGTCGAAAAGGGAAGTTAAGTCCAAGGTTTATAGGGCCTTATCGAGTAATGAAGCGAGTTGGACCAGTGGCATACCAGTTGGAGTTGCCACCAGAATTGAAGCAGATGCACGACGTATTTCATGTCTCTATGCTACGTCGATATCAATTGGATCCATCTCATGTAGTTCGGTTGAAGAGGTGGAGCTAAGACCAGATCTATCTTATGAGGAAGAGCCAATCCAAATTCTAGAACGAGATGTGAAGGTGCTTCGGAGGAAGTCGGTCCCTCTGGTCAAAGTGCTGTGGCGCAACCATGGATCGGAAGAAGCTTCTTAGGAGCCAGAAGAAGCAATGCGATAGCAATACCCCCACCTATTTTGGCTAGGTAATTTTGAGGTCGAAATTATTTTAAGGGGGTAGAACTGTAATATCCTGGATTATGGCTTATGCATTTTTGCTGAATAATATGAAATAGCATGCCTTGTGTGTTAAGAATGTGTTGTATGAATTTTGTAAACTTTAGAAAATAAGAGAGTGCCTTAGGAAATATTAGATTTTTAAATCTAAAAAGGGGAAGCTAGGCTGAGGAGGCCTTAAGGAAAATTGTAGGAGTTTTTAGACATGAAATTGGGCTTGGTAGAGTGGCTTGGAGGCACCACTTAGGGCCTTGGTATGTGATGCCTCAGGCAAGGGAGAAGGGAGGAGGTTCGAATCATGTTGGTAGCATAAAGTGTGGTTTTATTTTTGCATGTTGGCGTCAAGGGAGAGGGGGAGTGTTGGACGGCAATTGGACTTTCAAATGGATGAGGATTAAGCTTGTTTTTCCTTTTAAATTTCGGCTAGGATGAGGGGATAAATTGTTGTTTTATTTTATTTATTTTGAATAAGTGTGGATTAATTCAATTTATTTTGAATGAGCTGATAAGAGATAAATTAGGAGAAGAGAGTGGGATATGATAAGGGATATGGTGGTGGCCGAATGAGGGGCTCCTTGGGTTGATGTATTCGGTCATGTATTGGGGTTAAGTGCCAAATTTCACTTAGTGTAAGCATTCATCTCTTTGCCGAAATTCCTCTTCACCATTGCCAAAATCAACTAAGCCCCAAACTCCCTCCATCTTTTTGATAAAGGCCGAACCTCAAGGCTAGTCTTTCTTCTTTTCCTTTGAAGCCGAATCTCTAAGGAGGGGCTGTCGACTACTCTTTCCTGATCTTTTCAACGTGTGTGGTGGTAAGTAATCTCCACTTTAAGTAATCGGTTTTGGGATATCTTTTTATTAGTGTGTCGAAACCAAGTGTTTGGTCTTGGTTTTTATAGCATGGCCGAATGTTCATAAGTGCTATTAAGTGTGTTCTTTGTATATAGCCAGCATAAGGGAGCAGTAAAGGAGTCTTGCAGGATCCGATTACCTAAGGTAAGTGATAGGTACTATTCGGCCAAGGGCCATTCTTATGGATTATTGCTTAAAGCCGATTCTAACATGTGGCATATAGGGATTTTGACAGCTTCTAAGGCAGGTGGTGGTTTTTGGGATTAGATCCGTAAGGTAAGGTAGTAGTGGTATTCGGCCATAGGCTATTTTGGTATACAATGTTAGCCGAATCTAACTATGGATATTTAGGGGCAATCGATAGTAGTATACAAGGATTTCGGGATTTCAAATCACAAGGTAAGCACTTATGTACAATCGGCCAAGGCCATATTTGGTGATTTAAGATCTATTCATTATTTGTTCAAAAGTCAAACTAACCAAGTTAAGTGATTTAGCATTGGCCGATTGGAGGGTAGGAAGATCACAAAGTTTTCAGGATTTGAGGAGTACTCAAATCGACAAGCAAGGTAAGCTTTCGGTTATGGATTTGGATAGTTAGTCGAATAGGCTTATGCTAACATGTTGAGGGTGGCCTAATATAGGAACTAAGGATCTAGGACGCTAGACCGGGTTTTCGAGATTTTCAATAAAGCGATAAGTATATCAGGTGTGTACCCCCCACACTAAGCTTCAATTAATTTATGGTTATGCGTTAATATATGTGTTAATAAAGATTATGTGTGAAGTGGATAAAAGTACCATGCAATGGTACGAACGAAATACTCAGGTATGTTTACCCACTCCTACTATGAGTAGGTTATGATCTATTATGGCACATATGTTAATAGTGATAAGAATGTGAAATAAAGTATGTTATTGCATGATATGTTTGACATGGGGCATATGGGTGATATATAAAGGGGAAGTGAATTGGTGGTTTAATACCCCAATATCTGAATGTGATGACTTATATCACAATATCTGAATGTGGTGACTTATGTCACAATATATGAATGTGGTGACTTATGTCACAAAGTAATTATCTGGTGGCTATGCCACGAATTATATAAGGGCGATGAGCACATCGACTGCAGCGACTGCCTTCGATGGTGTGTAGCGGATGGAGGGTTGACTTAGTAGTCCCCACGGTGTGATGGTTGGTACGGGTGATGTGTAGCGGATGGCATCTAGGTGTGGGTTCAGGATTGCATCATTTTATTTAAATGCTATATGAATATGTATGATTTGATATGCCATAACTGTTGGGACTTAGTGTTGATTGTACACATTGAGTCTGTTAGACTCACCCCGTTGTGGGAATATTTTTCATGTGACGCTCAATAATGGATCGGGTTGGCAGGAGCTTAGTGGTGACCATGCTCAGCACGAATTTTATTAGTTGGATATTTTAATTTATTTTAGTACTTTAAATCCTATTTTGGGTTTTATTTTGATGTAACGAGGCTATAGTATGAACTGTTTATGCATGCATTTAAACTATTTTATTATGGCACGATACTTATCAAATTAAAGTTAATTTTTCCTTAAATATAAATAACAAATTGTTCTTAACACCTAATTGACACGGGTTTTAAAAATTCGAGCCCAACCCAAATCAACTGTTTTCAAAAACACGCAAAATTTTTGCAAAGTTTCAAATAAGAATCGACTAGTTTTCCTAGAACCATACCAGATCCGGTCAGGGCTTGTGGGCTGGGCTTGGGGTGTTTCAGGGAGTTTGACCTAATATTAGGCATAGATTGGCTGGTGGGGTATCATGCGAATCTGGACTGTGCTGCTAAGCGCATGTCGTTGAAAACTTCTGATGACAAAGAGATTGTAGTGATAGGGGAATGGAGAAATTACTTGGCGAATGTAGTGTCTGCTCTTAAGGCAGAGAAGATGGTGAGGAAAGGATGTGTGGCTTTTCTGATGCTTGTTAGTGCCATGGAGGCTAAGGGAAGAGCGATAGGTGAGGTCCGGACAGTGAAAGAGTTTGGGGATGTTTTTCCGGAGGAACTGCCGGGGTTACCTCAAGATCGCGAGGTGGAATTTGGGATTGATTTGTTGCCAGGTACAGTGCTAGTATCTATCGCTCTGTACAGAATGGCACCAAAAGAGTTGATTGAGCTCAAGGCTCAGATCCAGGAGTTGCTTGATCGTGGGTTTATCTGACCCAGTGTGTCTCCATGGGGAGCACCGGTCTTATTCGTAAAGAAGAAGGACGGGTCTATGCGGATGTGCATAGACTACCGACAGTTGAATAAGCTGACAATCAAAAACAAGTACCCGCTACCGAGGATAGACGACTTGTTTGATCAGCTTAAGGGGGCTACGGTGTTTTCGAAAATAGATCTAAGGTCGGGATACCACCAACTCAAGGTGAAGGAAGCGGATATCCATAAAATAGCTTTTTGGACTCGATACAAGCATTATGAATTCCTAGTGATGCCGTTCGGGTTGACGAACGCCCCAGCTGCGTTTATGGATATGATGAATCGGGTTTTCCAACCCTACCTGGATCGATTAAATCGTTGTGTTCATAGATGGCATCTGGTGTATTCCAAGTCCGAGGAGGAACATGATGAGCATCTCGGGTGGTGTTGCAAGTGTTAAGGAGAAGAAGTCAGATGCCAAATTCAGCAAGTGTGAATTCGGGTGAGGAGGTTACTTTTCTGGGTCATGTGGTATCTGCGAAATGGATAAGGATAGATCCCAGGAAGATTGAGGCAGTGTTAGATTGGAAACCACCTAGGTCAGTGGCAGAGGTTCGTAGTTTCTTGGGATTAGCAAGTTACTACAGGAGATTTGTGGAAGGGTTCTCGTCTATAGCAAAGACCTTTGATTTAAATTGTTGAGAAAGGAGGTACCTTTCGTGTGGATGGACAAGTAGCGAGGAAGTTTTGAGAGATTGAAGAAGGTTTTGATCAAGCTCGATTTTAATTCAGCCTGAGGCAGGAAAGGACTTTGTGGTGTATTGTGATGCTTCTCATAGGGGGTTGGGATGCGTTCTGATGCAAGAAGGGAAGGTTGTTGCCTACGCGTCTCGGCAGTTAAGGCCTCATGAGGTTAACTACCCAACGCATGATCTGGAGTTGGTCTGCTTTGTTTTTTTGTCTTTGAAGGTGTGGAGGCACTACTTATATGGAGAGAAGTCAGTGATCTACACGGACCACAAGAGTCTTAAGTATCTGTTGACCCAGAAGGAGCTGAATCTGAGACAGCAAAGGTGGGTGGAGTTATTGAAAGATTATGATTGTTCTATAGAGTATCACCCCGGCAAAGCAAATGTGGTGGCAGATACCCTAAGTCGAAAGATGGTATCAGATCCAAGGGCGATGGTTGCACATCTCAGTCTGTATAATGACGGAAGTTTGCTCGCAGAGTTACAAGTAAAGCCGACATGGTTGAGTCAGGTGAAAGAAAGACAGTTGGTAGACGATGATCTAAGTGCTAAGCTATGACAATTTCAAGATGGGGAGTTGGTAGACTATAGCTTGAATAGCGATGGAGTGTTATGTTTTCGAGGTAGGGTATGTATGCCAAGAGATGGGGAGTTAAGGCAGAAGATTCTTTGGGAATCGCATAGTAGCCCGTATGCTATCCATCCCGGAGGAAGCAAGTTATCTGAGATCTACGGATCAATTTTGATGGCTTTGGTCTTAAGCGAGAAGTTATGAGTTTGTAGGGAAGTGCTTAACGTGTCGGTGAGTCAAGGTGAACACGTGTACCTTGAGGTTACTTCAAACCGATAAAGATTCCGCGGGGAAGTGGGAAAGAATCACCATGGACTTCGTTAGTGGGCTTCCCTTATGCCTACTAAGAAAGACTCAAGATGGGTGGTAGTCGATCGGTTGACAAAGTCTCGCACATTTCATCCCAGTCGGTTGATTATCCTTCTGAAGTTGGCGGCTAGTATGTGGCGAAATTGTGAGATCGCATGGAGTGCGGTGTCGATTATCTCGAATAGGGACCGAGGTTTACGCCTCGATTTTGGAAGGCACTTCATCAGGCATTAGGAACTAGGTTAGACTTCAGTACGACATTTCATCCACAGTCAGACGGCCAGTCTGAGCGGGTAATCCAAGTATTAGAGTATATGTTGAGGGATGTGTGATAGATTTCAGAGGAAGCTGGGAGCAATTCTTGCCTTTAGCGGAGTTTGCATACAACAACAGCTACCAAGCGAGCATTCAAATGGCGCCGTATGAAGTGCTGTATGGATGGAAGTGTCGCACACCTTCATGTTGGACAGAATTGGGGGAACGTCAGGTGTTGGGTCCGGAGATTATAGCAGAATCCGAAGAAAAATTTAAGGTAATTTGGGCACGGTTGAAGGAGGCATTTGATAGGCAAAAGTCCTATGCAGATCTTAAGAGGAAGGAGATAGAGTTTGCAGTGGGTGACAATGTGTTTTTAAAGGTTTCAGCGTGGAAGAAGGTAATGAGATTTGGTCGCAAGGGAAAGCTAAGTCCCAGGTTTATAGGGCCTTATCGGGTTTTGAAGCGGGTTGGACCAGTGGCATATCAATTGGAGTTTCCTTCGAAATTAAAGCAGTTGCACGATGTGTTCCATGTCTCGATGCTACGTTGTTACCGATCAGATCCATCTCACGTGGTTCCAGTTGAAGAAGTGGAGTTGAGACCAGACTTGTCCTACGAGGAAGAACCAATTCAGATTTTGGAGCGGGATGTGAAAGTCTTACATGGGAAATCAGTTTCTCTAGTTAAGGTATTATGGCGTAACCATGGATCGGAGGAAGCTTCATGGGAGCCAGAGGAAGCAATGCGGCAGCAATACCCACACTTATTTTGATCAGGTAATTTTGAGGCCGAAATTATTTTTAAGGGGGGTAGAACTGTAATATCCAAGGTTAGGGGGTTGTGCATATTTTAATTCAGATCTGTGTGTTAATACGCCTCGCACGTTGATTGAAGTGTTTGGGGTTTGGAAACCTTGGGCTTTGGTAGAGGTCATAGGAAAATTTTGTACTAACTTTGAGTTAGGGGAAGCTAGGGAGCTAAGCCTTAAGGACCTTAGTGTGGGACTTATGACACAAGGAGTGAGGTGGTGGAGTGGCATGGGACACTACTTAAGGTGCAGGGGAGGTTGCATAAACAAGGGGTGTCAAGGGTGAAGAGGTTCGAGCTGCGAGGATAGCATTTTGAGATGCTTTTTGTGTCAAGGAGGAGGGAGAGTTGGATGGCATTTGGACTCTGAAAAGGATGAGGTATAGATCAGGTTGGAGAGCTTGAAGATTCGGCTAAGTAGGAGGGAACAAGGGATAAGGGAGAGAGAGAAGCAGTGGACGAATGTGGGACTCTAAGGGGTGAGAGTTGGTCGGCAGTGGGGCTCTTGGTGATGGCATTTTCGGTCATGTAGGTAGGAGGAGTAGCCGAATTTTGTTAAGGGTTTTGTTTGCTTTTCTTTTTCCGAAATTCAGCCCTTCTCTTTTAAGCTTTTCCTCTTTTCTTTCTATACACTAACCACACCAAAAACGCCTCTCTTCTTCACTTGTTCACCTTGGCCGAAACTTCAAGAGACCATTAAGGTCACTCTCTTCTCCATTTTTCTTCTTCACTTCACTCGTCCCTAGACCGAAATCTCTCTCAATCCCTTGTTGCCGCAACACCTCTTCAAGTTTCACATTCTCCCTTTTCATCCTTTAGCCAAAACCGATTGCACCTCTACCCCATGCCGATTTATTCACTAGATCAGAAGCCTATTATCTTTCTCATTTAAACCGATTTCTCTACTTCAGGTGTTTCTTGCCGATATCTTGGAGTTTAGTGACCATTTGCGTTTTGGTCATTATTTTTCGGTAAGAATCTCTTCTCGATTGATTTCTTTTCCTTATTTTTCCTCTGACTGTTGAAAAGCAAAACTCTAATCTCTTTTGTTCTCTGTGGCCGAATCTACGAGAGCTTGTAGAGGGGGAGGTGTCGACACTCATCTTCCATCAAACTTCCAATCGGTTTCGAGTATTGTGGTAAGAGGGTTCTTTCTAGATGAGTCTCAACTATTTTCCATTAAGATATCAAATCGGGAAGGCTAACTTCATTTTCTCTGTTATGGTCGAATCCATGAAAAGTGATATCGGGATTTCTATAGGCTAACGTTAAAGGAGTGGAGATCTTTCGGGATTTGAGTGATCAAGGTAAGCAGGGAATGTCGTTAGGCCGAAGGCCATTTCATGTGTTCTTTTGGGTTGAGCCGAATCTAACATAAGGTTTTGTAGGAGGATTTTAGCAAGTTCGGGTGCAAATCGTTTAGGCTTTGGGTTCCGGGATCTAGTCGACTGTGCCAAAAAGGTGTGTGATTATTACGCAATTTCCCGAGTATGCATAAAATATTGTATGTGTTATAAGTGTGATGATTAGTGCAGTGGCAATAATGAGATGGATACCCTTAGTGGGTATGTCGATAATCAAGTCAGTGTTAAATGCTGATAAAATTGAGGTTATTGTTGTATATATGCATTGTATGTTTGATTAATATGTTCATGCATTATTTCATCACATCACTATCGTATGTTGCATAAGCATTGGGCGGGATTTGTATATATGAAAGAAGGACAGGGTGTACATTTATGTACATGGTTTAGTGATGGCTATGAGCCTCACATGGATTGATGATCGGCTCAGTGCCTCATCATGGTTGGTATCGGCTTTGTGCCATATCGTGGTTGGTGATGGCTATGTGCCTCATCGTGGATTGACGTTGACTACGGTCTCGTTGTGGATTATATTGTGACTTCATCACGTGGACCAGTGGCTCGTCCACTTGGTGGATGGCATGACTTCCCGAATTGGTGTGTAGAGGTTGGAAGGTCGATTTAGTAATCCCCTGGTGTGTGGTGGTTGGATACGGGGGTGTGTAGAGGATGGACCCTAGGTTGGGTTGGGAGCATTTTGCATTATTCTTTGTTATGGGGATTGGTGTGGTTTTGGGCCAAGCCCATATGTGGAAATCTGTGGACTAATTACACACTGAGTCTGTTGACTCACCCAATTTTTACCAAACAATGCAGGTGATTCGTGATGTTGGACCGGGCTTGGATGGGATTCGAGATGGCCATGCAGGCGCAGTTTCCATATTCAGAGACATTGTTTTTAATTTCAATTTATTTGGGTTGTTTGATGTAATAAGGCCATTTAACTATTTTGGGTTTTCATTATGGTTTATGTTAGACTAGACATGGATTAATTGTTGCAAACAAAGTTTCAAATTGTGACACTTTTATCACTTAAAAACTTATTTAAGGTTTTTCAAACTAAAATTCTTGTACTTACTTAGATTTTCTTAAGAATTCCAAAAAGGACCCATTTTCAATTAACTTCGAACTTCAAATTGTTTTTCGAATGAAAGGTCTTCCTACGAAATTGAATCCTGTTTTTAAAACCAAACCATCAGGGATTTAGTTAAGCACTCGTTTTCATGTCAACTTTAAAGTTTATCATCATTTAGCCGTTTTCAACCTAAGGTTTTCTCGTAGTATTCAGAATTTGGCCATAGAGTTTTGGGCCGGGTTTGGGGTGTTATAGAGCCCCTAGAAAAGATCATAGGAATGTGGAACCACTTTAAAATAGGAGATCAGGTACTGATAAATAAGTTAGATCCATGAATTACCACGTCAGAACTGAATATAAACGAAGAAATCCCTCTTGAGGTACGCAATATCTTCTCATTTGGAACAGTCGAGGTAAGCAATCCCATATTCAGTACTTTTAAGGTAAACGATTCTCGACTTAAACTTTATCATAAAAATAGAATTTACAGCATGAGGGAATATATTCAAACTTTTAAACCACCCTAATTTTTGCAAATACGAGGAAAGTCTAGCCTAAGACTTTAAACGAGCTATTCTGGGAAGGCAACCCGAGCACTAACCCTATTTATTTACACATTTGTTTTCATTTTAGTTTCTTTTCTTCTCTTCGTCTTAAACACCTAGTTTTAAACTAATCAAAAGTGCAGATTTTCTGACCACACGACCTTGCACACGGCCGTGGCGTGACCGTGACCATATGGAAGTATAAAATCTCCGTACTAACAATGGCAGAAGAGGTACAAGTCAGAGAGAATCAAATCTTTGAGTCACGAACTCCAACCACCACCCCACGGGCACCAGACAAAACGCCATGGTCGTGCGATGCAACCATGGACGACACTGACTTATCACCAATGGGCATGGCAATCTGTAAAACGGGCGTGGGTGAACCAACACGCCTAGACACGGCCATGTGAGGCGGCCATATGAATGACATGCCCACAATCCACTAGCCTGGGGAGCTTTAAACCCCAAAACTCTATTTAAACCCAACCTCCATTTCCATTTCTTTTCACCAACTCTCCATCTTTTCTATTCTTCCTTCTTTTTCTCAAATTTCTCTCTTCTCCATAACAAGTCTCTAAACTCTTGAGCCTACACATATCCATGTCAAAGAAGTGGAAAAAGCCAAGCTTAATCTCCCAGAGGGAGATCGATCTACATAAGTTCATGACGGCCGCTTCATCCACTCTACAAGCCAAGGGTCTTTGAGACCATTTAACTTTTATTCTACTTTTCTCTTTTGCTTCAATTTCCTTCTCTTTGACTCTCTTATGCTTAATTTAGTTTATTTTATTCTAGTTTCTTGGTTTTAAGTTCTTCATGCTGCTAGGGAATCACACCAAAACCACGACCACCGGCTCAACACAGCCTTAGAAATCACACCCACCTTGCGAACCATCCAACAATAAGGACTCCTCAGTCCATTCATCTTTTATGTTAATTTTATCTTACTTTCTGTTTTCTTTCCCTTTAGTTTTCTTGTCATTAAATACATAATTAGTTTATTTTAAATGTGTCTTAATAATTCTTGGCTAATCCACCACGAGTTTCCCAATTTCTTCATCTAGCACAGTGACTGTTGGCATCCACCACAACACCACCGCCTCCTCCTCCAAATCAGGCTGGGAATAGTGATCCTAAAAAATTCAAGAAGTGTCATTTCTCCCCCTTCTCTTTTGATTTTTGTATAACATGATTATTTATCTATCTTTGTACATTGAGGGCAATGTACATCTTAAGTGTGGGGGGAGAAAAATACCTAACTTTTTGCATTATTCTCAACTCCCTGAATTATATCTAGTTCTTAAGTAATATTCTCATATTACTAATTAGGATGAAATTTCGATGGTTTATGATTCTTATTGATATGTATTAGATTAAGTTATATTTAATTATGCATTAATGATTTATACTTTAAGATACTAGAGAATCAAGCATGATAAGTCTATTTTTCGAAAAAAAAATTATAGGTTGTCTACCTAAATTTGAATATTACTTTGAAGTTTGAAATTTACAGGGATTGATATCAAATGCCCATAATTTTTGTGAGATTTTGAGCCTTACAGAGCATATATTCTTTTTCATGCTAACTTTTTGATTATGAGTGTGTCAACATTGAACTGTTATTCTAGAACTTGCCTCGATCATATATGTTAAGACCACATTTTTTATTTGATATACTGAGATGATAAAGGCACCTAGGTTTTAACCCACTCACTCCACTAAAAAACCTACCTTCATAATTAACCCCTAGTGAACCTCTTTGATCCTAACAACCCTTTTTATTAATTTACCCACTAATATTAACCCAAAACCCCACTCGTATTTGTTATCACCATTCCTTTGACTACCCTTCTATCGAGAATTGATTTGATCAGTTGCCTAATTACTTTATTTCAGTTGATAAAGTTATTTCTTATATTATGTAAATATTTGACCTGTTCTTAAAAAAAATCAAAGTATATTCATTATCAGTTCTGTAATTAAGTGAGCTTACATTTTTAAATTCAACATCTTGAAGAAGAAGCTCGTATTATTAGTATTTTAATTTTTGTGTGATATAATTATTCAGGTTATTCGTTCATTTTTCTAAAGTTAGGTAATTTGTCAATTCAATCTCGATTCTAACCCTTCTAATTTAGAGTTTATCCACACCATTAACCCAAGCCCCGTTACAACCCTATTAAAGACCTTTTGATTTGTGTATCATCTCATATTACAGTGGTGGAGATTTGATTTTCAGGCAAGCCTATGGTATTAACTTTTCAGGTTTGACTTATGAGTGTTTATTTTTAAACCTTAAACACTTCGAGTGCTTTGAGTGAATCTTTAGTGAGGATGTCAATCCTTGTCGGTTTTGAATCAGAGGTAATTATTTAGATAATGGGAGACACTTATGTTTTCATGCTACAAATATATGACTTAGAATTGTTTGAATCTTTAGGAGTCTTTGAGTTAAATTATCCATGTATAAATTATCTATGAATTATGATGATGCATTGTTAATGAGAATTATGAATTGTGGAAAGTTCGTTTTAATTGTCAGTTGAGAAGTTTGCTTGAGGACAAGCAAAAGCTTAAGTGTGGGGGTATTTGATAAACCATAAAAGTAACATATTTTAATCCCACATTTAGCATACTTTTGGATGATTTATTCCCTGAATTGTGTAAAAAGGTTCTCTTAATCCTTTCTTTTCATGTTTTATACTCAAGAAAGCACCTATGGATGAAAAAAATGAGAAAATGGTCTAAAATGGACCAAATTGGGCCAAAGAAGAAATCGACACGACCTGGACACAAGACCACACGGCCGTGCCTCCCTAATTTGCTCTAACACAGCCTGGATCCCAAAACACACGGGCATGTCTCTTCAGCAGACTCAACCACGGCTTGAAATCGATTCACACGAACGTGTGCCATGAGCGTGTCCCTGCCGCGGCCAAGAGGAGTTTTACTCGGATTTGGATACTTGAAGGCAAAGAAACACATTCCAAAGCCTATTCAAACACCCTAGTAGGAATTGGGGCCAAGTAAAGCATTCCAAGAGCCTATATAAACACCCTAAGCATAACCTTCAAAGGGTAGCTAGCTAGGCTAAGGAGCTGAGCCATAAAGGTTAGATTTGTGGGAATCAATCGAAGATAGCCAGTTGATCTATCTCAAGAAGCCGGAATTCTACTAAAGACGACGGATTTCTCCTTCAATTCCTTCAGGGAGTTTTAGGGATTTCTTATGTTTTGTTTTATCTTTTCTTCTGAGATGTTTTCTTTTATTATTATGAACTAAACTCTTCAGATACCTAAGGGGATGAAACCTAAGACGGATATTGTTATTGCTTTCTGAACTATATGATAAATATTTGATTTGTTCTTAATTATGTGTGCTTAATTCTTGTGTTAATATTTCCAGGATATTGATTCAAGTTGAATGTGCTTAGGTGGTGGAGCAAAAGTCCCTGTCTAAGAGTAGAACTACCATAATTAAGTAGAGTTGATCGCGCCTAGATAGAAGGTGACGAGATTTTGTCGGATTAGGGTGAAACCCAATTGGGAGTCCATATATCGACAGGACGGCGCGAGAGCACCGATGTCTTCAACACTCATGATGCTTATTTCCTATGGTGTATGGCTAACGGGATGGCTAACGTTTTCAACCTAGCATATTTTATAGCCCGTGCCATCCAACACCAAATAGAGCAACATAGGAGGGGAGTTATATCTATGGGCCCGTACATCACACGATTGGCTCGGCCTTTCGGGCTTCTCACCACCACCACTCAGGTCTCCTCATTGACACTGATAGGCTAGATGTCCCCACAGGGCACCAAACAATGCTACATATGAGGATGATCCAACGATGACGGGGGACAGATCCTCCCCAATATCGACTAGCTACTACTACTGAGGAGGAGGATCCCGAGGACATTACTGATGATGTCCCACATCCACGTGAAGAGCCACCAACTAGCCATCGCACTTCTCATGCAGCCCCATCACTTTCGGACATTTCTAGACAGCTCACTCAGTTCGAGCAATACTACACCCAACAATTCAATGACACCACTCGAAGATTTGATGGCATTGAAGCAACCCTTCAGAAAATCTGTCATAACCTCCACATATCACCACCGCCTTCACCTACCGATCCAGCCGACGACAAGGACTTTTGAAGCCCTTATTATTATTATTTTGTTTTTATTTTTTTTATTTTTTATTTTTTATTTTTCACTTTATTTCAATTATTTAATTAAGTTTTTATTTATTTATTTATTTATTTATTTCAAACTCTTATTATTACAATTTTATTTCTTTTATAACTGGCTATCTAACCATCGAATATCTCAAACATCATCAATTAATTAGTACCTCCTAAAAACTTAACTGACGAATTCACAGTTTAAAGGTTCAATATGCCAATCCAAGAAGGGAAAACATCATTTTCACCACCACATTAACTCTTGTTTAGGTTTCCACACTTCCAAAATCAAGAAATCCATCCAAAAATTCAGAAAGTTTCACCTCTCTCCCTCTCTTTTGATTTTCTTATTTTATGATTATTATCTATCTTTGTACAATGAGGGCAATGTACATCTTAAGTGTGGGGGGTGAAAGTTTATTAGAAAAAGTGCTTAACTTTTTTCATTATTCTCAAATCCCTGAACAATACTCTGTCTTAAAGTAATTTTCTCATATCACTGATTAGAATAAAATTCTTGTTGATTCATGATTTTTATTGATATGTTTCAGATTAAGTCATTGATAATTGTGCATTGATAATTTAAACTTTAAGAGACTAAAGAATCAAGCATGATGAGTCTATTTTTAAAAATTAAAATTCTGTTAGTTGTATACCTGAATCTAAATTGTTACCTTGAAATTTGAAATTTACGAGGTTGACATCAAAATACCCATAATTTTTGTGAGATTTTGAGCTTTTAGAGCATACATTCTTTTCGTGCTCACTTTATTGATTATGAGTGTGTCAACATTGATTTGTTATTCTAGAACTTGCTTCGATTATACATGTCGAGACCACACTATTGAGTTGATATACAGAGATGATTAAGGCACCTAGGATTCAACCCACTCACTCCACTAAAAGCCTACCCTCATAATTGACCCCTAGTGAACCCCTTTGATCCTAACAACCCTTTTTATTGACTCAACCCACTAATATTAACTCGAAACCCATCTTGTATTTGTTATCACCTTTCCTTTTGATTACCCTTCTATTGAGATTTGTTTTGATTAGTTGCCTAATTAGATTGTTTCAGTTGTTAAAGTTCTATTAAATATTTGATTTGTTCTAAAAAAATAAAAATCAAAAAATAAAATCAAAATTAATCAAAAATTCAAAGTATATTCATTCTAATTTATCTGATTAAGCAAGCCTATACATTTAATTTTAACTTCTTGAAGAATAAGCTCGTATTATTAGTATTGCAAGTTATCAGTTGATGTAATTATTCAGGTTATTAGTCATTTTTTTCTAGTTAGGTGATTGTCAATTCAATCTCGATTCTAACCTTTTAATTCAACCTTTATCCACATCGTTAACCTAAGCCCCGTTACAACCTTTAAAAGACCTTTTGATTTGTGTATCATCTCATTTTACAGTGGTGGAGATTTGATTTTTAAGCAAGCCTATGGTAATTACTTTTCGTGTTTGAATTTTAAGAGCTTAATTTTTGAACCTTAAACACCTTGAGTGATTTGAGTGAATCTTTAGTGAGAATGTCAACTTTTGTCGATTTTGAATTAAAGGTGATTATTTAGGTAAAGGGAAACACCTATGTTTTCATGCTAAAAACTCATAACTTTGATTGTTTGAATCTTTAGGACTCTTTAAGTTGAATCATCCATGTATAAATTATCTATGAATTATGATGAGGCATTGTTGATGAATATTATGAATTGAGGAAGTTCGTTTTAATTATAACTTGAGAATTTTGCTTGAGGACAAGCAAAAGCTTAAGTGTGGGGGTATTTGATAAATCAAAGTAGTAACATATTTTAATCCCACATTTAGCATGTTTTTGGATGATTTTTCCCTTTAATTATGGAAATAGGTGCTCCTAATCCTTTGTTTTCATGTTTTATACTCAGTAGAGCACCGAAGGCTGAAAAGAACGAGAAACGGGCCGAAAATGGAGAAAATGGGCCAAAGCATGAAATCCACACGGCCTGGGCCCAAGACCACATGGCCGTGCCTCGAAAAAAAGTCGACCACGGCCTGGACCCCAAAATACATGGACGTGCCTCATCAATAAGATCGACCACGGCCTGGCCACGATTTACACGGGCGTGTGCCATGGCCGTGTCTCTGCCGCAGGAAATAAGAATTCTATTTGGATTAGGGTACTTAGAGGCAAAGAAACATATTCTGAAAGCCTATATAAAGACCCTAGAGGTCGACCTTTAGGGGGCGTTCAGCTAGGCCAACTAGCCAAGCCAGAGCAGTTAAATTCAGGGATTTACTCGAAGAAAGCTAGTTGATCCATCTCAAGAAGCCAGAATCATACTCAAGACAGAGGAACTCTTCTTCAATTCCTTCGGGGGGTTTTAGGGTTTTCTTATGTTTTGTTTTATCTTTTCTTCTGAGATGTTTTCTTTACAATTATGAACTAAACCCTCAAATACTTAAGGGGGATGAAACCTAAGATGGATCTTGTTATTGTTATCTAAACTAAATGATAAATATTTGATTTGTTCTTAACTATGTGTTCTTAATTCTTGTTTTAGTATTTCTGGAATATTGATTCAAGTGTGATATGCTTAGGAAGAGGAGGAAGAGACCCTGCCTAAGAGTAGATCTAGCATAGTTAAGCAGAGTTGCTCGCACGCCTAGAGATAGGGTGACGAAAATTTGTCGAATTAGGGTCAAACCTAATATGGGAGTCCATAGATCGAATTAATGCAATTCTAGGGTTTTTAATTAGAAAGAGATTTCAATTAATCAACCTAGGGTTGGATGTTAGTAGCCTTGAAGATAGGGATTAATATAAATTAGGGAATCCTACAGATCAAGTCAAATGAATAAATCGTCCGGTTTAGTGTTAGATAACAAGTGAAGTCTAGGTGAATTATTCCTCAGGTATTGTCCAAATCAATCAGTTTTCTCTCAAGTCTTTTCCCCAATTTCTTTTTTATCTTAGCACCTTTAGCTTAGTTAAATAGTTAATTTTAGATTAGATAAAAATCTACTTAATTCTTAGGCTAAATAATAGAAAGAGAGTTAATATTAGTACTTTTGGTTCCTTTGGGTTCGATAATCCGGTCTTGCCGCTAACTATACTACTGTTCGATAGGTTCACTTACCTCTATCATTGTCTTAGTTAGTTTCCAAGTTTGATCATTCTTTTTATAAATTTTTAAGACTCAACAGAAATGATCAGTTCCCCTCATGTGTCTTAAGATGATGGGACATATAAGCCATAACCTTACCATCCTGCATCAGAATGCAACCCAAACCAACATGCGACGCATCACTGTATACTACAAACTCCTTTCCAGATTCAGGCTATATCAAAACATGAGCCTTAGTCAAAATAGATTTGAGCTTCTTAAAGCTCGATTACTGCTGTGCATCAATCCAAACAAATGGAACACCTTTACGTAGAAGCTTAGTCAACGGCACAGCAATCAAAGAGAATCCCTCAACAAAATGCTGACAGTATCCCGCCAGACCCAGAAAACTATGGATCTTAGATACATTCTTAGGCTATTTCCAATCCAGCACAGCCCTGATCTTTCTAGGATCGACTTGAATCCCCTCAGTAGAAACCACATGCCCCAAAAAAGTTACTTCACGAAGCCAGAACTCACACTTGCTTAGCTTAGCGTAAAGTTGCTTCTCACACAGAATTTAAAGCACTACTCTAAGATGCTCATCATGCTCATCTTCAGTCTTAGAGTAAACTAGAATGTCATCGATGAAGACCACGATGAACTGGTCCAAATAGGCTGAAATACTCGATTCATCAGATCCGTAAATGCGGCCGGTGTATTTGTCAACCCGAAAGGTGTAACTAGGAAATCGTAATGTCCATAACGAGTCTTAAATGTCCTCTTATACACATCCACCTCCTTAACCCTCAATTGATGATACCATGAACGAGATCGATCTTAAAGAACACAAAAGCCCTTCAAAATTGATCAAATAAGTCATCGATCCTCGAAAGTGGATACTTATTCTTAATGGTCAGCTTGTTCAACTGCCGATAATCTATACACATCCTCATGGTCCCATCCTTCTTCTTAACGAATAGAACTGGTGCTCCCCATGGAGACACACTGGGACGAATGAAACCACGGTCCAACAACTATTGCAATTGAGCCTTAAGTTTTGCAAGCTCTTTCGGTGCCATTCGATAGGAAGCAATGGACACCGGAGATGTACCCGAAAGAAGCTCAATCCCAAACTCAACCTCTCGGTTCGAAGGTAATCCTGGTAACTCCTTGGGAAAAACATCCGGAAAACCCCTCACAGTTCTACTATCCCCAATAGAAGAGTCCCCAGAATCCGAAACACTTACATAGGCCAAGTACTCCTCACATCCTTTCCGGACCAGTTTCTCAGCTACTAGAGTGGTGATCACATGCGACAGATAGTCTCGACCCTCACCAAACATAACCACCTCCATATCATCCTTGGTCCTCAGAACGACCCTCTTAGACACACAATCCAATCTAACTCGGTGCTCCACCAACCAGTACATACCCAGAATCAGGTCAAACTCCCCCAACGGAGCTCCATCAACTTAGCCAGAAATATCTCCCCTTGCACCTCTAACGGAACATCCTTATACAGTTTACTAACTTGAACAAACTGTCCCAATAAACTTAACACAGTAACCTCACTAGAAGTACTCTCTACCGACAACCCTAAATTTTTGAAAATAGAACAGGCTATATAGGAATGAGTAGATCCTATGTCTATCAGAGCAAAGTAAGGTACATCAAATATAAGGAACGTACCGCTAATGACGTTAGGAGCATCTCTATCCTCTCGGCAACGTGTAGCATAAACTAGAGCAAGTTGCCTCACCTCAGTCTGACCAGCACCCCTGCCTAGTGCGCTCTACCTTTGGCACAAACCATTACCACCCCTAGCCTGACCACGGCCTTTAGGTGGCTGCTGAACCGCTCTCTAAGGCTGTACAATAGCTGAGCTGAAGCTTGCATCTGATCTGTACGCTGTAGACACTCCCTAATATGATGCTCAAAAGACTCACACCTCAAACACGCCTGAATCCTCCTCCAGCACTTGCCCGAATGGCATCTCCTATAATCACTGCACGGTTGCAACCCAGTAGGAGTAACCAAGAAAAGGGGCCCCACTCTAAATGGTCCATCAGATCTAGCCTTTTCATTAGGCCTCTGCGCGGCACTCGAGGGCTCCAAATCCCTCTTATTCTTACCCCTCTCCCTATCTCTATTCTGACACTTCATGCGGTTAACATCTTCGGTGATCTTCACCTTCTCTACCAAAACAGAAAACTCATGCTCCTTTTATAGAGCAATCAGAACCCTCATATTATCCCTTAGGCCGTCCTCAAAAATAACACACCTCTCATACTCAGATGCCACCATGCCTCGAGCATAGTGGCTCAACCTCAAAAATTTGGCCTCATACTTGGCCACAGATCAATCACTTTGAGTGAGGTTTAGAAACTCACGCTTGCGAGCATCAATGTAGTTGGCTTCCACATACTTACTCTAGAATGAAGTCTTAAAGAATTCCCAACTCAGACAATCAGACTGAGTGTCTTCCTTAACTGTCAGCCACCACTGATAAGCCTCATCGCGAAGCAAGGAGACTACACCCTTCAATTTCTGCTCGGGGGTGCAGTCCAGATCGTCCATAATCCTCTCTGTGGCCTCCAACCAATACTCAGCCACATTAGGGGCAACTCTTGTGACACCCCTAAACAACTCAGCTCTATTAGACCGAAGTAGCTCAGTCACCGACCCTCAGCCCCTAAATCCAGAATTGGGTCCATGTAACACCCCTTACCCGTAATCAACACTGGAACCGGGTACGAGGCATTATCAGACTTAACTTACTCAAACATATAACATCGGGCCTTAAAATTTTGTTTCAACTCAACACTTTTCATTTGAATGCATAACATCCCTCTTATAAGTCTACGGGACCTTAAACATACTTACGGAGTGGTTAGGGACTAAACCAAAAACTTTTGAACACTTATAAAATTTTTACACAAAATAGGACCACACGCCCAGGTGATGAGGGACACGCCCGTGTGGGCAAGCTGTGTGGTCACACACGCCCATGTCTCTAGTCCGTGTTCATTTTATTTTTCATTTCAAACCTACATGGGTTTTCACACGGTCAGACACACACCCGTGTCCATGGCCCGTGTCCTTCACATGACCACAACACGCCCGTGTCTTAGCCCGTATGCAAAAACCTTGACGTTTTGTTTTGGACATCATCATCCTATTATGGTCACACGGCCAAGGCACATGCCAGTGTCCTTAGACTATGTGCGGAATTAAATTTCTAAATTCAAGTGCAGACTTCACACGGCCTGGGCACATACCCATGCCTTAGGCCGTGTCTCCCACACGGTTGAGACACACGACTGTGTCTCCACCCGTATGGTTACTACTGAGCATACTAACGTGCCAAATTAGCATGCAGGGGGACATAGGCCTAAGTACATGCCCATGAGGTTGACTGTGTCACACACGGCGTAGACACATGCCCATGTATCTATCCATGTGGACAAGAACAAGGCCATTTACCAAGCTCTTTCTGCCACCCCTACTTACACCATCATAAACCACAGTAAGTAACCAACTTATTTATGCATAAATACCCCAATTAAACAACCATATAACTTGCACATTCATGAATAACCTCATCATTTCATATATTAATAAGAAAAAGCTATCAACTATGGCCTTATACAAAAGAATTCATCCTCAAATGAGCCAACACATTTGGCCAAAACAGTATGACATTCAAATAAAACTAGGTCCCTAATACATGGCATACTCAAAATGCTAAATCTAACTATACCAAGATATGCTGATAGTATGGGTGATCCTCTGATTATCTCTGTATCCCGAGCTAGCTCTTCGACACTATAAAATAAGGGAAAAGAGAAAGGAGTAAGCTTTAAGCTTAGTAAGTCTATATGTAAACAATAAGCATCATACCACATACTTATTAATCAATAACATTACATAATATGTAAAAACAATTCATATCCTCATAATCATGCTTACTCCTTTCAAACCTTACCACAGCCCAAACACATATCATAAACATTTCTCACATTTACTTGCACTTATCACCACAAAGCCACATGTAATTTCACTTAGACAAGTTTCTAGATGAACACTTCGGAATAAAGTTGGATACTGGGTGGTTTCGCACACAACCCACCATTTAATAATTAACAAGGTGGCATCACACACAGCCCACCATTTAACAATTAACAAGGTGGTATCGCACACAGCCTACCAATAATTACATGTTTACGGTGGTATCACACATAGCCCACCAATGATAATACATACGATGGTATCGTACATAGCCCATCATTAATAAACAACAAGGTGGTATCACACACAGCCCACCAATAATAATAGTTACGGTGGTATCGCACACAGCCCACCAATAATTACATATTTACGGATATTTATCTGTACCTATATTCCTATCCCGAAGGTTCATCTAAGAATTTCCTCATTTTCTACTATTTTTAATAAATCTCACCAATAAGCATTTACATCCACACAATGCATTAATAAGTGAAAATATACGTAATAAGGATGTATCATTTACACATAAACTTACCTCGATACAAAATATGTCAGTTTGTAATTTAGTCCGTAACCTTGCCTTTTTCCCGGTCAATGTTGATTCCATGTTCTTCTTGATCTATAATGACATATTTAACTTATTAAATCACGACATTATTTAAAACATTTCAAAGTTTCTATTTTGGCAAAATTACCATTTTGCCCCTATACTCTCACAAAATTACACTTTTACCCTTAGGCTCGTAAAATGAAATGTGTTCATTTTTCACACACCCAAGCCTAGACAATTCATACCCCCTCTTATAGCAACTCAAGATTTCAATTATTACACACATTTACTACCTATTTTACAACCTTTATAAAAGGTCATTTTAGGTGTTTTCATGGAAACACCTTTCACAAAAGTTGTTTATTTAACAACCATAATTCATTTTTTCCCTAAAAACTCAGCAAACAACATAAGTAATCTCATGGAAAAACCCTAAAATTTCAACCATTTTGCAAAATAGTCCCCTCATTATCTAGCTTAAGCTTTAAGGGTTCCAAAAGTACAAATATTATCAAGAAAAACCACCAAAATCACTTACTTGCAAGGAAGATATGTTGCTGAAAATTTCAAGCTCCCAAACTCCTATTCTTGCTAGTATTTTTGGTGGAGGAAGAAGATAATAGAAAATATGATAGCTTTCTTGTTTTTGTTTTATTTTATTCATTAATCACCTAATACCACCAAACATTGACTAATTTAAGCCTCTTGCCCCCTATGGCCAGCTATGACCTTTATAAAGGCCAAATTTCACATTAAAGACCTCCAATTAAAATTCTATAGCTATTTGGCACCTCTAGCTTGTAAATTAAAACTTTCACACTTTATGCGATTTAGTCATTTTTCGCGATTAAGCATATAATAACAAAAATTTTCATGCACTCATATAATCATGATGTAACACATAAAATAATATTAAAAATAATTTCTCTGGCCTCAGATTAGTGGTTTTGAAACCACTATTCTGACTAGCCCCAAAATTAAGCTGTTACACACCATGTGGGGTTTAACACACCCACCCAGCCCTACACACCATGTAACACCCCAAACCCGGTCAACTCACCACGACCGAATCTGGTATGTTACAGGGAAAAAGGAATTTTGAGAAAGTAGGTTTAAGTTTAGATGTTTGATGAAAACACTTCGCGAAGTTGTGTGTTTGAAGAAAAAGTCGAGTAGGCTTGATTAAAATCTGTGGGTGTATTTGAAAACCCTAAATTTTGAAAACTTAATCGATGTGTAGGTAAAACTAGTTTATCTCTTTTAAAGTTTAAGTTGTTTCTTATTATTGCTAAAACATTTTGGCTTAGTGGAAAGTCGTGTTTAAGTTGGAAAACATTTGAGTTCACTTATCCCAAATCATATTGTGATACCCGATGGTATAGCTTAAAATATCGCTTTTGTAGTTTTGAAATCGTTATCTTTCCAAGTTTTAGCACATTTTAACCCAATTAATTTGTTAAGGCATATTATAAATCTACTTAAAACATAGCAAAACATAATTTTAAAAGGCCATTTACAAACCCAAATAAAATCAAATAGTAATAAATGAGCTTAAGTACCAAATTTTATAAAAGTATACGCAATTCCTTATTTAAGCATGGCATGAGCACCTCGAGTCCATCCCGGCCCATGTCCGCCTAAGTGTCCCCTGAAATGTCAAAGGAGAGAGTGAGTCACAAGACTCGGTGTATAAATCCTCTCCCAGATAACATGCCAACACACATCATAACAAAGTAATGCAAGTAATGCACCCGATCCTAACCAACCATATCACCTTTTCTACCCTGTGGTACCAAACCACCGGTGGTGCCAAACCACCGGTGACCCAAAGTCACGATATCCATAATGTGGTGCTAAACCACCGGTGACCCAAGTCACAATAATCCAATGATGGGGCCAACCCATCGTGTGATACCAAATCACTAGCGACAATCCCGTATCTCATAAGTGGGGCCAACCCACGGTGGTGTCAAACCACAGGACGAGTCGCAATGAGGTGCCAAACCTCGGTGTCCCAAAGACACAAGTGTGATACCAAATCACCGGTGATCGCAAATAAACCGATGATGGGGCCAACCCATCGTGTGATACCAAATCATCAAGCGCCAATCTCAGATAATCAATCTGGGGCCAACCCACCGTGGTACTAAGCCACTGGACGAGATGTCGAGGTGCCAAATCTCGGTGACCCAAAGTCACAAAATATGTGGTACCAAACCACCGGAGGTGCTAAACCTCCGTGTCCCAAAGACACAGATCCCAAAGACACGGATATCATACTCCCCTCCTCTCATATCACCCAATAGTATATCATACTAAATGCAAAATCGCAATCATGCTATCATGCTCACATGCTTAATATGGCATCTCAAAGTATATGCATCAACAATCATGATATCACATATCATCACATATCTCATAATGAAACGGACTTACCGAATCCGTATCCATACCTCAATGGGTACCAAATCACTCAACCACACTGCTTTCATTTACACAACTAGGTTATCACATTACTCAGTTAAGAAAGTGTGTTAGTTTACACACCTGAAATAGCGAAGGTTAAATCCTAAGAACCGATCTAAGTCCCTTGATCACCTCGACAACCCCGATCTTACAATCGGCCAACAATGGATTAATCATTATACCATTCGCCAAAATAGGTAACCCAAGGGGTTGCGTTAAGCCTCACTTTTGCAAATGGTTCGCTTCAACCAAACCCGAACCAACACTGGTTCCTTCTAATAATCGGCCTCCCCTCTAAAACACAAATCATTAGTCTCATCAATCTTAACAACTCTAAAGAAACCATTAAAGCAACCTCTTACCACCACTTACCGATTGCTTAACAGAGAAATAAGGCTCTTCTCCAATGTTCCCAAAATCCGGATGTCCTATAATAAAATTGATTTACACAATAGGTTAATACCCTTCAACCAATACCAAAATCGGCCTTTATCTAAGCCACAATACAAAAGAACGAGAGAGAGGAAAATGGCCATTCGCCAAGCTCTTACCCACTACCAACCGATTGAAACAAGCACCTAACAACACCCAATATTCGCCAACAAACACCACTAGAGAGAAGAAAGATTCGCCTATGATGTTAACACTCCTACTCGGCTTTGTGAAAAGAAAAGAGAGTATGGGTGAAAAGAAATGGGTTGATATTCGCAATGAAGAACTATAGGAAGAAGAAAAGATTCGCTAGCACCCTTTAATCAAGATGGAAAGGAGGTTCTACCTTAAAGAAATGGGAAGAACGATTGGGAACAAAAGCTAAGGGGTTTGGAGAAGAAAAGAAGAAGTTAAAATGGTGAATGGGGTACTTTCTTTATAGAAAAGAAGATGGATGAAGGTCTCTTTGGAGAATAAAGTTTCAATAGGGTATTGAGAAAAGAAAAGAAAATATGGGAGAAAGAAAGCTAGTTTTGGTTTCCAAGAAAAAGAAATGAAAGAAATTTTTGAAGTCTCTATTGTCTTCCAAGGGAATGAAGGTGCTTGAGGTTCCGCTTACACAAGATGCAAAGCAATTTTGGCAAGAGCTACTTGAACTTTCGATTTAAGGAGGAATAGAAGAAATGATCTTGAAGCTTTTGCTAGCTTTTGACTAAAAGAAATCGCTTACCAAAGGACCAAAAGAAGAACTTGTTTGACACTAGCTAAGACCGAAAACACAAATTGCCTAAGTGGAAAATTCGGCACTCTCCAACACTTACCAACCGCCACCTTTCCCTCCCCAAACTCTCTCCAAATCCGCCAAACTCCCCAAAATCTCCTAAAATCGCCAACCTCCCCCAAACACTCCCAAGCCACTAATTCAAATCACTTTGAATTAGTCCACCTCCTAGAATCACTCTCCACCCATCATTCCACCATTTGACTAGGTCTTAGGCGTAGTTCGAATCGCCTACAACTCCTCCCTCCATGCCGCCAAAATGGGAGCCAAAATGGGGCATTTCTGCAATTCAACACAGGACCTCTCCCCTTGCAATTGACGCCAAACACAAGCTCTAAGTGGCGCATGCTTTGCCACTTTGCTAGCTCTTCACTTGTGCAACAATTTACCAAATAAAATACATAAAACCCAGTTCTTTCAGCCCCTATCACATAAAGCCAAAAACAAAAATTTTTCCTATCACCCGAGCTTACACCTAGCTTATCACTAAGCCCCGAAACCACACAAACAACAACATAGCAAGCCATTAACATGCAAACAATGCCAAAATAAAATAGCCCTTAACCCGGGATATTACAGTTCTACCCCCCTTAAAAATAATTTCGGCCCCGAAATTACCTGGTCAGAAGAGTTGCGGGTATTGCTGTCTCATCATATCCTCGGGTTCCCACGTAGCTTCTTCCACGCCATGATTCCGCCAAAGAACCTTAACCAAAGGCACAGACTTCCTACGCAGAACCTTCACATCCCGATCTAAAATCTGTACAGGCTCTTCCTCCATGGTCAAATCTGGGTTTACCTCGATCTCTTCTACTGTCACCATGTGCGATGGATCTGAGCGATAACGTCGAAGCATCGAAACGTGGAACACGTCGTGAATCGACTTAGCTCACTGGCAACTCAAGTCGATACGCCATCGGTCCCACTCGCCTCGATTACCTTATACGGCCCAATAAACCTCAGACTTAGCTTGCCTTTCCTCCCGAACCTTAACACTTTCTTCCACGGTGAGACCTTCAGGAAAACCCGATCTCCCACAGCAAACTCGGCTTTGAGGTTTTGGGCCCAAAAGCAGTTTTCAAAAATGGGCTTTCCAAAATATGGGCTTTTATTTCAGGTTATTCTGCATGGCACTCAGACCTCTACCAAGTCTACCAGGTAAGTACTTCGACCTTTTGAAGTGATTTGTTTATATGAATTGTTATGGGATTGTTTGGGCTCGTAGACTAGAATGTTAAGGCTATTGGACCACTAGGATTAGTTTACTCAAACATATGCATAAGACTTAAAGATTTCTAAACAAACTCCGTGAAGTAAGTCGTAGAGTTAAGGTGTGGCAACCATCGCACGCATGTCGAGGATTGGTATTCATGAAGAGCTTGGTATTTAAGCGCCCTAGCGACTCACCTCCTCTTTACTTGAATCCTACCTGTGCGTAGCTACTGGCTCACCTTAACCAAGAGGACTTGTTCATGGGCTAAACCAATTACTAAAACCCAAAGGATTTAGCCTTACTGTTTCAAAGATCCTTGGTTTTAAATTTTTTTCAAATTTACCTTTTGGTTTGTAAACCCTAAATCTGATTTTGGAAGATGTTTTCTCGATTTACAAAATTACCAAAATGCCCCTAGTGGTAAAATTACCAAAATGCCCTCAGATTGTAAAATTATCAGATTACCCTCAACTTTTGATTTTACTTTGCAAAATACCAAAATCTCGAGTTTTCAAAATATTAAGATACCCTGGTTTGTGAGAATTTACGAAAACACCCCTGGTTGATAAAATTACCAAAATGCCCTTGGTTTCTAAATTTTTAGATTTCTTTCGACTTTTATTGAAATATTCCTATGTTACCAAATATCAGAAAAATCCTATTTTGTGAAACATTGTGATATTCCGATTCTGAGAATTTATGAAACTGCCCATGATTTCTAAAATTACTAAAATAACCCTGCCTTCTCGAAATTTTTGCAACACATTTTGTCCGAAAAACAAAATTTTCAAGATGACCCCCGAGATTTTGTAAATTTTGAAATATCTTTTGGAAACTATGAGTTATTACCGATATACCCCTATAGGAAAAAGACAAAATTACCCCTGGGTTGGGAAGGCTCAAGGAAGTGACATGGATGAATGTATGTGTCTTTAGTGAAGGATGTGAATGTTTGTATCAAAATAAAGAACTTTAGATGAAACTTTGGTTGATCGAAAGAACTACTTCTGGAAACTGTTATTCATAAAATTTGCTCGTGGATAAACAGTGGAACAAAAATTTCTAATGCATAAAACTTTCTAAACAGATTAAGTCGTGACGCCAAATATGAGTTCAAGAGGTCGTGGATGCCCGCCGCGTGGCCGTGGTAGAGGCAGGATGGCGGTTTGAACCGTAGGGTCTGGCCATAGGTCAGAGAGCGATGCCGCCACCACCACCGTTGAGGTGGAACATCGTGGATCGACAGAGAAGACGATGCAAGATTACAAGCTATGTCGCGGTGCTCGAAAGGGTGGCAAGAGCCAATGTGGGCAATGGGACTCGGAAGTCGGTAGCTGAAAGACTTAGGTCAAGCGGAGCTGAAGTTTTCAGAGGAGTGTCTGGGGTAGCTCCGAACGTGGCAGAATACTAGCTTGAGGCAGTTGAAAGAATTATGGACGACTTGGATTTAATCGCAGAGGAGAAGCTTAAGGGTGCCGTTTGCTGTTACGGATGAAGCCTACCAGTGGTGGCTCATCGTTAAGGAAAGTGCCCTTGCGGATCGAGTGGATCTGGGCTACTTTAAGATCAAGTTTGAAGGGAAGTATGTCGAGCGAGCTATGTGGATGCTCAGAGGAAGGCGTTCTCAATTTGGTGCAAGGTAGCAAGTCGATAGCAGAGTACGGGCGAGTTTCGTGCTTGAGTCGGTATGCTCGGGGCATCATGGCTACGGATTATGAGAGATGTGTCGATTCAAGATGGGTCATGGATGAGTCATGCGGTTCGATTGCTCATAAACGGAAAGAGATTTCGCCGTTTTAGTGGAGAAAGCTTGGATAGCTGAGGAGGTCAAGAGGACTGAGAGGCAGAATAGAGATAGAGAAAGGAGCCGAGATAAGAGGAGTTCGAGATCGTCAGAATCGTTTGAGAGATTTCAGAAAAGACCGAAGGTCGAGACTTCTACTCATATTTCTAGGCCGCTTGCGGAATCCGGATCGTCCATGTGCTCGTGTGGAAGATATCATATTGGCGAGTCTAAATCGGGATCGAGAATGCTTGAGATGCAAGTCCAAGTCTCATCTAGTTAAAGATTGTCCCAGACCCAAATAGGACTCAGGCGGTAAGTTATGTGCGCCCGGCAGAGGTGGTCAGAAGCGATAAAGGTCGTGGTCCGAACCATGGAGGGAATGGTTCCGGTCGAGGTCGGGAGTAGTAGGTCATGAGAATAGTAGCACCGAGGCAAGGCAAGTGTTTGGTATATGCGGTTCATCGGAAGGAGGATAGTGACGTAATGTATATGCCAATGTAAGTTTCCTATGTCCGAATATTCTTTGTGGTTTTGTTCGCTATGGTGGTTGTTTGTTTTTTTCTAGCAAAGTATCTAGAACCTTGAGTGTGGACTTGGATATCGTGCCAGAGATTATGGTAGTTTCTTGAGATCGAGAGCGCACTATAAGCGTAGTGTGGTGAATTAAGATGTACGACGGTTAAGCAAACTAAGTAATTTCAAGACCAAATTATTTTTAAGGAGGGTAGAATTGTAACACTGGTTCTAGGGGTTATGCATTTAGTGCATAACTCGGTGTTAGCATACTTCATGTGTGGTTGGGTGAGTTTTAGGGTCTTGAGAACCCTAGAAGGTAGTGGAATGCTTTAGAAAATTTTTAGTTTTAGTGCTAAATAGGGGAGCTTGGCTGGGGGGTTTTAAAAGAAATATTTGGGGAGGTTTAGACACAAGAATTGCTTTGGAAGAGTGGCAAGGAGGCGCCACTTTAGGCCTTGGGAAGGTGACGCCTCATGGTGCAAGGGGGGCTGTGTTCGAGCTGCAAAGCGCTTTTGCTTTGTTTTTGGCCGAGAGGGGGGAAGGAGTTGGTTTCGGTTTGGCACCTTAAAAGGAGGATTTTGACTTGTTCAAATTAGTTTAAATGGGTGGCTAGGAGGAGAGATGAGTTGGTTTTCATTTTGAATTGCTTGAAGGGTTGGTGTAGAGTGTTTCTAGGAGGGAATCAAGGGGTTGGTGGGAGAGTAAGAGAGTTGGACAGCTAGGGGGTGCTCTTGAGGGTATTTTCTGTCATTAAGGGTTGGAGAAGGTGGCTGAACTCTATTTAAAGGGTGTGAGCTTCCTTGTTGTCGAATTTTGGCTTGTGCTCCTAAAACTTTTACCCCTTTTTCCTTCATTTTCTCCCTTGCCGAATTGTAGTTTCTTCTTAAGCCTTCACACTTCTCTTCTCATATTCTAACCACACTGGAAACGTTCCTCCTCCTCACCTATGCACTTTGGCCGAATCTTCAAGGTCACTTAGCCGAATTTCCTACTTGTTTCTCTCCATTGCTCCTGAGTCAAACCATTTCATCTTGTCTCCTCATACCTTCTCTTTCTTTCTCAAACCTCATGTTTAAACTCCTTGAGCCGAATCTCTCCTCAACCTTTACCGAAACCTTCCTTGTTGTCTTAGTGGTTGGCCGAATCTTAAGCAGTGGATTTGATATTTCATTCTCTGTTAATCAGTTGGTAAGTGGTGGTAAGAAGCTATTCTGATAGCCTATCTCTTTTAGTATTTACTTAGCCGAATGCTTGGGTGATTAACCGTTGTTCTGATTAAGCATTTTGATGGAGGCCAACACCAGTCAAGTAGGGCAAGGGAAAGTCCCTATCCCGAAGTTCAAGAAAAGAGTCGTCTCGACGGTTCGAGATTAGCCATCTGGTGTGGGCCAGCCGGAAAGCGTAGCTTTAGGCAGACGCCGTAGTTTCGCTTTAGCGATAGCATTGAGATTGAGGGTCTAGAACTTCAGGTATAAGGTGCGTAATCATCGCACTATCTCTCGGTTATTTGCTTGCTAATGCTTATACATATGCATGATGTGTGGTAGCCGATTATAATGGCTTAAGTGGTGAATGCTTATTTTGGGTAATTGGATATCAGGTGAGTAAGTCTTTGACATTAAGTTATTTATGATATATACATGATATGGTAATTAACATGTGATGCCTACTCTTATGTTATGATCTGACATGTTACATTTTTACATACATACATAGGAGGTGGATTGGATCGATGAAGGAAGGAGTGTACATGTTGATGTACGTGGTCTAATGTTAGCTCTGGCTACATTAGCGCTTGAGGGTGAGCTATGTGCTACCTCAAGGGAGGTGTGGCTCAGTGCCCATCTTGGCGGTTGATGGCTATGTGCATCACCGTGATGAGTATGTTGTTGGGATCACTTTGGTTGATCGGTGGCTCGCCACTACCTTGTCAAAGCAGGTCCGCCGAGGTAAGATGTGGGATCACTTGATTGTGATCGGTGGATTAGTCACGGCCTTGAGCAGGGAGTCTGCTAAGGTTGGCGTATGGATGGACCTAGGTTGGGCCGTGATGCATGATTGCATGAATGGTTTGAGGATTGTATGGATATGGGCCAAGCCCATACGTGTGGAAATATGTTTTATGGTAATGCACTAGGTCTGTGGACTCACCCAATTATTTTCCTAACATTTCAAGTGATTCATGAATTGGACCGGGTCCGGAGAGGAAGCCAGGTGGCCCATGCAGATGAAGATGTTTTTAGTTAGTTTTAATATTGAGTATTTCGCTTAAATAGTGGTTGTAATAAAGGCCTTTCTATTTATTTTTGGAATTATTTTATTACTATCCCTATTATGGTTTGTTTAAATTGAATACTATGTGAAGTTTGATTTTATTTTAATCACTTATTTATATGCTAAAGTTTTATTTTGGGCATTTTATAATATTTTATAATAACAAAGATTTACTTATACTTTTCCAATAAACACTATACTCAAAAGTTAGTATATTTTCATGTTTTATTCTAAGTCAAAAAGGTTTTTCAATCGTTTTTCCGCAGTGACATAACCAGATTCGGTCGTAGTGAATGGGCCGGGTTTGGGGATGTTACACACCACGCTATACCAATACGGCACATGTCAGATATAATGCACCTATGCTGCAAGATATTAGGCATAATCTGCCTTTCAGAACACTTCCTACAATACATATATCATCCCATCCCAATCAGAGTAACAGAACATGCATACGGAGTTAACAGATAAATCATGCTTAACATGCTTTCATTACAAATAACAAATATACAGACATAGGCATGCTCATAACAGTACATTAGTCTACCAAACATGTAGTTTTAGGGTTTAGTAAGCCTTTACTGACCCCACATTAGGCCCACAGTTGATTAGGACGACCCGTGCAGCCCTACGAAAAGGTTTAGTACAATGGGCCCATACGCCCAGATTTTTCTTGCCCGTGTGGATCACACAGCCTGGCCCAAATATCACACGCCCGTGTGGCATGCCCGTGTGGGCCCACACGTCCACACCCCAGCCATCACACTACTGTGTCTTGCGCATGGCCTGGCCCTCGTCAATCACACGACCTTGTCGTCGCACACGGCCTACCACACTACAGTGAGGTTTTTTGGCTTTCGCCGAATCACTTTTTTCTGCGTTTTAGGTACACACCTGGCACTATTTCACAGCGAAGACACTCCAGAGCCTCCTAAACCTATGGAACAACAATCCATCGCCCATTTAGAAAATAATTTAGCGATTCATCTCATAATCCCGAAATAACGTAAGAACTTACCATCGACAAAAATCGATATCGATGCAATTTAAACTGTCAAATCTAATCTTTTCTCCACTACCTTCTCCCACACCAGAATTCTGTAAAAATCAAATCCTCTAACAACCCCGAAAATCACACTACAAAAAATGAGATACCTAGTAGTTTACCAAACATTAAATATGAAAAAGTCCACTTACCTAGATCCCACGACAAGCGCCAAATTTTGAGTATATAAGAAAATTGTTCAGATTGAAAAAGGGAAGAGAAGAGGAGGAAAACTCACGTCAAAAATTTCAGAAAGAGAAAGAAAATGATTTTTGGAAAAAAGATAATGCCCATATCTCTCCCACTGAACCCACTACTCACAACCAACACAGAATTTTGGTTCAACTGAAACTCTCACCATTAACAGAGCAAAAATAATCTCCCACGCTCGCGCAGAATTTAAACACAGGACCTCCAACACTCTAACTCCCTTACCACCTGAACCAACAAGCTCATTCTATATGGTTTTACAATTAATTTAATATAAGCCCACTAAGCAAAGATGGGGCTTAAATCCAAAAACCCTAAAATTTTCCAAAGGCAGGGCTTGAACATGGGACATCACACACACATCCAAAACATTTAACCACTGAAGCAGATACAGAGTTGTGTCACATTTTTAAAAAAGTAGAAATAAGAATTTTGGGGCATTACAACTACACTCATTGATTAAAGTAAAGTAAAGATAAATATAAATATAAAATTACAAAAAAAAAATTGACTATTAACAATTTTAACATTAAAAAAATTAATTTAGCAATATATATAAAATATGTTGTACAAAGAGTAAAGTACAAAAAACCAAATTAGGTTCAATTCCAAAGAAAGATTGCAGAAATCATAGACAATCTCGCTTAAAGCCCAACCTCCTAGATAGAATCTCCCTCCAATGTAATTTAATAGTACACCTTATCACTACAAATGTACCCTACAAAACATTGAAAGAAAAATAATAAATAACTCCAGAATTATAACAAGCTTCAGCAAATTACGCTTACATCCTCGGACACTACCAAATATATTTCACTACAAAAAATACAAGTGAAAAATTATAAAAGGAAAAAATTGCCTTAGGAAGAAAATGACAAATTTTAGGGTGATTTAAAGGTGGATATACTACCCTTTTTTTGGGGGGGTGAAAAAAAGACAATCAAACTATATTAAGCAGACATAATTAGAAAATTTGAAACTCTAGCAATCTCAACAAAGGCTGCAATCTCTTTTGGAATTTTTGCAAATATTTGTAAAGCTGAATTTCTCTCTAGAGCCATTTTGGTTAGTCTGTCCGCAACTTGATTTCTCTCTCTGGGAATATACTTGATCTCACATTGCTCCATAGTTTGTAAGATCATATGGATCCTTCTAACCAAGGCCAAAGTTAATTCAATCATTGGAATGTCTTGAAGAGCTTTGACCACCTCCAAATTGTCTGTATGAATGAAAGCCTTCTTGCATCCCTCTATTTGAACTAAGGTTAGGTCGTCTAGAATTCCCCACAATTCAACATCAAAAACTGAACAAAATTACAAATACAGATTGTATCCAACGATCCATTTCCCATCTTGCTTATACGCTAGCCCTCTGGCAACAGCCCACCCTGCATTCAACTTAACAACATCATCAGTAAATAAATGAATCCAATTATCTGTTAGACCAAGATTGCACTCCACAACCTTGTATTTTTAAATGTGGAATTGTGCTATTTCAACAAAATATAACCTAAAGAAAATTATTAATAATATTATTTAAATTATAATATATTAATATTAATATTCATAACATGATGATTTTTATTATTTAATATTAAATATTGTTAAATATATTTTGTAATTACATTTCCTTTTCAATTTATTAATTTTTAAAAAATCATTCAAAATTGTAAACAAAAATTAACATAGTAAAGAATATTACTAAAATAATATACACAATTGATGTTCGCTTCACACGAGAATACAAACTAATATATAGTACAAATTAACTCCTTCAAAATACAAACTAATACATAGTACAAATACTCCTTCAAAACAATAAGGTGTCTAAAATTAATGACCCAAATTTTTAACCATATATGTGCTTTTTTGTTTTGGACATATTCATAACCAAATATTTGATTTTGGATTCATAACCATATATGTGATTTTCGACAACTCAACTAATAATATTTCCATACATAGCCAATTAAACGTTACAAACTAAACCAAGATAAGTATTAATCTTAATTTTATCATTTTGAAAATTGTTTTAAGGGCCTTTACTTCATACAAATTACATCATGAAATAATTTTATTCTTCAAAAAGAATCAGTACAAAAACTGTTACCTTCACTGAATTACACGAGTTTAACAGAGAATGGACAAAATAATTATTAAAATAACAAGAGAAAATGACTGGAAAAAGAAAAAAAAATGTTCGATTTTAACGTCCAAGTATGATACACAATAATTTAAAAAAAACTTTATTATGTAATTTTAATTTAATGTGCAATTTGATACATGAACTTTAATTTGGTGTAATTGTATATATGAAACTTTGATTGTGGTTCAAATGTAAACATGAAACTTTTATTTTGACTCAATCATACACATTTAAAGAAATAAATACATCAATTTATTTTTATATTTGATAAATATAATAATTTTTATGCAATATGTAAACATAAAATGATATTATATCAATAATTGTGTTAGTAATTTGTGAGAGTTAGATTAACTTAAAATTTGATGTATAAAATTGTACAAAATTAAAGTTTATGTATATAATTACACACTAAACCAAAGTTATAGTACAGTTTTAGATTTATCCCAATAAAATTATAAGAAGAAATTTATTTTCCAAAGAAAAAAAAGCATTAGCCAATTTTATGAATATTTTTCGATTTTGATTTATAGGGTCAGATTGAAAATGACATTCACTAAGGAAAATTTAATTAATATTTTTGATTTATTTTTACATTAACTTGTTATTTTTATTCAATTAAAATATTATTTTATGAAGGCTTAAGATTTCATTTGGTATCCGAGTTTGACATTTTTTCTAATATGGTACTTATGTTAATTTTGGTCCAATTTGGTACTTATATTTGACAAAAGTTATATATATATATATATATATATATATATATATATATATATATATATACTAAAAAGTAACATGTTAGCTTTTAGAATATGATATAGATTTTAGGGTTGATTTGATGAAAGTTAATTGCTAATATTATTAAGTTTGAATTTTGTATCATTTGTTTAATTGTGAATTTGTTTATTTTATGCTTAATTTGTTACATACAATTTGATGGATGTTGCTTAATTTAGGTTTTAAGATTAATTTGATGAAAGCTAATCGCTAATATTATTAACTAAATTATTATTTTCATCAAATCAACTCTAAAACCAAAATTAAATACTAAAAGTTAACATTGTTACCTTCAGTACCAAAATGTATAACTTTGATCAAATATAAGTACCACATTAGACAAAAAAATAACATAGATACCAAAATTTTTAAAATAAAAGTGTCAAACTTGTGCTAAATTATGCATTAGGCCTTTAATGAAATTTACACGTAATTCTATGAACAACAATAATAATTAATTTGTATTTAAACCCTATAAATTATATAAATTTTGTAATTGGTTTGCACGAACACATGTAATTTTAAGAACTACAAATTCATGATGTTAATAATTTTATTTGAATCTTATAAATTAAATAAACTATAAGATTGATATTCGCAAAACACGTGTGATATTAAGTCGCAAAAGAATAAATGAAGATAATGGTTTGTATTTGAACTCTAAAATTAAATCAATTATACGATTGATCTTCACAAACACGTGTAATATTGAGAACTACATATAAATAAATGACGACAATAATTTATATTTGAATTTTGTAGATTAAATAAATTATAATATCCATCTTTGCAAAACACGTGTAATATTAATAATCGTATAAGAACAAATGAAGACTATGGTATGTAAAAATTAAATAAATTATGAAATTGTTCTTTGCAAACATGTGCAATATTAAGAACAACATAAGATTTAATGGAGACTAGTTTTTATTTTAAAATCTAGGGTGATATTTATCATCTAATTGCTATAAAACACATGTAATATTAAGAACCGCAGATGAATAAATGAAGACTATGGTTTGTAGTTTAACACCATAAATCAAATCAATTATAGGATTAATCTTCACAAATACGTGTAATATTAAGAACTGTATGATTGAATGAATATAATAATTTATATTTGAATCCCATAAATTACATAAATTATAATATTGTTCTTTGCAAAACACATGCAATACTAAAAACGACATAAGATTTAATGAAGATCGATTTCTTATTTAAAAATCTAAGGTGATGTGTATCACTTAAGCCACTCGCAATATATATATAATTAATACAACTAGTACTTATATAACCAATAAATATTAGATGCAATAATAAAACACTTTGTGCTCTCAAAAGATAACTCAAATTTCAATCAATGGAGACGATATTATTAAAAGAGACAATAGACATAGGCTACTACTATAATCTTATCAATTATCCAAATACTTAAAAAGAATAAAAAATTGAGTGGACCCAAGAAAATTTTGAAAAAGGGTAGGTAAAATGTGAAACTTCCCATACATAGCAGACACCTAACAAGGCCTCACGTTCCATTTCTTCTATAAAAGCAAGGGATTTGCTCTCAATATGCTTCACTCCACTACTCACACAAGCCTTAGCCTCTCTCTCTTCTCTAGTTTTTCACCCATGGTTGCGTTACTAGCCAATAGCAGGGAGGAGAATTCTCCTCAAGAGCAGCAACAACACCCAAATGCAAACCACACACCTAGGCCTAACCTTAATGTGCTCCTTCCAAAACCCTTACTCCCCATCACTAAGTATATCATATACATATACTTATCCTTTTTTCTTCATATAACATTGTATTTATACTTTTCAAAACATTAATATAACGTTCTGTAACCTAATAGTTGTAGGCTTGATGAAATTATTCTGGTTCCTAATAATTTTCGAGATCCATACTCAAGCAGGTAGTACTGAATACATACATATATATATATATATGCTTTTATTTTTAAAGAAGCCCTTTTTAGTTCTTCTTTAATTTTTTTTCTTTTGCTATGGGGGTTCGATGAAGACAACATCAATAATGATAGTGAACATAAAAGTGATGAATATTTTGGAGACAAAGATTCTGATGACAACGAACAAGAAGAGGTGGTGAATTATTAGTTTAATAATAAGTCTGTGACACCCTAAACACGGCCTAGACGTCATGGTCGAATCTAACGATGTCACATGGTAGTATTTTTCGAAACAAATGTGTTGTCGTAAAAAAACTCTTTTCTATTTAACCTCTTTGCAAAATCTTATGTATCTAGGATGCGTCATTCATTTTCAAAACGTAGTACATTATCACAAAATTATTCTCTCTCAAAACATTGTTAGTTTTTCAAAACGTCACTTATTGCGAAATTTTTTTAAAACAGTTTGTGTATTTACATGAATTTTGTCAAAACATTTGATCTTTTTGAAAATGCGATTATCCCCACTACTAACAATTATAAATCAAAACAATAAAAGTCCCCAAATTAAAATATAACCAAAGAGGCCATTATTACAGTAAAATACCCCCAAAATAAAATCAAAATTATACTTAAGTACTGAGTCAATTTAAATAGGTCGTGTGGCCACCGCTGAGTCCTCCGTTACACTGATCAGCCTAAGTCTAGGGATTACATATACAGTCAAATTAGAAGGGTGAGTTTACGAAAACTCAGTGTGTAATCCCATATAAAGCATACAGATAGAAAGCAATCACAGTCTAGGCCTAGGCCCTTTTCAGTATCAGTGGCGATATTAGTTTGGGCTTTGACCCAACTCAGTACAGAAGCAATCGTGTGTTTGGGCCTTAGCCCATTACAGTAACAATAATTAGTACAGTAACAGATTAAACAGTATACACGTCCTACCCAGCCAGCCTCTACACTCCATCTCCATCCAACCCTACACTCTGTGTGGGGATATAATCAACCCACCCATCCCTACACTCCAAAAAGTAACGAATGCGGCACTAGACAGTAGCTTGCAGCTGAGCTACCAATAAATTAGGCACTAGGCCTTTCAAGAAACTTCCTCCAATCAAATAAACCCCTAACCCAATGCAATGCAATATACAAATATGACATCTATAACATAATATCATGCATGTAATCAGGCATACAATATCAAATCAGTGGAATATTATCATGCTTATTCATATCAATCATAGATTAATTATAGTCAATTAGGAATCTAGGTAAGCTTACCGACCCTATAGTAGGTCCACAGTTGACTCGGGTAAACCGTGCAACCTTGGCAGTCAAACAGTGAAAATGGGCCCACAGGCCCATGTTGCAAGCCAATGTGGGACCACACACCCGTGTGGCCCACACACCCATGTGGCCCATACGCCCAAAATGGCCTTAGTCGTATGGATCACGCGGCCTGGCCCAATAATCCACGTACCCATGTAGGGCCCATACGACCCAATTTAGCCCAGCCCATGAATCACACATGGCCAGCCCTTGTGGCATCGACTTTCACATTTTTTAGCTTTTCGTCGATTTTCATTTCTAAAATCGTGTTTACACACCTAGTTATGAAAAATGCGAACACTGTTCTTGAGCACTCCAAACCTATGTTCGACCATAACACACAATTAATCACATAACAATTGGATTGAAACAACTCCTATTCAAAACACTTGTCCAAAAGATCGACTGCCACTTGCCTTGTTTGAATAATTGAGGCCTTACACACTTAAACCGTTGATAAAGAGTGAACACTAGCTCCACTGTAACACCCCGATTTTCTTTAATTCTGGCTTTTGTAAATTTGTGACATAAATGTGTATCTGCTTCAGTGGTTATGTGTTCTAGGAGTGTCTAAGAAGTCTTGGGTTCAAGCCTTGACTTGGGCAAATTTTGGTATTTTTATAAATAAAGCCCTATCTATGGTTAGTAAGCTTATAAGTAAAAGTGTGTAAGTAATTAACATAATGGGTTTGCTGGTCTGGTGGTTAAGTGGAGTGTAAAGGTTGTTGGAGGTTTGGAGTTCGAATCCCTGTGCGAGCAAGGGAATTATTTTTGCTACTAGTGTCGTGTTAGAGTTTGAGTTTTATTAAAAATCTAGGTAGTGGGGAGTTGGTGGAGAGAATTAAGGGGAAAAGGTTGGGGGTTAGCAATTTCTGTTGAGTACTACTTTCTTTTTGAAAATTTCAGCTAGCCCTTCTCCTACCCTCTCTTTTGTTGTCGATTTCCCCTTTCCTTATCTCACTTGCTACCAAAATTCTTTTGCCTTTCCCCCTTATTCTGGCTCCTCGTTCTTCCAATCGTTCTGTTATTCAGATTTGAGACGCACGTTCGGTAAGTTGTGGATTGGATTAATCTTAACGATTTTTTTAATGTTTAAGTTTTTTTAAAGGGGTTTTGTTGTGCGTAAGAGTTATTTGAGAGGCTGGAATCAGCGTTGCGTCGATTTGATTTGAAGTAGTGATAGATTTGGTAGTGGTAAGTCAACTTTAGTAATTAATTTAGACTCTTTTTGGTTTCTAAGAGGTGAAATATTCTGATTTTATGTTTCGAGAGGCTCGAGAGTAGTTTCGCAGCAAGTCAGTACCAGGTGTGTACCCAGAAATGCAGAAAATAAGGTTTCGATGAAAGTCAAAAACCTCACTGTCGACGCCACGCGAAAGTGTGGTCACCCGTGTGGTAGGCCATGTGCAAGACTGTAAGTCACCACACGGCCGTGTGATCGACGAGCCAAGCCATGTGAGACACGTGCTCAACAAATTGGGCCGTGTGGGCCACACGGAGTGTGAAATCTTGGCAGGCTGTGTGATCCTCACGGCCAAGGCCAATTTGGGCCGTGGCCACATGGGTGTGTGAGCCCATTTTTTATGAAATGTTCTGAAAGGTTGCACAAGTCACCCAAATCAACTGTTAACCTAATGAAGGGTTGGTAAGCAGTACTCAGACCCGTAGTTATGTGATTTGATTATGTGAAATCTGTATTGAACATGTTACACTTAGCATGTATACTGATTTGGATGTATGGACTGCTATATGTATTATAGCATGACATTTTATGTATATTGCATTGCATCGGGGTAGGTTGATGATATTTGGAGGAAGTATCTGAAAGGCTCTTAAGCCTGTTATTTGGCAGCTCAGCTACAATTATCTGAGTATGTACTGCATTTCAGTACAGCATGGTGTATAGGGATGGGTGGGTTGATTTTATCCCCACATGGTGTGTAGGGTTGGACGAAGTTGGTGTGTAAAGGCTGGTGGGTAGGACTCTGCTATTCTGTTCTGATCTGTATATTATGTCTGAAATGGGCTAAGGCCTAGAATGGATCTGATTCTGTATCTGAGTAGGCTAACTCCCACATCGATTCTGTAGTGGGCTTAGACCCGAACTGTGAATTTATGTCTATTTTCTGATATTATACCATGTGTATGTTTTCTATGGGGATTACACACTGAGTTGCGAAAACTCACACTTTCCTATTTTATTTGTTCAGGTAATCCCCAGCAGTAGACGGGTCGGTGCAGCGGAGGACTTGGCGGTGACCACGGTTTTGGACATTATAGTTTTTTTATGGTTTTGATTATATCTAGGTAAAATTTATATAATATGGCCTTTATGGATTTTTGTTTAAAATTGGGATTTTTATTTTGATAAATGCTAGCATTAGGATAAGACGCAAGTTTTCAAATAAACAAATGTTTTATGAAAATGCTCACAAATTCGCAAATTACTTTAAAAGCTTCCGCAACATATAATGTTTTAGAAATGGAAACCGAATAAACAAACGACACATTTTTTACGGTAGCCTAAGATATCGAAAACTGGGTTATTGTAATTACGTTTTCTAAATCACTATCATGTGACATCGCCAGATTTGGCCATAACGTCTAGGCCGAGTTTGGGGTGTTACATTTAGTGGTATCAGAGCCAAGTTGCAAAACTCGATTGTAGAATTGGGTTTTTAAAATTGGGTTTTTTCGAAATGATTTTTTCATGATTTAAAATATTTTTGGAATGAGTATGTGGTACACTGAGTCTCTGGCGCCGATCCTATAAGTGTTCTGAACTCTGTTTAAATTTTTCTAAAAATACTACTTGCATGCTTGAAATAGCCAATAGGTAGTATACTGTACTGAAATAGTCTACATAGTGTAAACTAAAAACTGTAGCGAAACTAAAAACTGTAGTGAGACTGAGATTCGCGATAACAAATTCTAAACTTCTGAAACTGTCCTGCATAAAAATCTATTAATAAATATAGGAACTGCAACTAATGCATAAAACTGTTAATCTAGATAAACTCCGAATTTATAATGAGCGCATGAGGATCCGTAGATGGGTTACTAGAGGCCGTGGTAGAGGCCGTTGGGGGGCTCAGCTGAGTCCTCAGCATCTAAAAATCTACCTAATCTAGATATGAGCGAGACATCGATCTCACCTGCTACAGAGACTGGATCTCATGATCGCACGGCTGGGGACGACGCACTGTCCCTGGCCATGCTGAGAATATTGGAGAGGGTCGCAGGGCCCAACACTAGATCTGAAGGCTGAGGGTCAGTTATAGAACGACTCTAGTCTAATGGGGCTGAATTATACAGGGGCGTCAGTGGAGTCGCCCTTAACGTGGCCGAATATTGGATAGAGAGCACGAAAATAATTATGGATGACCTAGATTTTATTGCGGAACAGAAGCTTAAGGGGGCTGTTTCTCTGCTTCGCGACGAAGCTTACTAGTGGGGGCTAACAGTTAAGGAGGGCACCCAGCCCGACCGGCTAACTTGGGACTATTTTAAGAAGGCTTTCCAGAGTAAGTATGTGGGAGCCAACTATATCAATGCCAGGAGGCGTGAGTTTCTTAATCTCACACAGGGGGTTCATTCAGTGGTCGAGTATGATGTCGAGTTCCTAAGATTGAGCCGTTATGCCCGGGGCATGGTGGCAACCGAGTATGAACTATTCATCTATTTTGAGGAAAGACTCAGGGATAGTTTGCGAGTTCTAATAGCTCCACAGAGGGAGCGTGAGTTTGCTACACTAGTTGAGAAGGTGAAGATCGCCGAGGAGGTTAAGCACACTGAGCACCAAAACTGCAAGAAAGAAAAGAATAAGAGGGAATCAGAGCCCTCAAATTCTGTGATGGGCCAGTGAGAGTTGGGCCTCCTATTGTATCTACTAGGGTGGCACTTTGTGGGCACTTTGGTAGACGCCATCCAGGAGAATGTTAGAGGACGATTAGGGATGCTTGAGATATGGGTCGATTGAGCATCGTGTTAGGGATTATCCGTTGAGAACCGATCAGATGCAAACTACGGGTACTGGTACTGCACAGCCACCGAGAGTAGCTCAGCAGCCACCTAAGGGCCAAGGTTAGGCCAGAGGTGGAATGGGTATGGGCCGCCGAGGCGAGAGCACCGCGTGGGTGTTGGATCGACCGAGGCGAGGCAACTGCCTTGGTTTATGCAGCTCGTCGCCGTGAGGACTGAGATGCTTAGGACATCACCACGGGTACATTTTTAATTTTTGACGTACCATACTTGGCATTGATGGACATAGGCTCTACACACTCTTATATAGCTAGTGTTATGTCTGAAACTCTGGGGATTTCGATTGAGGGTACTTCTAGTGAGGTAACCATTGTGAGTCCGTTGGAACAGTCTATCCGAGTGAGTAAATTGTTTAGAGACGTCTCGTCAGAGGTTCAAGAGACAGTCTTTCTGGCTGATCTGATGGAGCTTTCATTTGGGGAGTTCGATTTGATTCTAGGAATGGACTGACTAGTCAAGCACCAAGTAAGTCTAGACTGTGCGACAAAAAGGGTTGTTTTGAGAATCGAGGAAGACAGCGAGGTAGTAACAATTGGGGAATGTCGAGACTACCTAACTAATGTTATTTCTGTATTGGTGGCAAAAAATTAGTACAGAAAAGATGTGAGGCATTCGTGGCCTACATCACTATTTCTGATTTTGGGACTCTTCGGTTAAGGACATTAGAACCGTAAGGGATTTTCCAAATGTTTTTCCTGAAGAACTACCAGGTCTGCCTCCGAGTCAAGGGTGGAATTTGGGATTGAGCTCATTCTGGGTATAGCTCCAGTGTCTATTGTGCCCTAAGAATGGCACCGAAGGAGCTTACAGAGCTTAAAGCTCAAATTCAAGAACTGTTAGATAGTGGGTTCATTTGTCCCAGTGTGTCTCCATGGGGAAGACCGGTGTTGTTTGTGAAGAAGAAAGATGGGACAATGAGGATGTCTATCGACTACCGGCAATGGAACAAGCTAACAATCAAGAACAAGTACCCACTACCGAGGATTGATGACCTGTTTGACCATTTCAGAGGGGCTTCTATATTCTCCAAGATTGATCTGTGTTTGGGATATCATCAATTGAGGGTTAAGGAGGCCGATGTGTAGAATACGACATTTAGGACTCGTTATGGACATTACGAGTTCCTAGTGATGCCATTTGGACTGACGAATACACCAGTAACTTTTATAGATATGATAAACCGAGTGTTCCAGCCCTATATGGATCGGCTCGTGGTAGCCTTCATTGATGGCATTCTAGTGTATTTGAAGACTAAGGACGAGCATGATAAGCATCTCAGAGTGGTACTATAGAAGACTCTTCGTGAGAAATAGTTGTATGCGAAGTTCAGTAACTGTGAGTTCTAACTCCGGGAAGTAACCTTTTTGGGGCATGTGGTTTCTATGGAGGGGATCCGTGTTGATTATGGTAAGATTGGGGTTGTGTTGGATTGGAAATATCTAAAGAATGTGTCTAAAATTCGTAGCTTTCTAGGGCTGACGGGTTATTATAGATGCTTCATAGAAGGGTTCTATTTGATCGCAACACCGTTAACCAAGCTTCTGTGCAAGGGAGTTCCCTTTATCTGGACTAATAAGCAGCAAGAGAACTTTGAGAAGCTCAAATCTGTTCTAACACTGGATCCTATTCTAATACAACCGGAGCCTGGTAGAGACTTTGTGGTATACAATGATGCATCGCATGTGGGTCTGGGTTGCGTACTAATGCAGGATGGTAAGATGGTAGCTTATGCGTCACGTCAGCTCATGACTTATGAGGCTAACTACCCTACGCATGATTTAGAACTAGCTACTATAGTCTTGGCTCTGAAAATCTAGAGGCACTATCTGTACGATAAGAAGTGTACTATCTACACTGATCACAAAAGCCTCAAATACCTCCTCACTTAGAAGGAGTTAAACCTTAGGCAGCATTGATGGATTGAGCTACTTAAGGATTATGACTGCACCATCGAGTACCATCCTAGTAAGGCCAATGTGGTGGCAGATGCTTTGAGCCGTAGGGCTATGATCGATTTGAGAGCGATGTTCATTCAATTCAATTTATTCAACGATGGGAGTCTGTTAGCAAAACTTCAAGTTAGGCCTACATGGATTGATCAGTTCAGAAGTAAACAGATGGGAGATAAGTCGCTTAAGTCACATTTTTGCCATGTTGAAAATGGGGATACTACTGATTTCAGGATTAACGGTGATTGGGTACTTTGTTTCGTGGTCGGATCTGTGTACCGAATGATGAGGATTTGAGACAAATGATTTTGAGGAAGCGCATAGTAGCCCTGAAGCTATGCATCCCGGCGGTAATAAAATGTACCGAGACCTTCGAGAGTTGTACTAGTGGCCAAGGTTGAAGCGTGAGGTTACTAACTTCATTGCTCGTTGTCTAACTTGTCAGCAGGTTAAGGCTAAGCACTAGTTGCCTTTGGGGTTGCTGCAGTCGATAAAGATACCGATGTGGAAATGGGAGCAAGTAACGATGACTTCGTTAGTGGGTTGCCTTTAACACCCACTAAGGATGATTCTGTCTGGGTTATCGTGGACCGATTGACCAAGTCTGCCCACTTCATTCCGGTCAGGACAGACTTTTCTCTCCAGAAGTTAGCTAAGTTATATGTATCTGAAATAGTGAGACTACATGAGGTTCCTGTCTCGATCATCTCCGATAGGGATCTTCACTTCACGTCTCGATTTTGGAAAAAATTACACGAGGCTCTGGGTTCAAGGTTAGACTTCAGTACTGCTTTCCACCCTCAGACAAATGGTCAATCAGAGAGGGTGATTCAAGTACTAGAGGATATGTTAAGAAACTGTGCTATAGATTTCTGAGGTAGTTGGGAGGAGTACTTTTCATTGGTAGAGTTCGCCTATAACAACATCTACCACTCTAGCATTTAGATGTCACCGTATGAGGCCCTATATGGCCATAAGTGTCGTACTCCCTTATGTTGGACTAAGTTGGGGAGCGACGTGTTCTGGGTCCAGAATTGGTTTCTGAAACTGAAGATAAGGTCTTATTAATCCGGGATCAACTGAAAGCGACATCTAAAAGGCAGAAGTCCTATATCGATCTAAAGAGGAAAGATATCGAGTATTCTGTGGGGGACTTAGTTTTTCTCAAGGTCTCACCATGGAAGAAGGTTTTGAGGTTCGGTCACAAGGGTAAGCAAGTCCTCGGTTTATTGGGTTGTACCGCATTTTAAAGCGAGTGAGCCCAGTCGCATACCAGTTGAAACTTCCTTCGAGTTGGATCGCATTCCTAATGTGTTCCATGTCTCAATATTGAGATGTTACCGCTTTGATCCCACGCATATTGTTCCTATTGAGGAGATAGAAGTTAGACCAGATCTGATGTTTGAGGAAGAGCCGGTCCAAATCCTGGATCGTGACATTAAAGTTCTGCGAAGGAAATCTATCCTCTTAGTGAAAGTGTTGTGGCGAAATCATAGCACTAAGGATGCCACTTTGGAGCCGGAGGATTCGATGCGCCAGCAGTATCCTCATATTTTCTAATTAGGTAAAATTTCGAGTACGAAATTTTTTTTAGGGGTAGAGTTGTAACACCCCAATTTTCTTTAATTTCAAATTTTGTAAATTTGTGACATAAATGTGTATCTGCTTTAGTGGTTATGTGTTTTGGGAGTGTCTAAGAAGTCTTGGGTTCAAGCCTTGACTTGGGTAAATTTTAGCTTTTTTTTTCGAATAAAGCCCTATATCTGGTTAGTAGGCTTATAAGTAAAAGTGTGTAAGTAATTAACAGAATGGGCCTACTGGTTTAGTGGTTAAATGGAGTGTAAAGGTTGTTGGAGGTCTAGAGTTCAAATCCCTGTGCGAGCGAGGGATTTATTTTTGCTGCTAGTGTCGTGTTAGAGTTTGAGTTTTACTGAAAATCTGGATAGTGGGGAGTTGGTGGAGAGAATTAAGAGGGAAAGGTTGGGGGTTAGCAGTTTCTGTTGAGTATTGCTTTCTTTCTGAAAATTTTGGCTAGCCTTTCTCCAACCCCTCTCTTTTACTGTCGATTTCTCCTTCCCTTATTCTTTTACTATCAAAATTCATTTGCCTTTCCCCCTTATTCCAGTTCCTTATTCTTCCGATCATTCTATTATTTAGATTTGAGACGCATGTTTGGTAAGTTGTAGGTTGGATTAATCTTAACGGTTCCTTTCAAATGTTTAAGTTTTTTGAAAGGGGTTTTGTTATGCGTAGAGTTATTTGAGAGGCTGGAATAAGCATTGCATCGATTTGATTCGAAGTAGTGATCAATTTGGTAGCGGTAAGTCGACTTTACAATATTATTAGTAATCGATTTAGACTCGTTTTTGGTTTCTAAGAGGTGAAATATTCTGATTTTAGGTTTCGAGAGGCTCAAGAGTAGTTTCACAGCAAGTCAATACCAGGTGTGTACTCGAAAATGTAGAAAATAAGGTTTCGACGAAAGTTGAAAACCTCACTGTCGACACCACACGACGTGTGGTCGCCCGTGTGGTAGGCCGTGTGCAAGACTGTAAGTCACACGGCCGTGTGTTCGACGAGCCAGGCTGTGTGCGGGTGACACGGTCGTGTGATGGCCGAGCGAGGCCATGTGCGAGACACATGCTCGACCAATTAGGTCGTATGGGCCCATACAAACTCTAGTCGTCCATAATAGCAAAAATAATGCCCACACCATTCTCGAACACAAGACCTCCAACACACCAACATTCTACTTATCCACTAGACCAGCAGGCCCTTTTTGACATATTTTACCAACATATAATTATAAGCCTACTAATTAGAGATAGGGGTTTATTCATTTAAAAAAAAAATTACCCAAGCTAAGGCTTGAACTTGAGACCTCTCACACACACCCAGAACACTTAACCACTGAAGCAGATACACAATTGTGTCACAAACATATGAAAATAAATTATAAAGAATTTTTTGGGCGTTACAACTCTACCCCTTAAAAAATTTCGGCCTCGAAATTTTACCTGTTTAGAATAGATGGAGATACTGTTGTCGCATCGCATCCTCAGGCTCCTACGTGACCTCCTCAGAACTATGATTACACCAAAGAACCTTAACCAATGGAATGAAATTTCTTCTTAGAACCTTTACATCACAATTCAATATCTAGACTGACTCTTCCTTAAAGGTCAAATCTAGCTTAACCTCAATCTCCTCAACAGGAACAATATGCATAGGATCAGAGTAGTAGCGTCTCAACATAGAGAGATGGAACACGTCGTGAATCTGATCTAACTCTAGAGGTAACTCCAACTGGTAGGCAACTGGTCCCAAACGTTTCAGTATGCGGTAAAGCCCAATAAACCAAGGGCTCAACTTGCCCTTATGTCCAAACCTCAATACCCTCTTCCATGGCGAAACCTTGAGAAAAACGAAGTCCCCTACAGAATACTCAATCTCTCGACGCTTCAGATCTGCATATGACTTCTGTCTGTCTGATGTCGCTTTCAGTCGATCTCGAATCAATCTAACTTTGTCGTCAGTATCAAAAACTAGATCAAGGCCCAAAACACGTCGCTCGCCAAACTCAGTCTAACACGAAGGTGTGCAACACCTACAACCATATAGTGCCTCGTAAAGTGCCATTTGAATGCTAGATTGATAACTGTTGTTATAAGAGAATTCCGTTAGTGGCAGGTAATCTTCCCAACTGCCTAAGAAAGTAAATCACACAACTCCTCAACATGTCCTCCAGTATTTGAATCACCCTCTCATATTGTCCATCTGTTTGAGGATGGAACGTAGTACTGAAGTCCAACCTTATACTCAGAGCATCATGTAGCTTCTTCCAAAACTAAGATGTGAAGCGAGGATCCCTATCTGATATTATCACAACCAGTACCCCATACAGTCTCACCATCTCAGAAACACACAGTTTAGCCAGCTTCTACAAAGAGTAGTCAGTACGAACCGGTATGAAGTGGGCAAACTTGGTCAATCGATCCACGATGACCCATATAGAATCCTTCTTGGTGGGTGTGAAGGATAACCCACTAACGAAGTTCATAGTTACATGCTCCTACTTCCAAAGCAGGATCTTGACTGGCTGCAACAATCCCGAAGGTAACTGATGCTCAGCCTTAACCTGATGACATGTCAAACACTTGGCCACAAATTCAGTAACCTCTCGTTTAAGACCTAACCACCAGTATAACTCAGGAAGGTTGTTTCTACTAAGATGAATAGAATAAGGGCTACTATGCACCTCTCTCAGTATATACTACCTCAATTCAATATCTTTCGGTACACAAGTTCTCCCATAGAAGCAGAGTACCCATTCGCTATTCAATCTAAAATCCACAGTATTCCCACTCTCAATCTGTCGGAAGCAAAGACCCAAAAACTCGTCCTCCAACTGTTTACCCTTAATCTTCTCTATCCACGTCGATTTAACTATAGTTCGACCAACAGACTACCATCATCGAATAAACTGAGGGAGCAAACATTGCCCTCAGATCAGACATAGCTCTAGGCTCAGTGCATCGGCCACCAGATTGGCCTTACCAGGGTGGTATTTGATAGTACAATTGTAATCCTTAAGTAGCTCAATCCATCTATGCTACCTAAGATTCAGCTCCTTTTGAGTGAGGACATACTTGAGGCTCTTGTGATCGGTGTAAATGATACACTTCTCACCATAGAGATAATGCCTCCATATTTTCATTGCAAATACCACAGCGGCTAACTCCAAGTTATGTGTCGAATAATTCACCTCATGAGTCTTAAGCTAACGAGATGCGATGCTACCACTTTACCCTCTTGCATCAACACATATCCTAAATTGACATGTGATGCATCACCAAACAAGAAACTCTTTTCCGCACTCTACCAGATCGTAATAGAGGCATCAACAAGATAGTCTTAAGATTCTCAAAGCTCTCTAGCTACGAATCAGTCCAGTTAAACGGCACACCCTTACGTAATAGCTTAGTCAAGGCTGCGGCGATCAGTGAAAATCCTTTACAAAATGTCGATAATATCCTGCCAGCCCTGAACAGCCTCAATCTACAATACAGTCTTAGGCAGCTTCCAATCTAGAACAACCTCAAGCTTTGGAGGATTAACTCTAATCCCCTCAGCAGAAACCACATGTCCCAGAAACATTACTTCACGTAATCAGGACTCACACTTACTAAACTTAGCGTATAGTTGCTTCTCTCAGAGAATCTATAGAACCACTCTGAGATGTTCATCGTGCTCATCCTCAGTCTTTAAATACACCAGTATGTCGTCAATAAATATCACTACGAATCGATCCAGATAAGGTTGACACTCGATTCATCAGATCCATAAAAGCTACTGGTGCATTCGTAAGTCCAAATGACATCATTAGGAACTCGTAATGATCGTTTCGAGTCCTAAATGCTATCTTGTGCACATCAGTCTCCTTAACCATCAACTGCGGATATCCTGATTATGGATCAATCTTGGAAAAATTGAAGCCCCTCGAAACTATTCGAACAAATCGTCTATCCTCGGTAGAGGGTACTTATTCTTTATGGTCAGCTTATTCAATTGATGGTATTCAATACACATACGCATGGATCCATCCTTCTTTTTCTTGAATAGAACTGGTGCCCCCATGGAGACACACTAGGGCGGATGAACCCACGATCTAGTAGCTCTTGAATTTGGGTCTTAAACTCCATAAGCTCATTCGGTGCCATTCTATAAGGGGCGATGGACACCAGAGATGTACTAGGAAGGAGCTCAATCCCAAATTCTACTTCACGATCCGAAGGTAACCCAGGTAGCTCTTCAGGAAAAACGTCCAGAAAGTCCTTAACTATCCCGATCTCTTTAACTGAAGAATCCCTAGAATCTAAAACACTGATGTAGGCCAATACGCCTCACATCCCTTACGGACCAACTTCTCAGTACTCAATGCAGAAATCACATTTGATAAATAGTTTTGACGCTCCCCAATTACTACCTCATTGTCCTCCTAAGTTCTTAGTACAACCCTTTTTGTGGAACAATCTAAGCTCACTCGGTGTTTGACTAACCAATCCATTCCCAACATTAGATCAAATTCTCCCTCGTTGTCTTCAGCACCAACTAAGGGACCCTTTCCTTTATCTATTGTCTCACTCAGCATCTGAGCCATTTGAGCCATCATGCTTCTTTGAGCTTCCAACATTTGGTCCCTTATTTCTTGTTGGAGCTTTGCCATTTGTTCTTGTATCTGGTCTTGCATATCTCTTTGGAATTGTTCCAATCTTTGATCCATTTTCTTTGATTTGGTACGTGTACCGTAAGGATATTCAACTTTCATATTTTCCTTCTCTTTTTCTCTCTCTGTTATAATTTCAACTAATTAGACTCTCTTTATGGATTTAAATGCATATGATATGATGTAATGCAAATGCATTGATGCAAAGAAAGAGAGGTGTTGATTCGAATTCAATTCCATTAGAAAAACTTTACTAGAAAATAAATTTCTTTACACAAAACGGATTACATATATGGCTTTGTCCTCATAGTCTAGGTGAAGACGCCAATCATTTTCTTCTTATCCAGATGTTATAATCGTGACCCATGAACTTTCTCAATAGATGCCTTTTCTAGCTCCTTGTTACTTGATCCTAGCCATGACTCTTCACTCACTTTTTTCATAAAGCTCGTTAGCCTCTCCAAGAAAGCCAAGACCTGGTGATTCTCGAATAGCCTTTGTCAGTATGAATCCTTGGGCAATAAAATCTTATTTTCCTTCATGGACTACCTGTCTTCTCTCATCGTGTTTACTTGGACCATATTCGAACAACCATATTATAATCCATTTTATCAAGATATCCATTTTCTCATGACCAACTCTTCTATTTAGCAATCGAATTTGAATCAACACCTCTTTTCTATGATGTGAATGCAATGCAATCAAAATAAAAGAGAACACGTTAGTACAAGATAAAAAAATAAAAGAATAGGGCACTTATCTGGGTGACCACTAGGGTTTAGCATAGTTCTACCTAGGGTAAGAACTTAGATTTTCTACATGTGGTTTAGCTTTAAAGTTAAGGTACTCGAACTAGCAGATTCCTCGATCCTCACCCATTATAGGATCATACGGACCGAGTTTGGTTCAAGGAAATACATTTTCTATGGCCATGCGGAAGTGAAAACTTCATGAAGACATGTAATATCCAGGATTTAGGGGTTATGAATTTTCACTTGAATGTGTGTAGTGGCATGTTATGTGTTGTCTGTATGTGTTTTGGAAACTTCGGGAATTTTAGAATGTAGGAGAATGCCTTAGAAAAATATTAGATTTTTAGTTTTAAAGGGAGCTAAGAAAGATTGGCTTTAAGAAAAATTTGTATGAGGATTTAATCACAAGGAATCTATTGGTAAAGTTGCAAGTGGCGTGTGGAGTGTGCTAATGGTCTTGGGTTCGAATCCCATGGATAGTCTTAAAGTGATTTTATTTTTGCACTTGTTTGGCATGTGTTGGTCAAACTTTAATTAAGGTAAAGTTGGACTATTTTATTTTATGGATAGTAGACTAAGGAAAAGGCAAGTGCTAAGTTAAGGAATGGAATCAAGGAGTTTTGGTATGTTAAGGGACATAAGGCTTGAAGTATGGAGTGATGTTTTGAAATTTTTCTATGGCCATTTGACCATGAATGTAGACGGCATAAGAGGCTAAGGGGTTGGCTTAATTTTGAAAGTGATTAGGAGGAAGATTAGGAGGAAATGAGGAGGAAAATGTGGGATTTGTGATGAGATGTGAGTTGGCCGGCCAAGGAATTCTTTGATGACCATTTCGGTCATGTGGGTAGAAGGGAGTAGCCGAAATTCTCTTCAGGGTTTAGGTGTTTATTTTTTTGGGTTTTCTTTTTGTTCCTTCTCTAGTGTGGTACCGAAATCCTAATGCCATCAAAGTGCCATTTTGGACATTTTCTGTTGCCAAGAACTTGTTCCATTCTCTCATAAACCTCACACTTTTCTTTCATAAGTTGAACCATACCAAAAATTTACCATTATTTTTCATTTGTACACTTTGGCCAAATCATCCATTGACCATAAGGGTCATTTGTTACTTTTCTTTTCTTCTCTCTTTCTCCTCATCTTTGCCGATTCCACTTTTGTGTTTCATCTCTATTTTTTTCTCTTCTTTCTTTCTTTTCTTTTACCTTGCTAAGGTCAAACTTCTCTCTTCCAATTTCAACATTGTCGTAACACCATAAACCTCCTATCTCTCTCTTCTTTTTTTGATTTTGTTGTTAAAGCTAAAACTCACTCTTGTCATCAAAGCAATTCGCATCACACTCCATCCCCATCATTTCTTCTTTACATATTTCATCAAAAGCCAAGAACATCGACCAATTGCATTTTGGTCATTCTTTTCGAAGGGATCTCTTCTAGGCTAATTTTTTCCTTTCTTTCTTTATCTTTCTTTGATTATCGAAAATCAAGATTCTAATCCTCCTAGTCTTTTTGGCCGAACCTTAAAGGAGGATTTTGGGATTCTTTTTGTAGCCAACGATTAAGGAGAAATCATTCGGGATTTAATTATCCAAGGTAAGCAAGTGTAATTTTAGGCCGAAGGCCATGTATTTTGGTTTATTAAAAGTTAGAATTGAATCTAACATAAACCATGTAGGGATTTCGACATCTCCAAAGGACAAGTAACATTTTCGGGATCTAGATAATCAAGGTAAGGAGATAATGATATTCGGCCAAAGGCCTTTTTTTGTCTATTAAGGTTGGCCGATATTGACTTTGGCCTTGAAGGAGTATCAGTATCGATAGTACCGTAGTCGCTGGTTATCAGGTGTGTAGCACTACACTAAATTTCTAATAGATCGATAATATTAATGATTTGCATGTGTTAAGAAAAATATGTATGATAATGGTTACGGGTACCATTCAGTGGTATATGGTATTTAGGTATGTTTACCCCCTAATACTTCGTTAATAATGCTATAAGCATGAATATGAAATGTGTATGATTTCTTTATGATTTTAGGGGTATATGGCATGATATCGGAATAATATGTTTATTGCATGGGCATATGGGTGATATTGATAAAGGGGAAGTGTTTCGGTGGTTTTTACAACATTATCCGGTGACTTCGGTCACATATATTATGAATCCGGTGACTTCGGTCACATATTATGAATCTGGTGACTCTGTCACAATTATCCGGTGGCCATGCCACAATTTATAAAGGCGATGTGCGCTATGGCAGCGGACGCTTTTGATGGTGTGTAGCGGATGGAGGGTCGATTTAGTAATCCCCATGGTGTGATTGGTAGGTACGGGTGGTGTGTAGCAGATGGATATCTAGGTGAGCTCGGGATTGCATTTCATTTTATATGTACATGTGATTTAATCGGTTATTATCTGATTTGCTATATTATGGGCTTATGGCTAAATGTGTTTTAAATGGGCTTAATGGCTATAATTAATTGGGTATTTAATGTATTGTTACACATTGAGTCTGTTGACTCACCCTTTATGGGATATCTTTTCAGGTGACGCTTAGCGTGATGGATCGGGTCAGCGAGGACTACGTGGTGGCCATTGCTCAATTTAGTATTTCGGATTTTCTTTTAATTAAACCTACTACATTTTTTTATTCGGGATTTATTTTGGGTTATGTTTTTGTAAATAGGCCGCTATAAACTGTTTTATTTTTACGTTTTAGATTTTTAATCTGCTACGATCAAATATTTACTAAATAATTAAATGATTTCAAAAATAACTTAAACTATTTTGACACCTAAAATAAAATGGTTTTCACAATAATAATAAGTTTTAAATTTGGTTTTCTTTTAACTTATAATCATTCTCATAAAGATAACGTTTTAATGAGATATCAACTTATCTAAACACCATTTACAGCGCGATCACTAAATAGACCTATTTTCTACAAAACCAACATATTATCTAATAAAACAAAACAAGATTTAATTGAAGTGTTACTCGAGGAACATACCAGATCCGGTCAGGGCTTATGGGTCGGGTTTGAGGTGTTTCAACTTGGTATCAGAGCCCAATTTTAAACACTCGGCCTTGGGTTTTAAAGTCCACAGCGTTTTCAAAATTAAGCCCAAATGAGTTTTTGTGAAAAGTTTTGGTTAAACTAGTTTTTATGGAAGCATGGTACCCTAGTTCTCGGCCCAGGTCCGCCACGTAAGTTCTTTAGTTGATAAATTGATGTGAGTATGTTAATGTATGATACTTTAGTTGATAAACCTAAGGAAACTATACTTTAGAGACATGGACCCTAGGTATATGTGTACTTCTACGAAAAAACCACTGATTAAAACTCTGTTGCATAAAATTTTTGCTTTAAAACAAGAAAGTGAAAAGACTCTAATGCATAAAATTTTCGTAAAACAGATAAGACGTGAAGTAAACATGAGTTCTAGGGGACGTGGTTGTCGTGGACGCTGTAGAGGTAGAATGGCTGTGTCGGAACCAGTTAGGTCTGGTCAGGGTTCTGAAAATGAGGTACCGCCACCGACTGTAGGGGCAAAATTTCAAGAGCAAACTGGAGGAGATGACGCAAAGATCGCAGCTATGTCATGAAGTTCTAGAGCGAGTAGCGAGGAGCTAGTATGGGTAATGGGGCTCAAAGTCGATTATTTGAGAGACTTAGATCAAATGGAGTCGAGGTTTTTAGGGAGTATCTAGGTAGCTCAATGTAGCGTAATCTTGGTTAGAGGCGATCGAGAGGATCATGGACGATTTGGACTGCATCACCGAGGAAAAGCCGAAGATATTGTTTATTTGCTTGAGATGAGGCCTACCAGTGGTGGCTCACTGTCAAGGAGAGTATCTCTGCGGATCGAGTGGATTAGGGATACTTTAAGGTTAAGTTTGAAGGGAAATATGTCGAAGTTAGCTACATAGACTCTCAGAGAAAGGTGTTTCTGAATTTAGTACAAGGAAATAAGTTGGTAGCTGAGTATGAAGTGGAGTTTCTACGGTTAAGTCAGTATGCCAGAGGGATAGTAGCTACTGATTATGAGCGGTGTGTCGGAGTGTTGATTGCTCTGCATCGAGAGAGGGACTTTGCAGTTTTAGTAGATAGGGCATGGATAGCTGAAGAAGTTAAACGGACTGAGAGATAGAACCGGGACAGAGGTCAGAATAAGAATAAGAGGAGCTTTGGGTCTTCAAGATCATCCGAGAATTTTCAAAAGAGGCCTAGAGTTGATGGGCCGCGAGGTTAGCAGGTTACTATGGGAGGACAGTATCGTACTTGTGCTCAGTGTGGAAAGATGCACCTAGGTGAATGTTGGAAAAAGACGGGGGGATGTTTTAAATGCGGGTCCAAGGATCATGTGATTAAGGATTGTCAGATGGATATAGATAGGAACCGCCCAACAAGTCAGGGTTTTAATCAGGCTGGCAGAGGTGGACAGCAGTCGATGAGGGGTCGTGGTCCGGATGGCAGAGGTAATGGTTCTGGTAGAGGTCGCGGGACCCCAAGCGAGCGATAGTAGCATCGAGGCGAGACGACCAGTGTCCGTGTATGCGGTTCGTCGGAGGAAGATAGTGACGCACCGATGTTATCACGGGTACGTTTTTGATTTCGGGTTGCCCTTTATTGCTTTGATAGATATAAGGTCAACTCATTCATACATCGCTAGTGAAGTATCTGGACCTCGCATGTGAACTCGAGACTGCATCTAGGAAGATGATCGTATTTAGTCCTTTAGATGATCGTAGTAGTAGATATGCTCTTTAAGGAAGTGCCTTTAGAAGTTTAAGGGACGCAGTTTCCGGCTGACTTAATAGAGTTGTCATTCGGGGAATTTGATCTAATCTTAGGCATGGATTGGTTAGTGAAATATTGTATGAATGTAGATTGTACTGCTAAGCGTCTGTCATTGAGAACCTCTGACGATAAGGAAGTGGTAGTGATGGGTGAGAGACGGAATTACTTATCAAATATAGTATCTGCCCTTAAGGCAGAAAAGATGGTTAGGAAGGGTTGTTTGGCTTTTCTTATGTTGGTCAGTGCCTTGGAGGCTAAGAAGGCAACTGTTGAAGGAGTCAGGACTGTAAGAGAATTTGTGAATGTTTTTCTGGAAGAACTTCCAGGATTGCCTCCGAATCGGGAGGTAGAATTTGGGATTGACTTGTTGCACGATGCACGCGCCAGATTCATCGCCCGCATGTAATGGCACCAAAGGAGTTGGTTGAGCTTAAGTCTCGATTCAAGAGTTGCTTGATAATGGGTTTCCGAAGCAGTGTATCTCCATGGGGAGCACTGATCTTGTTCGTAAAGAAGAAGGACGGGACTATGCGTATGTGCATAGATTACCGACAGTTGAATAAGCTGACCATCAAGAATAAGCATCCATTACCGAGGATAGATGACTTGTTCGATCAGCTTAAGGGAGCTGCGGTATTCTCAAAGATAGATCTAAGGTCGGGTATCATCAGCTTAAGGTGAAAGAAGCGGATATCCAAAAGACAGCTTTCCGAACAAGATACGGGCATTATGAATTTTTAGTAATGCCGTTCGGATTGACGAACGCCCCAGTTGCATTCATGGATATGATGAATCGGGTTTTCCAACCCTACTTGGATCACTTCGTCGTTGTGTTTATAGACGATATCCTAGTATATTCCAAATCTGAGATAGAGCATGATGAGCATCTCCGGATAGTGTTGCAAGTGTTAAGGAGAAGAAGCTTTATGCCAAATTCAAAGAAGTGTGAATTTTGGTGAAAGAAGTTCGCGTTTTAGGCCATGTGGTGTCTGCAGAAGGGATAAGGGTGGATCCTCGGAAGATTGAGGCAGTGTTAGATTGGAAACCACCTAAGTCTGTAGCTGAGGTTCACAGTTTCTTGGGATTAACAGGCTACTACAGAAGATTTGTCGAAGGATTTTCATCGATAGCGGCACTTTTAATGAAATTGTTGAGAAAGGAGGTACATTTCGTATGGGAAAATAAGCAGCAAGAGAGCTTTGAGAAGCTTAAGAGGGTTTTGACTGAAGCTCGGTTTTGATTTAGCCTGAGGCAGGGAAGGATTTCGTGGTGTATTGTAATGCTTCTCACACAGGATTAGGATGTGTTTTGATGCAAGACAAGAAAGTGGTTGCTTATGCGTCTCAGCAATTAAGGCCACACGAGGTTAACTATCCGACGCATGACTTGGAGTTGGCAGTAGTAGTCTTTGCTCTTAAGGTATGGAGGTATTATTTATATGGGGAAAAGTCAGTGATATATACGGACCACAAAAGTCTGAAATATCTGCTAACTCAGAAGGAGCTGAATTTGAGACAGCGAAGGTGGGTGGAGTTGTTGAAAGACTATGATTGTTCTATAGAGTATCACCCGGGCAAGGCGAATGTAGTGGCAGACGCCTTAAGTCAGAAAGTAGTGTCGGATCTGAGGGCGATGTTTGCACATCTTAGTCTTTATGACGATGGAAGCTTTTTGTAGAATTACAAGTAAAGCCGAAGTGGTTGAGTCAGGTGCAAGAAAGACAGTTGGTAGATGATAATCTAAGTGTTAAGCTACGGTAGGTGCAGAATAGGGAGCTGGAAGATTATAGTGTTAACAGCGATGGAGTATTGTGTTTCAAGGGTAAGGTCTGTATGCCGAAGGATCAGGAGTTGAGGCAAAGGATTCTTCAGGAGTCGCATGGTAGCCCTTATGCTATACATCCTGGAGGAAGTAAGTTGTACAGAGATTTGCATGATTAGTTTTGGTGGCCTGGTCTTAAGCGAAGTTAAAGAAATTTGTAGGAAAGTGCTTAACGTGTCAGCAAGTCAATGCTAAACATCAAGTACCTTCAGGATTGCTTCAGCCGATAAAGATTTCACAGTGGAAGTGGGAGAGAATCACCATGGGCTTTGTTAGTGGGCTTCCTCTTACGCCTATTGAGAAAGACTTGGTATGGCTGATAGTGGATCGATTGACGAAATCTGCACATTTCATACCAGTGCGGGTTGATTACTCTTTACAGAAATTGGCGAAGTTGTATGTGGCTGAGATTGTGAGGTTGCATGGAGTGCCAGTGTCTATTATTTCGGATAGGGATCCGAGGTTTACGTCTCAGTTTTGGAAAGCATTACATCAGGCTTTGGGCACCAGATTGGACTTCAGTACGGCATTTCATCCACAGTTAGACGGCCAGTTTGAGTGAGTAATCCAAGTTTTAGAGGATATGTTAAGGGGATGTGTGATAGATTTCAGAGGAAGCTGGGAGGAGTTCTTACCTTTAGCAGAGTTTATGTACAACAACAGTTATCAAGCAAGTATTCGGATGGCACCGTATGAAGCGCTGTATGGACGAAAGTGTGGCACTCCTACGTGTTGGACAGAATTGGGGGAACGTCATGTTTTGGGTCCAGAGATTGTGGCAGAATCCGAAGAAAAGGCTAAGGTAATTCGGGCTCAGTTAAAGGAAGCATCTGACAGGCAAAAGTCGTACGCAGATCTTAAGCGGAAGGAGATAGAGTTTGCTGTGGGGGATTAAGTATTCCTAAAGGTTTTTCCTTGGAAGAAGGTGATGAGATTTGGTCGCAATGGGAAGTTAAGTCCCAGGTTTATAGGACCTTATCGGGTTTTGAAGCGGGTTGGACCAGTGGCAGTTAGAATTGCCTTCGGAGTTGAAGCAAATGCACGATGTGTTCCATGTTTCAATGCTACGTCGTTACTGGTTGGATCCATCTCATGTAGTTCCAGTTGAGGAAGTTGAGCTAAGTCCGGATTTGTCTTACGAGGAAGAGCCGATTCAGATTTTGGAACGGGATGTGAAGGTGTTACAGAGGAAATCAGTTCCTCTCGTCAAAGTATTATGGCGTAACCATGGATCGGAAGAGGCTTCGTGGGGCCGAAAGAGGCAATGCGACAGCAATACCCTCACATGTTCTAGCCAGGTAATTTCGAGGTCGAAATTATTTTTAAGGAGGGTAAAACTGTAATATCCAAGATTTAGGGGTTATGAATTTTCACTTGAATGTGTGTAGTGGCATGTTATGTGTTGTCTGTATGTGTTTTGGGGACTTCGAGAATTTTAGAATGTAGGAGAATGCCTTAGAAAAATATTAGATTTTTAGTTTTAAAGGGAGCTAAGCAAGATTGGCTTTAAGAAAAATTTGTATGAGGATTTAATCACAAGGAATCTATTGGTAAAGTGGCAAGTGGCGTGTGGAGTGTGCTAATGGTCTTGGGTTCGAATCCCATGGATAGTCTTAAAGTGATTTTTATTTTTGCACTTGTTTGGCATGTGTTGGTCAAACTTTAATTAAGGTAAAGTTGGACTATTTTATTTTATGGATAGTAGACTAAGGAAAAAGGCAAGTGCTAAGTTAAGGAATGGAATCAAGGAGTTTTGGTATGTTAAGGGGACATAAGGCTTGAAGTATGGAGTGATGTTTTGGAAATTTTTCTATGGCCATTTGACCATGAATGTAGACGGCATAGGAGGCTAAGGGGGTTGGCTTAATTTTGAAAGTGATTAGGAGGAAGATTAGGAGGAAATGAGGAGGAAAATGTGGGATTTGTGATGAGATGTGAGTTAGTAGGCCAAGGAATTCTTTGATGACCATTTCGGTCATGTGGGTAGAGGGGAGTAGCCGAAATTCTCTTAAGGGGTTTAGGTGTTTATTTTTTTGGGTTTTCTTTTTGTTTTATTTTTTTGGGTTTTCTTTTTGTTCCTTCTCTAGTGTGGTGCCGAAATCCTAATGCCATCAAAGTGCCATTTTGGCCATTTTCTTTTGCCAAAAACTTGTTCCATTCTCTCATAAACCTCACACTTTTCTTTCATAAGTTGAACCACACCAAAAATTTACCATTATTTTTCATTTGTACACTTTGGCCGAATCATCCATTGACCATAAGGGTCATTTGTTACTTTTCTTTTCTTCTCTCTTTCTCCTCATCTTTGCCTATTCCACTTTTGTGTTTCATCTCTATTTCTTTTCTCTTCTTTCTTTCTTTTCTTTTAGCTTGCTAAGGCCAAAACTTCTCTCTTCCAATTTCACCATTGTCGCAACACCATAAAACTCCTATCTCTCTCTTCTTTTTCTTGTTTTGTTGTTAAAGTTGAAACTCCCTCTTGTCATCAAAGCAATTCGCATCACACTCCATCCCCTTCATTTCTTCTTTACATATTTCATCAAAAGCCAAGAACATCTAACCAATTGCGTTTTGGTCATTCTTTTTCGATAAGGATATCTTCTAGGCTAATTTTTTTTTCCTTTCTTTCTTTATCTTTCTTTGATTGTCGAAAATCAAGATTCTAATCCTCCTAGTCTTTTTGGCCGAACCTTGAAGGAGGATTTTGGGATTCTTTTTGTAGCCAACGATTAAGGAGAAATCATTCGGGATTTAATTATCCAAGGTAAGCAAGTGTAATTTTAGGCCGAAGGCCATGTATTTTGGTTTATTAAAAGTTAGAATCGAATCTAACATAAACTATGTAGGGATTTCGACATCTCCAAGGGACAAGTGACATTTTCGGGATCTAGATAATCAAGGTAAGGAGATAATGATATTCGGCCAAAGGCCTTTTTTTGTCTATTAAGGTTGGCCGATATTGACTTTGGCCTTGTAGGGAAAATTGACTGTGAAAAAGAAGGAGTATCAGTATCGATAGTACCGTAGTCACTGGTTATCAGGTGTGTAGCACTACACTAAATTTCTAATAGATCAATAATATTAATGATTTGCATGTGTTAAGAAAAATATGTATGATAATGGTTGCGGGTACCATTCAGTGGTACATGGTATTCAGGTATGTTTACCCCCTAATACTTCGTTAATAATGTTATAAGCATGAATATGAAATGTGTATGATTCCATTATGATTTTGGGGGTATATGGCATGATATCGAAATAATATGTTTATTGCATGGGCATATGGGTGATATTGATAAAGGGGAAGTGTTTCGGTGGTTTTTACCACATTATCCGGTGACTTCGATCACATATATTATGAATCCGGTGACTTCGGTCACATATTATGAATCCGGTGACTCTGTCACAATTATCTGGTGGCCATGCCACAATTTATAAGGGCGATGTGCAGTTGGCTACAGTGACTGCCTTCGATGGTGTGTAGCGGATGGAGGGTCGATTTAGTAATCCCCACGGTGTGATTGGTAGGTACGGGTGGTGTGTAGCAGATGGATATCTAGGTGGGCTCTGGATTGCATTTCATTTTATATGTACATGTGATTTAATCGGTTATTATCTGATTTGCTATATTATGGGCTTATGGCTAAATGTGTTTTAAATGGGCTTAATGGCTATAATTAATTGGGTATTTAGTGTATTGTGACACATTGAGTCTGTTGACTCACCCTTTATGGGATATCTTTTCAGGTGACGCTTAGCGTGATGGATCGGGTCAGCGAGGACTACGTGGTGGCCATTGCTCAATTCAGTATTTCGAATTTTCTTTTAATTAAACCTACTACATTTTTTTACTATTCGAGATTTATTTTGGGTTATGTTTTTGTAAATAGGCCGCTATAAATTGTTTTATTTTTACGTTTTAGATTTTTAATCTGCTACGATCAAATATTTACTAAATAATTAAATGATTTCGAAAAATAACTTAAACTGTTTTGACACCTAAACAACTATGGTTTTCACAATAATAATAAGTTTTAAATTTGGTTTTCTTTTAACTTATAATCTTTCTCATAAAGATAACATTTTAATGAGACATCAACTTATCTAAACACCATTTACAACGCGATCACTAAATAGACCTATTTTCTACAGAACCAACATATTATCTAATAAAACAAAACAAGATTTAATTGAAGTTTTACTCGAGGAACATACCAGATCCATTCAGGGCTTGTGGGTCGGGTTTGGGGTGTTTCAAGACATAAGTACAGATGTATCCCGGAAGCAATCCACTAGCCTATACGGAGGTGAAAACCTCACGAAAGCATAGCTTCTCGCTCCCACTTAAAGGTGCAACCATAACGGTCATGCAATGCAATGTGTGCAAGAAAATAATAATCATATGTTCCAATCAAAATTTTTAAATTTTCAAATCAAAATTTTCAAATTTCTGACAAATGACAGAAAATAATCAATTTTACAGCTTGACTCTATTATTGTCCCCAGTGGAGTCACCAATTTTTGGTAAAAACGGGGATCGACTTTAAAAATGAAAATGAAGTCGCCACCAATCCCTTTTTGCTTAGGTGTGATCGGATCACCTTATAAAACATTTTATTTCAAAACATAGATTTTGGCCTACGAAATTTAAGAAAACGGATTCAGGAGTCGATTACGTGCGAAGAAGGATTAGCACCCTCATAAAGCCCTAAATTGGTACCGGGCTGATTAGTTATTGTCCTAGTGTCGAAAATTCGAAAAGATTTGAAAACATGATTTCTTTAAAAACTTGAACAATTTGAGTTAAATTTTGAGATTTCTTTGTTCCGAAAGAATACAAACATCACATCCAGCACGTTAGGACACAATATTTTTTAATCCCTCCTAACTAAAATTATCTCATAATTAACGAAATTTTATTAAAAGGATATTTAGTTATTTAGTCAAACAGAAAATTGAAACCCAGCACGTTAGGGCACTATTTTCTGAATTTCTAAATACAAAACATTGCCTTATTTTAAAAATTTTAGATAAAATGTAATAATTTTACAAAATATATTTTATTCTAAATAAAGATCCATATGAAAATATCACATTAATACACTATCAAACATAAATACTTTAAAGCAATCATAATATACTAACATTTCATATTAATATAGGCAATAAAAGAAATAATAATATAAAATACGACTAATATTACTTACACTAAAGTAATTGTAAATAAATGAAAAAGTATGAACAAATATAATAAATAATAAATAAGAAAATAAGAAAAAACTACAAAATAAATATGAACACTTTTCATACAAAATTAAACTTTTCATGTAATGACATATACCAAATAATAAATAAATGTTGCAAAATAAAAATAGAAAAACATAATATATATATATATATATATATATATATATATATATGAGATGATAAATAAAATACATTTTGAAATAAATAAATGATTTATAACTTTAAATAAAAACATATATATAATATATTAATCATAAAATTACATATATAATAAATAATATAAATAAAATATGTTATATAATATAAATTAGATTTTATACAAAATAAAATTTTAAAAAATAGGTATAATATAATATAATACTATATAATAAGAAATTTAAAAATATATAATATAATATTTAATTATAAAATAATAAGTAATATATAAATAATTAGGTTAAATAAAATAATAAATAGTGATAATTCAATATTTATAAAAATAATATGTATTTACGAAAACTATACATAAAATTATATACTAGTAATAAATTAATAAAAATAATATAGAATTTTAATAAAAATATTAAATAAAAACATAAAATAAAAAGGTTTTAAAAATAAATAAAATAGAAAATCTAAAATAAAATTAAAAGGATGACCTTGAAATGCTCTACAAATTATAGGGACCTAATGGGAAATTATACCCTGTCTCCTAAACGCGCCGTTTTGTCATTGGCCATTAAATAGTCCAAGGGACTAAATTGAAGCAAAAGAAATAATTTTGGGCCCGATTGTAAAATAAAAAGAAACTTAATTGTAAAATTAAAATAATACGGAAGGGCTTGTAGGGCAAATAACCCATTAAAAAAACATGCGGATCCTCTTTGCGGGTCGGGTCAATGTGCGGGTTGGCCTTTATACGGCGCCATTTTGAGGCCTTTGAAATAGGCCCTAAACGACGCATGTAACACCCCAAACCCGGCCCATTCGTTACTTAATCGAATTTGAAATGCCACCGCGAAAACGCTTGAAAATATCCCGACTTGTGGTGGAACTTGAAAATTTTGTTCTTATTCAAAACCATGTCCATTTAAAATTTTAAATAATATAAGCTTGATAAAAATATCCAAATAAAAACTTTATTATATACTGATTTAAGAAAATAAAACCATTGGCGAAAGATATCTCAATTGTCAATCCATAATAAAACATAACAATAAAGATACTTAAAAAAATACTTAAATACTTTAATGGGCCTTATTACAATAAACACTTAATCAAAATACTGAAAATATAAATACTTAATTAATTAAATAAAATGTCTTCAGATGGGCCACCTCGTATCCACTCCAAACCCACCAAGCATCACCTATGATGTTGATAAAATTGGGTGAGTCATACGACTCGGTGTGTAATTAAACCATCAATTCCACCCACATGTTAACACATATTAACCCATATATCGATAACAAGATATCATATTCACAATTTGCCACATTCTGGGCTTGGCCCATATTCATAACACTTATCAGATAACAGGGTAATTAACCACATACTTTTCACATACTGGGCTTAGCCCATTTCTTATTCAAATCCACATTCACATACTGGGCTTGGCCCATTTCCACATTAGTCCACGATCAATTGGGCTTGGCCCACTTTCACATTAAATTCACATATCGATATAATTATACAAAGTGTACCCAACCCAAACCTAGGGTCCATCCTCTACACACCCCTTATCCAAATTTACCACACACCGGGATTAATAAATCACCTCTCCTTTTCACTCCAAAAGGCAATCAATACCGCCCACGTGCAATAAAGAACAAAATACACAACGCGACCTCGCCAAGCGCCAATCCACGATGTAGCCGTAGCTAACACCAAAACCACGATGGGACACATAGTCACTCATCAACCACGATATGGCACTTAGCCGATATCAACCAAGATGAGGCACATAGCCACTCATCAAGCTACGCGAACTAAATCGCAATTAATCGACAACGTGACCTCAGTCAACGTCAATCCACGATGTAGCTCAAGGCTAACATCAAACCATGTACTCAAAGTACACCCTTAAATTCTTTCATATCCCAACCCATGCACATGCAACATGTAATAGTGGCATAATAATAAATGCATGCACATGTTATTAAGGCAGACCATCATATTTCCATAGGCATAGTCACATTCACATCGGCACTTTCACATTCGTATCAACATATAATACTAACCTGATTATCGATATACCCCTTTTTAGGGTAATCACCACATAACTGCCATTGCACTGGTTAGCACATAATTCACACATGCAAATGTAGCAAAACCCCGGAAAATGGTGGGTTAATCACACACCTGATCACTTGTAGAACTACGCTTTCAAGATCGATGCTATCACTAAGTGATACTACGGCTATATGCCTATTCTGCTGCTCCGACGCTGGTCCACACCCCGGTGGCCAATCCCGAACTGCAGACACGGATCTCTTCTTGAACCTAGGGATAGGGACTACCCCTTGTCCTCCTTGACAAAATAAATCTTGAATCCCGAAAGCTTGCTATACACTTCTGTCGATTTGCCCCTTGCTGTAGTTGAATCCTTATAAGCTTCTTTAAAGGTCCCACTACACGTTGAAGAGAGTAGGTTCCGGCTAGATGCTTCGGCTTTTGAGACTTACGATAGAAGAAAAAAGGTAAGACCACTTGAAGATTCGGTTATTCAAAAGGGTAGGTATCGATTTTAAGGCTACTAAAGAATAAAAAGAGAGGTAGAATGGGAAAGGTAGCTTCGGCCAAGTTAATCAAAAGAGAAAGGGTTGATTACCATACAAATTAGGCATGAAGAAAAGAATGTGACTAGGTAGAAAAATAAGCAAATTCGCTAGAGAGAAAAGACCAATTCAAGACCTTCCTTGATGATTCGACTTATGCTCTAAATGGTGACTACACATTCTGCTATGGCTCTCAAAAGAAGATGGGGTATTCGCTATTCAAGGAATAAAAAGAAAGGATTTGGGGTTGAAAGAAAATAAAAGAAAAGAAGAGGAGAGGGTAATGGAATTTCTAAAAGCAACACTAAAGAAAAACTAACAATTTTCTAAGACTTAACCCCTCCTTATGACCGAATTTACCGACACCAAGAGCCCCTCAATCGCCACTACCTCTCCCCTTATCACATCCCAAAATTTTATCCATTTTTATCTCTTTATCACCCACTTAAAATAAACAACAATATCCCTTGCTAATATCTCATTTAATCTAAATATAATAAAACCATAGTTAAAATAAATAAATAAAACTACAATTATCTTATATCTACCATCTTAAAATAAATAAATAAAACTACACTTATCCTACTCTTAGCCAAATTAATAAAAATAAAACCAAGCATTATCCTTATCATTTGAGAGTCCATATGCCGTCCCACTACTCCTGTCTCAAGGAAAAATAAAATAAAAATAAAACCCAACTCATTTGATGCCTACATGGTTCGAACATGGGACCTCTGAACCCTTTGAAGCAAACTCAGTAACGCCTCACCACTCTGCTGCTGGTTTTTTGTGACATAATTCACCTGAATTTCTTTTAAGACCTACTTAGCCCAAGTGCCTTCTTGCCGCACAAAAATAAAATGCCCTTTCTTGCTTCCTTCAGAACTCAACTCGGCCCTCATTGACGCAAGCCACATATAGCGCCCCAAGCCACTCTGCCATGGCCTTCTTTTATGACATAAGCTCGCCACAATTTATTTTAAAGCCTCCTTCCCTAGCTCCCTCTTGTCTTAACGCCAAACCAAAATAAAATATGCCCATGCCGCTAACGGATTCAACCAAGGCCTTTGTCCAGCGTCCTTTGCAGTTCCTTAAGTGGCGCATGGAAGCCACTTTACCAAGGCCTGGTTTCATGTCCAAACGCTCCCAACATTTTCCTTGAGGCCTCCTTAGCCCCACGCCAAAAATAAAAACTCCCAATTGCGATTCCTGCAGCTCGAACCCCTTCCCCTTGGCACCCCTTTTGACGCAACCACCCTTGCACCTTAGGTGGCGTCCCTTGCCACTTTTCCACATCACTTCTTGTGTCCTATATTCGCCAATACTTTTCTTAAGGCTACCTTAGCCCAGCTCCCCCTTTTTAACTTAAAAACCAATAATTTTTCAAAGCTTCCATCTTCATCCTAGAATTTCCAAAGCCCCTCAAACATCTCCAAACACCCTCACTAGCCCACTAACACATGAATTATGCACTAAATGCATAACCCCTAATCTAGGATGTTACAGTTCTACCCTCCATAAAAATAATTTCGTCCTCGAAATTACATACTAACGAATAATCATACATATTAACTCACCGCACTACGCTTATGCTGCGCACTCTGAACTTAATAGAACCATCATACTTCCTAGGCACAATTTTTTTTTTTGGACACTTTTGCAAGATAGAGGAATTTTTTTAAAATCAAGTGTAATATGGTACTTTTAGAAACCAAGGGCATTTTCGTAATTCGTCCACCAGGGGTATTTTAGTAATTTGGCAATTTGAAAAATTTTCGAGAAATTTTTCAAAATATATTTTGTTACAAATCAAGGGTAATTTAAGGATTTAAAAATTAGGGTTCTTATAAAAAAATGTATGGCTAGTCCCTTTCGGGTTTTAGTTACTGGGTTTAGCCTATGAATAAGTCCTCTTGGTTAGGGTGAACCGTAGCTACGCACTAGGTAGGATTCGAGTAAAGAGGAGGTGAGTCGCTAGGACCTTAAGTACCAAGCTCTTCTCAATCCACTCCTGAGACATGCGCACAATGGTTGCCACACCTTAACTCAAATGACTTACTTCACAGTTTGTTTAATAGTCCTTAAGTCTTATGCATGTGTTTGAGTGCACTAGCCCTAGGGTTCAATAGGCCTAATATTCTAATCTACGAGCCCAAATAAGCCCATAATTCACATAAACAATCACTTCAATAATTAGAAGTACTTACCGTGGACTTGGCCGAGATATCAAAGCCATGCCGTAATAACTCAAATAAAAGTCCATATTTTGAAAAGCCCATTTTGAAAACATTTTGGACTCAAAGTCAAGTTTTGAACCGGCTCGATACCAAATCTGTAACACCTAAACCCGCCCATTCGCTATTAATCAATTTGAAATGCCACTATGAAAAACGCTTAAAAATATAACGACTTGTGGTGGAACTTGAAAATTTTGTTCTTATTCAAAACCATGTCCATTTAAAAATTTTAAATAATATAAGCTTGATAAAAATATCCCAAATGAAAACTTTATTATATACGATTTAAGAAAATAAAACCATTGGCAAAAGATATCTCAATTGTCAATCCATAATAAAACATAACAATAAATATACTTAAAAAATACTTAAATACTTTAATGGGCCTTATTACAATAAACACTTAATCAAAATACTTGAAAATATAAATACTTAATTAATTAAATAAAATGTCTTCTCGATGGGCCACCTCGTATCAACTCCAAACCGGTCCAAGCATCACCGTGATGTTGATAAAATTGGGTGAGTCATATGCACTCAATGTGTAATTAAACCATCAATTCCACCCACATGTTAACACATATTAACCCATATATCAGATAACAAGATATCATATTCACAATTTACCACATTTTGGGCTTGGCCCATATTCATAACACTTATCAGGTAATGGGTAATTAACCACATACTTTTCACATACCGGGCTTAGCCCATTTCTTATTCAAATCCACATTCACATACTGGGCTTGGCCCATTTCCACATTAGTCCACGTATCAATTGGGCTTGGCCCACTTTCACATTAAATTCACATATCAGATATAATTATGCAAAGCGTACCAACCCAAACCTAGGGTCCATCCTCTACACACCCCTTATCCAAATTTACCACACACCGGGGATTAATAAATCACCCTCTCCTTTTCACTCCAAAAGGCAATCAATGCCGCCCACGCAATAAAGCACAAAAATCCACAACGCGACCTCAGTCAGCGCCAATCCACGATGTAGCCGTAGCTAACACCAAAACCACGATGGGACACATAGTCACTCATCAACCACGATATGGCACTTAGCCGATATCAACCACGATGAGGCACATAGCCACTCATCAAGCCACGCCAACTAAATCGCAATTAATCCACAACGTGACCTCAATCAACGTTAATCCACGATGTAGCTCAAGGCTAACATCAAACCACGCACTCAAGTACACCCGCACCTTCTTTCATATCCCAACCCATGCACATGCAACATGTAATAGTGGTATAATAATAATAAATGCATGCACATGTTATTAAGGCGCACCATCATATTTCCATAGGCATAGTCACATTCACATCGACACTTTCACATTCAGATCAACAGATAATACTAACTCGATTATCGATATACCCTTTTTAGGTAATCACCACATAACGCCATCGCACCGGTTAGCACATAATTCACACATGCAAATATAGCAAAAACCCGAAAATAATGGGTTAATCACACACCTGATCACTTGTAGAACTACGCTTTCAAGATCGATGCTATCACTAAGTGATACTACGGCTATCCGCCTATTCTCGCTTCTCTCCACCGGTCCACACCGTGGCCAATCCCGAATCTAGCAAACGGATCTCTTCTTGAACTTAGGGATAAGGACTACCCCTTGTCCTACTTAACAAAATAAATCTTCAATCCCCAAAGCTTGCAATACACTTCTGTCGATTTGCCCCTTGCTGTAGTCGAATCCTTATAAGCTTCTTTAAAGGTCCCACTACACGTTGAAGAGAGTAGGTTCCGGCTAGATGCTTCGGCTTTTGAGACTTACGATAGAAGAAAAGGGTAAGACCACTTGAAGATTCGGTTATTCAAAAGGGTAGGTATCGCTTTTAAGGCTACTCAAGAATAAAAGAGAGGTAGAATGGGAAAGGTAGCTTCACCAAGTTAATCAAAAGAGAAAGGGTTGATTACCATACAAATTCGGCATGAAGAAAAGAATGTGACTAGGTAGAAAAAATAAGCAAATTCGGCTAGAGAGAAAAGACCAATTCGGCACCTTCCTTGATGATTCGACTTATGCTCTAAATGGTGACTACACATTCGGCTATGGCTCTCAAAAGAAGATGGGGTATTCGGCTATTCAAGGAATAAAAAGAAAGGATTTGGGGTTGAAAGAAAATAAAAAGAAAAGAAGAGGAGAGGAGTAATGGAATTTCGGTAAAGCAACACTAAAGAAAAACTAACAATTTTCGGCACTTAACCCCCTCCTTATGATCGAATTTACCAACACCAAGAGCCCCTCAATCAACCACTACCTCTCCCCCTTATCACATCCCAAAATTTTCTCCATTTTTATCTCTTTATCACCCACTTAAAATAAACAACAATATCCCTTACTAATATCTCATTTAATCTAAATAGAATAAAACCATAGTTAAAATAAATAAATAAAACTACAATTATCTTATATCTACCATCTTAAAATAAATAAATAAAACTACACTTATCCTACTCTTAGCCAAATTAATAAAAATAAAACCAAGCATTATCCTTATCATTTGAGAGTCCATATGCCGTCCCACTACTCCTGTCTCAAGCAAAAAATAAAATAAAAATAAAACCCAACTCATTTGATGCCTACATGGTTCGAACATGGGACCCATTGAACCCTTTGAAGCAAATCTGCAGTAACGCCCCAACCACTCTCTGCTGGTTTTTTTGTGACATAATTCACCCTGAATTTCTTTTAAGACCTACTTAGCCCAAGTTCCTTCTTGCCGCACAAAAATAAAATGCCCTTTCTTGCTTCCTTCGCAACTCGAACCTGGGCCCTCATTGCCGCAAGCCACATATAGCGCCCCAAGCCACTCTGCCATGGCCTTCTTTTATGACATAAGCTCGCCACAATTTATTTTAAAGCCTCCTTCCCTAGCTCCCTCTTGTCTTAATGCCAAAGCAAAATAAAAACACGCCCATGCCGCCAACGGGATTTGAACCAAGGCCCTTGTCCAGGCGTCCTTTCCAGGCCCTTAAGTGGCGCATGGAAGCCACTTTACCAAGGCCTGGTTTCATGTCCAAACGCTCCCAACATTTTCCTTGAGGCCTCCTTAGCCCCACGCCAAAAATAAAAACTCCCAATTATGATTCCTGCAACTCGAACCCCTTCCCCTTGGCACCCCTTTTGACGCAACCACCCTTGCACCTTAGGTGGCGTCCCTTGCCACTTTTCCACATCACTTCTTGTGTCCTATATTCGCCAATACTTTTCTTAAGGCTACCTTAGCCCAGCCTCCCCTTTTAACTTAAAACCAATAATTTTCCAAAGCTTCCATCTTCATCCTAGAATTTCCAAAGCCCCTCAAACATCTCCAAACACCTTCACTAGCCCACTAACACATGAATTATGCACTAAATGCATAACCCCTAATCTAGGATGTTACAGCCTACCCTCCTTAAAAATAATTTCGTCCTCAAAATTACTTACTAACGAATAATCGTACATCTTAACTCATCAAGACTACGCTTATGTCACAGACTGAACTTAATAGAACCATCATACTTCCTAGGCACAATTTTTTTGGACACTTTTGCAAGATAGAGAAATTTTATTAAAATCAAGGGTTATATGGTACTTTTAGAAACCAAGGGCATTTTCGTAATTCTTTCACCAGGGGTATTTTAGTAATTTGGCAATTCAAAAATTTTTCAGAAATTTTTCAAAATAGATTTTGTTACAAATCGAAGGAGTAATTTAAGGATTTAAAACTAGGGCTCTTATAAAAAAATTTACTACTAGTCCCTTTCGGTTTTAGTTCTCGGGTTTAGCCTATGAATAAGTCCTCTTGGTTAGGTGAACCGTAGCTACGCATCAAGTAGGATTCAAGTAAAGAGGAGGTGAGTCGCTAGGACCTGCTTAAGTACCAAGCTCTTCATCAATCCAACCTGACATGCGCACAATGGTTGCCACACCTTAACTCAAATGACTTACTTCACAGTGTTTGTTTAATAGTCCTTAAGTCTTATGCATGTGTTTGAGTGCACTATCCCTAGGGTTCAATAGGCCTAATATTCTAATCTACGAGCCCAAATAAGCCCATAATAGTTCACATAAACAATCACTTCAATAATTAGAAGTACTTACCGGTGGACTTTGGGTGAGATATCAAAGCCATGCCGTAATAACTCAAATAAAAGTCCATATTTTGAAAAGCCTATTTTGAAAACATTTTGGACCCAAAACCCTCAAAGTCGAAGTTTTGAACCGAAGCTCGATACCAAATCAGAATACCCCAAACCCGACCCATTCGTTATTTAATCGGATTTGAATTGCCACCGCAGAAAACGCTTGAAAATATCCCGACTTGTGGTGGAACTTGAAAATTTTGTTCTTATTCCAAAACCATGTCCATTTAAAAATTTTAAATAATATAAGCTTGATAAAATATCCTAAATAAAAACTTTATTATATACTGATTTAAGAAAATAAAACCATTGGCGAAAGATATCTCAATTGTCAATCCATAACAAAACATAACAATAAAGATACTTAAAAAATACTTAAATACTTTAATGGGCCTTATTACAATAAACACTTAATCAAAATACTAAAATATAAATACTTAATTAATTAAATAAAATGTCTTCTACATGGGCCACCTCGTATCCACTCCAAACCCACCCAAGCATCACCGTGATGTTGATAAAAATTGGGTGAGTCATACTGACTCGATGTGTAATTAAACCACTCAATTCCACCCACATGTTAACACATATTAACCCATATATCAGATAACAAGATATCATATTCACAATTTACACATTATGGGCTTGGCCCATATTCATAACATTTATCAGGTAACAGGGTAATTAACCACATACTTTTCACATACTAGGCTTAGCCCATTTCTTATTCAAATCCACATTCACATATTGGGCTTGGCCCATTTCCATATTAGTCCACTTATCAATTGGGCTTGGCCCACTTTCACATTAAATTCACATATCGATATAATTATGCAAAGTGTACCTAGCCCAAACCTAGGGTCCATCCTCTACACACCCCTTATCCAAATTTACCACACACCGGAGATTAATAAATCACCCTCTCCTTTTCACTCCAAAAGGCAATCAATGCCGCCCACGCAATAAAGCACAAAATCCACAACGCGACCTCGGGCCGCTAATCCACGATGTAGCCGTAGCTAACACCAAAACCACGATGGGACACATAGTCACTCATCAACCACGATATGGCACTTAGCCGATATCAACCACGATGAGGCACATAGCCACTCATCAAGCCACGCGAACTAAATCGCAATTAATCCATAACGTGACCTCAATCAACGTTAATCTACGATGTAGCTCAAGGCTAACATCAAACCACGTACTCGAAGTACACCCGTACCTTCTTTCATATCCCAACCCATGCACATGCAACATGTAATAGTGGCATAATAATAATAAATGCATGCACATGTTATTAAGGCGACCATCATATTTCCATAGGCATAGTCACATTCATATCGGCACTTTCACATTCAGATCAACAGATAATACTAACTCGATTATCGATATACCCCTTTAGGGTAATCACCACATAACGCCATCGCACCGTTAGCACATAATTCACACGCAAATATAGCAAAACCCCAAAAAACGGTGGGTTAATCACACACCTGATCACTTGTAGAACTACGCTTTCAAGATCGATGCTATCACTAAGTGATACTACGGCTATCTGCCTATTCTGCTGCTCCGACGCTGGTCCACACCCTGGTGGCCAATCCTGAACTGCAGAAACGGATCTCTTCTTGAACTTAGGGATAAGGACTACCCCTTGTCCTACTTAACAAAATAAATCTTCAATCCCGAAAGCTTGCAATACACTTCTGTCGATTTGCCCCTTGCTGTAGTTGAATCCTTATAAGCTTCTTAAAGGTCCCACTACACGTTGAAGAGAGTAGGTTCCGGCTAGATGCTTCGGCTTTTGAGACTTGCGATAGAAGAAAAAGGGTAAGACCACTTGAAGATTCGGTTATTCAAAAGGGTAGGTATCGGTTTTAAGGCTACTAAAGAATAAAAAGAGAGGTAGAATGGGAAAGGTAGCTTCAGCCAAGTTAATCAAAAGAGAAAGGGTTGATTACCATACAAATTCGGCATGAAGAAAAGAATGTGACTAGGTAGAAAAATAAGCAAATTCGGCTAGAGAGAAAAGACCAATTCGCACCTTCCTTGATGATTCGACTTATGCTCTAAATGGTGACTACACATTCGGCTATGGCTCTCAAAAGAAGATGGGGTATTCGCTATTCAAGGAATAAAAGAAAGGATTTGGGGTTGAAAGAAAATAAAAAGAAAAGAAGAGGAGAGGAGTAATGGAATTTCGGTAAAGCAACACTAAAGAAAAACTAACAATTTTCGGCACTTAACCCCCTCCTTATGATTGAATTTACCAACACCAAGAGCCCCTCAATCGGCCACTACCTCTCCCCCTTATCACATCCCAAAATTTTCTCCATTTTTATCTCTTTATCACCCACTTAAAATAAACAACAATATCCCTTACTAATAACTCATTTAATCTAAATAGAATAAAACCATAGTTAAAATAAATAAATAAAACTACAATTATCTTATATCTACCATCTTAAAATAAATAAATAAAACTACACTTATCCTACTCTTAGCCAAATTAATAAAAATAAAACCAAGCATTATCCTTATCATTTGAGAGTCCAAATGCCGTCCCACTACTCCCTGCCTCAAGCAAAAATAAAAAAAAATAAAACCCAACTCATTTGATGCCTACATGGTTCAACATGGGACCCTTTGAACCCTTTGAAGCAAACTGCAGTAACGCCCAACCACTGGCTGCTGGTTTTTTGTGACATAATTCACCTGAATTTCTTTTAAGACCTACTTAGCCCAAGTTCCTTCTTGTCGCACAAAAATAAAATGCCCTTTCTTGCTTCCTTCGCACTCAAACTCGGCCCTCATTGCATAAGCCACATATAGCGCCCAAGCCACTCGCCATGGCCTTCTTTTATGACATAAGCTCGCCACAATTTATTTTAAAGCCTCCTTCCCTAGCTCCCTCTTGTCTTAATGCCAAAGCAAAATAAAACACGCCCATGCCGCCAACTGGATTCAACCAAGGCCCTTGTCCAGGCGCCCTTTCAGGCCTTAAGTGGCGATGGAAGCCACTTTACCAAGGCCTGGTTTCATGTCCAAACGCTCCCAACATTTTCCTTGAGGCCTCCTTAGCCCCACGCCAAAAATAAAACTCCCAATTACGATTCCTGCAACTCGAACCCCTTCCCCTTGGCACCCCTTTTGACGTAACCACCCTTGCACCTTAGGTGGCGTCCCTTGCCACTTTTCCACATCACTTCTTGTGTCCTATATTCACCAATACTTTTCTTAAGGCTACCTTAGCCCAGCTCCCCCTTTTTAACTTAAAAACCAATAATTTTCCAAAGCTTCCATCTTCATCCTAGAATTTCCAAAGCCCCTCAAACATCTCCAAACACCTTCACTAGCCCACTAACACATGAATTATGCACTAAATGCATAACCCCTAATCTAGGATGTTACAGTTCTACCCTCCTTAAAAATAATTTCGTCCTCAAAATTACTTACTAACGAATAATCGTACATCTTAACTCACTGCACTACGCTTATGCTGCGCACTCTGAACTTAATAGAACCATCATACTTCCTAGGCACAATTTTTTTTTGGACACTTTTGCAAGATAGAGAAATTTTATTAAAATCAAGGGTTATATGGTACTTTTAGAAACCAAGGGCATTTTCATAATTCTTTCACCAGGGGTATTTTAGTAATTTGGCAATTCAAAAAATTTTTCGAGAAATTTTTCAAAATAGATTTTGTTACAAATCGAAGGAGTAATTTAAGGATTTAAAACTAGGTTCTTATAAAAAATTTACTGCTAGTCCCTTTCGGTTTTAGTTATCGGGTTTAGCCTATGAATAAGTCCTCTTGGTTAGGGTGAACCGTAGCTACGCACTGTAGGATTCGAGTAAAGAGGAGGTGAGTCGCTAGGACCGCTTAAGTACCAAGCTTTCATCAATCCACTCCTGACATGCGCACAATGGTTGCCACACCTTAACTCAAATGACTTACTTCACGGTGTTTGTTTAATAGTCCTTAAGTCTTATGCATGTGTTTGAGTGCACTATCCCTAGGGTTCAATAGGCCTAATATTCTAATCTACGAGCCCAAATAAGCCCATAACAGTTCACATAAACAATCACTTCAATAATTAGAAGTACTTACCTGGTGGACTTTGGGTCGGAGATACAGGTGCCATGCCAGAATAACCTGAAATAAAAGTCCATATTTTGAAAAGCCCATTTCTAAAAACATTTTTGGACCCAAAACCCTCAAAGTCGAAGTTTTGAACTGGCTCGATACCAAATCAGAATACCCCAAACCCGCCCATTCGTTACTTAATTGATTTGAATTGCCACCGCAGAAAACGCTTGAAAATATCCCGACTTGTGGTGGAACTTGAAAATTTTGTTCTTATTCCAAAACCATGTCCATTTAAAAATTTTAAATAATATAAGCTTGATAAAATATCCTAAATAAAAACTTTATTATATATGATTTAAGAAAATAAAACCATTGGCTAAAGATATCTCAATTGTCAATCCATAATAAAACATAACAATAAAGATACTTAAAAAAATACTTAAATACTTTAATGGGCCTTATTACAATAAACACTTAATCAAAATACTGAAAATATAAATACTTAATTAATTAAATAAAATGTCTTCTCAGATGGGCCACCTCGTATCCACTCCAAACCCAAATCCAAGCATCACCGTGATGTTGATAAAAATTGGGTGAGTCATATGCACTCATGTGTAATTAAACCATCAATTCCACCCACATGTTAACACATATTAACCCATATATCGATAACAAGATATCATATTCACAATTTACTACATTATGGGCTTGGCCCATATTCATAACATTTATCGTAATGTGGTAATTAACCACATACTTTTCACATACTAGGCTTAGCCCATTTCTTATTCAAACCACATTCACATATTGGGCTTGGCCCATTTCCATATTAGTCCACTTATCAATTGGGCTTGGCCCACTTTCACATTAAATTCACATATCGATATAATTATGCAAAGTGTACCCACCCAAACCTAGGGTCCATCCTCTACACACCCCTTATCCAAATTACCACACACCGGAGATTAATAAATCACCCTCCTTTTCACTCCAAAAGGCAATCAATGCCGCCCACGCAATAAAGCACAAAATCCACAACGCGACCTCGAACGGCCAATCCATGATGTAGCCGTAGCTAACACCAAAACCACGATGGGACACATAGTCACTCATCAACCACGATATGGCACTTAGCCGATATCAACCACGATGAGGCACATAGCCACTCATCAAGCCACGCGAACTAAATCGCAATTAATCCACAACGTGACCTCAATCAACGTTAATCTACGATGTAGCTCAAGGCTAACATCAAACCACGCATCAAGTACACCCGCATCTTCTTTCATATCCCAACCCATGCACATGCAACATGTAATAGTGGCATAATAATAATAAATGCATGCACATGTTATTAAGGCGACCATCATATTTCCATAGGCATAGTCACATTCACATCGGCACTTTCACATTCAGATCAACAGATAATACTAACTCGATTATCGATATACCCCTTTAGGGTAATCACCACATAACCGCCATCGCACCGTTAGCACATAATTCACACATGCAAATATAGCAAAACCCAAAAAACAAGGGTTAATCACACACCGATCACTTGTAGAACTACGCTTTCAAGATCGATGCTATCACTAAGTGATACTACAACTCGCTTATTCTCGCTCAAGCCCGACCGGTCCACACCACGTGGCCAATCTCGAATCGCAGAAATGGATCTCTTCTTGAACTTAGGGATAAGGACTACCCCTTGTCCTACTTAACAAAATAAATCTTCAATCCCGAAAGCTTGCAATACACTTCTGTCGATTTGCCCCTTGCTGTAGTCGAATCCTTATAAGCTTCTTTAAAGGTCCCACTACACGTTGAAGAGAGTAGGTTCCGGCTAGATGCTTCGGCTTTTGAGACTTGCGATAGAAGAAAAAGGGTAAGACCACTTGAAGATTCGGTTATTCAAAAGGGTAGGTATCGGTTTTAAGGCTACTAAAGAATAAAAAGAGAGGTAGAATGGGAAAGGTAGCTTCAGCCAAGTTAATCAAAAGAGAAAGGGTTGATTACCATACAAATTCGGCATGAAGAAAAGAATATGACTAGGTAGAAAAAATAAGCAAATTCGGCTAGAGAGAAAAGACCAATTCGGCACCTTCCTTGATGATTCGACTTATGCTCTAAATGGTGACTACACATTCGGCTATGGCTCTCAAAAGAAGATGGGGTATTCGGCTATTCAAGGAATAAAAGAAAGGATTTGGGGTTGAAAGAAAATAAAAAGAAAAGAAGAGGAGAGGAGTAATGGAATTTCTAAAGCAACACTAAAGAAAAACTAACAATTTTCTAGACTTAACCCCTCCTTATGATCGAATTTACCAACACCAAGAGCCCCTCAATCGCCACTACCTCTCCCCTTATCACATCCCAAAATTTTCTCCATTTTATCTCTTTATCACCCACTTAAAATAAACAACAATATCCCTTACTAATATCTCATTTAATCTAAATAGAATAAAACCATAGTTAAAATAAATAAATAAAACTACAATTATCTTATATCTACCATCTTAAAATAAATAAATAAAACTACACTTATCCTACTCTTAGCCAAATTAATAAAAATAAAACCAAGCATTATCCTTATCATATGAGAGTCCATATGCCGTCCCACTACTCCCTGCCTCAAGGAAAAATAAAATAAAAATAAAACCCAACTCATTTGTCTTTACATGGTTCGAACATGGGACCTCATTGAACCCTTTGAAGCAAATCAGTAACGCCCCAACCACTCATTGCTAGTTTTTTGTGACATAATTCACCTGAATTTCTTTTAAATTTCAAATTTCAATAATTGTACACCGGGATTTGGTAACAGGCTCATAAAATAAAGTCCTTTTTGAAAGTTTAAAATTTGAAAACCTCGTAGTTTGAAGCTCGATCAATAAAAAGGGATCTGACATTAATTCCACCAAACTTGAAATCCACTTGGTGAACTTAAAATTTTTTCTTTTAAAGTCCTTAAAATTTAATATTGTTGATAAATATCCAATAAACTTATATTCATTAGAAAATAAACCATTAAATACCATTCAATCCTCAAAATAAATAAGTACTTCAAATTTATGGCCTATACAATAAACCTTTAAAACTAAAAATTACAAAATTTAAATAAAGTTTGTGGCCATCGACACCCAAACCCCCATACGTTGTTGAAAAAGGTGAATACCACTTGAATTAAAATTCCCCATTTAAACATTCCATTAATAAAAATACTATAAATTCAATACTTTATTATAACTTATTGGAATAAACATTTCAAATACTAATTTCATCAACAATACATAATTCTTATTTATAGCCTTACAATCTTCCATTACTAAATTAATATATTAATTAAAATGTCGCCAACCTGGTCCATCCACCCCATCCAATTTAAAGGTATAATACCTCTCCTTTATAAACATCATCACCAGCAATAAACCAAATCAAACGATCCAATCCATTGGCTGCAACAAACCAATGGACATATACCATCCACATATGGCTTAGCCATTCCAAATACACATCCAATGCCGCCAATCCATTATCCATAAGGCTTCCACTTTCACAATCAATACATAAAAGAAGTACACCCTTTTCATTCCCACCCATCAATCACAAAGTGGATTAATAATTCCTTTATAAGCACATCCCATCAAAATCAACGCACTTCCATTCGACAAATAAACAACCGAGAATACCATATCACCACATAGCATGCCGTAATACAGTAGCAAACCAAAACTTAATCCAACGTACTTAACCGCAGATGAGCTAACTAATAACACACGTTCCTTTCATGTCCAAACGCTCCCAACATTTTCCTTGAGGCCTCCTTAGCCCCACGCCAAAAATAAAACTCCCAATTACGATTCCCGCAACTCAACCCCTTCCCTTGGCACCCTTTGATGCAACCACCTTGCACCTTAGGTGGCGTCCCTTGCCACTTTTCCACATCACTTCTTGTGTCCTATATTCACCAATACTTTTCTTAAGGCTACCTTAGCCCAGCTCCCCTTTTTAACTTAAAAACCAATAATTTTCCAAAGCTTCCATCTTCATCCTAGCATTTCCAAAGCCCCTCAAACATCTCCAAACACCCTCACTAGCCCACTAACACATGAATTATGCACTAAATGCATAACCCCTAATCTAGGATGTTACAGTTCTACCCTCCTTAAAAATAATTTCGTCCTCAAAATTGCTTACTAACGAATAATCGTACATCTTAACTCACCGCACTACGCTTATGCTGCGCACTCTGAACTTAATAGAACCATCATACTTCCTAGGCACAATTTTTTTTGGACACTTTTGCAAGATAGAGAAATTTTATTAAAATCAAGGGTAATATGGTACTTTTAGAAACCAAGGGCATTTTTGTAATTCTTTCACCAGGGGTATTTTAGTAATTTGGCAATTCAAAAAAATTTTCGAGAAATTTTTCAAAATAGATTTTGTTACAAATCGAATGGGTAATTTAAGGATTTAAAAACTAGGGTTCTTATAAAAAAAATTTACGGCTAGTCCCTTTCGGGTTTTAGTTCTTGGGTTTAGCCTATGAATAAGTCCTCTTGGTTAGGGTGAACAGTAGCTACGCACTGTAGGATTCGAGTAAAGAGGAGGTGAGTCACTAGGGCCGCAAGTACCAAGCTCTTCATCGAATCCACTCCTGAATGCGCACAATGGTTGCCACACCTTAACTCAAATGACTTACTTCACGTGTTTGTTTAATAGTCCTTAAGTCTTATGCATGTGTTTGAGTGCACTATCCCTAGGGTTCAATAGGCCTAATATTCTAATCTACGAGCCCAAATAAGCCCATAACAGTTCACATAAACAATCACTTCAATAATTAGAAGTACTTACCGGTGGACTTTGGGTCTGAGATCAAAGCCTTGCCGAATAACACGAAATAAAAGTCCATATTTTGAAAAGCCTATTTTTGAAAATATTTTTGGACCCAAAACCCTCAAAGTCGAGTTTTGAACCGAGCTCTGATATCAAACTGTAACACCCCAAACTCGACCCATTCGTTCTGACCAAATTTGAAATGCCACGCAGAAAACGCTTGAAAATATCCCGACTTGTGGTGGAACTTGAAAATTTTGTTCTTATTCCAAAACCATGTCCATTTAAAAATTTTAAATAATATAAGCTTGATAAAATATCCAAATAAAAACTTTATTATATACGGATTTATGAAAATAAAACCATTGGCGAAAGATATCTCAATTGTCAATCCATAATAAAACATAACAATAAAGATACTTAAAAAAATACTTAAATACTTTAATGGGCCTTATTACAATAAACATTTAATCAAAATACTAAAATATAAATACTTAATTAATTAAATAAAATGTCTTCTACATGGGCCACCTCGTATCCACTCCAAACCCAGGTCCAAGCATCACCGTGATGTTGATAAAAATTGGGTGAGTCATATGCACTCGGTGTGTAATTAAACCATGAATTCCACCCACATGTTAACACATATTAACCCATATATCGATAACAAGATATCATATTCACAATTTACCACATTCTGGGCTTGGCCCATATTCATAACATTTATCAGGTAACAGGGTAATTAACCACATACTTTTCACATACTAGGCTTAGCTCATTTCTTATTCAAATCCACATTCACATATTGGGCTTGGCCCATTTCCACATTAGTCCACGTATCAATTGGGCTTGGCCCACTTTCACATTAAATTCACATATCGATATAATTATGCAAAGTGTACCCACCCAAACCTAGGGTCCATCCTCTACACCCCTTATCCGACCTACCACACACGGGAGATTAATAAATCACCCTCCTTTTCACTCCAAAAGGCAATCAATGCCGTCCACGTGCAATAAAGCACAAAAATCCACAACGCGACCTCAGTCAGAGCCAATCAACGATATAGCTGTAGCTAACACCAAAACCACGATGGGACACATAGTCACTCATCAACCATGATATGGCACTTAGCCGATATCAACCACGATGAGGCACATAGCCACTCATCAAGCCACGCGAGCTAAATCGCAATTAATCCACAACGTGACCTCAATCAACGTTAATCCACGATGTAGCTCAAGGCTAACATCAAACCACGTAATCGAAGTACACCCGTACCTTCTTTCATATCCCAACCCATGCACATACAACATGTAATAGTGGCATAATAATAATAAATGCATGCACATGTTATTAAAAGCGGACCATCATATTTCCATAGGCATAGTCACATTCACATCGGCACTTTCACATTTGTATCAACAGATAATACTAACCTGATTATCGATATACCCCTTTTTAGGGTAATCACCACATAACTGCCACTGCACTAGTTAGCACATAATTCACACTTGCAAATATAGCAAAAACCCAAAAACGGTGGGTTAATCACACACCTGATCACTTGTAGAACTACGCTTTCAAGATCGATGCTATCACTAAGTGATACTACGGCTATCTGCCTATTCTGCTGCTCTGACGCTAGTCCACACCCCGGTGGCCAATCTCGAACAGCATACACGGATCTCTTCTTGAACTTAGGGATAAGGACTACCCCTTGTCCTTCTTGACAAAATAAATCTTGAATCCCGAAAGCTTGCTATACACTTTTGTCGATTTGCCCCTTGCTGTAGTCGAATCCTTATAAGCTTCTTTAAAGGTCCCACTACACGTTGAAGAGAGTAGGTTCCAGCTAGATGCTTCGGCTTTTGAGACTTGCGTTAGAAGAAAAAGGGTAAGACCACTTGAAGATTTAGTTATTTAAAAGGGTAGGTATCAGTTTTAAGTCTACTAAAGAATAAAAAGAGAGGTAGAATGGGAAAGGTAGCTTCGGCCAAGTTAATCAAAAGAGAAAGGGTTGATTACCATACAAATTCGGCATGAAGAAAAGAATGTGACTAGGTAGAAAAAATAAGCAAATTCGGCTAGAGAGAAAAGACCAATTCGGCACCTTCCTTGATGATTCAACTTATGCTCTAAATGGTGACTACACATTCGGCTATGGCTCTCAAAAGAAGATGAGGTATTCGGCTATTCAAGGAATAAAAAGAAAGGATTTGGGGTTGAAAGAAAATAAAAAGAAAAGAAGAGGAGAGGAGTAATGGAATTTCGGGAAAGCAACACTAAAGAAAAACTAATAATTTTCGACACTTAACCCCCTCCTTATGATCGAATTTACCAACGCCAAGAGCCCCTCAATCGGCCACTACCTCTCCCCCTTATCACATCCCAAAATTTTCTCCATTATTATCTCTTTATCACCCACTTAAAATAAACAACAATATCCCTTACTAATATCTCATTTAATCTAAATAGAATAAAACCATAGTTAAAATAAATAAATAAAACTACAATTATCTTATATCTACCATCTTAAAATAAATAAATAAAACTACACTTATCCTACTCTTAGCCAAATTAATAAAAATAAAACCAAGCATTATCCTTATCATTTGAGAGTCCATATGCCGTCCCACTACCCCTGTCTTAAGGAAAAAATAAAAAAAAATAAATCCCAACTTATTTGCTGCCTACATGGTTCGAACATGAGACCTGCTGGAACCCTTTGAAGCAAACTGCAGGTAATGCCCAAGCCACTCTGCTGCTGGTTTTTTGTGACATAATTCACCTGAATTTCTTTTAAGACCTACTTAGCCCAAGTGCCTTCTTGCCGCACAAAATAAAATGCCCTTTCTTGCTTCCTTCGCAACTCAAACACAGGCCCTCATTCACTTGAAGCCACATATAGCGCCCAAGCCACTCTACCATGGCCTTCTTTTATGACATAAGCTTGCCACAATTTATTTTAAAGCCTCCTTCCTAGCTCCCTCTTGTCTTAACGCCAAAGCAAAATAAAACATGCCCATGCATGCCAACGGATTCAACCAAGGCCCTTGTCCAGGCGTCCTTTCTAGGCCTTTAAGTGGCGCATGGAAGCCACTTTACCAAGGCTGGTTTCATGTCCAAATGCTCCCAACATTTTCCTTGAGGCCTCCTTAGCCCCACACCAAAATAAAACTCCCAATTGCGATTCTGCTGCAAACAACCCTTCCCTTGGCACCCCTTTTGACGAACCACCCTTGCACCTTAGGTGGCGCCCCTTGCCACTTTTCCACATCACTTCTTGTGTCCTATATTCACCAATACTTTTCTTAAGGATACCTTAGCCCAGCTCCCCCTTTTTAACTTAAAAACCAATAATTTTCCAAAGCTTCCATCTTCATTCTAGAATTTCCAAAGCCCCTCAAACATCTCCAAACACCCTCACTAGCCCACTAACACATGAATCATGCACTAAATGCATAACCCCTAATCTAGGATGTTACAACGCCGTTTCATTACTTTATAAAAACCAAAAAAAAAATTTTGCTTATTATGCTATCTTTTCAAAAAAAAAAAAACAAAACAAAGCCTTCCCCTTTTCTCTCTCGCCTGGGCAATTTTCGCCATAGGTGCAGTCGTGGCGTCGATGCAGCCATGCAGTGGTCAAGCTCCTAAAACAAAAAATTTTTCTTTTTTTCTTGTATTTTAATAAATATATCGTATATATATGAGTAGAAAAATTAAAAAAATAAAAAGAAGTATTCAAAATAAATAAATAAATAAAAACCTTTGGTGCTTTATGAACTGTATATATATTCTGTGTAAAAATATGTCTCTGTATTGTTTTGTGTATTTGTCTCTCTGTATTCTCTCTCTGTCTCATGTCCTCTCCCGTTTACAGATGATTTCGGGGTTTTTATAACCCCCAAAATGACAAAATAAAAAGAAATACAATTTTTGATCCGTTTTCCCATGTTTGGTTACTGTTTCTTTCCTTTTTGTGCAAGAGAGGTGAGGATTCTGGCGACGAGGGACCTCCACGCGTTGATGATGGTGCCACTAGGTGCGTGGATTGCGGCGCGACTGGGTGCGAGGCTTGCGGCGCCTAGGGTTTCCTAGAAACCCTAGGTTTCCTAGAAACCCTAGGTTTCCTGTTTCTATTAACATTTGGGTTTATTATTTTTTTTTTTTTTGTTTTTGGATTTTGTATGGGCCCGGGCTAAATTGGGTTCTTACAAGGCCTATTCTAACATATTTTACCAACATTTATTTATAAGCCTACTAACTAGAGATAGGGGTTTTGTAACAGTCTGGTTTACACCCTAGTTGGAATAGTGGTTTCGGGACCACAAACTCGAGTATGTATAATATTTTAATATTATTTTCCGTATCTTTGATATGTGATTAAGCATGTGCTAAATTTTCGTAAGTTAATTTGTCCGTCTGTGTTTAATTTGACAAAAGGATGACATTGCATTGAATGTGAAAGTTGCTTGCTATTTGTTAAAATACCAATGTGTTGTGACTTTTAAAAGAAGAGCCCTTATGAAGCAAATAGACCACTATGTAGTTAGTGGATGAATGAAAGTCAAATATTCCCTTATTACATGTTTGTTATAATTATTAATTGGATGGACATTTTAGTAAATGGATTGATAATATGTTATTAATAAAACAAATGAAAGAGCTAGTGGATGTTTTCATCCATTCTAGCCAAAAATATCAAGAAAAAGAGAAAGAAATATGAAGTTTAGGCATTCGGCTATTGTAAGCTCAAATTAAGGTATGTTTTGAGCCGGTTTTTTATAATTTCTACGTTTTTGTAATCGTTGCTTTGAGAGCTATCAAACCCATGTCTCAATTTGATGAATTGATAATGTTTGTGTGAGATGCCATTGATGATATGTTAATTTTTGGTGTTAAATGAAAGATATGAATTAGATGAACATACTCTGTTCTTGAATTTTTGATGAATTTAGCTAAAAAAGGCTAAATTGAGAAAATGGTAATTTGAAGGACAAAATAGCAAATTTGATGGAAAATATGGACTTGTATGAGATGTATATGCATTTGGTTAAGCATGTGTATGTGTGGATTTTGTGAATTTGATGTTTTGAGAAAAATAGACTAAATTGATAAAGTGTGCAAATATGAGGGTTAATTTGCAAATATCTCTAAATATGTGTCCATGGAATGAATTGTATGAATAAGTGAATAAAAGGGTTAATTTTGAATATGTTTAGATCAAGAACCGAGGAAAACGGACTTAGATCTTGGGAAAGCGAAAGTAACCGAGTAGCCGTTTTCATTCTGATAAACCGAATCTGAGGTAAGTCACTATGCAAATAAACGTACTTGCATGAAATTGTAATTGTTTATATGACTAATGTTGATAATGGATGCTTATGAGAGGATTATGCATATAAATTCCGTGATAAGTTTAATATAGTAAGTAAGTTCGAATATAATACAAGTTGTTAGTTTATATCTATGTGATGGGAATTGAATGATAGTTATTGAATTAGAAGCACTACATGTATGATGTTAAGAAATGAGGCACTAAGTGTGCGTAATTGAAATTATGATGGAGTTAAATAGCAGTGTGTGTGCGAAGTAATGGAAGCTTTGGCTTTTATGATTGGCACTGTGTGTGCGATACCGAATTAAGTTCAGTTTTGTATTAATGCACTAAGTGTGCGATGTCATTTAAGTTTCGACAACGAATCATGGCACTAAATGTGCGATTATAATAAATGAATAGCACTGTGTGTGCGATGATATGAAAGCTTCGGCTTATTGAATTGGCACTATGTGTGCGACATCGACACAAGTCGATTAAAAGAATAGGCACTAAGTGTGCAATGATTAATATTCTTCAATTATGTATATAGCACTGAGTGTGCGATTAAGTTGAATGAATATTAAAGGACAATCGACATGTAACATTGAGCATTGAATAGCTTGGAAGTTGAATAATTATGTGTTAGATAAGGTATGTATTGAACCTTTGTGGTTGATGAGTTATAAACAAGCTATGAATGAGTGAATGAGTATTTTAGCTATGTCTGGGACGTTGGTATTGTACAATCATTACGAAGTTTCGAGTATCTTATTAGATTTCAAACTGTTCAATGAGTAAATCTGAGCTATGAACAATTACGAGAATGTATATTCGTTTCAAATACGTTTGGCATGTACATTAAGCGTGTATAAAAGGTAAGTACCTATATAACTTTGATTTGAAGAAAGGTATGATTGAATATTAGAACGAGAATGAGATGCAAGAATGTTTAAGAAAGAGTTCTATATATATACATATGATTCTTGTATGAATGAATGTGGCAGTTGTGTCCAAGTATATGAACCGAAGCAATATGAGATAGTTTGCTAAGTAAATGTTATGTGTCAATATAATTTATGTGTATCTATCTTTATGCTAAGTTTATATGTATTATGACTTACTAAGCTTTGTAAAGCTTACTCTGTGTGTGTGTTTTTCTCTGTTTTATAGGTCGTCAAAGCTACTAAAGGCTCGGGACCGTCAAGGATCGTCATCACACTACTAAACTCATTTTGGTACCCTTTTGAAAATGTATATAGCTAATTATGGCATGTATAGGCTAGATATATGTATATGTTTAAGAAATGAACTTAGCCATGTGTTCTGGCAAGTTTTGAGTTGTTTTAATGGTTGAATGAATGATTTATATGATTTATGTTTTGGTATGTATTGATGCATATGAAATGGTCATTTTGGTATGTATTTTGGTTGCCATATATGCATGACATGTGATGAGAATAGTTGCTTGTAGGTATGACCCATTCGGGTGGCATTTTGGTCTTGCAAATGGCCTATAATGTCACACGGTTGGGGCACACGGGCATGCCTCAGACCATGGGTAAGTTGGTAGAATGTGGCTTAAACTGCACACGGCCTCCACACGGAGGTGTCATCTAACCGTGGTGCACAAGTTAGTAGCTAGCTTTAATAGTACACGGCCATGACACGGGCGTGCCTACAGGTCATGTAAGAAATGGCAGTATATGGCCTCATAGGACACAGCCTTAGCACATGGGCGTGCTTGGTAGCCGTGTTGGTTTTGGCAATATAAGACCACGGGGAGGGAACACGAGTGTGTCAAGTAGCCGTGGGTGAGGCACGTCCTACCCCCACGGGCGTGTATCCCCTGTATTTAGAAAAGTTTTTATTTTTCCATGAAATTTTTGTATGTGTTTCGATTTAGTCCCGACTCAGTTCATAAGCATGTTTAAGGTCTCGTTGACCTATTTAAGGGACATTATGAATGATATGGATGAATGATTGTGTGAAATTCTGTAAATGTTTTCGATCTGTCTGGTAACACTTCTAACCCTAATCCAGCGATGCCCACAGGATAGGGGTGTTATAGGTTTATTCAATTAAAAACAAAAAAAATTGCCCAAGCTAATGCTTGAACCCAGGACTTCTCAGACACTCCTAGAACACATAACCACTAAAGCAGATAGACATTGTAATCCGATTAGCAACAAAAATATAAGAACGAAAAGAAGAAGAACAAAAAAAAGAAAATGGGAAGGAAGAAGAAACTATCGTTAAATTAATTCCTTAACATCCAAGCAGATTTCTGACATATAACAAAAATATTTTCCTAACGTATATGATGGTATTCAAATTCGAAACCAGACAGAAAACAGACAGATGCTTAACTAGTGAACCAGCAGACTCATTCTTGTTACAATTTCACACTGAATCGAACTTAAACGGGTTACACGTGCTTATGGGTTGATTTCAAAACTAACAAAAATTTTAATTATACGACTCAAACTCCAGACCTTAAACTCAATGCAGAATACAGAACCACGGATATAGAAATTAATTACTGTAGAATCTCACAATTAAATTCTAAAAATTTTGGGCGCTACACAACCTCTTTCAAGGAAAAAAGGATTACAATAGACCAAAAACCAACATAACAAACTTTTATAAGATATTAAGCAATACTAATCCATCTATCGTAAATGGTATCATGGTTATTAAGCAATAAAGGAAACCTATAATTTTAGAATCTCAAACTCCTATAAGATATTGCACTATCCAACAAAAATTCGAAAATAATCCTTAAAATGAAAAATTAGAAGTTCGAAATAATATAATTGACACTTTTCTAATAAAGTAAAAAATGCTTGGTAGAAATCGAAAAGGAAGCCTTCAATAATATAATCTGTTAGAATTAAGTGACCCAACTTCTTTTTAAATAAAATACAATGGTAAAATAAAATATAAGAAGAATCTCTATAGAACTACACTTCTTTTATTTTATTTTAAATAAGGTTTTTAAACCTTATTAAACTCCATCTATTCGATATTGATTAGGATAAGGTGTTTCAATCTTGCTACACTCCTACACTCCTATTAGAATATGGTTTTACAAGCCTATAAATAGACATAGTCTATTCCTCTTGTAATTAATCAAATTAGACATAGTGAATTTTCTTCTCCTTTGCTTGTGGTTTTTTTTCCCGGAAGGGTTTTCATGTAAAATCTGTGTGTTCTTTAATTTTTATTTCTCTTTTCTTTGCGATATATTGTCATTACAGATGTTATATTTTTAACAAATTGGTATTAGAGCTTCTGGATTTTTCATCTCGATCACGGTAATGGCGTCTTTGAAGTGTGAAATTTTGCTGTTGGATCGCAACACCAGATTCGCGTTGTGGCAGATAAAGATGCAGGCAGTTTTTGGGCAGATTGATTTAGAGGAAGCCTTGTTAGGGGTAGATAAGATACCGTCAACATTAACGGAGGAAGAGAAGAAGTGCAAAGATCGAAAGGCATTAACACAGTTACATCTGTATTTGTCTAACGAAAATTTATAGTGATGAAAGAGAAGACCGCGCTGCATTATGGAAGAAGCTAGAACAAATATGTATGTTGAAAACTCTAACTAGCAAGTTACATATGAAGCAATGTCATTATGCTCATTGTTTGGAGGAAGGTGCATTTGTGCATGAACACTTAACAATGTTTAAAGAAATTCTCTCAAACTTGGAGGCCATGGAGGTTCAGTATTGTAACACCCCAAACTCGACCCAGATGTTATGGCCGAATCCGGCAATATCACATTGAAGTGTTTTTAAAAACATCGTTTGTTTGGAAAATCCATGCTTATTATTAAACCTCGTTTATGTATCTTGAACAAAAATTTAGGGTAACTTGCTCTTTTAAAACTTAAGTTTGCTTTAGTAGAACTTTTAATCATATTAATTTGTTATTATATTTTAAAACCAAGTTTGATGCGGAAGCTTTTATTATAAATTACGAAAACGTGGTGTTTTGAAAACCAATTACCTTTTGGAAAACCGCGTTCTACTACTAATCAAATGTAAATTTTAAAAAAATAAAATCCCCAAATTAAAAGTTAACAATTAAAGAGGCCTTATTAGATGTCAAAAACCCAAACTAAATTTAGAGGAAATAAACTCAATATATATAAATAAGTGCGGTTGTGTGGCCACCTCCAAATCCTCGCAGCACCGATCTGCCTAAGACTGGTGTAACACCCCAAACCCGACCCAAACACTACAACCGAATCTGGTATGTCACTAAGGAAATTTTGTAAAACATGTCGCATTTTCAGAAAAACATTTTGGTAAAGTTTAACCTTTTATTCTGAAAATTTATAATTTATAGTTTTAAATAAAATATGCCTTTATGAATTAAAACCCAAATTTAAATACATGCCTTAGTTCAATTAAAAATAAAAATTTAAATAATAAAAGTAATAAAAGCCCGTAATAAAACAAAATATAAACTGGTGGCCCATGGCCTTATTACAACGAGATTTAAAATCCATTAAATAAGAATATAAAATAATAACTAGATTCTTTTTGCTAGATCCAAATGTTCTTGTAATATCCGGGATTTAGGGGTTGTGCATTATTGCTTAATTGTATGAAGTAGCATGCCTTTGTGTGTTTGAATGTGTTGTATAAATTTTTGAGAACTCTAGAGTGTAGGTGAATGCCTTAGGAATTATCAGATTTTAAGTCTTGAAGTGGAGCCAAGCTTGATAGGCCTTAAGAGAATTTGTAGGAGAAGTAGGACATAAAAATCAGCTTGGTAAAGTGGCAGGAAGGCGCCACTTAAGGCTTTGGTAAGTGACGCCACAAACAGTGCAAGAAGGGCCTAGGTTCGAGCATCAAGGGGAGCAACTTTGGGCTACTTTTTGCATCAGGTAGGAAGGGAGTTAGACGGCATTGGGAGATTGGGTGGATGAGCATTAGATGTGGTCAAATTCTTTTTAAAATTCGGCTAAGGTAGGAGGATAAAGGTTGACTCATTCAAATCTTTTCAATGAGTGATGAAGAGGAAAATTAGGAGGAAAAAGTGGGATTTGAGAAGGGGATGAGTGTTGGCCGGCCAAGGGATTCTTTTGGTGGTTATTTTCGGTCATGTAAGTGGGGGGATAGCCGAATTTCAAAAGGGGTTTAGATGTTATTTTCGGTTCTCTTTTCTTCCTTTAGTAGTGTGCCGAAATTTCTTAAGTCAAACACCACCATTGCCGAACCTCTCTTCATCTCTTTTCCTCCATTTGTTAAGGTCGAATATCTCTTTTCTTCTCTTCTTCTTTCCACAACTCTCCAAAAGCTGAAAGTAAGTCTTTTCCTAGCCATAACCGATTGTTCACTTCTTGCCTAAGTCGAATTCCTTATTTTGTAGCCATAGCCTAATGCTCCTTTACCCTCTTGGAGCCGATTTGATCATTTAATCAGGAGCCGAATCTCTCTGTTTCAAGCAAGGACATTCGATTGAGTTGGTAAGGGATTCTTGGCATTTAATTTTCCTATCTCTTCCTTTTGATTTAGCCGAAATTAGGAATCTAATTTCTTTCCCTCTATTTGGCCGAAACTTTGAAGGTGAGTTTCGGGTTTTGTTGGTAGTCGCCTATAAGGGAGATCATCCGGTATTTGATTAGCTAAGGTAAGAGAAGTGTGATACTAGGCCGAAGGCCATTTTCTTTGGTTCAATTAAATGTTAGAATTAAATCTAACATAAAGCTTGTAGGGATTTCGACATCTCCATAGTCAAGTAGCGATTTCGGGTTTAGACGAGCAAGGTAAGTGATATTGGAGTATTTGGCCAAAGGCCATGTTGTCTAATAAGGTTGTCCGAAACTAACTGAGGTCTTTTAGGGGCAGATCGACAAGGATTAGGAGAGGTCTCAGGTTTAGATCTTTTCGGTAAGGTGTTTTAAGTTAAAACTACATTCGTTTAGATCTTGCTTGTTAGTTAATCGGGTTTCCTGATTAAGTGTTGATTCGATGGATGCGAATACCAGTGGAAGGGAGAAAAGGGTAGTTCACGCCTAAGTTCAAGAAACATTTGGTTTACGCTATTGGGATTGGCCACCGGGTGTGGGCGGCGTCGAAAAGGATAAGCAATTCATTATTATCCTCGCTAGCGAGAGTGTCGATATCGATAGTATCATACTTACGGTTATCAGGTGTATAGACCTACACTAATTTCCTGATAGATTTATGGTATTCATGTTACGTATGTGTTAATGAAAATATGAAAATGTGGCTAAGGGTACACAGAGTATTCAGGTACGTAACCTTTAATATTGTGTTAATAAATGTTATGAACATTTGGATTATGGCACATATGTGAATTTGATATGAATATCGAATAAGGCGTATGACATGATTTATGCATGATTTGTATGATGCATGGGCATAAGGGTGATTATGAAAGGGGAAGTGATCTAGTGGTTTTTACCACGTTATCTGGTGACTCATGTCACATAATCTGAATGTGGTGACTAATGTCACAAAATACTATCTGGTGACTTTGTCACAATTATCTAGTTGCTATGCCACAATTTATAAGGGCGATGTGCAAGTCGTCTGCAGTGACTGCCTTCGATGGTGTGTAGCGGATGGAGGGTCGATTTATTAATCCCCACGGTGTGATGGCAGGTACGGGTGATGTGTAGAGGATGGCTATCTAGGTTTGGGTTCGGGATTGCATCATTGTTTATATATGTTTTGTATATATGATTTGTATGCCTAAATCGTTGGGAGTTTGTGTAGGTTGTTACACATTGAGTTTGTTGACTCACCCCGTTGTGGGATATCTTTTCAGGTGACACTCAGTAAATGGACCGAGTCGGCAAGAGCTTAGTGGTGGCCATGCTCAGCTCAGTGTTTTATTTTCATTTTGGACTTTTATATTAAATTTTGGATTTATTTCGGTTTTGCTTTGATGTAATATGGCCATTACTATTAACTGCTTTTGTGCATGCATTTTAATTATTTTTATCATGATACGATTATTATCAAACAAAAGGTTAAATAACTTTTCTTTAAAATAAATTCTAAATGTTTTGACACTTGAACACCAACGATTTTCAATTTAATGGTGAACTCTAAAACTTCGGTATTTCTTTTAACTTATAGTTTTGAAATATAATAATAAGGTTTTAATAAAATCTAGTCTTCAATAACAACACCGCTTTTCCTTGAACTCAACACAAATCAATTTTTCCTCAAAACCACCCAAATTTTCCAAAGTAACAAACAAGTTTCTGACATGTTTTACTCAAGAAACAAACTAAATCCGGTCAAGGCTTGTGGGCTAGGTTTGGGGTGTTTCAGTTTGGTATCAGAGCCCGATTCAAAACTCAACCTTGAGGGCTTTTTGGGCCCAAAACGTTTTCTTTCTTTTGAAATTGGATTTTACTGAGGAATGAGCAGGTTTTCTAGCATGGCACCTGAGTCTCCAGCCCGAAGTCTACCAGGTAAGTACTCCTAACCCTTTTGTGATTTGTATGTGGGGAATTATAGGGACGTAGATTAGTAGATTAGGAATTATTAAACCCTAGGATTAGTCTACTCCAACACCGAAATACATAAAATTTAAAGTCTAACCAAACAAACTTGTGACTGAGTCGCCGAGTTAAAGGTGTGGCAACCATTGTGCACATGTCTAGGGTTAGATTCAGTGGGAGCTTGGTATTTAAGCAGTCCTAGTGACTCACCTCCTCTTCGCTCGAATCCTACCTAGTGCATAGTGACGGTTCACCCTAACCAAGAGGACTCAATCATAGGCTAAATTTAATAATTAAAACCCGAAAAGGACCCGTCACCTTATTTTGTAAAATTCTAAAGTTAAACCGTGATTATAAAATTCCAAAGTACCCTTGATTTAAAAATGACCAAAATACCCCTGATTTGTAAATTGACCAAATTACCCTAACCTAATACAAATTACCAAAATACCTCTCGTATGAAAGTTACCAAAATACCTCAATTAAAAATTTCCAAAATACCCTTATTTCGTTAAATCACCGGAACCATATTTTGCAAAAAAATTACCGAAATGCCCTTGGTTTGAAAAATTAGAAAAATACCCTTAGTTTATAAAATTACCATATTACCCTTGAAATTTTCTTACCAAGTATTTCAATTTTGTAAAAATACCAGAAATCTCTACTTTGCAAAATTTTCAAATACCCTAATTTGAAAAATTACCAAAATACCGCTATAGGATAAAATTACGAAAATACCCTTGGGTAGAGGAAAACAAGAACAATGACAACCACAACACTCTTCTGTAATGAACGCAAGTTCATGAATGTAATGATTGAATGAATTTGAGACACTGTGTGTGTATCCGAAAGAACTACTCCTTAGAACTGTTGAACATAAGATTGTTCGTGATAAATCAGTGGAACAAAACTAATTCATAAAATTCTTTAACCAGATAAAAGTGATTCAGAAGCATGAATTCTAGGGGACGTGGTCGTAATGTGCGTAGCCGTGGTAGAGGTCGAATGACCGTGTCGAAACCCGTTAGGTCCGGTCAAGGTCCAAAATGAAATGCCACCACCACTACCGATGTGGAATATCGAGGATCGACGACGGGATGATGCGATATCACGAGCGATCTTTGCGAGTTCGGAAAGGGTGGTGGGGCGGTGGAGGCATGGGAGCTCGAAAGTCTGTACCTGGCGACTCCGAGCTAATGGAGCTGAGTTTTTCGTGGTATATCTGGTGTGGTGCCCAATACGGCTGAGTATTGGTTGGAAGCGACAGAGCGAATTATGGATGATTTGGACCTGACTACCAAGGAGAAATTGAAAGGGATAGTATCGCTCTTCCGCGATGAGTCATATCAATGGTGGCTCACGGTTCGGGATGGTGCTGTCGCAGATGATCTCGCTTGAGAGTACTTTAAGGCAGCCTACCAGAAGAAGTACATTGGGACCAGTTATGTAGATGCACAGAGGAAGGCATTTCTAAGGCTGGTTCAGGGAAGTAAGTCCGTAGCGGAGTATGAGGCAAAATTTCTAAGGTTGAGTCGTTATGCTCGAGGTATAGTGGCTACGGAGCATGAGCGATGTGTCTGGTTTGAGGACGAACTGATGACCTGAGGTTGTTGATAGCTCCACAATGAGGAGCAAAAATTTACCGTGTTGGTAGAGAAGGCTAAGGTAGCCAAGGGATTAAAGAATCGTAAGATGTAATCTGGACCTAATAGGCAAAGAGAGGTTTTGGATCATCGTGGTCATCCGGAATGTACAAAAGAGGCCTAGAGTTGATGGGTAGCGAGATTAACAGTTGTGACCTGGAGGCGATGTCGCATTTGTGCTCGGTGTGGAAAGATGCATCTAGGAGAGTGTTGGAAGAAGACAGGGGGATGTTTCAAGTGTGGGTCCAAGGACCACATGATTAAGGACTGTCTATGAAAATAGATGGGAGCCGACCAGCGGGTCAGGGTTATAATCAGGCTGGATGAGGTGGACAGCAGCCACCACGGGGTCGTGGTCCGAATGGCAGAGGTAATGGTTTTGGAAGAGGATGGGGAACACCGGGCAGAGGTGTTGGTAATACAGAGGCAAGACAGTCGGGTCTAGTGTATGCAGTTCACCGGAGGGAGGATGAAGACGCATCAGACGTCATAACCGGTACGTTCCTTATAGCTGACAAGCCTTACTTTGCTTTAATTGATGTTGGCTTTACCCACTCTTATGTTGCATGTAGAGTAGTTGAAACACTAGGCATAGCCTCTGAACTGTCTAATAGGGAGATAACTGTAGTGAGCCCATTAGGTCAAACTGTAGTGATGAATAAGATATTTCGGAGTGTACCTCTAGAGATTCAGGGAGTGGTATTTCCTACGACTTGATGGAACTACCCTTCGGAGAATTTGATCTCATTCTTGGCATGGATTGGCTAGTGGAACATTGGGCTATATTGGATTGCACAGCTAAGCGAATGGAGTTAAGGACCCCGGAAGATGAGGCGATAATTATGATAGGAGAAAGAAGAAACTACTTGCCTAATGTAGTCTCTGCTTTAAAGGCTGATAAGATGGTTTGGAAAGGGTGCAAAGCATTTTTGGCTTTCGTTAGTGCTTTGGATGCGAAAGAAGGGGGAGTTAGTGGAGTTAGAACAGTAAGAGAATTTTTGGATGTTTTCGGAGGAGTTACCCGAATACCCGGATAGAAAGTAGATTTGAATTGACTTCTGTCAGATGCACTCTCGTGTCAATTGCCCGTCTGAGAATGGCACCAAAGGATTTGGTTGAGCTCAAGCTCGATTCAAGAGTTGCTTGATCGTGGGTTTATCCGACCCAATGTGTCTCCATGGGGAGCACCGGTATTATTTGTGAAGAAGAAGGATGGACCTATGCGTATGTGCATAGATTATCGTCAGTTGAATAAGCTGACCATCAAGAACAAGTACCCGTTGCCAAGGATAGACGACTTGTTCGATCAGCTTAAAGGGGCCGCGGTATTCTAAAAGATAGATCTAGGGCCTGGATATTATCAGCTTAAAGTGAAGGAGGCTGATATCCATAATACAGCTTTTCAGACAAGGTACGGGCATTATGAGTTCTTGGTAATGCCGTTTGGATTGACAAATGCCCCAGCCGCGTTCATGGATATGATGAACTGGGTTTTCCAACCCTATCTGGACCGGTTCGTTGTTGTGTTCATAGAGGATATCTTAGTGTATTCTAAGTCAGAGGAAGAACATGATGAGCACCTCCGAGTCGTGTTGCAAGTGTTAAGGGAGGAAAAGCTATATGCAAAGTTCAGCAAGTGCGAATTTTGGCTGAAGAAAGTTACGTTTTTAGGGCATGTGGTGTCTGCTGAAGGGATAAGGGTGGATCCTCGGAAGATTGAGGCAGTATTGGATTGGAAACCACCTAAGTCTGTGGTAGAAGTTCGTAGTTTCTTGGGACTGGCAGGCTATTATAGAAGATTCGTAGAAGGGTTCTCATCAATAGCCGCACCTTTGATGAAGTTGTTGAGAAAGGAGGTACCTTTCAGATGGTCGATATAAAACAGAGAGAGCTTTGAGAAACTTAAGAGGGTCTTGACTGAAGCTCTAGTTTTGATTCAGCCTGAGGCGGGGAAGGATTTTGTGGTGTCCTATGATGCTTCTCACACAGGTTTAGGATGTGTTTTGATGCAGGACAGGAAGGTAGTTGCTTATGCGTCTCGACAATTAAGGCCACATGAGTTTAGCTACCCGACGCATGATTTGGAATTGGCAGCAGTGGTCTTTGCTCTTAAGGTATGGAGGCACTATTTATATGGAGAAAAGTCAGTGATTTACACAGACCACAAGAGCCTTAAGTATCTGCTGACTCAGAAAGAGTTGAACCTGAGACAGCGAAGGTGGGTGGAATTATTGAAGGACTATGATTGTTCTATAGAGTATCACCCGGGCAAGGCGAATGTAGTGGCAGATGCCCTAAGTCAAAAAGTAGTGTCGGATCTGAGGGCAATGTTTGCACATCTTAGCTTGTATAACGATGGAAGTTTATTAGCAGAGTTGCAAGTTAATCCGACGTGGTTGAATGTGGTGAAAGAGAGTCAGTTGGCAGATGAGGATCTAAGTGCTAAGTTGCAGCAAGTGCAGTGTGGGGAATTGGAAAATTTTGGTGTAAATGGAGACGGAGTGCTGTGTTTTCATGGCAAGGTCTGTATGCCGAAGGATGAGGAGTTGAGGTAGAGAATTCTTCGGGAATCGCATAGCAGCCCTTATGCTATGCATCCTGGAGGTAGTAAGTTGTATAAGGATTTACGAGAGCAGCCTACGGTGGCACGGTCTTAAGCGGGAAGTTATCGAATTTGTAGGGAAGTGTTTAGCGTGTCGACAAGTTAAGGTTTGAACACCAAGTTCCGTCGAGGATTACTTCAGCCGATAAAGATTTTGCGATGGAAGTGGGAGAGAATCACCATGGACTTCGTTAGTGGGCTTCCCCTTACGCCTACCAAGAAGGACTCGGTATGGGTGATAGTAGATCGGTTGACAAAATCTGCATATTTTATACCGGTGCGGGTTGACTATTCTCTACAAAAATTGGCAAAATTGTATGTAGCTGAGATCGTGAGGCTGCACGGAGTGCCGGTGTCGATTATCTCAGATAGGGATCCGAGGTTTACATCTCGATTTTGGAAGGCGCTACATCAAGCTTTGGGTACCGGGCTAGATTTCAGTACGGCATTCCATCCGAAGTCAGACGGTCAATCTGAGCGAGTGATCCAAGTGTTAGAGGATATGTTGAGGGGCTGTGTGATAGACTTCAGAGGAAGTTGGGAAAAATATTTGCCTTTAGCGAATTTGCTTATAACAACAGCTATCAGGCAAGTATTCGGATGGCATCGTACGAAGCGCTATATGGACGGAAGTGTCGCACTCCTACATGTTGGACGGAATTGGAGGAACGTCAGATTTTGGGTCTGGTTGAAGGAGGCATCTAACAGGAAAAAGTCATACGCAGATCTTAAGCAGAAGGAGATTGAGTTTGTTGTGGGAGATTATGTGTTTCTTAAAGTTTCACCTTGGAAAAAGGTAATGAGATTTGGTCGCAAAGGGAAGTTAAGTCCCAGGTTTATAGGACCTTATCGGGTATTAAAGCAATTTGGACCAGTGGCATACCAGTTAGAGTTACCTTCGGAGTTGAAGTAGATGCACGATGTATTCCATGTTTCTATGCTACGTCGTTACCGATCGGATCCATCTCATGTAGTGCCAGTTGAGGAGGTGGAGCTGAGACCAGATTTGTCGTACGAGGAGGAGTCGATTCAGATTCTGGAATGGGATGTGAAGGTACTACAGAGGAAATCCGTTCCTTTGGTCAAAGTGTTAGGGCGTAATCATGGATCGGAGGAAGCTTCTTGAGAGCCGGAAGAAGCAATGCGACAGCAATACCCCCACCTATTTCAACCAGGTAATTTCGAGGTTGAAATTATTTTAAGGGGGTAGAACTGTAATATCTGGGATTTAGGGGTTGTGCATTATTGCTTAATTGTATGAAGTAGCATGCCTATGTGTGTTTGAATATGTTGTATAAATTTTTGAGAACTCTAGAGTGTAGATGAATGCCTTAGGAATTTTCAGATTTTAAGTCTTGAAGTGGAGCCAAGCTTGATAGGCCTTAAGAGAATTTGTAGGAGAAGTAGGACATAAAAATCAGCTTGGTAAAGTGGCAGGAATGTGCCACTTGAGGCTTTGGTAAGTGACGCCACAAACAGTGCAAGAAGGGCCTAGGTTCGAGCATCAAGGGGAGCAAATTTAGGCTACTTTTTGCGTCAGGTAGGAAGGGAGTTGGACGGCATTGGGAGACTGGGAGGATGAGCATTAGATGTGGTCAAATTCTTTTTAAAATTTGGCTAAGGTAGGAGGATAAAGGTTGACTCATTCAAATCTTTTGAATGAGTGATGAAGAGGAAAATTAGGAGGAAAAAATGGGATTTGAGAAGGGGATGAGTGTTGGCCGGCCAAGGGATTCTTTTGGTGGTTATTTTTGATCATGTAAGTGGGGGGATAGCCAAATTTCAAAACGGGGCTTAAATGTTAATTTCAGTTCTCTTTTCTTCCTTTAGTAGTGTGCCGAAATTTCTTAAGTCAAACACCACCATTGCCGAACCTCTCTTCATCTCTTTTCTTCCATTTGTTAAGGCCGAATATCTCTTTCCTTCTCTTCTTCTTTCCACAACTCTCCAAAAGCCGAAAGTAAGTCTTTTCCTAGCCATAATCGATTGTTCACTTCTTACCTAAGTCGAATTCCTTATTTTGTGGCCATAGCCGAATGCTCCTCTACCCTCTTGGAGCCGATTTGATCATTTAATCAGGAGCCAAATCTCTCTGTTTCAAGCAAGGACATTCGATTGAGTTGGTAAGGGATTCTTGGCATTTAATTTTCCTATCTCTTCCTTTTGATTTAGCCGAAATTAGGAATCTAATTCCTTTCCCTCTATTTGGCCGAAACTTTGAAGGTGAGTTTGGGTTTTGTTGGTAGCCACCTATAAGGGAGATCATCCGAGATTTGATTAGCTAAGGTAAGAGAAGTGTGATACTAGGCTGAGAGCCATTTGCTTTGGTTTAATTAAATGTTAGAATTAAATCTAACATAAAGCTTGTAGGGATTTCGACATCTCCATAGTCAAGTAGCGATTTTGGGTTTAGACGAGCAAGGTAAGTGATATTGGAGTATTCGGCCAAAGGCCATGTTGTGTAATGAGGTTGGCTAAAACTAACTGAGGTCTTTTAGGGGCAGATCGACAAGGATTAGGAGAGGTCTCGGGTTCAGATTTTTCGGTAAGGTGTTTTAAGTTAAAACTACATTCGTTTAGATCTTGCTTGTTAGTTAATCAGGTTTCCTGATTAAGTGTTGATTCGATGGATGCGAATACCAGTGGAAGGGAGAAAGGGTAGTAGTGCACGCCTAAGTTCAAGAAATGTTCGGTTTCATTGTTCGATTAGCCACCGGTGTGGGCGGCGTCGAAAAGGGATAAGGAATTCACCGTTATCCACCGCTAGCGAGAGTGTCGATATCGATAGTATCATACTTACGGTTATCGGTGTGTAGCCCTACACTAATTTCCGATAGATTTATGGTATTCATGTTATGTATGTGTTAATGAAAATATGAAAATGTGGCTAAGGGTACACAGTATTCAAAGGAACCTTTAATATTGTGTTAATAAATGTTATGAACATTTGGATTATGGCACATAAGTGAATTTGATATGAATATGGAATAAGGCGTATGACATGATTTATGCATGATTTGTATGATGCATGGGCATAAGGGTGATTATGAAAGGGGAAGTGATCTGGTGGTTTTTACCACGTTATCTGGTGACTCATGTCACATAATCTGAATGTGGTGACTAATGTCATGAAATACTATATGGTGACTTTGTCACAATTATCTGGTGGCTATGCCACAATTTATAAGGGCGATGTGCAAGTCGTCTGCAGTGACTGCCTTCGATGGTGTGTAGCGGATAGAGGGTCGATTTATTAATCCCGGTGTGATGGCGAGTGCGGGTGATGTGTGAGAGGATGGCTATCTAGGTTTGGGTTCTGGATTGCATCATTGTTTATATATGTTTTGTATATATGATTTGTATGCCTAAATCGTTGGGAGTTTGTGTAGGTTGTTACACATTGAGTCATTGACTCACTCCGTTGTGGGATATCTTTTCAGTGACACTCGATAAATGGACCAAGGGTCGGCGGGAGCTTAGTGGTGGCCTGCTTTCATTTCGATGTTTTATTTTCATTTTGGACTATTATATTAAATTTTGGATTTATTTGAGTTTTCCTTTGATGTAATATGGCCATTGCTATTAACTGCTTTTATGCATGCATTTTAATTATTTTTATCATGATCGATTATTATCAAACAAAAGGTTAAATAACTTTTCTTTAAAATAAATTCTAAATGTTTTGACACTTGAACACCAACGATTTTCAATTTAATGGTGTACTCTAAAAACTCGGTATTTATTTTAACTTATAGTTTTTGAAATATAATAATAAGGTTTTAATAAAATCTAGTCTTCAATAACAACACTGTTTTCCCTTCGAACTCAACACAAATCAATTTTTCCTCAAAACCACCCAAATTTTCCAAAGTAACAAACAAGTTTCTAAAATGTTTTACTCAAGAAACAAACCAAATCCGGTCAAGGCTTGTGGGTCGGGTTTGGGGTGTTTCAGTTCTTTTGCATGGCCATCTTGCGCTCCTCTCCAGCCCGGTCCGATGCACTAAATGCTACTTGAAATGTTAATTAATTGGTTGAGTCACAAGACTCAGTGTGCAACCCTCATGCACCATTAGATTTGGGCCTTAGCCCCATACAACTAAAATAATCAGAATTAATATACATAATAAAAATAAAATGCAAGCCCAACCCAAATCCTAGGTTTCCATCCACTACACGCCCCCGTACCAGCCATTCACACCATTGGGGATTTCTACAATCAACCAACACCGCTACATGCCTTGATGGCAGTCGTGCTGCTCATCATCAGATCCTGGACGTAGCCACTACAACAGATCATGGCAAAAGCCGCTACAACAAATTACTGTAAAAATCGCTACAACAGATCACGGAAAAAACCGCTACAACAGATCACGGTGAAAACCGCTACAATATATAACTTCCTCCTTTCATCAAACCCAACCCATGCAATCACATAAAATCAATATACTTATATCGCTTAATCAAAACATTCACTAACCGATGATTTGTTTTACCCTCTTTGGGTTTCTCTATTATGCCCGATTTGACATTTATCAAAACATATAAGACTTATAATCATATATTAATCAAGCAGATCTAGATGGTGGGAAAGTGTTACACACGATATCGCTAAATCCAATATTCTTAGTCGATATCCTTGTTATCCCAATCTACAACTTTGCTCAAAAAGCCGGAAGATGTGAAAATAAGGCCTCTCTATATTCTACCATGGTTAGTGTTCTACCCGATTTCATATATTTATAAATAAACCAATCTCCTTACCTTGAAATCCGAAAATAACATGACTTGAGTGTTCGATCTTTGACTTAGAGATCTAAGCGTTGGACTCCTCTTCGATCCCGAAATGTCGAAAATAAAAACCCTTGATTAGTCACTAAATAGCTATTCGGCTAGGGAGTTTGAAAAGCCGGAGAATTATTGGAAACTCAAAATCGACCCATACATATTGTTTTCTTCAGATTCGGCACAAGCAGACTTTATTGAAGAAAATTCAAGAACTTCGTGAGGTGAGATCTAAGAATTTCAATTTTAGAAGATTTAAGAATTGAAGAGATGGCTAAGAGAGATTTGGCCAATGAACATTAAGGAGAAGAATAGAATAATAGAGATGTGATTTTGACTTTTAGGGGTTAGAAGAAAAATAACAATAGAGGTTAAAAGATTGACCAACCAGAAATTTTAGAGAGGAAGAAAGGGTGAAGAAAATGGTGGTTTTGGCTTTTGAGAGGAAGAAGATGAGAAAAGAAAATAAAAGAAAGGCTTCCAAAATTTATTTTACACCCTCTTTATATAGAAAACCGATTCCTCCGTTTAGCGAGATTGATTTTCACCAACACCGCCACACATGATAGCTCCTATCCCTTTTCCTTATCTTAATCTATTATCTCCTCAAAATTATCTTTATCTCGCTTATTATCCTTAAAGACTAAATCCTAAATAATAGCCTTTATCTGCTTATTATCCATATAGAATAAATATAATAAAATTCCCAAAAAATAGCCTTGTTAGTCCACTTCCTAATCCCTAATGCCAAATTTAACTAACTTAAATTAGAAGATTTGGGCTCCTTAAAACTTAAAATTTGGGCCCCTAACACTTAAATTAACTCATTCCACATATTCACCCATTAAACGCATAGGCCCAAAAATTTAGGATGTTACAGATTCTACCCTCCTTAAAGAATTTTGTCCTCGAAATTTCCAACTAACTAGAAATAACTACCTAAGTCTCACCACTATGCTTTTGCTGTGCACTCTAATTCTAAAGCCAAAATAAACACTTAGTATACTACGGTAGGGTATGCACCATTATTCGCATCTGAAGCTTCTTCGTCCCCTTGTACTCATTCTTTCGATCGACGTTTATCGATTAAGAATTTTATGAATAATTAATTCTTCCCACTTATTAACCGCGAACAATCTTATGTAAAATCATTTCGATAGTAGTTCTTTCAATTGAACTCTATCTACGGGTTTAGTTCTCAAGTCGATACTTCCTAGTCCTAGAGTTCACCTTGACCAACATTCAAGACACATCAATCATAAAAACGACCTTATAAACTTACATTCACCACCTAGGGGTATTTTCGTCGCTTCACTACCGAGGATATTTTCATAATTTTATCCTACTGAAATTATTTTCGTAATTTTTTCCAAAATAAAGTTATGGGTGATTTGGTGAAATAAAGGGTATTTTGGTAATTTTCCAACTCGGGGGTATTTCTATAATTTTGAAATCTGGGGGTATTTCTATAATTTTACAAATCTGGGGTATTTCGATAATTTATAAATCCAGGGTATTTCAGTAATTTTGAAATTCGGGGGTATTTGGGTAATTTTAAAATTCGGGGCTATTTCGATAATTTTGAAACCTGGGGGTATTTCAATAATTTTGAAATCTGGGGATATTTCAGCAATTTTGCCAATCAGGGGTATTTTGATCATTTAAAAATCAAGGGTAATTTGGTAATTTTACAAATAAGGGATATTTTGATGATGTTGTTGTTGTTGTTGTTGTTGTTGTTGTTTTCTATGGAAAATTTCTGTTGACTTTGTAAATCGGGGTATATTTGCAAATCATGGGTATTTTTTTTTTCAAAATAAGGATATTTTAGCAATTTTGTGAGAAAACAATTGGTCGGGTCCCTTTCGAGTTTTAATTATAAGTTTTGGCTGTCAACACGTCCTCATGGTTAGGGTGAGCAGATACTACGCACTGTAGGATTCCAAAGAAGAGGAGGTGAGTCACTAGGACCGCTTAAATACCAAGCTCTCCACAGATCCACTCCTAGACATGCGTATGCCTATTGCCACACCCTAACTCGTGACTAGTTCACGATTTGTTTGATGAAATTAAGTCTTATGGAATTCAAGAAGTTGTTTAAGATAAGCCTATAGTCAATCAAAGTCTAATTAAACTAGCATACGTCCCATAAAGCCCATCAAGCCCACATATATATATCACACGATGGTTTAGAGTACTTACAGCGGACTTGGTAGGAGACGCAGGTGCCATGCCGAGCTAACAGACCTGTTATCATTTCAAAAAAAAAACAACATGCAAGTTTCAAAAGCCCACCTTTAGAAAATGTTTTGAGCCCAAAAACCCCAAAGTCGAAGTTTTGAGCCTGGCTCGATATCGATTGTAACACCCCAAACCCGCCCAAACAATACAACCGGATCACGGTATGTCACTAAGGAAATTTTGTAAAACATGTCGCATTTTCGGAAAAACATCTTGGTAAAGTTTAACCTTTTATTAGGAAAAATTTCTAATTTATAGTTTTAAATAAAATATGCCTTTATGAATTAAAAACTCAAATTTAAATACATGCCTTAGTTTAATTAAAATAAAAATTTAAATAACTAAAAGTAATAAAAGCCCGTAATAAAACAAAATATAAACTGGTGGCCCATGGCCTTCTTACAACGAGATTTAAAATCCATTAAATAAGAATATAAAATAATAACTAGAGTCTTTTCTTTGGATCCAAATGTTCTTTTGCATGGCCACGTTATGCTCCTCTCCTCCGGTCCGATGCACTAAATGCTACCCGAAATGTTAATTAATTGGTTGAGTCGCGAGACTCGAGCAGTGCAACCTCATGCACCATTAGATTTGGGCCTTAGCCCGTACAAATAAAATAATCGAAATTAATATACATAATAAAAATAATATGCAAGCCTAACCCAAATCCTAGGTTTCCATCTGCTACACGCCTGCACCAACCATTCACACCATTGGGGATTTCTATAATCAACCCACACCGCTACGCCTTGATGGCGCTATCATCTTGCTCATCATCGATCATGGCCGTAGCCACTACAACAGATCAATGCAAAAGTCACTACAACAGATCACGGTAAAAACCGCTACAATAGATCACGGTGAAAACCACTACAACATATAACTTCCTCCTTTCATCAAACCCAACCCATGTAATCACATAAAATCAATAAACTTATATCGTTTAATCGTAACATTCACTAACCTAATGATTTGTTTTTACCCTCTTTGGGTTTCCTCTATTATGCGGATTTGGCATTTATCAAAACATATAAGACTTATAATCATATATTAATCAAACAGATCTAGATGGTGGGAAAGTATTGCACACCGATATCGCTAAATCAATATTCTTAATCGATATCCTTGTTATCCCGATCTACAACTTTGCTCAAAAAGCCAAAAGATGTGAAAATAGGGCCTCTCTATATTCGGCCATGGTTAGTGTTCTACCCGATTTCATATATTTATAAATAAACCAATCTCCTTACCTTGAAATCCCGAAAATAACACGACTTGAGTGTTCTTGATCTTTGACTTAGAGATCTAAGCGTTGGACTCTCTTGAGATCCCAAATGCCGAAAATAAAAAACCCTTGATTAGTCACTAAATAGCCATTCGGCTAGGGACTTTGGAAAGCCAGAGAAATATTGGAAACTCAAAATCGACACATACCTATTGTTTTCTTCAGATTTGGCACAAGCAGACATTACTGAAGAAACTTCGGCAACTTCAAGAGGTGAGGTCTAAGAATTTCAGTTTTTAGAAGATTTAAGAATTGAAGAGATGGCTAAGAGAGATTTGGCCAATGAATATTAAGGAGAAGAATAGAATAATAGAGATGTGGTTTTGGCTTTTAGGGATTAGAAGAAAAATAACAATAGAGGTTAAAAGATTCGGCCAACCAGGAAATTTTAGAGAGGAAGAAAGGGTGAAGAAAATGGTGGTTTTCGGCTTTTGAGAGGAAGAAGATGAGAAAAGAAAATAAAAGAAAGGCTTCCAAAATTTCGGCACACCCCCTCTTTATATAGAAAATCGATTCCTCCCTTTAGCAGAGATTGATTTTCAGCCAACACTGCCACACATGATAGCTCCTATCCCTTTTCCTTATCTTAATCTATTATATCCTCAAAAATAATCTTTATCTACTTATTATCCATATAGAATAAATATAATAAAATTCCAAAAAAAATAGCCTTGTGCCTGTCCACTTCTCTAATCCCTAATGCCAAATTTAACTAACTTAAATTAGAAGATTTGGGCTCCTTAAAACTTAAAATTTGGGCCCTTAACACTTAAATTAACTCATTCCACATATTCACCCATTAAACGTATAGGCCCAAAAATTTAGGATGTTACAACTGGAGATTACCTGTATAGATAAATAGAGAGGTGTAACACCCCAAACCCGGTCAATACACCACGATCGAATCTGGTATGTTACGAGGAAAACGCATTTGAGAGGTTAGGTTTCTGGATAATGGTTTGATGAAAACTCTTTGCCGTATTTGTACTTTGTAAAAATCTTGGGTATGATTGTTTTAAAATCGATAGTGCCTTTTTGCTAACCCGAAGTTTTGAAAACTTAGTTAAATTTAATAGTAAAACCAATTTATATCATTTGGAAATTCGAGTTATTCCTTTTTAGTTGCTTAAAAACATTTTGAACTTAGTTTAAGTTTGGAAAACATTTGAGTCGCATTCATTTTAAATTACAGCGTGATACCCGATGGTAAAGTTTAAAACATATCGCTTTGTAGTTTTAAAAACCTTATCTTTCCAAGTTTTATCCAATATTAACCCAATAATTTGTTAAGGCATACTTGAAATCAAATTTAAGCATAAAAATAACCAAAGTATAATTTTAAAAAGGCCTTTTACAATCCCAACAAAATCAAATGAAAATAAATAACGCAAAGTACCAAGTTTGTAAATCAGTGCGAATCCCAATTGATTCATGGCATGGTCACCTCGAGTCCACCCGGCTCCATGTCTGCGATCTAAGTGTCACCTGAAATGATAAGGGAGAAGGTGAGTCGCAAGACTCAGTGCATAAATCCCCCTCCCGATGAATGCAACATACTAACACACATCATAACAAAGCAATACAAGTAATGCACCCGGTCTTAACCATCCATAACACCTTTTCTACCCCGTGTGGTACCAAACCACTGGTGGTGCCAAACCACTGGTGACCCAAAGTCACGATATCCATCAATGAGGTGCCAAACCACTGGTGACCCAAAGTCACGAATAATCCATCTGTGGGGCCAACCCATGTGTGATACCAAATCACTGGCGACGATCTCGTATCTCAATAGTGGGGCCAACCCACGGTGGCGTTAAACCACAGGGACAAGTCACTATGAGGTGCCAAACCTCTGGTGTCCCAAAGACACAAATGTGATACCAAATCACTGGTGACCAAAGTCACGAATAGTCAAGTTGTGGGGCCAACCCACGTGTGATACCAAATCACTGGCGGCGATCCCATAATATCAAGCTGTGGGGCCAACCCATCGTGGTACTAAGCCATTGGGACAAGTCGCTATGAGGTGCTAAACCTCCGGTGACCCAAAGTCACAATAAATCGATCTGTGGTACCAAACCACCGGAGGTGCCAAACCTCCGTGTCCCAAAGACACGGATATCATATTTCCTCCTCTCATATCACCCATAGACATGTCATACCGACTTACGTAAAGTATGCCAAACATGCAAAACATGCTAACATGTTAATATTGCATCTAACAACACATACATCATAGATCATGATATCATATATCAATAACAGAACTCGTAATGAAACGGACTTACCCGAATCCGTGCGCATACCCTATAGGGTATCATATCAAGCAACCATACTGTTTCGGCTTTATTAAACAATCAGGTTATTAAGCATATTACTAAGTAAAGAGTGTGTTAGTCTACACACCTGTTAAAACGCAAGCCTTAATCCTAAAGAACCGATCTAAGACCCTCGATTACCTTGCTCCTATAATCGGCCAAACATGGACATCAAGACCAAGGCCATTCGGCCAACCCAAATAAACCCAAAGGGTTAACGTTTGAACCCTTACCTTGCAAACGATTTGGTTTCCTACCAAATCCCGAACCAACTGATGGTTCCTCTGACAATCGACCACACCCTATTAAGAAGAACAGTTAATCCTTTGAAGGCTTTGGCTTAACGAAACTAAGAGAATAGACTAATAAAACCAACCCTTACCACCACTTACCAACCGCTCACTCACAAGTGGAGGCTTCGCTGATCGCTTTGAAATCCTTGAGACCCTATAACAAAATGGTTCCAAAACAATCTATTAACACACTTCCAATCAAGTGTTTGAATCAACTCTTACCTTGCAAAAGTCGACAAAGAACAGTAGGGAAGAAATAGGCATTCGCCTAGCACTAACCTTCCTCTAAAACCCGATTGGAGAAAAGAGAAGAGACCACCCTTGCTTGAGACTTTCGCCAACACTAAACAAAAGAAAGAAGAGGGTTCGGCTAGAGCCTTGAAGGGTTAAAACAAAAGAAATGTGATTCAAAAGAAAAGAAGAAATCGGCAATGGGAGATTTAGAAGTGAGAGGAAGGTTCTACTAAGGAGGCAAAGTAAGTTTTGGCACAAGAGTTTTAAGAAAGTAAGACAAAGTATGAGAGGAAGAAGATGGTTATTTAAACAACACAAATGAAAAAGAAAAAGAGAGGTAGGAGGGTATATGGTTCTACCAAAGATACAAAAAAAAAGAGAAGAAAGTAAAAAGAAATAAAAGCTTGAGAATTCAAAGAGCATTCGGCTGCCAATGAAAATGAAGAAAGAAAACAAAGCAAGTTTCGGCAAGGTATATGTTGCTTGGGGATTTTCGGTTTCCAGAAAGAAAATGAGAGGTTCACTTGCAAATTCGGCTAGCTATTGACAAAAGAAAATACTTGGCTTTGACACAAGCTGACCCAAAAAAACCCAAAATACCTAAGAGAATCGGCACTTCCCACCTACCTACCAAAACCGACCACTACTCCATGAAGACTCCAAGATTCGACCACCTCCTAAGCTCACTCATGGCCACTAATTCAAACTGATTTGAATTAGTCAAATCCCTTAATTTCCTCTCAACCCACCATTTGAAATATTTGACTTGGTCCATGGCAGAGTTTGAATTGCACACTACTTCTCCTCCTCCATGCCATCAAAATAGAAGTAAAATGTGAGGCTTCTTCAGCTCGAACACAGGACCTCCTCCCCTTGCAAGTGGCGTCACACACAAGCTCTAAGTGGCGCCTCCCTTGCCACTCTACTAGCTCAATTCTTGTGCTAAAATTCACCTAAAAAAAACCTATAACCCCTTAGCTCCTTCAGCTCAATTCACTTAAAGCTTAAAAACTAAAAGTTTTCCCTACCACTCAGGCTTACAACTAAGCCCCAAGACATCAAAACAACCACACTGCAGATCAAACACATGCAAACAATGCAATAACAAAATAGCCCCCATTCCAGGATATTACAGTTCTACCCCCCTTAAAAATAATTTCGACCTCGAAATTACCTGATCAAAAGAGTTGAGGGTACTGCTGCCCCATCGCATCCTCTGGTTCCCACGTTGCTTCTTCCACACCATGATTCTGCCATAGCACTTTTACCAAAGAAATCGACTTCCCACGCAGGACTTTCACATCTCGATCTAGAATCAGACCGGTTCCTCCTCCATGGTCAAATCCGGATTCATCTCGATATCTTCCATCGCTACTTACATGCGATGGATCACGAACGATATCGCCTAAGCATCAAACGTGGAATACGTCGTGAATCTGACTTAGCTCTACTAGCAACTCAAGCTGATAAGCTACCGGTCCCACTCGTCTCAGTCCCTTATACGGCCCAATAAACCTCGGACTTAACTTGCCTTTTCTCTCGAACCTCAACACTTTCTTCCATGGCGAGACCTTCAGAAAGACCTTATCACCCACGGCAAACTCTATATCTCTATGCTTGAGATCAGCGTAAGACTTACATGTCGTCCAAGCTTCCTTCAATCGAGCTCAATCAACTTAACCTTATCTTCGCCTACGCAACCAACTCGTCCCAACATCCGACGCTCACCCAACTCAGTCCAACATGTAGGTGAGCGACACTTCCTACCATACAATGCCTCATATGGTGCCATCTTGATGCTTGTTTGGTATCTGTTGTTGTAGGCGAACTCAGCTAATGGTAGAAACTCTTCCCAACTACCTCTGAAGTCCAGAACACAACCTTGTAGCATATCCTCTAAGATCTCATAACCCTTTCCGACCGCCCGTCGATTTGCGGGTGAAATGTCTTTGAAATCCAAACGCGTGCCGAGCTCGATGCAACACTTTCCGTAACCTTGACGTAAATCTGGGATCCCTATCCGAGATGATCGATACTGGCACACCATACAGCCTCACTATCTCTGACACATACAGCTTCGCTAACCTCTGAAGTGAGTAATCCACCCTCACCGGAATAAAGTGAGCTGATTTAGTCAGACGATCCACAATTACCCAAACTGAGTCCTTCTTGCTAGGCGTAAGAGGTAATCCACTGACGAAATCCATAGTTATCCTTTCCCACTTCCACTGTGGAATCTTCTCGGTCAAGCAACCACGACGACAATCGATGTTCACCTTGACCTGCCGACATGTCGACACTTCCTACAAGCTCTGTCACTTCCCTCTTGGACCACCAAAATCGCTTTTTAGGTCCCAAACATCTTACTACCTTTAGGATGCATAGTGTAGGATCTACGCTATGTCGCGCTGAAGAATCTTACGCCTTAACTCGATATCCTCGGCATACAAGCTCTCCTTGAAAACACAAAGACTCGTCACTAGCCAAATCAGAACCTCTAAACCACCATTTTGCACTTGCGACCTCTGCGCTTTCAAAACCTCATCCTCTAACTGCTTTCTCCTTAATCAGCTCAACCCACGTGAGGCTTAACTCGCACTTACGCGAATATACGTAATCATACAAACTCAAATGGGCAAACATCACTCTTAAGTCCACTACAACCTTACGGCTCAACGCGTCTGCCACCACGTTAGCCTTGCCCGGATGATACTCAATCAAACAGTCGTAATCCTTTAGCAACTCAATCCATCTGCGCTGCCTCAAATTCAAATCCTTACGAGTCAAAAGGCACTTGGACTCTTGTGATCTGTAGACTATCGATCTCTCTCCGTACAAGTAGTGCCTCTAAATTTTCAAAGCGAAGACTATCGCCGCTAACTCCAAGTCGTCGTCGGATAATTAACTTCATGTGGCCGCAATTTGCGAGATCGTAAGCCACAACCTTCCCTTCCTGCATCAAGACACAACCCAAACTCAGTATGTGATGCATCGAATCGTAATTCCTTTCCGCCTCGGGTTGAATTAGAACCAGAGCTTGAGTCAAAATCTTCAACTTGTCGAAACTCTCCTGTTGCTTCTCACCAAACTAACGGAACCCTTTTCTTAACAACTTGGTCATCGGCGCGATCAACGAAAATCCTTCTACAAATCTTCGTGAGTACCACCAAGCCCGTAAACTCGAATCTCACCACCGACTTAGGCGGCTTCAATCCAAAATCGCCTCAATCTTTCGAGGATCCACTCTAATCCTCACCGACACCACATGACCCAAGAAGGTTACCTCCTCGGCCGAACTCGCACTTACTAAACTTAGCATAAAGCTGCTTCTCCCTCAGAATCTGTAACACAACTCGCAAATGCGCATCACGCTCCTCCTCAGTCCTTAAATATACCAAGATGTCGTCTATGAATACCACGACAAACTGATCCAAATACTGCTGGAACACCCTATTCATCATATCCATGAATGCTGCCAGCGCGTTAGTCAATCCAAACGGCATTACCAGAAACTCATAGTGCCCATACCGAGTATGAAATGCCGTCTTGCAAATATCCGCCTCCTTCACCTTTAACTGGTGATACCCAGACCTTAAATCGATCTTCGAGAATACCGATGCACCCTTCAACTGATCAAACAAGTCATCTATCCGTGGCAACGGATACTTATTTTTGATCGTCGACTTATTCAATGGCGGTAGTCTATACACATCTCGCATAGTCTCGTCTTTCTTCTTGACAAAGAGTACTTACGCCCCAAGGTGAAACACTTGGCCCGATAAAGCCTCGGTCCAACAACTCCTAGATCCGAGCCTTAAGCTCTACTAACTCTTTTGGCGCCATCCTATACGGAGCAATAGACACCGGAGCAATTTCGGTAATGATCTATTCCAAACTCCACCTCACGATCCGGTGGCAATCCGGAAGCTCCTCTGAAACACATCAACAAATTCCTTAACTATTCAACCTTTCCTACAAGCAGACTCCTTAGCCTCCAAGGCATACACATGAACCACATATGCTTCACAAATTCTTCCCGACCATCTTATCGACTTTCGGAAGCGGACACCACGTTGGATAAGTAATCTCTTCTATTGCCTATCATGACCACCTCATCACCCTTAGCCGCCCTTAGAACCATGCGCTTAGCAGTAATCCAACCTCGCTGGTACTTAACCAACAGTCCATCCCAAGAATCGGATCGAACTCTCTAAATGGCGGTTCCATCGGATCGCCTCAAACACTACCCCTTGAGTTCTAAGGGTACATCTCTATACTGACTTATCTACAACTACTGAGTGACCTGAGGGCTAATTACGGTCATCCGCCTGAAGATATCTCGAGTCTAAATCCATGGTCTTTACTATGCTACTCGAACGTATGAATCGTTGAACCCATATCAATCAAAGCGATAAATGGAGAACCAAAGATCAAGAACGTCTGGGTTATGACGTCCAAAGGTCGCCCTCCTCTCGCCTCATTGCATACACTAACCCTGTGCTACCTTACCTCGAATTACCGCACCTCTGCCTCGGTGCTCCATGCCCCAACCTCGAACCATTACCTCCTCTACCATTACCACGACCCTCTACGGTGGCGGTCCATTATTTTGAAACCGAAAACGGCCGACCTCGATGAATCCTAGCCAACTTACGGGACGGTCCCCTCACACGGTGTCCAAATAACCACACTCAAAACATCATCTTCCACCACCAACATCCTCCCTAATGAGCTTTCCCTAATCGGTTACCTTGTGGCGGTCCTTGATTAGCAGCAACGAACCTACCAAACCGATTCACCCCACTCTGTCTAGCCCTTTTCTGAGGATTACCTGACGACCCAGAAGATCCAAAACTCCTCTTATGCTGTTCCCATCCAAGTTACGCCTCACGACTCTTTAACCCCTTCACTACCTTAGCCTTTTCTACCAGGACAAGAAACTCATGCTCCTCTTGTGGAGCAATCAAGAACCTTAATTCATCTCTCGACCATCTTGAATCGAACACACCTCTCGTGTTCAAGAGCCACAATGCCCCTAGCATACCGACTCAGCCTCAAGAACTCTGCCTCGTACTCCGACATAGACTTACTCCCCTACACCAACCTCAGAAATGCAGCCTTAAAATAACCCCAAGTAAGATCTTTCGCTGCAGCACTGTCCCAAACCGTGAGCCACCACTGGTAAGACTCATATCGAAGAAGTGATATCTTGTCCCTTTAGCTTTTCTTCAAAGCATCGAGTCCAAATCGTCCATGATCCGCTCCGCTGCTTCCACCAATATTCACCGTGTTGGGAGCCACACTGATACACCTCTAATACCTCAAATTTCATTTGCTCGGAGTCATTCGGGCACATATTTTCGAGCTCTGCGCCTCCACCTACTCCAATACCCTTTTGAACTCGCAGAAGATCGCTTGTGACCTTTGCGTTGTCCCAGTCTGTTCCTAAACTCGCCACCTCCACCGGTGGTGGTGCCCAGATCTCATTCTGACCACGACTGCACCCTCTTGGTTCGAAACTATCATCCTACCCCGAGCCACATCCACGACCACGGCCACCCCGAGCGCTCATAACTAAAATCTCGTCTTGTCTGATTAGAATTTTATGCATTAGTAAATATTCCACTGTCTTTAAGACAAGAGTCTTATGAATATCTCTTATTAAAGAAGTTTTGTTTTCGCGAGTCCACAGAGTCCTATCGATTTCAGTTTCTAAGGTAATCTACTACAGCTAGTCATTCAGTCATATTACATCAAAAATCTCAAGCAATAGTAAGGGGTACTTACCCGGGCGGATTGGTGTCAGAGTCTCGGTGCCATGCCATTCAAACCATTTATCTTAAAACAACATCACTTAAACCAATCTTTAAAACATTTTGGGCCTCTGGCCTACAGCCGAGCCTTTGAACTTAGCTCTGATACCATAATTGTAACACCCCAAACCCGGTCAATACACCACGATCGAATCTGGTATGTTACGGGGAAAACGCATTTGAGAGGTTAGGTTTTCGGATAATGGTTTGATGAAAACTCTTTGCCGTATTTGTACTTTGTAAAAATCTTGGGTATGATTGTTTTAAAATCGATAGTGCCTTTTTGCTAACCCAGAAGTTTTGAAAACTTAGTTGAATTTAATAGTAAAACCAATTTATATCATTTGGAAATTCGAGTTATTCCTTTTTAGTTGCTTAAAAACATTTTGAACTTAGTTTAAGTTTGGAAAACATTTGAGTCGCATTCATTTTAAATTACAGCGTGATACCCGATGGTAAAGTTTCAAACATATCGCTTTGTAGTTTTGAAAACCTTATCTTTCCAAGTTTTATCCAGTATTAACCCAAAAATTTGTTAAGGCATACTTGAAATCAAATTTAAGCATAAAAATAACCAAAGTATAATTTTAAAAAGGCCTTTTACAATCCCAACAAAATCAAATGAAAATAAATAACGCAAAGTACCAAGTTTGTAAATCAGTGCAAATCCCAATTGATTCATGGCATGGTCACCTCGAGTCCACCCGGCTCCATGTCCGCGATCTAAGTGTCACCTGAAATGATAAGGGAGAAGGTGAGTCGCAAGACTCAGTGCATAAATCCCCCTCCCGATGAATGCAACATACTAACACACATCATAACAAAGCAATACAAGTAATGCACCCGATCTTAACCATCCATAACACCTTTTCTACCCCGTATGGTACCAAACCACTGGTGGTGCCAAACCACTGGTGACCCAAAGTCACGATATCCATCAATGTGGTGCCAAACCACTGGTAACCCAAAGTCACGAATAATCCATCTGTGGGGCCAACCCACGTGTGATACCAAATCACTGGTGACGATCCCGTATCTCAATAGTGGGGCCAACCCATGGTGGCGTTAAACCACAGGGACAAGTCGCTATGAGGTGCCAAACCTCTGGTGTCCCAAAGACACAAATGTGATACCAAATCACTGGTGACCGAAGTCACGAATAGTCAAGTTGTGGGGCCAACCCACGTGTGATACCAAATCACTGGCGACGATCCCGTAATATCAACTGTGGGGCCAACCCACTGTGGTACTAAGTCACTGGGACAAGTCGCTTTGAGGTGCCAAACCTCTGGTGACCTAAAGTCACAATAAATCGATCTATGGTACCAAACCACTGGAGGTGCCAAACCTCTGGTGTCCCAACGATACGGATATCATATTCCCCCTCCTCTCATATCACCCATAGACATGTCATACCGACTCACGTAAAGTATGTCAAACATGCAAAACATGGTAACATGTTAATATTGCATCTAACAACACATACATCATAGATCATGATATCATATATCAATAACAGAACTCGTAATGAAACGGACTTACCCGAATCTGTGCGCATACCCCATAGGGTATCATATCAAGCAACCATACTGTTTATTCTTTATTAAACAATCAGGTTATTAAGCATATTACTAAGTAAAGAGTGTGTTAGTTTACACATCTGTTAAAACGCTAGCCTTAATCCCAAAGAACCGATCTAAGACCCTCGATTACCTTGCTCCTATAATCGGCCAAACATGGACATCAGGACCAAGGCCATTCGGCCAACCCAAATAAACCCAAAGGGTTAACGTTCGAACCCTTACCTTGCAAATGATTTGGTTTCCTACCAAATCCCGAACCAACTGATGGTTCCTCTGACAATCGGCCACACCCTATTAAGAAGAACAGTTAATCCTTTGAAGGCTTTGGCTTAACGAAACTAAGAGAATAGACTAATAAAACCAACCCTTACCACCACTTACCAACCGTTTACTCACAAGTGGAGGCTTCGCTTGACTGCTTCGAAATCCCGGAGACCCTATAATAAAATGGTTCCAAAACAATCTATTAACACACTTCAAATCAAATACCGAATCAACTCTTACCTTGCAAAAGTCGACAGAGAACAGGGAGGGGAAGAAATAGGCATTCGGCCTAGCACTAACCTTCCTCTAAAAACCCGATTAGAGGAAAAGAGAAAAGACCACCCTTGCTTGAGACTTTCGGCCAACACTAAACAAAAAAAAGAAGAGGGTTCGGCTAGAGCCTTGAAGGGTTGAAACAAAAGAAATGTGATTCAAAAGAAAAGAAGAAATCGGCAATGGGAGATTTAGAAGTGAGAGGGAAGGTTAGGCTAAGGAGGCAAAGTAAGTTTCGGCACAAGAGTTTTTAAGAAAGCAAGACAAAGTATGAGAGGAAGAAGATGGTTATTTTGGCTTAACACAAATGAAAAATAAAAAGAGAGGTAGGAGGGTATATGGTTCGGCCAAAGATACAAAAAAAAAAAGAGAAGAAAGCAAAAAGAAATAAAAGCTTGAGAATTCAAAGAGCATTCGGTTGCCAATGAAAATGAAGAAAGAAAACAAAGCAAGTTTCGGCAAGGTATATGTTGCTTGGGGATTTTCGGTTTCCAGAAAGAAAATGAGAGGTTCACTTGCAAATTCGGCTAGCTATTGACAAAAGAAAATACTTGGCTTTGACACAAGCTGACCCAAAAAAACCCAAAATGCCTAAGAGAATCGGCACTTCCCACCTACCTACCAAAACCGACCACTCCCCCATGAAGACTCCAAGATTCAGCCATCTCCTAAGCTCACTCATGGCCACTAATTCAAACTGATTTGAATTAGTCAAATCCCTTAATTTCCTCTCAACCCACCATTTGAAATATTTAACTTGGTCCATGGCAGAGTTTGAACTGCACACTACTTTTCCTCCTCCATGCCGTCAAAATGGAAGCAAAATGTGAGGCTTCTTCAGCTCAAACACAGGACCTCCTCCCCTTGCAAGTGGCGTCACACACAAGCTCTAAGTGGCGCCTCCCTTGCCACTCTACTAGCTCAATTCTTGTGCTAAAATTCACCTAAAAAAAACCTATAACCCCTTAGCTCCTTCAGCTCCATTCACTTAAAGCTTAAAAACTAAAAATTTTCCCTACCACTCAAGCTTACACCAGGCTTACAACTAAGCCCCAAGACATCAAAACAACCACACCACAGATCAAACACATGCAAACAATGCAATAACAAAATAGCCCCAATTCTAGGATATTACAAGAGGTGAGTTTACGAAAACTCAGTGTGTAACCCCATGCAAATAAACAGCCAATCATGCCTTTAGGCAAGTACAATCTGGACGTAAGCCCAAGTCAATAACAGTTCAATCCTGTTAGGCCTTAGCCCATTACAGTATCAGTAATAGTTTAAGCATGCAATCAGGAATCCTACCCATCCAAATCTACACTCCACTCATCCATTAACACTCCATGTGGGATAAAATCACCCACCCATCCTTACACTCCAAAAATTAGACCTAGGTTCTTGACTTAACAAGATTTACATGAAATTCGCCAATCAATACACTTCTTCCAATCATAATAATCCCATCCCATGCGACATATCACACATGAATGCAACATATATATATCATGGTATGCTCATATACGGTCATACATAACATAGGGGTATAACAGTCATTTTACCATAGGGGCATAACAGTTATTTTACTAGTTTGCTGTCTAAGTGTACTTATCGACCCATTAGTAGGTCCACATTCGTCTTGGGCGACCCGTGCAACCTTAACAGTCAAACAGTGCAAATAGGCCCAAGGCCCATAATACGAGCCCATTTGTGCCTACATGCTATTGTGGCCCACTTAGCCTAAAAATGGGCTCAGCCATGTAATTTACACAGCTTGGCCCAAAATTCTCCACATGTTTGTGCGATTTACCCGTGTGGGGCCTAGAAGCCCATTGGGCCCACACAGCCCATTTTAGCCCAACATGGCCCAAAATAGCCCAAGACCACAAAATCACTCATGGTAGCCTCGATAGTCTAACGCCCACATTTTAAGTGTTCAGTTCACCACACAAGCGAGCGCACACTCGTGTAGCGCATATTTTCATACTTTTTCCAGCTTTTACTAATTTACAATTTGGCAGTGTTTACACACCTAATTTCGATTCTTCACGAATAGTTGTTCAAGCACTCACCAACCTTCATTTGGTAAATCAAACACCACTATTAGTCCTACTTTACGGTTAACAAGAAACTCAAAATCAATAATCTATTCATAGAGTAGCGTTACCTTCAATCAAACCACGGTGATTCCCCATGAATCTTAGACTTCAAAGATTGATTAGGAGTTTTCAGAGTCTTTCCTTAACTTCTATACGATTGTTATCAGTTAACACTTAAGGCAAAAGATAGAAAAAAAATGAAGATTCTTTAAAGAACTTACCGAAGGAGAGCGAGAGAATTGAATAGAGGATGGGTTCGGCACTAGCCTAGCCTTTCACCTTCGATTTATTACTGTCAAACACAGTTAAAGACAACCCCACTTAGTAACTCAAAAGCCAAACTTCAAGTGCTATACTTACTTACCGAAAAGAAATGAGTCAATCGACATAAGAAGAGAACTAGTTTCGGCAGTACTCAGAACCAAAAATCGGCAGCCCAAAAATTGGCAGTACTCAGTACCGAAAAGAAATAAGTCAATCGACAGAGGAGATTTGGTTTAGGGAAGAAGAGAGAAAAGAAACCGACTGAGACAACTAAGGTCTATTCGGCCAAAAGCATGAAAAAGGAAACAAAAGGGGAAGATGAGAACAAAAGGAAGGGATGTTCGGCCAACACAAGCAGGGTGTTAGGAGGAACAGTCCAGATCAACAGAGAAACCAGAAGAGTGTGGTGGCAAAAAGGGAGAAAAAGGAAACAGTTTAGGAGAGGAGAGGGTTTCGACAGAGGGAAAAGAAAAGAAAAAGTAAAAAGGGGAGAAGAGGTTTTCGGCAGAGAGAGAATTTGACAGAGGGAAAAACAACACAGAACTGAAAATGAAGAACCCCTCTTTAGCCAAATTCTTGATTGCATCAGAGTCCAAATTTGGCACACCACTACCTCTTCCCTCATCCCTTGATTTTCTCCACAAATCCCTTCTCAAATTACTCTACCTGATTACACCCTTCCTCAACCACTCAATTCAATTCACCTCAACCACTTCAGTCTTTCAATCAAACTCCATCACCTCTCACAACACAGCAATAAAATAAATATACTCTTGCCACTACCAAGATTCGAACCTCAGTCCTCTGGCCTAGGTAGCATGCCACTTACCCCTTAGACCAGCAGGCTTTTTATGTCATGCTTTACCCATATTTATTTAAAAGCCTACCAACTAAAGGCAAGGGTTTTATTCTCCAAAAACCAAAATTTTGCACACGCTCAGGCTCGAACCCAGGACTTCTCATATACTCCCAAACACACCCAAATCACTGAAACACTAAAGCAGATAGGTATTTATGTTAAAACATGCAAAAATAAATACCTAAGTTTTGGGGCGTTACAAGTATGATAAGGAAGATCTAGGGTTGATTCTACTTTGTTCGTTGCACCCGTCTTATTCAACCTTCAGAGACACGATTTTATATAGTCGTGAGTCTCTCACAGTTGATGAGGTTTATGATTCTTTGACCTCGTATGATAAGATGAAGCATCTTGTGGTTAAACCCGACTCTCAAGGAGAGGGTCTCATTGTTCATGAGAGACAAGATCGAAATGCTGATGATGATCGTGGAAGGACACAAGAATGGAATCCTCGTGGTAAATCTAAGGGTAGATCGAAGTCTTCAAACAGAGGTCAAACTTGTAACTTCTGCAATAAGAAAGGGCACATTAAATCTGAGTGTTATAAGCTACAGAACAAGATTAAAAAGGAGGCTGCGAAGCAAAAAGAAAACAGATAAAAAATTTCGGTGAAATTGATGTTGTAGAAGACTACAACGATGGTGAACTTCTAGTCGCTTCTGTCAACAATTCTAAAATGAGCGAGGAGTGGATACTTGATTCAGACTGAACCTTTCACATGAGTCCCAATCGGGATTGGTTTACAACTTACGAAACAGTGTCTGAAGGTGTTGTTTTGATGGGAATAATGCTTCGTGTAAAATCGCAGGTGTTGGAACAATTAAAGTTATGATGTTTGATGGAGTTGTTAAAATACTTAGTGACGTACGACATGTTTTAGAATTGAAAAGAAATTTAATTTCGTTAAGTACTCTTGATTCAAAAGGGTACAATTACACAGCTGAAAGTGGGATTTTGAAGATTTCCAAAGGTTCCCTCGTTGTGATGAAAGGGTAGAGAAAGACGGCCAAGTTATATGTTTTGCAGGGTTCAATGTTATAAGAAATGCAGCTATCGCTTCCTTTTCCTTGTTAGATGATCATATTACTAAACTTTGGCATATGCGCCTAGGGCATATGAGTGAGAATGGTATGACAGAATTGAGCAAAAGAGGACTTCTTGATGGGCAAGGAATTTGCAAACTGAAGTTCTGTGAGCACTGCGTTTTTGGGAAGCAAAAGAGAGTTCGATTCACCAGAGGAATCCATAACACAAGGGAATGTTGGAGTATATTCATTCTGATCTGTGGGGGCCATCAAGAGTGCTTTTGAGAGGTGGAGCTAATTATATGCTAACTTTTATTGATGATTTTTCTAGAAAAGTTTGGGCATTCTTCCTGACGCAGAAAAGTGATGTGTTTTTCGCATTTAAGTCTTGGAAAACTATGATTGAAAAATAGATGAGAAAATAAATAAAATACATCAGGATAGACAATGGCTTAGAGTTTTGTTCTGATGAGTTTAATAAACTGTGCAAGTCAGAAGGGATCGTGAGACACTTGCCAGTTCGTCATACTCCACAACAAAACGGCGTTGCAGAACGAATGAACAAAACGATCATAGAGAAGGTTCTATGTATGTTGTCAAATGCCAACTTACCAAAGTCGTTTTGGGCCGAAGCAGCCTCTAATGCATGTTTTTTGATCAACTAATCTTCATCTATTGCCATTGAGAAAAAGACTGCACAAGAGGTATGGTCTAGTAATCCTGCTAATTATTCTGATTTAAAGATCTTTGGGTGTCCTGCGTATGCTCATGTTGATAATGAAAAATTGGAACCGAGATCCATTAAATGTGTTTTTCTTGGTTATAAAGTTGGTGTAAAAGGGTATAAGTTATGGAGTCCTGAAAATAGAAATGTTGTGATTAGCAGAGATGTTGTTTTTGATGAAACTTCTATGCTACCTAACTTATCTCTTAAAGACTCTTCCAATAAAGAAAATTAAAAGTAGGTGGAGCATCATATTAATACAGAGTCGACTTCTCAAGCCAGTACAAAAAGTGAGAGCAAAGTTGCTTCTTCACCACAATACTCTATCGCCAAAAATAGAACTAGAAGAGAAATTAAACCTCCAAAGAAGTATGTCGAGGCTGATCTAGTTGCTTATGCTTTAACTGTGGCCGAAGATATAGATGCAAACCAAGAGCTGTCTAATTATTCTGAGGTGGTTAGCTGTGAAGACTCAGAAAAGTGGATGTTTGCTATACAAGAGGAGATGGAATCACTCCACAAAAATAGAACATGGGATCTTGTGAAACTTCCTAAAGGTAAAAAGGTTGTTCGCTGTAAATTGGTGTTTAAAAAGAAAGAAGGGACTCCAAGAGTTGAAGAACCCAGATATAAAGTAAGGCTTGTTACAAAGGGTTACAGTCAAATTCCAGGAGTGGACTTTACAGATGTGTTCTCCCAGTTGTGAAGCATAGTTCGATTCGATCTTTGCTTGGTATTGTGGCCATGCATAATTTGGAGCTTGAGCAGTTAGATGTAAAAATTGCATTTTTGCATGGAGAACTTGATAAAGATATTTATATGCAACAACCTGAGGGTTTTACAGTCTCAGAAAAAGAGGACTATGTTTGCTTGATGAAAAAGTCCCTTTACAGTTTGAAACAGTCACCAAGACAGTGGTACAAGAGGTTTGATTCCTTTATGACTTTTCATGATTTAAAAGAAGTAGTTTTGACAGCTATGTTTACTTAAAGAAAAACAATGATGGTTCTTTTGTGTATCTACTTCTTTATGTTGATGACATGCTGATAGCAGTAAAAGATAAATGGGAGATAAGAAAGGTTAAAGCCCAACTAAGTGAAGAATTTGAGATAAAGATTTGGGACCAGCAAAGAAGATACTTTGTATGGAGATTCTTAGAGATAGAAAAATAAGTAAATTGTACCTAAGTCAGAAGGGGTACATTAAGAAAGTTCTTTGCAGGTTCAATATGCAGAGTGTTAAGCCTGTTAGTTCTCCTTTAGTAGCCCATTTCAAACTTTCATCGACTTTGTCTCCACAATCAGATGATGAGATTGAGTACATGTCACATGTTCCATACCCTAGTGCAGTGGGATCTCTTATGTATGCTATGGTTTGTTCACGTCCAAATTTATCATATGCACGATCGGTCAGGTTAGCGAGATACATGGTGAATCGATAAAGAATATTGGAAAGTAGTTCAGTGGATTTTAAGATACTTACGAGGTACTACTAATGTTTTCTTACAGTTTGGAAGAACTAGAGATGGAGTCATTGGGTATGTTGATGTTGATTTTGCTAGAGACCTTGATAGAAGAAGATCTCTCACTGGTTATGTCTTTACAATCGAAGGTTGTGCAATCAGTTAGAAAGGTACTTTGCAAACTACAGTCGCTTTGTCTACCACTGAAGCTGAGTACATAGCGATTAGTGAGGCTTGGAAAGAAGTTATTTGGTTGAAGGGACTCTTTAGTGAGCTCAATGAAGACCTTCAAATCAGCACAATATTTTGTGACAGTCAGAGTGCCATCTTCCTTACAAAATATCAAATGTTTTATGAGAGAATAAAACACATTGATGTTTGGTATCATTTTTTTTTCGTGATATTATTGCTCGTGGTGATATTGTTGTGAGCAAAATTAGTACTCATGAAAATCCTGCAGATATGATGACTAAGTCACTTCCTATAACCAGGTCAAACATTGCTTAGACTTGGTTGGTGTTCATTGTTGAAGTTAAACCCTTAAGGGGTCTTATGGAAGAGGTTGGGAGCTTGTTCGTTGAGAGTTCGCGATAAAGAACTTGTTCATTGAGAATTCGTGTCAAGGTGGAGATTGTTAGAATTAAGTGACCCGAATCTTTATTTAAATAAATACAATGGTAAAATAAAATAAAAGAAGAATCCCTATAGAACTACACTTCTTTTATTTTATTTTAAATAAGGTTTTTTAAACCTTATTAAACTTCATCTATTTGATATTGATTAGAATAAGGTGTTTCAATCTTACTACACTCCTATTAGAATATGGTTTTACAAGCCCATAAATAGACATAGTCTATTCCTCTTGTAATTATTCGGATTCGACATAGTGAATTTTCTTCCCCTCTACCCATGATTTTTTTCCCCGGAAGGCTTTACACGTAAAATATATGTGTTCTTTAATTTTTATTTCTCTTTTCTTTGCAATATATTGTCATTACCGACGTAATATTTTTAACATAATCCTTCATAAAGTTATGTTGTAACGTGTGTTGTAGCTTTTGATCCACGTTTGGGTTTTAGGTTCTTTCTATTGAAGGCTTTTTTTCGGTTTTAGAATTGCTATTACGAAGATGAATGGGTCGATGATTACAAAACATAAGACTAGGGGTGAATTTTGCAAGGTTTGGAGAAAGAAAACTAGAAATCAAAGATATGTTTGGGGTCAAGCAAGGACTAAAGCAGGCATGAACTAGATGACTTATAGAATGTATAGAGATGTCCTGGTTCAGGGTGCCAAAATTGGAAGCCGCTAGTGCGATACTTTGGTTATCGATGGTTCGAAAGAGTTAGACATTAAGACATGTGTTTTGGGGTTGGATGAAGATTGTAACACCCCAAACCCAGCCCAAACACTACAACCGGATCTGGTATGTCACCAAGAAAAAAATTCTATCAAAACATGTCGTATTTTCAGAAAAGCCCAAATATGTTTTTTATAGAATATGCTTAAGTAGAGTAAAATCAAACTTAAATACATGTCTTTTAATTAAAATAAAACTTAAATGACTTAAAGTAATAGAAGCTCATAATAAAACATAATAGCCCATGGCCTTATTACAACGAGATTTGAAGTCCATTAATTAAAAGATAAAATAAAACTTAAGTCTCTTTTGCCAAATCTACATATTCTTCTACATGGCCACCTTGCGTTCCTCTCCAGCTCGGTCCGAATCACTAGGATCACCTGAAATGTTAATTAAAGGGTGAGTCGCGAGACTCAGTGTGCAACCCTCATGCACCACTAGAGTTTGGGCCTTAAGCCCATTAAACAAAATAAACAGTGTAATAATCATAATAAAAATTAATAGCAATTAATATGCAAGGCCCAACCCGTTTGCCTAGGTTTCCATCCGCTCCATACACTTGTACCAACTGTTCACACCATTGGGGATTTCTACAATCGACCCACACCACTACACACCATGATGGCGGTCATCTTTGCTCATCCACATATGATGGCCAAGCCCTTATAACATATAATGGCGAAGCTCAGTATAACATTTAATAGTCAAGCCCGTATAATAGTTCACGGCATTAGCCACTACACATATAACGATAACTTCCTCCTTTCATCAACCCAACCCATGCAATCACATACAAGCATTTTACTTATAACATTTAAGCAGTTATTTACTAACACAGGGATCCGCTTTTACCCTCCTTGGCTTGCATCGATGGCAACCGAGATTTGGCATTTATCAAAACATAAAAAACACATGAACATACAATAATAGGTAGATCTAGATGGTGGGGAGGTATTACACACACGTTATCGCGAAAATCTATTATCCCTAACGTAGAGCCTTATTTGTCGAATCCCGAAAATCCCTAAGAAAACGTCACCTTCCTACCTTCGGCTTTTCCACCAAATCGGGACATGAGACTTTTAATGAGACAGATTCAGCTACTAAAAGCAGAGAGGGGAAATCGACAGGCCTTAAATAAGTGTTTCAGGTTAGATTTGAATGAAAAGAAAGAGTGAAATCGCATAGAATAAAATCCCGAAACTTACCAAATTATTAAGGAGTATGTGGCTTATGGTGCACCTTTGGGAAAACAAAGATCTCACTTGTAGATTCGGCTATGGGAGATGAGGGTATGAACAAAGGAATCCGGCTCTTAGAAAAAGAAAAAGAGAAACTGTAGAGAAGGCTTGGAAATTTCGGCAGAGAATGAGAGAAGAATAGGGTTTTAGAATACCAAAATTGAAGAATACTACTCCCTATTTATAGAGAAATTTCAGCATACCCACACACACAGAGTTGGAATTTCGGCCAACTCTTCCCTCTCCTGATAGCCTTCATCTCATCTAATAACCCAATCCTTATCTTACCTTTAAGAGAGCCCACCTTAAATCCAACTCCTCCTTATTAATTATCAGCTTTTTAACAGTTAAAATAAAATAAATAACTCCTAAAAGGTAGCCTAATTGCCGTCCACCCCCTTCTCATTTAAATGCCGAATTTGACCCATCTTTTAGGGCCCAAACGGCCACACAAGGGCCCAAATTCCTCCCCATTATGGTGCCACCTTATGCCCACTCAGTGCACTTTAATTCTTTGGGCTACAAGCCCAGCTTGTGACTTGATTAACCATCTTCTTAAATTACAAGCTAACACCATTTATTAGCCACCTAACCCAATTTTTTAAAAGCCCAAAATATCACTTAATTTAAACTCTAATCCATATATTTAATCAAAAAGTCAGCCCAACCTTTACAATCCCAACTTATCATATTAGACTATCATATAAATAAGTAGGCCCACTTTGAGGATGTTACAGTTCTACCCCCTTAAAGAAATTTCATCCTCGAAATTTCCAACTAACTAGAAATCATACTATTTAAGTCTCACCACTAGACTTTCGCTGTGCACTCTAATTCTAAAGCCAAAATAAACACTTAGTATATTATGGTAGAGTACACACCATTATTCGTATCTGGAGTGTCTCCGTCCCCTTGGCGATGTGCTGCATAGACCAAAGTTGGCTGCCTTGCCTCTACATAACTGCACCTCCACCTGGTGCTTCACGACCACCTCTTGCGCCATTGCCACCTCTGGCTTGACCACGACCCCTTGATCCAGGCTGACCACCTCTCCTAGCCTAATCAGAACTTCGGCCCGTTGGCTGTCCCCGATCCATTTGAGGACAGTCCCTAATCAGGTGTTCTGTGGATCCACACTTAAAGCACCCACTTGTCTTCACTCTGCATTCCCCATGATGGGTTCTCCCACATATGAAACATGCTTGACTCTGGCCCGATAGAGCACGAGCTGGCCCATCAGTTCTAGGCCTCTTCTGAAAATTCCCAGATACTCCCGATGGCCCAAAACTTCTCTTATTCTCACCCCGATCCTTATCCCTTTCTTGTCTCTCAGCCCATTTCACTTTCTCAGCTATTTTGACTTTATCCACTAGAACCGAGAAAATTCTCTCTCGTTGTGGCGCGATCAAAACCCTTAGCTCATTTCTTAGCCTATCCTCGAACCGAACTTATCGTTCATACTCCGTTGCTACCATTCCTCGAGCGTAACGACTTAGGCATAGAAACTCAGCCTCATACTCAGCCACAGACTTACTTCCCTGTACCAAGTTCAGGAATGCCTTCCTTTGGGCATCTATATAGCTGGCCCCGACATACTTTCCATGAAATGACTCCCTAAAGAAATCCCAGTCAATCAGATCTGCAGTAGTACCTTCTTTCACCGTGAGCCACCACTGGTAAGCCTCGTCTCGAAGAAGAGACACGACCCCTTTCAGCTTCTCCTCCACCGTAAAATCTAAGTCATCCATTATCGCTCAGTCGCTTCCATCCAATACTCACCTGTGTTAGGGCTACACGAAACTCCCTAAACACTACGCTCCATTAGCCTTAAGCCGTTCGCAGCACAATTTTTGAGCTCCGTGCCCTCGCCTACTCCAAAGAACCCTCTCTAAAACCCTCAACATCGCCTGAGATACAGCATCATCTCCGGGTGCCTCATCTCGAAATTCTCCTTCTACAGTCGGTAGTTTCGACATCTCGTTTCTCGACCCGTGGCCAGACCCTACTAGCTCTGATGCGGTCATTCTACCCTTACCGTGTCCACACGATGGACGTCCTCGACCCCTTGAACTCATTCCTCCGATTGACGTTTATCTGATTAAGAATTTTATGGATTATTAGTTTTCTTCCACTAGTTAGCCACTAACAGTCTTATGAATAATAGTTTTAAGAGTGGTTCTTTCGAATTCGCATTGACAATACAGTCTCAAGTTCAATCATCAACATTCATGAACTCGCGTTCATTACAGAAAAGTGTTGTCGTTGTTGCTGTTGTTGTTGTTTCTACTACCCAGGGTATTTTCGTAATTTTATCCTACAGGGGTATTTTCGTAATTTTTTTAAAATAAGGTCCTTGGTGATTTTGTGGAGTAAGGGTATTTTGGTAATTTTTTAATTCTGGGGGTATTTCAGAAAATTTTGAAAATTTGGGGTATTTCGATAATTTTGGAAATTAGGGTCATTTTGGTCATTTCGTAAAATAAGGGTAATTTTTCAAACGTTGATGGTTTTTTTTTTTTTGAAACAGGGTTGATTGAAATTTTTTTTTCATAAAACAAAGGTATTTTGAAAATTTTACAAAACTTGGGTTTTTTTTTTTAAAGAAAAAGGTGGATGGTCCCTTTCGGGTTTTAATCATAGGGTTTAGCCCATCAACCAGCCTCGTAACTAGGGTGAATAGCCACTACGCACCAGGTACGGTTTCTAGTGAAGAGGAGGTGAGTCGCTAGGACTGCTTAAATACCAAGCTCTCCCTGAATCCACTCCCAAACACGCGTATGCCTATTGCCACACCCTAACTCGACTAAGGTGAACAGTCACTACGCACCAGGTAGGATTCCAGCGAAGAGGAGATGAGTCACTAGGACTGCTTAAATACCAGGCTCTTCCGGATCCTTCTTAGACATGCGTATGACGGTTACCACACCCTAGCCTTGCGGCTCGTTAATGGGTTTGTTCAGTGAAATTAAGTTTTATGAATTTTAAGAAGTGGTTTAAGCTAAGCCTAGAGTCCATCAAGTTCTAATCTAAATAGTCTACGTCCCATAAGCCCACATTTATATCACACAATGGTTTAAAGTACTTACCTGGCGAACTTGGGCCGGAGACGCAGGTGCCATGCCGAGCTAATAAACCTTTACTAATAAAAATCCATGTTTTAAAAACCCATTTTTAGAAAATCTTTTGGGCCCAAAATCCCAAAGTCGAGTTTTGAACCGGGCTCTGATACCAATTTGTAACACCCTAAACCCGACCCAAACACTACAACCGGATCTGGTATGTCACCAAGAAAAAAAAATTCTATCGAAACATATCGTATTTTCAGAAAAGCCCAAATATGTTTTATATAGAATATGCTTAAGTAGAGTAAAATCCAAACTTAAATACATGCCTTTTTAATTAAAATAAAAACTTAAACGACTTAAAGTAATAGCCCATGGACTTATTACAACGAGATTTGAAGTCCATTAATTAAAAAGATAAAATAAAACTTGAGTCTCTTTTTGCCAAATCTACATATTCTTACGCATGGCCACCTTGTGTTCTTCTCCACCCGGTCAGAATCACTAGGTATCACCAAATGTTAATTAAAGGGTGAGTCATGAGACTCAGATGTGCAACCCTCATGCACCACTAGAGTTTGGGCCTTAAGCCCATTAAACAAAATAAACAGTGTAATAATCATAATAAAATTAATAGCAATTAATATGCAAGGCTCAACCTGCTTGTCTAGGTTTCCATCCGCTACACACCTCCGTATCAACCGTTCACACCATTGTGGATTTCTACAATCCACCCACACCACTACACACCATGATGGCGGTCATCTTTGCTCATCCACATATGATGGTCAAGCCCTTATAACATATAATGGCGAAGCCCAGTATAACATTTAATGGCGAAAGCTCAGTATAACGATTCACGGCATTAACCGCTACACATATAACGATAACTTCCTCCTTTCATCAACCCAACCTATGCAATCACATACAAGCATTTTACTTATAACATTTAAGCAGTTATTTACTAACACAGGGATCCGCTTTTACCCTCCTTGGGCTTGCATCAATAAACCGAGATTTTGGCATTTATCAAAACATAAAAAACACATGAACATACAATAATAGGCGATCTAGATGGTGGGGAGGTATTACACACACAGTTATCTATTATCCCTAACGTAGAGCCTTATTTGTCGAATCCGAAAATCCCTAAGAAAACGTCACCTTCCTACCTTCACCTTTTCCACCAAATCGGCACAAGAGACTTTTAATGAGATGATTCGACTACTAAAAGCGAGAGAGAAATCAGCAGCCTTAAATAAGTGTTTCGGGTTAGATTTGAATGAAAAGAAAGAGTGAAATCGCATAGAATAAAATCCCGAAACTTACCAAATTACTAAGGAGTATGTGGCTTATGGTGCACCTTCGGGAAAATAGAGATCTCACTTGTAGATTCGGCTATGGGAGATAAGGGTATGAACAAAGGAATCCGGCTCTTAGAAAAAGAAAAAGAGAAACTGTAGAGAAGGCTTGGAAATTTTGGCAGAGAATGAGAGAAGAATAGGGTTTCAGAATACCGAAATTGAAGAATACTACTCCCTATTTATAGAGAAATTTTGGCATACCCACACACAGAGTTGGAATTTGACCAACTCTCCCTCTCCTAATAGCCTTCATCTCATCTGATAACTCAATCCTTATCTTACCTTTAAGAGAGCCCACCTTAAATCCAACTCCTCCTTATTAATTATCAGCTTTTTAACAGTTAAAATAAAAGAAATAACTCCTAAAAGGTAGCCTAATTGCCGTCCACCCCCTTCCCATTTAAGTGTCGAATTTGACCCATCTTTTAGGGCCCAAACAGCCACACAAGGGCCCAAATTCCTCCCCCCTTATGGCGCCACCTTATGCCCACTTAATGCACTTTAATTCTTTGGGCCACAAGCCCAGCTTGTCACTTGATTAACCATCTTCTTAAATTATAAGCTAACACCATTTATTAGCCACCTAACCCAATTTTTTAAAAGCCCAAAATATCACTTAATTTAAACTCTAATCCATATATTTAATCAAAAAGTCAGCCCAACCTTTACAATCCCAACTTATCAAATTAGGCTATCATATAAATGAGTAGGCCCACTTTGAGGATGTTACAAAGATAGATACATTTGGTTCCACAATTGCTATGTTTGCAAGATGAAGATTCATTCCATGAGGATTAGCTTATGTCTTGCGAACAAAGGTTGGTGTCGAACTTCTGAATTGTAGACGAGGTAAGTTTTGGACACATAAATGGAACACCGAATATTTGTTTCTTTATAACCTTTCATTTGTAGCTATATATTGAGGTTTAATATACCATTTAGTATTCAAGTTTGACACTTTTTTTAATGTGGTACCTATGTTATTTTTTTGTCCAATTCGATACATATATTTAACAAAAGTTATATATTTTTTGGTACTGAAAAGTAATGATGTTAACTTTTTAGTGTTGATTCAATTTTAGGGTTGATTTGATGAAAGTTAATTGCTAGTATTATAAGGTTTGGGTTTTTTTTTATTTGTTTAATTTTATGTTCAATTTGTCAAATACTGATCTAATGGATGTTATTTAATTTAGGTTTCATGATTTATTTGATGAAAGTCAATTGATAATATTATTAACTAAATTATTAATTTTCATCAAATCAACTCTAAAACTCGAATTAAACACTAAAAGTTAACATCATACCTTCATGTACCAAAATGTATAACTTTGGTCAAATATAGGTACCACATTGAATCAAAAAATAACACACATTCTAATTTTTTAAAAAGTGTCAAACTTAGGTACCAAATTATATATTAAAATTTTTATGAATTTTACACGTAATTACGTAAACCACAATAATAATTAATTTATATATGAACCCTATAAATTATATAAATTTTGAAATTTGTTTGCACGAACACGTGTAATTTAAAGAACTACATATGAATGAATGGCGACAATAATTTCTATTTGAATCCTATAAATTAAATAAACTATATGATTGATGTTGACAAACACGTGTAATATTGAGAACTGCAAAATAATAAATGAAGATGATGGTTTGTATTTGAAGTCTAAAACTCAAATCTATTATACGATCGATCTTCACAAACACGAGTAATATTGATTACAACATATGAATACATGACGATAATAATTTATATTTGAATCTCGTAAATTAAATAAATTATCATATCCATCTTCTCAACACACGTGTAATATTAAGAACTGCATAAGAATAAATGAAGACTATGATTTGTATTTTAACACTAAAAAGAAAATCAATTACAATACTCTTTGAAGTCGGATGCCCTTTTACTTTCTAACCTCTTAGTGCACTATCATACTCAAGTGACAGGGCTGACTATATATCATTCAGGCGACAGAGCCGACAATATATAAAAGCTAACGCAACTGCATCAAGTGTTTAAAAACTTACGACTTAACCGAGACATACAATTAGAAGAGAAGAAAACACTTTTATTGATACACAGTACAATTACAATATGATACAACATTAATATAACATTGTCTAACCTCTTGGCTGTAGACCTAATGAAGTTATAGACATATATATCTTTGCTTTTATTTTTAAAGAAGCCCTTTTTAATTCTACTTTGATTTTTCTTTCTTTTGTTGTGGTTGTTTTGTGATGAGAACAACAATGATGATGGTGATAGTGAATATGAGAATGATGAATATTTTGGAGACGAAGACTCTTAAAGACAAAAAACAAGAAGAGGTGGTGGATGATTTGTTTAATAATATGTTTATTAATTCAATAACCATTTCTTTCCTATAATTTTTGAAAATAGATATTATTTTAACTATGATTTCGCATGGTGCCATTTACGTGAAATAGAAGATCAGGCAGCTAGAATTTTGGCTCTTTTTATTTGGGGAACTAGGCAATATGTTGAGTAGGTTTATCTTGCAACCCAACTAACTCTACTATTTACCCTTTATATGAAGATTAATATTTGATACGATGATTGACTATTAGTAAATCAAATAATGGTATATTTTTAAAAAATGAAGTTGAAAATTTTCAATAATATATTATTATTTGATTCAACGAGTGGGTACTTACAATTTGAACCAATATTAATTGAGGTGTCTAAGATTAATGACCCAGATTTTTTAACCATATATGTTTTTTTTTTTTTCTTTTGGACATATTCATAACCATATATGTGATTTTAGATTTATAATCATATATGTGATTTTGACAACATAATTAATTAAACGTTAGAAAATAAAAAAATACCAAATAACTATTAAAAAACATGAGAGAATGATTGACAAAACGAAAAAAAAAAAAATGGATTTTAACTTCGATACACAACAATAAAAAAAGCTTTTTTGAGTATTATGTAATTTTAATTAGTGTAATAAAATTATAAAAGAAATTTTTTTCCAAAAAATAAAGCATTAGCCAATTTTGGGAATATATTTTCGATTTTGATTTATAGGGTCAAATTGAAAATCAAAGTCATTAAGGGATATTTAATTAATATTTTTGATTTATTTTTTGCATTAACTTTTTTATTCAATTAAAAATTATTATTTTATAAAGTTTTAATATATTATTTAGTATTCAAGTTTGACTCTTTTTAATGTGGTATCTACTTTATTTTTGTGTTATTTTATTATTAAATATTTTTAAAATTAAAATAGCATTAATATACCTCATTCTAAATTAGTAAAATATTTTTAAATATATTTTAATTACATTTCTTTTAAATTTATTTAAAAAACATTAAAAGTTATAAAGAAAAACTAATATTATATGTAAGCACTAAATTTTGTCGGTTCGATTTAGTGTTTAATTTCCAAAATTAAAAAATTAAAAATTAATTAAAGATTAAAATTACATTTTGGCCCCAAAACTTTTCAAAATTATATTTTAACCCTGATACTTTCTTGAAATTACATTTTAGCCCCAAAAGTTTTGCTGCATTTTTGATTCAGTCCTTCTAGCAGATTTGGTGATTTGGGACACCTAATTGCGGATTTTCCTACCACCAAGATGGGTGACCACTCCTCCTCAACTGCTACTGCAAAAGCATGGGAAAAAGGTAAAAAACACACTATAAAGGGATTTTTCCCAAAATCGGAACCTTATCAACATTCAAAAAAAACCACAAAAAAGAAAGGAAAGAAGAGAAAGAAGAAGGAAGAAGAAGAAGAAGAAGGAGAAGGCTCACCACCGACGAGGAGTCGGAGTCGACCATGGCGGCGGCGGCGGGCTAGGAGGAGAAGAAGAAGAAGAAGAAGAAGAAGAAGAAGAAGAAGAAGAAGAAGAAGAAGAAGAAAGAAAGAAAGAAAGAAAAAGAAAAAAAAGAAAAAAAAGAAAAAGAAAAAAAAAAAAAGCAAAAAAAAGAAAAAAAAAAAAAAAAAAAAATAGGCAGACCCGACCCAGTCGACCCGACCAGCGTGACCCGACCCGACCCGGGAGTTCAAGAAGAAGCCCAACCAAGAAGAGGCCCAGCCCAAAAGCAAGAGGGCCAAAGAGAAAAAAAGAAGAAGAAAAAAAGAAAAAAAAAAAAAAAGAAAAAAAAAAAAAAAAAAGAAAAAAAAAAAAAAAGGAAAAGAGCCCGGTCGTGTATCCCATTCTTCAAGCTCGTAATTTTAAATTTTTCGGTAATTTCTTTTACCTACTTTTAATTTAATTAGTGTATTTTAATGACATCTCGTTTTAATATTATTAATATTTTTAGTATTTTATTATTTAATTGTATTTTATTTTACTTTTAATTTTAATAATTTTAATAAATAAGGCAACGAATCGGTTTTACACTAGTCGTTGATTTCATCGCTATGTTGGGTGAATATCATCGGTTCGTGTTAAATACGATCGCCCTTTTAAAAAAATCAAAAGATCTAAAAAATAAAATAAAATTTCGAGTTTCAAAACTTCTTGTGTTTTCGAAAATTGTCGTATTTTCCAAATTTTCGTGTTATAAAAAATTTCGTGTTTTCAAAAATTCTCGTATTTCAAAAATTCTCGTGTTTTAAAAGTTTTCGTGTTTTCAAAAATTTTCAGATTTTAAAATTTTCATATTTTCAAAAATTTCGTGTTTCAAAAAAAAAATTCTCATATTTTTAAAGTTGTCGTATTTTAAAAAATTTGTGTTTTAAAAAAAATAATTTTCGCGTTTCAAAATTTTTGAGTTTTCAAAATTTCATTTTTAAAAAAAATTCTTGTGTTTTAAAATTTCCGTGTTTTCAAAAATTTCTTGTTTTCAAACAAAAATTCGTGTATTTCAAAATTTTAGTATTTTCAAAAAATTCGTGTTCAAAAATTTCGTATTTTCAAAAATCTCGTGTTTCAAAAATTTTCATATTTTCAAAATTTTCATGTTTTAAAAAATTTCGTGTTTTCAAAAATTCTGTGTTTTCAAAAAATAAAATTCATGTTTCAAAAATTCTCGTGTTTTCAAAGTTTCCGTATTTCCAAAATTTCGTGTTTTCAAAATTTTGGGTTTTCAAAATTTCATGTTTTTTAAAAAAATTCTTGTGTTTTAAAATTTCCGTGTTTTCAAAAATTTCGTGTTTTCAAAAAAATTTAGTGTTTCAAAAAAATTCTCGTGTTTCGTATTTCTAAAATTTTGTGTTTTCAAAATTTTGGGTTTTAAAAAATTTTCGTGTTTTCAAAATTCTCGGGTTTTAAAAAATTTCTAGTCTTAAAATTCTCGTTTTTTAAAAAAGATTTCGTGTCTCAATCGGATCACGATTAAATATTAAATTGAACTTGTTTTTTGAAAATTAAGACAACGCAGCGTTTAACGAGATACCAATTTTGGGCGTCGCGAGGTGCTAATACCTTCCTCATGTGTGAAACTCCGAACCCTATTTTTCTCTAAAATTTTGTCACAGACTTAAACCCGCCCTTTTTAAGAAAATTCAAAAAAATGATTTTTCTTTAAAAAGAGGATTTATTAGGTGTCCGATCACACCTAGAAAAAAGATCGGTGGCGACTCCCTTTTTTAAATAAAATTGAAACTCTGTTTTCAAATTTTTAAATAATTTCCTCAATTAGCGCCCAAGCAAATTTTAGGTCGCTACAGCTGGCGACTCCACTGGGGACATTTTTTGAGAGTCGAGTCTGGAATTAAACGCGTGTTGTCAAAATTTTCAAAACTCTTGTTTAAATTAATACTTAGTCGTGATCCTTAAATTTTGTTTTTTGAAAAGTCATGCATTTGCATCATGTTGTAAATATTTTTCTAACTTGTTTTATCTTTTTGTTTTTCAGCTCTAAGTTTTTACGGTTTTAGTTTTTAGTTTTAAAATAAAAAACGAAAAGGTTTGTGAGTTTCTCCCCACACCTTGTGCACTTGCATTTTGCATAACATGAGCTCTCTACCGGGCTCCGTCCGCTTAAGTGGAAGTAAACACTATGCCTTCGTGAGTTAACTTCGTCCCTCACATGCAGCTAGTGAATACTTAGGGTTACATATGACTTATGCTTTCGTGAGTTAACTCGTCCCTCCGCATAGGCATAAGTAAATGTGATCCTCGAATTGAGCTCATGAGCCTATGATGGGCAATAACCGAGGCTCAGTACTAGCCTTAGTAGGCGACAGTCACGGACAATTCAAGTACCTTTTTAGAACCAAAGCGCATATAGTGAACCGTATGAGCCACCCGATTAGAGCCATGCCAAACCTCCGTCAGTTAATAGTTACCAAAATAAGTACATGGGAGAAATGCTTCTTACCTTTTATTTCTTTTACATTTACACTTTTATGCAAGCAAATCGGTCCGTTTAATAATTTAAAGAGGGTAGATTATCGATGAGCATGTGGGGTAAGTTTATTTTGTAAATATGATGGGGTAAAAAAAAAGTAGGTCGGTTTCACCAAAATGCAAAATTAAATATCTTAGATTTGTTAGATTTTCCATAGTTTTTCTCCGTTTATATTTGTTGTAATTACTAACCAATGTTATTTGTCTTCATTTTATTTTCATCATGCATCATAGGCATCTTATTAGGAAGGTGTTGATTAGAGATTGGTTGCCAAAAGCGGGTTTCGATGGAGGAGTCAATTACACAAGTGACCGAGAAAAATGCCGTGGTTCGAGACTGGTCTTTGAAAACTCAGAAAGTAAAAGGGGACAGTTTAAAGGAAGGATGTATCTCTAATCTTCCGGAGCATGTGACTATGAATGTTCGTCGGAATAACCTCGAAGACTTGACTAGGATCTGGAAACAGTGGGACTCAGACACTAGGGGCATCTTCACTGAAAAGTACGGGGATATAGCTCACTTAATCGCCGTCAACGTGAGCGAACAATGGATTCAAGCCATGGTTCAATTCGGGACCCACTTATCAATGTTTTACTTTCAACCAGGAAGATATGACTCCGACCATAGAAGAGTATGCCGCCTTGCTTCGCGTTGACAATGCACAATTCAACAAGATATATGTGAAAGAGCCCAAGCCAATGACCTTCAAGAAAAAGCTAATGAGGTTAACGGGAATGACCGATACATGGGCTGAAAAATAGATAAAGAAAAAGAACGAAGTCAGTTGTGTTCCATGGTTTTCTCTACGAGACTTAGTTCAAAATCATCCAGATATTGTAAAGAGAGTGGATCTGTTTGCTTTAGCCATTTACGGATTAATTGTCTTCCCAAAATTTCTTGGGCATATAGAAGTTGCGGTAGTGGATTTCTTTGAAAAGTTGAGGCAAGGAATCAACCTCGTCCCAACTATCTTAGCTGAGACTTTTAGATCTCTAAATTGTTGTAGGAGAAAAGGGGAAGGACGTTTTATCGGATGTGCACAGCTACTTAATGTTTGGATTCTGAGCCACTTCTGGAAAGTGGAGCGCACACCTCTCCACATGTTTTCGAAAACATTCACTCCATTGGAAGCTTACCTTGAGAAAGACTGGCCGAAGGATGTCACCGAACAGCACTGGGTTTCAATTTTTCAGAACCTCCGCGCCAAAGATATAACATGGAGAGCACCATGGATCCGTCCTTCAGTTCTGCTATACAAATGCAGAAGCCAAGATTGGGTACCTTTACTCAGATTATAGGGAGGAGTTGGATATGCACCGTTAATGGTTCAAAGGCGGTTTGCTTCACGACGTTCATACCAACTACTGGAGGATTAGCACGATCGAGTTTGCTTTTATAAGCGAGGTTACATGAAAAAGTCCTAGATCTCGCAAAGTCTTGGAAGGAAATCTACCTAATGGAGTTAGCTCAGTATCTTGATACTATCACTCAAGATTATGAAATGTGGAGACAAAGGCGAGTGAATAGTCAACAAACCTCACCAACGGATTATATTTTCCGAATCCTTTCTCGGAAGAAATACCGTCCAACTAGAAATAGCAAGACATGAATTTGAGCGTGAAAAGGCCATCATTATGGGATATTAGTTCTCTTCAAGAGGAAAATTACCACTGAAGATAGATGTTCAAATTGAAAAATCTAGAAGCGAGAAAGTCCGAAAAGAAGTTGAGATCATGAGAAATGACTTAAAGGATCTTCATTTGGAAAATAAGAAATTAAGAGGCACCATAAAGAATAGCGAAATGGGCAAATCATCGACGGAATGGAAGGATGAATTAAGCAACATCAAAGGTGGGATGGAATTCTGGAGAGGGAAAGCGAAGAAGGAAAAGGAAAAAGCTGCTCGTGCTATGATAGAGTTAAGGAAGAAGAATGTTGAATATGAAACTGTGTCTGCAGAATTAATGACTAGTCAGTCTGAGCATCAAGAGCTAAGAAGGAAAATACAAGATTTAGAAAATACACTGCAAGCTCATCAGCAACACTTGGATACTCTCCTAAAAGCTCTAGAAAAAAAGAATGGCCAGCATGACAGAGACATTCGTGCATACGAAAGAGCTCTCCAAGAAAAAGATATGCATCTTGGCGGTTTGATTAATGAAATTCACAAGGCGGCTATGCAAATTGTGCAATTATCAGATGAAGCAGAAGATCTCAGTTACCAATTCCCTCCGAGACAAGGATCAAACATGTCAGAATTCCTAGAACGAGTGAAAAAACAAGGCGATGTGGCTAGGAAATTTGTGTAACTGTTAAATCAGAGACGGCAAAACGTTTTGTAATAGACTCTTTTGATTAATGAAATGCCTAAATATGGGGCTATCTTGAAATCAACACCAAATTTTTGCATATTTATTCATGACTAACATGCATTTTTCATTTATTCATCCATCCATTCATTGCATGTGCATATCACTCTAATCATTCACTGAGGCTAAAACCATACAATCCACAGTTGTAGAAAGATCAAGAAATGAGGTTTGTAAGAGCCTCAGGTCGAGAATTGGAATGGGAGCCCATAGCGTATCCTCCTTTGTCAAAAACATTTACATCTGCAGGAATGATGTACCCAGGGCGAGATAATTCACGAAGCACGCTGTTATTAATTGAAAGGGGTCTTCAGAACGTCAGTATAAATGTTATTGACAAAGGGGATGACGCAATTGAAGATGTTTCAATGATACGCCCTTGTCCTCTTGGATTCATTTTGAACAATTGGACTGTTGTGGATCTTCTTGTAGTTTCTAAGTCCTCTCCAGAGTAATGCTCAATGTTAACTCTCTTTTTTGTGTGCCCCTAAGTAATAGTGGGATTCTTTTGTAAGAGCTTATGTTTGCTCTTTATCATTTAAATAAACATTAATGGAGATGCATTTTGTCATGGTCTTTTCATTCTTATTAACTTCATAATTATTCCTTCTTCTCACAGTCTGTCCTTACATATACCTAATATCATGCCATAACATTATGCTTGTTGGTTCCAATACTTTGATACTCCTCTATAGTTTTCTTTTCCATCCACCTTTCAGTTGCTCAGATATCAACGACATGAGCAATCCCGTTACAAGTCCTGAAATCGATTTCGAGAAAGCTATTTGTTTAGGAGAATTCGAAGCTGAGGAAAATGCTGAAGATTATGTCTCATCTCCTGACTTACAAAGAATGATAGAACAAGAAGATAAACAGATCCTACCCCATCAAGAATCTGTTGAGACAGTGAACTTGGGAAATGAAGAAAAGAGGCAAGAAGTGAAGATTGGGACCTCCATTTCAGATAACACCAAACATGATTTGATCGCCTTGCTTCGTGAGTATAAAGATGTATTTGCATGGTCGTATCAAGACATGCCAGGGTTGAACAAAGATGTAGTGGTCCATAGACTCCCACTGAAACCAGAATGCAAACCTGTTCAATAGAAGCTAAGACGAATGAGACACGAAATCTTTAAAGATAAAAAAGAAGTCAAGAAACAATTTGATCTTTGGCTTCCTACAAGTCTCAGTAGCTAACATAGTCCCAAAGATCAAGAAAGATGATAAAGGTGCGAATGTGCGTGGATTATCGCGATCTGAATCGAGCAAGTCCTAAAGATAATTTTCCCTTGCCACACATCGATACGTTGGTGGATAACACAGTAAAACATTCATTTTTTTCTTTCATGGATGGATTTTTGGGCTATAATCAGATAAAGATGGCTCCCGAGGATATGGAGAAAATTGCATTCATAACGATGTGGGGAACATTTTGCTACAAGGTGATACCGTTCGAATTAAAAAATGCCGGGGTAACATATCAAAGGGCAATGGTGATGCTATCCATGACATGATGCACAAAGAGATAGAAGTTTATGTTGATGATATGATTGCCAAATCTCGGGGGGAAAGAGAGCATATTGGGAACCTCAAGAAATTGTTCAAAAACTAAGAAAGTTCTAAAGCTTAAAGTTCCGTTACGGGAGTTTATGTTGATGATATGATTAAAATCTCGGGGAAAGAGAGCATATTGGGAACCTCAAGAAATTGTTCGAAAACTAAGAAAGTTCCAATGAAGCTTAATCCAAACAAGTGTACGTTACCTCGGAAAATTACTCGGGTTCATTGTTAGTGAGAGAGGTATTGAGGTTGATCCAGATAAGATAAAAGTCATACAAGAACTACCATCTCCGCGTACACAAAAAGAAGTCGAGGATTTTAGGAGGTTGAACTACATCGCTCGATTCATTGCTCAACTTACCAACCAAGTGTGACCCAATTTTTGACTCTTTGAAAACATAATCCGGAGAGTGGAGCGATGAGTGCCAAGTGGCTTTTGACAAGATAAAACAGTATTTGTCTAACCCTCCGGTGCTAGTACTGCCAACTCTCAAAAGACCGTTAATATTGTATCTAACTGTGTTCAAAAATTCAATGGGTTGCGTACTGGGGTAACATGATGAGTCGGGGAAAAGAGAAAGGGCGATCTACTATCTCAGCAAGAAGTTCACAGAGTATGAAGCAAAGTACCCATCAATTGAAAAATTCTGTTGTACTTTGGTTTGGGCAGTTCGAAGGCTCAGACAATATATGTTGTATCATATGACGTGGTTAATTTCAAAGCTAGACCCAATAAAATACATGATGGAATCACCTGCACTCTCAGGAAGAATGGCACGATGGCAGATCATACTATCAGAGTACGACATCATATATTGAGTCAAAAGTCGATAAAAGGGAGCGCAATAGCTGACTTCTTAACAACTCGAACAACAGAGGAATACGAGCCTTTGAGATTTGATTTCCCAGACGAGGATTTGATGTGCATTACAGAAAAAGAGTGTGAGTCATCAAAAGAGAAATCATGGAAGATGAGCTTTGATGGTGCATCAAATGCATTGGGGCATGGGATTGGAGCAGTCTTAGTGTCACCAGAAGGAAACCACTATCCGTTCACTGCCAGATTAAATTTCTTCTGTACCAATAACGTAGCGGAATATGAGGCTTGCATCATGGGACTTCGTGCAGCTATTGAATGAAATATCAAAATCTTAGAGGTGTACGGGGACTCAGCGTTGGTGATTTACCAAATCCGTGGAGATTGGGAAGTGAGAGATTCGAAATTGGTCAAATATTGGCGATCTCGTAGCGGAGCTGGTCAAAGAATTCAAAGAAGTGACTTTTGACTACTTCCCACGAGAAGAAAACCAATTGGCTGATGCATTGGCCACCCTGGCTTCAATGTTCAAAGCAAACAGAGAAACGGAAATAATGCCTCTCCAAATGAGCATATATGAGGTCCCTGCACATTGTTTTAGCATTAAAAAAGAGACAGATGGGCGGCCGTGGTTCCATGATATCTTAGAATATGTCAATAATCAAAGGTATCTCGAGCAAGCAAATGAGAACGACAAAAGAACAATCAGAAGAATGGCGGTGGGATTTGTCCTTGATGGGGATATCCTATACAAAAGAGGAAAAGATCAGTGCTCACGAGATGCGTGGATTCTATTGAAGCCGAAAAATACTTGAAGATGTCCATGAAGGAATTTGTGGGGCGATGCCAATGGTTTCACTATGGCGAGCGATTATGAGACTCGGTTATTCTTGGTTGACGATGGAAAGCAATCGCATTAGTTACGCACGAAGGTGCCACAAATGTCAAATTTACGGTGATAAAATTCATGCAGCCCCTTCGCCCCTTCATGTCATGACTTCTCCGTGGCCTTTTTCTATGTGGGGCATGGATGTTGTAGGGCTAATTTTCCCAAAAGCTTCGAATGGACACCGATTCATTTTTGTGGTTATAGATTACTTCACAAAATGGGTAGAAGCCGCCTCATTTGCTAATGTGACAAAGACTGTAGTTTGCAGGTCCTTAAAAAAAGAAATCATATGTCGATACGGTTTGCCTGAGAGAATAATTTCAGATAATGCTTTAAATCTGAACAACAAGATGATGAAAGAAGTGTGCGAGCAATTTCAAATAAAGCATCATAATTCCTCACCCTATCGCCCAAAGATGAACGGAGCAGTAGAAGCGACTAACAAAAACATTAAGAGGATTATTGGGAAAATGACCGAGACATATAAAGACTGGCACGAGAAGCTACCATTCGCTTTGTATGCATATCGCACATCTGTGCGGACATCTACGGGAGCAACTCCTTTCTCTCTGGTCTATGGAATGGAAGCTGTGCTGCCCATTTAAGTTGAGATCCCCTCTCTACGAGTCTTAATGGAGTCGAAACTAGAAGAATCAGAATGGGTTCGAGCTCGATATGATCATTAAATCTTATCGAAGAAAAATGCTTGAAGGCAATCTGTCATGGACAGATGTACCAGAAGAGAATGATCACGGCTCATGACAAGAAGATGCGGCCAAGAGAATTTCGTGAGGGGGAACTCGTACTGAGAAAGATTCTCCCAATACAAAAAGACCTTCGAGGAAAATGGGCACCAAATTGGGAAGGGTCATACGTCGTAAAGAAGGCTTTCTCTGGTGGAGCTTTGATTCTCACTGAGATGGATGGGAAGGAGTTACCTAATCCAGTGAACTCAGATGCCGTGAAAAAGTACTATGCCTAAAAAAAAGGGAGAGATCAAGATGAAAACCTGAAAAGGGCGTCTTGATAAAAAAAAAGGAAAAAAGAAGAAAAAAGATCAAGATGAAAACCCGCAAAGGGCGTCTTGATAAAAAAAAGAAGAAGAAAAAAAGATCAAGATGAAAACCCGAAAAGGGCGTCTTAATAAAAAAAAGATCAAGATGAAAACTCGAAAGGGCATCTTGATAAACAAAAAGATTAGGATGAAAACACGAAAGGCGTCCTAATGAAGGAGGTTCGGACAAAAGGAGCAAGACGATTTGAGCGGGAGTCATGTGGTGAGATTACAATATTTGAAGCGATTCTTAAGCTTGAAATCTTCTACACAAGAAGCCGTGCTCGAAGAGATCCAGGATGAAGAAATGTGGAGAAGTTCATCGTTGAATATCTAGAGCATTTGTGACAATTGAATCGCTTTCCTTTCTTTATAATGTTTTCTTTATTGAGCTCTTCCTTGTCAATTTTCTTTGCTTATTGCTTTTGAAATAAATATGAATGTGAGGTATTTCTTTAGTACTTACTTTCCTATTTTCATGCATCTCATGTGTGGTTTGTCTAAATGATAAATAGTGAAATGACATACTCTAAACAAAAGGAATGTTGAGTATTACCGGATGAGAATTTGGTAAGTACAAGAGCCTCAAAGTAAGGACAAAGTTCAACAAGGGGTAAAGGGTGATACACGAGAAACGCAGATTACTCGAGGATGGGTACAAAACACGAAATGGAAATCAAGAATCGAAGCAATGAATGCGGTCATCATGAGAGTCGAACAAAAAGAGATATCTGGAAAACAAGCCCAAGGCGTATGGCATAATCATGTAGGCATAAAAGCATTTAAGACCAAACATGTGCATATCATGATAACATCATGCATGACATATCTGGTATTCGATAAAGCAAAAGGTTTTGATGATAGTTGTATCAACCAAGGACAAGGAAGACGTTCGAGTTCCACGAGATGATATGTTTTGAAATTCTGATACTTTTTAATATTATTTCATTTCTATTTTTCAAAAAAAAAATCAACTTATATTGCGAGAGGTGAGTTGAGCCTCAGGTCATACGCTGAGGTATTTTTCAATTTTCGTTTTTCAAAATCAACTCATATTGCGAGAGGTGAGTTGAGCCTCGTGTCACACACCGAGGTATTTTTCAATTTTCGTTTTCAAAAATCAACTCATATTGCTGAGTTGAGCCTCGAATCACGCCGAGGTATTTTTCAATTCGAAAAAAAAATCAACTCATATTGCGAGAGGTGAGTTGAGCCTCAGTCACACGCCGAGGTGTTTTTCAATTCTGCTTTTCAAAAAAAATCAACTCATATTGCGAGAGGTGAGTTGAGCCTCAGGTCACACGCTGAGGTATTTTTCAATTTTCGTTTTTCAAAATCAACTCATATTGCGAGAGGTGAGTTGAGCCTCGGGTCACACGCCGAGGTATTTTTCAATTTCTGTTTTTCAAAAAATCAACTCATATTGTGAGAGGTGAGTTGAGCCTCGGGTCACACGCCGAGGTATTTTTCAATTTCTGTTTTTCAAAATCAACTCATAATGCGAGAGGTGAGTTGAGCCTCGGGTCACACGCCGAGGTATTTTTCAATTTCTGTTTTTCAAAAATCAACTCATATTGCGAGAGGTGAGTTGAGCCTCAGGTCACACGCCGAGGTATTTTTCAATTTCTGTTTTTCAAAAATCAACTCATATTGCGAGAGGTGAGTTGAGCCTCAGGTCACACGCTGAGGTATTTTCAATTTCTGTTTTTCAAAAATCAACTCATATTGCAAGAGGTGAGTTGAACCTCAGGTCACACGCTGATGTATTTTTCAATTTCTGTTTTTTTCAAAAATCAACTCATAATGCGAGAGGTGAGTTGAGCCTCGGGTCACACGCCGAGGTATTTTTCAATTTCTATTTTTTTTTTCAACTCATATTGCGAGAGGTGAGTTGAGCCTCAGGTTACACGCTGAGGTATTTTTCAATTTTCGTTTTTCAAAATCAACTCATATTGCGAGAGGTGAGTTGAGCCTCGAGTCACACACCGAGGCATTTTTAATTACATTTTTCAAAATCAACTCATAATGCGAGAGGTGAGTTGAGCCTCAGTCACACGCCGAGGTATCTTTCAATTTTCGTTTTTCAAAATCAACTCATATTATGAGAGGTGAGTTGAGCCTCGTCACACGATGATGTATTTTTCAATTTCTATTTTCAAAAAATCAACTCATATTGCGAGAGGTGAGTTGAGCCTCGGGTCATCTGTTGAGGTATTTTCAATTTTCGTTTTCAAAATCAACTCATATTGCGAGAGGTGAGTTGAGCCTCGAGTCACACGAGGTATTTTTCAATTTTCGTTTTCAAAATCAACTCATATTGAGAAGTGAGTTGAGCCTCGAGTTACTGTCTCAACTCATATTGCGAGGGTGAGTTGAGCCTCAGTCACACGCTGAGGTATTTTTCAATTCTTTTTTTTCAAAGATCAACTCATAATCAAGGAGGTGAGTTGAGCCTTAGGTCACTGTTGAGGTATTTTCAATTTTCAAAGATCAACTCATAATCCGAGAAGTGAGTTGAGCTTCGTGTCACATGTCCAGCTATTTTCGATTTCTGTTTTTTAATAAAGAATAAATATTGGACATCGAATAAAATTTAGCGCTTTTAAGTCTTTGCTCTATCCCTGTTTCACAGCGATGAGCAAAGAGGGGCAGCTGTAAGCACTAAATTTTGTCCGGTTCGATTTCGTGTTTAATTTCCAAAATTAAAAAAAATTAAAAATTAATTAAAAATTAAAAATTACATTTTGGCCCCAAAACTTTTCAAAATTATATTTTTACCCTGATACTTTCTTGAAATTACATTTTAGCCCCAAAAGTTTTGCTGCATTTTCGATTCAGTCCTTCTGGCAGATTTGGTGATTTGGGACACCTAATTGCCGGATTTTTCGGCCACCAGCATGGGTGGCCACTCCCTCCTCAACTGCTACCTGCAAAAGCATGGGAAAAAGGTAAAGAAACACACTATAAAAGGAGATTTTTTCCCAAAAATCGGAACCCCATCAACATTCAAAAAAAAACCACAAAAAAAGATAGGAAAGAAGAGAAAGAAGAAGGAAGAAGAAGAAGAAGAAGAAGAGAGAAGGCTCACCACCGACGGGAGCCTGAGTCGACCATGGCGGCGGGCTAGGGCTAGGAGGAGAAGAAGAAGAAGAAGAAGAAGAAGAAGAAGAAGAAGAAGAAGAAGAAAGAAGAAAGAAAAAAGAAAAGAAAAGAAAGAAAAAGAAAGAAAAAGAAAAAGGAAAAAGAAAGCAAAAAAAAAAAAAAAAAAAAAAAAAAATAGATGGCAGGTCGACCCGGACCCGACCGACCCGGAGAGTTCAAGACAAAGCCCAACCAAAGAAGGCCCAGCCCAAAAGCAAGAGAGCCAAAGAGAAAAAAAAGAAGAAGAAAAAAGAAGAAAAAAGAGAAAAAAAGAAAGAAAAGAAAAAAAAAAGAAAAAAGAGAAAAAAAAAGGAAAAAGAGCCCGGGTCGTGTATCCCATTCTTCAAGCTCATAATTTTAAACTTTTCGGTAATTTCTTTTTACCTACTTTTAATTTAATTCGTATATTTTAATGACATCTCGTTTTAATATTATTAATATTTTTAGTATTTTTATTATTTAATTGTATTTTATTTTACTTTTAATTTTAATAATTTTAATAAATAAGGCAACGAATCGGTTTTACACTAGTCGTTGATTTCATCGCTATGTTGGGTGAATATCATCGGTTCGTGTTAAATACGATACGCCTTTTAAAAAAAATCAAAAAGATCTAAAAAAATAAAATAAAATTTCGAGTTTCAAAACTTCTTGTGTTTTCAGAAAATTGTCGTATTTTCCAAATTTTCGTGTTATAAAAAAATTTCGTGTTTTCAAAAATTCTCGTATTTCAAAAATTCTCGTGTTTTAAAAGTTTTCGTGTTTTCAAAAAATTTTCGTATTTTAAAATTTTCATATTTTCAAAATTTTGTGTTTCAAAAAAGAAATTCTCGTATTTTAAAGTTGTCGATTTTAAAAAATTAGTGTTTTAAAAAAATAATTTTCGCTTCAAAATTTTCGAGTTTTCAAAATTTCATGTTTTTTAAAAAAATTCTTGTGTTTTAAAATTTCCGTGTTTTCAAAAATTTCATGTTTTCAAAAAAATTCAGTATATTTCAAAATTTTAGTGTTTTTAAAAATTAGTGTTCAAAAATTTCAGTATTTTCAAAAATCTCGTGTTTCAAAATTTTCGTATTTTCAAAATTTCCATGTTTTAAAAATTTCGTGTTTTCAAAAAATAAAATTCATGTTTCAAAAATTCTCGTGTTTTCAAAGTTTCTGTATTTCTAAAATTTCGTGTTTTCAAAATTTTGGGTTTTCAAAATTTCATGTTTTTAAAAAAATTCTTGTGTTTTAAAATTTTCGTGTTTTCAAAAATTTCGTGTTTTCAAAAAAAATTTCGTGTTTCAAAAAAATTCTTGTGTTTTCGTATTTCTAAAATTTTGTGTTTTCAAAATTTTGGGTTTTAAAAAAATTGTGTTTTCAAAATTCTCGGGTTTAAAAAATTTCTAGTCTTAAAATTCTCATTTTTTTAAAAAGATTTCGTGTCTCAATCGGATCACGATTAAATATTAAATTGAACTTATTTTTTGAAAATTAAGACAACGCGTTTAACGAGATACCAATTTTGGGCGTCATGAGGTGCTAATACCTTCCTCTCATGTAATGCACTCCGAACCCTATTTTTCTCTGGAATTTTGTCACAGACTTAAACCCGCCCTTTTTAAGAAAATTCAAAAAATAATTTTTCTTTAAAAGAGGATTTATTAGGTGTCCGATCACACCTAGAAAAAAGATCGGTGGCGACTCCTTTTTAAATAAAATTGAAACTCTGCTTTCAAATTTTAAATAATTTCCTCAATTAGCGCCAAAAGCAAATTTTAAATCGCTACATTATAAAAAAAATTACAAAAGTAATATACACAACTCATTGAGCATCGTGCAAGAATGCAGAATAATATATAGTATATAGTAATATACCAACTATATTTTGACCTATTAATTAAAATTAAAATTAAAATTTTAAAAACAATAAAAATTTGAACCAGTATTAATTGAGTTGTCTAAAATTAATGACCCAGATTTTTTAACCATATATGTCTCTTTTTTTTTTTTTTGACATATTCATAACTAAATATTTGATTTTGGATTCATAACCATATATATAATTTTGACAACTCAGCTAATAATATTTCCATACATAACCAATTATACGTTACAAATTAAAAGAAAATGTTAAAAATAACCATTAATAAAAGTTACCAAATAACGTTACAAATAATTGGAAAAACGAAAAAATATCAATTTTAACTTCGATACACAACAATTAAAACAATTTTTTTTAGTATTGTGTAATTTTAATTAGTCTAATAAATTTATAAAAGAAAATTTTTTCCAAAAAAATAAAACATTTGCCAATTTTATGAATATATTTTCAATTTTAATTTATAGGGTCACATTGAAAATGACATTTGTACAAGCCCAATTTTGGCCGGGCTACAAACCCATTTTACAACAACAAACCCAAAACAAAAAAATAATAAAAAATGACCCATTTTACAAAAGCCTGTAAGGCCCAAAAGAAAAAAAATTTGATCGCTAGGGTTTCGAAACCCTAGCGCCCTTTCCCCCTCGACATCCACCTCCTCTGCGCAAGACGCCTCCTCCACCGCTCCACCGCCTCGCCCATGCCCCGCAAGAAGAAACAAACACGCAATGTAAGCACAGGAGCGGGATAAAATACAAAAATACATTTGTAATGGCTATAAAAGCCAAGTCTGAAACCGGTGTAGGGGGATTTTGATTTTCTTCTTTCAAATCAATAGAAAAGCGAAAGATTCAAGCAAAAGAGGTCCTTTATTTTTTTAAAAAAAAGAAAAGATCAATACAAAAAGAGAGGTTTGAACAAAAAAAAAAACAAACAGAGGTTAAAAATATAGAAACCAGTAGATTCGCTAACGCTAAGTCAAGAGGTGATTTTTGAAGCTTTATTTTATTCCTTTTTTATTTTTTTATTTTTCATAAATGCTTGTAATCGAAAAACAAAATAGAAATATATAAAAATATAAAATAAAATAAAATTTTTTACCTTTCCGGCCATCAGGTGGTGGTGGCCAAACTCGGACTGACGGCTGACACCGTGGCGACCCCTCTCACGGAGTTCCCACCTTCCTTCCCCTGGAGAGAAAATGGAGAAGAAAAAAAAATTTTAAAACAAAGAGAATGATTTTTTTGGGTTTTAGGGTTTTATATAGCCCACAAAACGACGCTGCTTTGGGGCGCCTTTAACCCCAAAACGACGCTGTTTTGAATGACCCGACCCGATCCGATCGGACCCGCCAAGGATCAGCGTGTTTTGCCGAAAAATGGGTTATTTGCGCGCGCGGTCCCTTCGCCTTTTTATAATTTTGCAATTAAGTCTTTGTAATTTAAATTTAGCCCAATAATTTACTCGGATTCGCAATTAGGTCCCTCTCACTGTATGCGTTTTGGAAAAAGGGATTAATTGCCGTTTTGGTCCCCTTCCATTCACGCGTATAAAATAGTCCCCTTTCTTTTATTTATTTTCGAATTAACCCCTAAAATTTTATTTTAAGTACAATTTAATCCTATTTCAGCTTATTTTGTAAAATTTTAGCCTTTTGACAATATATTGTTGTAATTATCATCTCTATATTTTTTCTATAGTTATTTTGTTTGACTATTATTTGTTTTATTATTATTACTTACTATAACATATATTATTTATTATTTTGATTTCATTTTCACTATTCTTTATTTATATTATTATTATTTGTTATTTACTATTATTAGGGTTGAGATGATTGTTTCATCTATTATCCTTTGTTATTTTCATTATCATGGCTATCTATTTTACTAATATTTTGTCTATATTATTGCTATCATTATATCATTTTATTTTTGACATGTATATATTTTTATTCCATATATTATTTCATGTATTAATGACAATAATCATTTTTTACGTATCATCATCATTATTTCATTTTATATACCATCATTATCATTTTGTTATTATCATTTCTCGCCTTATTTATTCGCTATTTATTTTTATTTTTTCATTATTATTTATTTCCATTACCACTTTGTCATTATCATGTTATTATTATTATTATTACTATTAATATTATTATTTGTATTTCTTTATTTACCACATTCACATCTACGTTTGTTATCTTCATTTTGTATTATATTATCGAACAAAACATCATTCAGAAATTATCGTATTTCATCTAAAAGATTTCAAAATGAGGCAATGTTTTGGTATTTAGAAACTCGAGAAATAGTGCCCTAACGTCTTTGGGTTGCGATTTTCGCTTGACTAAATAACTTAACATCCTTTTTACGAAGTTTTGCGAATCACGACATAACTTTGATTACGAGAGATTAAAACATCGTGTCCTAACATGCTGGATGTGATGTTTATATCTTTTCGGGACAAAGAAATTTCAAATTTTGACTCAAGCCTTTTCTTAACTTCAATCCTAAACGATGCGTTTTGTAAAATTACTATACTCCACTTAAAAGATTTTGAGATAAATGCAATGTTTTGTATTTAGAAACTCGGGGAATAGTGCCCTAACGTGCTTTGGGTTACGATTTTCGTTTGACTAAATAACTAAACATCCTTTTGGTAAACTTCGTAAAATCATGAGATAGTTTTGATTACAAAGGTTTAGAATATCATGTCCTAACGTCTTTGGATGTGATGTTCGATCTTCTCGAACAAAGATATCTCAAAAGTACCAATACTTTTTAAAAGACCCAGATTTTAAAACTCTTTCAAACCTCCGACACTAAGACTCTAATTAATCATTTTGGTACCAAATTTGGGCGACGAGGGTGCTAACCTTCCTCGTATGTGAACTGACTCGAACCCAATTTTTAAAACTTCATGGACCAAAAACACTGCTTTAGTAAAGCAAAATGTTTTATTAAAATAAAGGTGATCCGATCACACCAAATAATGGTCGGTGGCGACTCTCGTTTTATTCCTATTTTGAACACCAATGTCGAACCCCATTTTGTTTTCAAAAAAATGGTTACGACACTTACGACTCCACTGGGATCGATTTAGAGAGTCAAGCCATAAATTGATTATTTTCTGTCTTTTGTCGGAAGTTTGAAAGCTCGATTTGAAAATTACGATCTTTTTATTGCGTGTTGTTTCAATTTCGGCATTGCATTGCATGACCGTTGTGGTCACACCTTTAGGTGAGAGTGAGAAACTACTCCTTCGTGAGGTTTTCACCTCCGTGCGTGAGAGTGGATCGCTTTCGGATACATCCGCATTCTATGTCTTCGTGAGATTTTCATCTCCGTGCGACCATAGGGAAATGTATCCCCTCGAATCAACTCGGTCTATATGAGCCTATAATGGGTGAAGATCGAGGAATCACCGTTCAGTACCCTCCTTAGAACCAAACCTCATATAGTAAGCCCTAAAGAACCCACCTTAGGTAGAGCCATGCCAAACCCTAGGGGTTAACAGATTAGGTATTTTTATCTTTTGCTTATTATGTATGGAATACTGATTTGCTTTATTTTTATTCTTATTTTTGCATGGCATATTCATCAAAAAGGTGTTGATTCACGTTCAATTGCCAAATAGATAGCTTTGTCATGGAAAGGGGGTTTCTTGATAGAGTGAAGGATAATGCGGCCGTCCGGATATGGGCCGAGACTGTGCAGCAAGAAAAAGGTGATAGTCTTACAGAAGGGCACGTGTCAGAATTATGGGACTTCACGCGTATCAGTGTCACTCAAAATAATCTTCAAGAGATGAAAGAGATATGGGGTCGATGGGATGATGAGATCAAGCAATTATTCTATCACATTACGAGATCTCGCCATATCCGCCGACATCAAGGTAGACCAGCACCTATTTCGAGCTATAGCCCAATTTTGGAATCCCGCTTATAGCTGTTTTACTTTCGGGAAAGTGGACCTGGTGCCTACTATAGAAGAATACACAGCTCTACTCCGTTGTCCAAAAATCCAAACCGACAAAGTTTATACAAGACCTGTTAACGTCCCCACCTTCTTAAAAAAGCTAATGAATATTACGGGAATGAGCGAGCAAAGGTTGCAAAGACGGATAAAACAAAAAGGAGATTGTAAGTGTATCCCCTGGAGAAATTTAAGGGATTTGATCATAGCACACCCGGATGTGAAGAAAAGGGTTGACATCTTTGCCTTGAGCATTTATGGATTGATTATTTTCCCCAAGGCTCTAGGGCATGTAGACGAGGCAGTCTCAGATTTATTCGACAGATTGGATAGAAGAGTCACACCTGCTCGCACTCGGCTGAAACTTTCAGGTCTCTAAGCGCGTGTCGAAGAGCGGGCGAAGGAAGATTCACCGGTTGTGCACAGCTCTTGCTAGTATGGTTCAACAGTCATTTTTGGAAAGCGAAAAAGGCACCAGGTCGAATCTTCTCCGAGGACTATTCCCCGCTAAAGGAATTAGTAGCTACACCAAGGCGAGACGATCTTACTAAGAAAATGGATGACGATTCGCAAAACCCGCAAGAGGAAGACGTGGAATGGAAAGCTCCTTTGATGATCCTTGATGAGATCCTATATCGATGTGGAGATTTTGACCGGGTTCTTCTCTTGGGAGTATGGGAGCCGTCGGATATGCTCCTCTCTTCGTGTTGAGACAAGATAGATCGAGACAGCTTTATACCCGCAACACAAGGTATAATTCGATGCGAATTGAATACAAAGGAGACAATTGTAAGAAAAGAGTTCGTGAAATAGCAAGCGCTTGAGTCGACTCATAGAATGAAAAGGTTTGCCACAAACCCGATGACAACCCCGAATATGGCCGATGGAGGAGTCGAGAGTCAACGACAACATTCCCACATCAGGCCAGGAAGACGCCCGATCCATGGAGGAGCACCTACAAGTAATCCCATCAGAGCTCGAAATCATCAAACAAGATTTTGAGAAAAGGAATACTGGAATTAGGGAAAAGGATAGAACGATTAGAAGAAGAGAAATGCAGCTAGGATTGGACGTTGACATTCGTGTTGGAGGCCGAAAAGTCGAGAAAAGGGAAAAATAAGGTGAGGAAGATTTGGACAGCTTTGAAAATAGACTATAAGAAGTCGAGAAGGTCAATGAAGCTTACGGATTAGGAAAAACATCGAGCAATAGAGTCAAGAACTCGGAGAGGAAAAAATAGAGCTAATCAATGGGAAAGAGAACTCCGAGATACTCAAGCTCGGGAAGATACTCTGAAAAGAAGTCCGTAAAAACCCAAAGCGAGAAAGAGGAATTAAAGGCTCGGTGGCGTAATTGGAAAGATCCTTGTATCAAGATCACAGCCGCAACTCTACAGCTTGAATTAAAAGCTAGCTGAGTAAAATTGAAGAAATGAAAGCGAGAATCGAAGAGCTAGAGTCTGCTTTACATGGTTGTGAGCTACGGGTGGAACTTCTAGAAGTCAATGAGGAGCGTTGGAAGCAACAACTTCATCACTCCCAGAATCAAGTCAGGGATCGGGATTACATCATGGGGGAAGCCGTGGCTCAAGTACGAGAAGTCGCGGATCACTTACAAACTTTAGGAGTCCAAGCTGATGTACTAAGTTTATTTTATGAATCAAAGTCAGAGCAAGGACAAGAGTTAGCTAGGCTTCTTGAGGAAGTCAAGGCCTTAAGTATTAGGGCGAGGCCTTATATGTAATCCATTCTATGTAAAGAAGTTTGTTTTCTAGAAAAGTTATTCTAATGGAAATTGAATCAGAATTAATGCCTTTTTTGCATACATTTCATGCATTAGCATCACATTGCATCATGTGCATTAAATCTCACAAAAGAACCTTAAATTGTGACAGTTACCCTGGAACATCGCTACAATACACGAGGTAAAACTAAAATTATGGATCAAAGGATAGAAAGACTAGAGCAAATGCAAAGGGAAATACAAGAACAGATGCAAGAACGATTAACCAAGATGCAAGCCAGCTGGCGCAACTATTGGCCAATGAACGAGGAAAGGGTGCATTGCTAGCTCGTGGAATAATGACGACCACGCTACCCTCCGGATTTACCCGCCAAATACCCAAGCACCACCGAAACATGTCCCCAAAGAACGCTTTTGTTATCGTGCCACAAGTGCAGTTTGAGATCGCAATGCCAGCAGGCACTTCCCGATGGTTCGAGCACTAATCCGGAGAAGGTCCGCTAACCCTATAGTCCCCGATTTTGATGAAATAGCTGAAATGGAAAAGGCAAAAGCTAACCTTCCCAGATAACTCGAGGATCGTTGCAAATGGTTAGAAGAAAAGTTTAAGGAAATAGAGACTGTTGACCATCGTTACGGGGTGGACGCTAAAGACTTGGGCCTAGTCCCAGACCTCGTACTTTCGCCAAAGTTTAAGACCCCAGATTTTGAAAATTACAATGGGACCAGTTGCCCCGAAGTGCACATAACAATGTTCAGTCGACGGATGGCGGATATGTTAACAACGATCAACTGCTTATTCATTGTTTTCAAGATAGTTTGGCGGGGCGCGCCAAATGGTACAATCACCACCGCACCAGATCAAGTCGTGGAAGGACCTAGCACAGCCTTCCTCAAACAATACGGTATGTGGCGATATAGCTCTGATCGAATCACGCTCCAAAATATAGAGAAAAGCCAAACGAAAGTTTCAGTAATATGCCCAAGGTGGAGGAAGTAGCCACACAAGTTCAAATGCACCGCTCCTAGAAAAGGAGACAACCATGCCGTTTGTCAATACGTTGAAAGCTCCTTCATTAATCACATGTTTGGAAGTGCCACTAAAAGTTTTTCTGATATCGTGCTTTGTCGGAAATGATCAAAATGTAATCGATGAGTGGTAAAATAGAGGCTGGAGAAAGTGCTAGAAAGATGATACCGAAAAAGAGGGAGAATGATATAAACAACATAGGTAAAAGTTATTCAAAGCCTATTACTATGAACCAGCCAAGGACTGTGACCCCCGATCATCAGAGCCCCCTTAGACAGGAATCCAACACAAGGCAAAATACGGAGAAAATCCAGTTCACGCCTATCCCAGTCCCATATAAAGAAATGTACCAGAAATTATTTGACGCCCACGTTGTCTCCCCCCATTACTTAAAACCCTTGCAACCCCCGTACCCTAAGTGGTATGATGCGAACGCACAGTGCGAATACCATGCAGGAATCGTGGGGCATTCTATAGAGCACTGTCTCGCTTTTAAGAAACTAGTGGAAAGACTCATCCAGATGGGCGTTATAGAAGTCGATGACACCTCTAGCAAGGGACACCCGCTACCTAATCACGGGGTCAACATGATAGGCGACGATGCGAGAAGAAGAGTTAAGAGGGATATTTCCGATGTGAAAACCCCAATGAAACAGGTCTGGAAGGAAATGATAAAAAGGGGATTGGTTGTGACATGTCCAAGGGGAAAACATGAAGAAACACGGAAGGGCTGTGAATTCCATAACTTGGAAGGGCACGAAATCCAAAGTTGCACTGAGTTCAGAATGCTGGTACAGGCGCTGATGGACAATAAAGAGTTAGAATTCTTTGAAAGCAATGAAGGCCAGAAAGAGGGAAACATCTGCACGTTGGAGGATGAGTTAGCAGCAAAAGCCTCGGAGGCGAGCTATCCTCTAGTCACCATCTTACGATCAAAGGGCGACGAGTAAAATAAATCCAAAATCGTGATTCAAAGCCTACTACTTTTTATCGAAGACAACCAAAAGACTCTGGGGCTATAAGCGCAACGTGACGATTCCTGAAAAGGGGGGTCCGTCCACAAAAGGGAGCCAGGAGTATCCTAAGATCGTGATCCGAAAACCTGCAGCCTTTCCATATAAGGATGACAAGAAGGTCCCTTGGAACTATAACTGCAATGTGACGATTCCTGAGAGGGGAGATTCGCCCGACACGACAAAAAAAAACCAAGAGGAAGGCTCCTACACGCGCAGTGAAAAGCGCTACAACTTGTCAAACTCAAGAACGGAGCACTCAAAAGGAAAAAACTTGATGGGCGAACAAAAGAAAGAAAAAGGGACCAAGCAAGAGACACATATAAACGAACCAGTGAAGGAGGAAGAAGCCAGGGAATTCTTAAAGTTTTTGAAGTATAGTGAATACAGTGTCGTAGAGCAGCTACATAAACAGCCGGCTCGTATATCGGTACTAGATTTACTATTAAACTCTGAAGCACATCGTAATGCGCTGATGAAAGTACTGAATGAGACCTATGTTACTAAAGATATATCCGTCAACAAGTTGGATCGTCTGGTTAGTAACATAAGTGCTGATAATTTCATCTACTTCAACGATGATGAAATCCCACCGGGAGGTATGGGGTCAACGGCGTTATACATAACTACCGTTGCAAGGATACACCTTGCCAAGTGTGCTAATAGATAATGGGTCAAGATTAAATGTCTTACCATTAGCCAAACTCAAGAGGTTGCCGATAGATAGTTCTCATATGAAATCCTGCCAAAACATAGTGAGAGCATTCGATGGAACCGAAAGAAGAGTGACGGGAAGAATAGACATACCATTATTGATCGGGCCTAATACATATGAAGTAGACTTTCTGGTCATAGATATCAAACTTTCTTACAACTGCTTACTAGGGAGGCCCTGGATTCATTCAATGGGGTCGTACCTTCACCTCGTGATCGAAAATTGAAATTGGTAATAGAAAATCGGCTGGTAACCATAAACGCTGAAGATGATATCATAGCAATTGTTACCAACGAAGCGCCATACCTAGAAACAAATGAGGAAGCCATTGAATGTTCCTTTCGATCCTTAGAGTTCGTGAATGCGACTTTCATTTCAGAAGGAAATAAAGTCCCGTCACCTAAACTATCCAAGACTACCAGGATGGGATTGCAAATGACAGTGGGAAAAGGAGCCCTACCCGGAAAAGGACTTGGAAGGTACCTCCAAGGAGAAATCGAGGTCCCAAGACTAAAAGAAAAGCGAGACTTCTTCGGTCTAGGATTCAAGCCAAATGCAAAGCAAAAAAGAAGAGTCGAAAAAGAAACAAGAAAGAAGGAAGGCACGCCTGAAGGGAGATGAGATGAAATGGCAACCGATGATAATTCCTCATATTCGGGAGATCTTTATATCAGGAGGGGTTATCCATCCGGGACGAGAAACGCAAAATGAAGAAATCGTGCATGTCAACGCTATATCGGAGGGGAAAACTGATGAAGAAAATCGGAATGGCATCCGCCTTATGAGCCAAAAAATGTTCTAAACAAGCTGGATCATGGAGGAGATTCTGTAGCTTTTAGAACTTATTCAGAGTAATACTCGGAACACACTTATTGCTTTAAGTCTAGAAGCAATAAGAGTCCCTTTTGTGAAACATCATTTTGTATAAGACATTGTTATTTTCAATAAAATACACCTCCGCCATCTTTTGAGCAAATTTTCTTTTATGATTCATTTCATTCATTCATTATTCTTTCTCTAGATATTCTTCTAAACATTTCTATTCTTCATTTATCATACTAATAAACATGCCTAGATTCTATGATTCTATGAGCCTTTATTCATTTTCGTAATGGTCCCCAGATATCAATGATTTGAGTAACACTACAGATGACTCGTAATGTCCTTTTGAGCAAGATATGGGTGCGAAAGATTTTCGTGATTTTGGAGATGACCAAGGCGTGATTTAGCTCTGAAATCTGTTAAGGATGTTAGAACAAGAGGAGAAACAAATCGTACCTCATAAAGAATCGGTGGAAATAGTAAACCTAGGAGATGAGCAAGAAAAGAAAGAAGTGAAGATTGGAGCCAGATATCACCACGAGAGACAAAGCAAGACCTCATTGAGTTACTCCAAGAATTCAATGATGTCTTCGCATGGTCATATCAAGACATGCCCGGCTAAGCATCGGTATCGTGGTACACCGTTTGCCCATAAAAGAAGAATACAAGCCAGTCCAACAGAAACTTCGGAGGATGAGGCCAGACGTTTTACTGAAAATAAAGGAAGAGGTTAAAAAGCAATTTGACGCAGGGTTCCTGCAAGTGGTTAAGTACTCGGAATGGGTAGCCAATATCATCCCCATCCCTAAGAAAGATGGGAAAGTACGAATGTGTGTGGACTACAGAGATCTAAACAAGGCTAGCCCAAAGGACAACTTTCCATTACCTCATATCGACACCTTAGTGGATAATACGGCGGGTTATTCATTGTTCTCGTTCATGGATGGCTTCTCAGGATACAACCAAATAAAGATGCTTCCTGAAGACATGAATAAAACCACATTCATAACCATGTGGGAACCTTTTGCTATAAGGTAATGCCATTTGGGTTGAAGAATGCGAGGCAACATATCAGAGAGCCATGGTGACCCTATTCTATGACATGATGCACAAGGAAATTGAGGTTTACGTCGACGATATGATTGCCAAGTCTCAGACCGAAAAGGAGCATATCCAAGTCTTAAGGAAATTATTTTTGAGGTTGAGGAAAGTCCAACTAAAGCTTAACCCGACAAAGTGTACCTTTGGAACCAGGTCAGGGAAACTGCTAGGATTTATAGTCAGTGAAAGGGGGATTGAGGTTGACCCAGATAAAGTCAAGGCTATACAAGAATTGCCTCCGCCTCGCACGTAAAAAGAAGTTCGAGGTTTCTTAGGAAGATTAAATTATATTGCTCGGTTCATTTCACAACTAACTGAGAAATATGACCCCATATTTCGTCTTCTTAAAAAACACAATCCAGGTGTGTGGGACGAGGAATGTCAGAAGACCTTCGACAAAGTAAAACAATACCTTTCCAATCCTCCGGTATTGACACCGCCTAATCCAGAGAAGCCTTTGATCCTCTATTTGACGGTACTTGATAATTCAATAGGATGTGTGCTTGGCCAGCATGATGAGTCGGGAAAGAAAGAAAAAGTAATATACTACCTTAGAAAAAAGTTCACTGAGTGTGAAACAAGGTACTCACCGATTGAGAAAATGTGTTGTGCCTTGGTCTGGATAACTCAGAGACTGAGGCAGTACATGTTGTATCATACGACCTGGCTCATCTCGAAGCTAGACCCATTGAAATACCTAATGGAATCAACTACTTTGAATGGACGGATTGCCCGATGGCAAATTTTACTTTCTGAGTTTGACATAGTTTATGTAAACCAGAAGGCGATAAAAGGAAGTGCAATAGCGGATTTTCGGGCTAGTAGAGCTCTGGCAGATTATGAGCCTCTGGACTTTGATTTCCCTAATGAAGACCTAATGTATATAGCAACCACTGAAAAGGGTACCCCGAAAAGTCGTCCTTGGAAATTGAACTTCGACGGGGCATCAAATGCTATGGGCAATGGAATTGGGGCAGTTCTGGTGTCCCCAAACGGAGATCATTACCCATTTACTTGTAAGATGGATTTTGATTGCACAAATAATATGGCAGAGTATGAAGCTTGCATCATGGGTATCCGAAATGCTATTGAACACAAAATTAAGGTCTTTGAAGTATACTGGAGACTCTGCATTGGTAATTTATCAACTTAAAGGAGAATGGGAGACGAGGATCCCAAATTGGTTGAATACAAAAGATTGGTCCAAGAACCGATAAAAGAGTTCGAGGACATCACTTTCGATTATCTACCAAGGGACGAAAATCGATGGTCGATGCTCTAGCCACATTGGCTTCTATGGTACGAGCAAACAACAAGGAGGATATGAGGCCTATACAAATGAGCATTTATGAGGCCCCAGCCCATTGCTACAACGTGGAAGAAGAGGAGCAAAATGATCACCCGTGGTATCATGATATACTACAATATGTGAAAGATCATAAATACCCCGATCAGGCAACCGAAAATGACAAAAGGACGTTGAGAAGACTAGCTTGCGACTATGTCTTAGACGGAGAGATCCTATATAAAAGAAGAAAGGATCAAGTGCTATTGAGATGTGTGGATGGTGCCGAGGCTAAGCAGATCCTAGAAGAAGTCCATGAGGGTGTCTATGGAACACATGCCAATGGGTTCGCAATGGCAAGACAAATCATGAGATTCGGGTATTATTGGTCTACCATGGAAAGGGATTGCATTGAGTATGCTAAGAAGTGTCATAAGTGCCAAATTTATGGGGACAAGATTCATGTACCACCCTCACCTTTACATGTTATGACCTCCCCATGGCCTTTTTCTATGTGGGGCATGGACGTCATTGGACCAATCTCACCAAAAGCTTCTAATGGACATCGGTTCATCTTCGTGGTAATTGATTACTTCACTAAATGGGTGGAGGCCACTTCATATGCCAATGTGACAAAATCAGCGGTCAGCAAGTTCCTAAAAAAGGAGATCATATGTCGATATGGAATGCCTGAGAGAATTATATCTGATAATCGTTAAACTTGAACAACAAGATGATCACGTAAGTCCAGAGGCAATTCAAAATCGACATCACAATTAAATCACCAGACGCCTAAAGATGAACGGTGCGATTGAAGCGACTAATAAGAACATCAAGAGGATAATAGGAAAATGATCGAGACTTATAAAGATTGGCATGAGAAGCTACCATTTGCCCTTTTCGCCTATCGAACGTCGCCGAACCTCCACCGGCAACTCCTTTCTCATTAGTCTACGGAATGGAAGTGGTTCTACCCATCGAAGTTGAAATTTCGTCCCTTCGAGTATTGTCCGAATTGAAATTGGATGAAGCAGAATGGATCCAAGCACGATACGATCAATTGAATCTGATCGAAGAAAAGAGGCTAAAAGCTATCCGTCATGGTCAGATGTACCAAAAGCGAATGATGCGAGCATACAACAAGAAAGTGTGTCCACGAGAATTCCACGAGGGAGACTTAGTTTTGAAAAAGATTCTCCCCATACAAAAGGATTTCAGAGGGAAATGGATGCCGAATTGGGAAGGACCTTATGTGGTGAAAAAGGCTTTCTCTGGAGGGGCACTAATCTTGGCCGAGATGGATGGGAAAAATCTACCCAATCCTATAAATTCAGATTCAGTTAAGAAGTATTATGCTTGAAGAAGGGAAAGGCTAAAGCGAAAACCCGAAAAGGGAGCTTTAAGACCTAAAAATAAATAAATAAATAAAAAATAAAAAAATAAAAAAAGTGGAGAGGCCAAAGCGAAAACCCGTAAAGGGCACTCTGAGACCAAAGGGGCTTTGAGTCGAAAACCCAATAAGGGCGGCTCAAATTCACACGAAAGACGAGGTGTGTGACAATTTTTGTTCTCCCAGGATTAGCAAAAGGAGGAAGGTTACACCTTGGAACATCTACAAAGCACTGCAGATCTCCCAACGTCTATTCAGCTCAAAATGATCTTCGGAAGGATCCAGTGGTGAAGCTCAGCAATGATATCCTGGGTACCTACTTTTCTTTTTACCCATTTTTGTACTCAATAATGTTTACTTTTGTTGATTTAAATCCAATTTCATTCCTCATAAATTCCATTGTCTTTGAGTTGTTTGCAATTGAAATAACGACCCATGGACCCATAATGCTTCCAAAAAAGGAGTTCCACCTATTACTCTGGAAGCCTCTAAACAGCGTAGGAACCTAAAACAAGACTGTTGTTTAGGAACCACCATACTTAGGGGTTAGAAACATTCGAAGAAGAGGAGTCCAAAATTATGACCATTTCTTCAGATTCGCAGGCATAGATATCAGACAAGATGTTGCGTCTGTGTCATGACCTTGACGAGCGAACGAGCAATTACAGCCCTAAACTTTTAAAAGAGATCATTCTCATGACATCCTGCATTCATGCAAATGTCCTCCGTAATATCATTTAGTTAGGAGCATTCGATTTATTACAATCATTGCATCTTAACGAAAAATCATCATTCTCATGACATTCTGCATTCATGCGAGTGTCATCCATATCACACGTTAGTTAGGAGCATTTGAGTCATTCTGACCATAGCATCCTCACCATTTGGCATAAACACAAACACATCAAAATCGAGTCTACAGGATATGTCCCTAGAGGACGGTGTAGCAACACTATTGAAGATTAGCCTATTACCATCGACCAGCGGTGGAATGGGTGGTCCTATTGCCATCAACCAGTGGTGGAATAGGTTGAAGATTGTCTTATTGCCACTGCCCAGCAGTGGAATAAGTTGAAGATTACCTTATTACCACTGACCAGCAGTTGGAATAGGTGGAAGATTGTCCTATTACCATCCACCAGTGATGGAATAGGTGGAAGATTGTCCTATTACCATCCACCAGTGATGAAATAGGTGGAAGATTGTCCTATTACCATCAGCCAGTGATGGAATAGGTTGAAGATTGTCCTATTACCATCAACCAGTGATGGAATAGGTTGAAGATTGTCCTATTGCCGTCAACCAGTGATGGAATAGGTTGAAGATGATCCTATTGCCACTGACCAGCAGTGGAATAGGCCAAAAATTGTAGATCTTGTCACCATAACCAATATTGGGGCAAGATCGAAGGCGAATCTTGGCTCTCTAACCAGTAGAGAACATGATTTTGGCCACCGTCCTATTGCCACTGACCAGCAGTGGAATAGGCCAAAATTGTAGATCTTGTCGCCCTAACCAATAGTGGGGCAAGATCGAAGGCGAATCTTGGCTCTCTAACCAGTAGAGAACATGATTTTGGCCACCGTCCTATTGCCACTGACCAGCAGTGGAATAGGCCAAAATTGTAGATCTTGTCGCCCTAACCAGTAGTGGGGCAAGATCGAAGGCAAATCATGGCTCCCTAACCAGTGGGGAACACGATTTAGGCCACCGTCTTATTGCCACTGACCAGCAGTGGAGTAAGTTGAAGACGATCCTATTTCCATTGACCAGTAGTGGAATAGGTCAAAAATTGTAAGTCTTGTTGCTTTAAACAGTGGTGGAACATGCTCATCCTATCTTCTCGGCAAGCAGTAGGACAAGCTGAAGATACAAATCTTGTCTTAAAGCCACGGTAGAGCAAGTTAAAATAAATCTCATACCCTGAAGTTATAGTGGAGCAATAAAGCGAATCGAAGCTGCGAATCCTGTCTCTCTAAAGAGACGACAGAGTAGATCAAAGCGCGAGAGGAGATGAACTAGAACGAGGCTATTTGGAGAAGAGCGGATCAAGAAGTCAAGGCTTAGCCAGCCCGCAAATTGGTCTTTGAAAGTCTTTGCTCTATTCCGTTGCACGACAATGAGCAAAGAGGGCACCAGTAATAACATTTGTACAAGCCCAATTTTGGCCCGGGCTACAAACCCATTTTTACAACAACAAACCCAAAACAAAAAAATAATAAAAAAACAGACCCATTTTTACAAAACGGCCTAGAAGGCCCAAAAGAAAAAAATTTGATTTGCTAGGGTTTCGAAAACCCTAGCGCCGCAACCCTTTCCTCGACATCCACCCCTCACTCTCGCCAAGCCTCCTCCACCTACTCCACCGCCTCGCCCATGCCCTGCAAGAAGAAACAAACACGCAACAGAAGCACCAGAGCAGGATAAAATACAAAAAATACATTTGTAATGGCTATAAAAGCCAAGTCTGAAACCAGTGTAGGAGGATTTTGATTTTCTTCTTTCGAAATCAATAGAAAAGCAGAAAGATTCAAGCAAAAAGAGGTCCTTTATTTTTTTTTTTAAAAAAAAAGAAAAGATCAATACAAAAAAGAGAGGTTTCGAACAAAAAAAAAAAACAAACAGAGGTTAAAAAAATATAGAAACCAGGTAGATCTGCTAACGCTAAGCCGAAGAGGTGATTTTTCGAAGCTTTATTTTATTCCTTTTTTTATTTTTTTTTTTCGCAAATGCTTGTAATCGAAAAACAAAATAGAAATATATAAAAAATATAAAAATAAAATTTTTTACCTTTTCACCACCGTAGGTGGCGGTGTCTGACGTCTCGACGGCGGCACGCGAACCCCCCACGGGGAGTTCCCACCTTCTTTCTCCCTGAGAGAAAAAAGGAGAGAGAAATTTTTTTTCTTAAAACAATGAGAGAAATGATTTTTTGGGGTTTTAGGGCTTTATATAGCCCCACAAACGACGCTGCTTTGGAGGTCGCCTTTAACCCCAAAACGACGCTGCTTTGAATGACCCGACCGATCCGATCCGACCCGCCAAGGATCCGCGTGTTTTGCGAAAATGGGTTATTTGCGCGCGCGGTCCCTCCGCCTTTTTATAATTTTGCAATTAAGTCTTTGTAATTTAAATTTAGCCCAATAATTTACCTGGATTCGCAATTAGGTCCCTTCTGCTGCAGTGCGTTTTGGAAAAGGGATTAATTGCCGTTTTGGTCCCCTTCCATTCACGCCAGTATACAAATAGCCCCCTTTCTTTTATTTATTTTGAATTAACCCTAAAATTTTATTTTAAGTACAATTTAATCCTATTTCAGTTATTTTGTAAAATTTTTAGCCTTTTGATAATATATTGTTGTAATTATCATCTCTATATTTTTCTATAGTTATTTTGTTTGACTATTATTTGTTTTTATTATTATTACTTACTATAACATATATTATTTATTATTTTGATTTCATTTTCACTATTCTTTATTTATATTATTATTATTTGTTATTTACTATTATTAGGGTTGAGATGATTGTTTCATCTATTATCCTTTGTTATTTTCATTATCATGGCTATCTATTTTACTAATATTTTGTCTATATTATTGCTATCATTATATCGTTTTATTTTTGACATGTATATATTTTTATTCCATATATTATTTCATGTATTAATGACAATAATCATTTTTTACGTATCATCATCATTATTTCGTTTTATATACCATCATTATCATTTTGTTATTATCATTTCTCGCCTTATTTATTCGCTATTTATTTTTATTTTTTTCATTATTATTTATTTCCATTACCACTTTGTCATTATCATGTTATTATTATTATTACTATTAATATTATTATTTGTATTTCTTTATTTACCACATTCACATCTACGTTTGTTATCTTCATTTTGCATTATATTATCGAACAAAACATCATTCAGAAAATTATCGTATTTCATCTAAAAGATTTCAAAATGAGGCAATGTTTTGGTATTTAGAAACTCGACAAATAGTGCCCTAACTTCTTTGGGTTGCGATTTTTCGTTTGACTAAATAACTTAACATCCTTTTACGAAGTTTTGCGAATCACGAGATAACTTTGATTGCGAGAGATTAAAACATCGTGTCCTAACGTCTTTGGATGTGATGTTTATATCTTTCGGGACAAAGAAATTTCAAATTTTGACTCAAGCCTTTTCTTAACTTCAATCCTAAACGATGCGTTTTGTAAAATTACTATACTCCACTTAAAAGATTTTGAGATAAAGGCAATGTTTTGTATTTAGGAACTGGGGAATAGTGCCCTAACGTCTTTGAGTTACGATTTTTCGTTTGACTAAATAACTAAACATCCTTTTGATAAACTTCAGAAAATCATGAGATAGTTTTGATTACAAAGGTTTAGAATATCATGTCCTAACGTCTTTGGATGTGATGTTCGTACCTTCTCGAACAAAGATATCTCAAAAGTACCAATACTTTTTAAAAGACACGTATTTTAAAACTCTTTCAAACCTCCGACACTAAGACTCTAATTAATCATTTTGGTACCAAATTTGGGCGTGTCGAGGTGCTAACCCTTCCTCGTGCGTGAACCGACTCCGAACCCAATTTTAAAACTTCATGGACCAAAACACTGCTTTAGTAAAACAAAATGTTTTATTAAAATAAAGGTGATCCGATCACACCAAATAATGGTCGGTGGCGACTCTGCTTTATTCCTATTTTCAAAACCAAAGTCGAACCCGTTTTGTTTTCAAAAAATGGTTATGACAACATTCATTAGGGAATATTTAATTACTATTTTCGATTTATTTTTTGCATTAGCTTGTTGTTTTATTTAATTAAAATTATTATTTTATGAAGGTTTAATATATCATTTAGTATCTAAGTTTGACACATTTTTAATGTGGTACCTATATTAATTTTTGTCCAATTTGGTACTTATATTGGACAAAAGTTATATATCTTTTAGTCTTGAAAAGTAACAATGTTAGTGTTTATTCAACTTATAGGGTTGATTTGATGAACATTAATTGCTAATAGTATTACGTTTGATTTTTGTATTTGTTTAATTTTACGTTTAATTTGTCAAATATAGTCGATGGATGTTGTTTAATTTAGGTTTTACGATTTATTTGATGAAAGTCAATTGATAATATTATTAACTAAATCATTAAATTTCATAAAATCAACTCTAAAACTCGAATTAAACACTAAAAGTTAACACTGTTACCTTCAAGTGCCAAAGTGTATAACTTTGGTCAAATATAGGTATCACATTCGATCAAAAAAGAACACAAGACCCACATTAAAAAAAAAATATCAAACTTAGTTACCAAATTATATATTAAACTTTTTATGAATTTTACACGTAATTCACTAACCACAATAATAATTAATTTGTATTTGAATCCTATAAATTATTTAAATTTTGAAATTTGTTAGCATGAACACGTGTAATTTAAATAACTACGTATGAATGAATGAGAACAATAATTTCTATTTGAATCCTATAAATTAAATAAACTATATGATAGATATTGACAAAACACGTGTAATATTGAGAACTACATAATAATAGATGACGGTATGTATTTGAACTCTAAAAATCAAATCAATTATACAATCGATCTTCACAAACACGAGTAATATTGATAATTACATATGAATACATGACGATAATAATTTATATTTGAATCTTGCAAATTAAATAAATTATAATATCCATCTTCGCCAAACACTTGTAATATTAAGAACTACATAAGAATAAATGAAGACTATGGTTTCTATTTTAACACAAAATCAAATTAATTATCCGATCAATCTTCACAAGTATGTGTAACATAAAGAACTATGTATGAATGAATGAACACAATAATTTATATTTGAATCGCATAAATTAAATAAATTATAATACGATTCGTTTTAAACACATGCAATATTAAGAACCGTATAAGTCAAGATTCAATGAAGATCAATTTCTTATCTGAAAATCTAAGGTGATGTGTATCACTTAAGCTACTCGCACTATATATAATTAATACAACTAGTACTTATATAACCAATAAATATTAGATGCAATAATAAAACACATTGTACTCCCAAAAAGATAACTCAAATTTTAAACAACGGAGACGGTATTATTAAAAGAGACATAGACATAGGTTAATACTATAATCTTACCAGTTATCTAAATACTTAAAAAGAATAAAAAATTGAGTGGACCCAAACAAAATTTGAAAAAAGGCAGGTAAAATGTGAAACTTGCCATACATAGCAAACACCTAACAAGGCCCCATGTTCCATTTCTTCTATAAAAGCAAGGGATTTGCTCTCAATATGCTTCACTCCACTACTCACACAAGCCTAAGCCTCTCTCTCTTCTCTGGTTTTTCATCTATGGTTGCGTTACCAGCCAATAGCAGGGAGGAGAATTCTCCTCAAGAGCAGCAGCAACACTCAAACGGAAACCACACGCCGAGGCCTAACCTTAATGTGCTCCTTCCACAACCCCGACTCCCCATCATTAGGTATATCATGTACATATACTTATCCTTTTTTCTTCATATAAAATTGTATTTATACTTTCAAAAACAATAATATAACGTTGTGTAACCTGATTATTGTAGGCCTGATGAAATTATTCTGGTCCCTAATAATTTTCGAGATCCATACTTAAACAGGAAGTACTGAATTTATATATATATATATATATATATATATATATGCTTTTATTTTTAAATAAGCCCTTTTAGTTCTGCTTTATTTTTTTTTTTTTTGCTATGGTGGTTGGATGATGACAACATCAGTGACAATAGTGATAGTGATAGTGAATATGAAAGTGATAACTATTTTGGAGATGAAGATTCTGAAGACAACGAACAAGAAGAGGTGGTGGATTATTAGTTTAATAATTCAATAATCATCTCTTTCCTATAATTTTTTTTAAAATAGATATTATTTTAACTATGGTTTTGCATGGTGCCATTTAGGTGAAATAGGAGATCAGGCTATTGCAACTTCGAATCTTTTTAAATCGGGAACTAACCAATACGATGATGCGATTTATCTTGCAACCCAACCAAATCTACTATTTATCCTTTATATAAATATTAATATTTGATAATCGATGATGTAGAATTTTTTCGACAATGTACCAAATGATGATACTTCAATAAAAAACATAAAAAATTTATAACATATTATCATTTGATTCACTAAGTAATTAAATATTAATCCTGATTATAAATCATAATTTATTTTCAAGTTCTAACTATATATTTGTTTCCTTTTCCTTTTGGGTCCTTATTTCTACCTACTTGTGACACCTCTCAACAGTAGGGTGCAGGTAATATATTTGTATCCAAATATTTTGTTGGCAAAAGAAAAAAAGACACAACGTTTTAACTGAAATTTCTTTTCATTTATCTCAGGAACTTCAACGTGAAATCTCTCAAATTGGTCAAGATATCGAAAACCTGATGAGGAGAATGAGTAAGTTAGTCCTTTAACCCTAACCCTCTCTATATTACTTGTACTCTCTATACCAGAGAGGTCCAACTGCCACCTTTTGTTTTTTCATATATATATTTTCCGTCTTTTGATACTGTAATTGATTGATCTTAACTGGTGATGCATGTTTGCCAACGATTGGAACAGGTTAAACCCTTAACAGATAACAACTTGTGGAGCATGATGGGTGATTTGGAAGATGATCTCGAAGAGCACATTGATGTTCTACTATTGTAGTTCTAGCAATGGAATAAGGCAACACAAGTTGTTTCATTTCAATCCTTTTGTTTGGTTGGGTGTTTCTGATCATTTTGTCTTTGATTGCTTTCTTCCTAAGTCTAAAGACTTTTGTATGTCGGCTTTGATTGGTTTTCATCATTTTGTCTTTGTTTTGCATTGTTTTTGCGTCTTAAAGTCTTTTGTAAGAGACTAATATTAATGAAAAAAAGGTCGTTCATCGAGACAATATTTCCTATGTTTTTTTAAGCCACAGTTCAAAAACAATATTGTATGAATCTAAGAAAAAATAAACTTTTTTTTTTTGCTCAATCGAGGTAAAATAATGTAAACCAAGAAATACATTGGAGCCACCAACCTCTTTCAAGGACAACAGGATTACAATAGACCAAAATAAACATCTCAAACTCCTAGAAGATATTAAGCAATACTAATTCATCTATCGTAAATGGTATCATGGTTATTAACTAGTAAAGGAAACCCATAATTTTAGAATCTCGAACTCCTATAAGATATCGAATTATCCAACAAAAATTCGAAAATAATACTTAAAATGAAAAATTAGAAGTTCGAAATAATATAATCCACACTTTTCTAATAGACTAAAAAATGTTTGGTAGAAACCGAAAAGGAAGCCTTCAATAATATAATCCTTCATAAAGTTATGTTGTAACGTGTACTGTAGCTTTTGATCCATGTTTGGGTTTTAGGTTCTTTCTATTGAAGGCTTCTTTTTCGATTTTAGAATTGCTATTACGAAGATGAATGGGTCGATGATTACAAAACAGAAAACTAGGGGTGAATTTTGCAAGGTTTGGAGAAAGAAAACTAGGAATCAAGGATATGTTTGGGGTCAAGCAAGGACTAAAGCACGCAAGAACTAGATATGACTCATAGAATGTATAGAGATGTCCTGATTCAGGGTGCCAAAAATGGAAGCCGCTAGTGCGATACTTTGGTTACCAGTTGTTCGAACTAGATATGACTCATAGAATGTATAGAGATGTCCTGATTCAGGGTGCCAAAAATGGAAGCCGCTAGTGCGATACTTTGGTTACCAGTTGTTCGAAAGAGTTAGACATAAAGACGTGTGTTTTGGAGTTGGATGAAGATAGATACATTTGGTTCCATAATTGCTATGTTTGCAAGATGGAAGGTTCATTCCATGAGGATTAGCTTATGTCTTGCGAACAAAGGTTGGTATGGAACTTCTGAATTGTTGATGAGGTTAGTTTTGGACACATAAATGGAACACAGAATATTTGTTTCTTTATAACCATTCATTTGTATTTATATATTGAGGTTTAATATACCATTTATTTTTCAAGTTTGACACTTTTTTAATATGGTTCTTATGTTTTTTTTGTCTAATTTGGTACTTATATTTGACAAAAGTTATATATTTTTGGTATTGAAAAGTAACAATGTTAACTTTTTAGTGTTGATTCAATTTTAGGGATGGTTTGATGAAAGTTAATTGCTAATATTATAAGGTTTGGGTTTTTTATTTGTTTAATTTTACATTTAATTTGTCAAATATAGTCTAATGGATGTTGTTTAATTTAGGTTTCATGATTTATATGATGAAAGTCAATTGATAATAATATTATTAACTAAATTATTAATTTTCATCAAATCAACTCTAAAATCCGAATTAAACACTAAAAGTTAAGATGCACCTTCAGTACCAAAATGTATAACTTTGGTCAAATATAGGTACCATATTGAATCAAAAATAACACAAGTTTCAAATTTTAAAAAAGTGTCAAACTTAGGTACCAAATTTTATATTAAATTTTTATGAATTTTACACGTAATTACGCAAACCACAATAATAATTAATTTGTATATGAACCCTATAAATTATATAAATTTTGAAATTTGTTTGCACGAACATGTGTAATTTAAAGAATTACATATGAATGAATGATGACAATAATTTCTATTTGAATCCTATAAATTAAATAAACTATATGATTGATGTTGACAAAACATGTGTAATATTGAGAACTGCATAATAATAAATGAAGACGATGATTTGTATTTGAAGTCTAAAACTCAAATCGATTATACGATCGATCTTCACAAACACGAGTAATATTGATTACAACATATGAATACACGACGATAATAATTTATATTTGAATCTCATAAATTAAATCAATTAAAATATCCATCTTCGCAAAACACGTGTAATATTAAGAACTGCATAAGAATAAATGAAGATTATGGTTTGTATTTTAACACTAAAAAGTAAAACAATTACAATTAATACTCTTTGAAGCCGGTTACCTTTTTACTTTCTAACCTCTTAGTGCATTATAATACTCAGGTGATAGGGCTGACTATATATCTTATCATTCAGCCGGCAGAGCCGACAATATATAAAAGCTTAAAGCTTAACAGAGACTTACAATTACAAGAGAAGAAAACACTTTTATTAATACACAATACAATTACAATATCACACAACATTAATATAATTTTGTCTAACCTCTTGGTTATAGACCTGATGAAGTTATATACATATATATTTGCTTTTATTTTTAAAGAAGCCCTTTTTAACTCTGCTTTGGTTTTTTTTCTTTTTGCTGTGGTTGTTCTATGATGAGAACGACAATGATGATGGTGATAGTGAATATGAGAATGATGAATATTTTGGAGACGAAGATTTTGATGACAAAAAACAAGAAAAGGTGGTGGATGATTTGTTTAATAATATGTTTATTAATTCAATAACCATCTCTTTCCTATAATTTTTGAAAATAGATATTATTTTAACTATGATTTTGTATGGTGCCATTTACGTGAAACAGAAGATCAGGCAACTAGAATTTTGGCTCTTTTTATTTGGGGAACTAGGCAATATGTTGAGCAGGTTTATCTTGCAACCCACCTAAATCTACTATTTACCCTTTATATAAAGATTAATATTTGATACGATGATTTTACTATTAGTGAATTAAATAATGGTATATTTTAAAAATAAAGTTAAAAATTTGCAATAACCATGTATGTTTTGTTTTTCTTTTAGACATATTCATAGCCATATATGTGATTTTGGACAACATATTTAATTAAACGTTAGAAATTAAAAAAAAAAAAGTTACCAAATAACTATTAAAAAACATGAGAGAATGATTGACAAAACGAAAAAATAAATCGATTTTAACTTCGATACACCACAATAAAAAAAGGTTTTTTTAGTATTATGTAATTTTAATTAATGTAATAAAATTATAAAAGAAATTTCTTTTGCCAAAAAATAAAGCATTAGCCAATTTTATGAATATATTTTTCGATTTTGATTTATAATGTTAAATTGAAAATGACATTCATTAAGGAATATTTAATTAATATTTTTGATTTATTTTTCATTAACTTGTTATTTTATTCAATTAAAATTATTATTTTATAAAGGTTTAATATATTATTTAGTATTCAAGTTTGACTTTTTTTATAGTGGTACTTATGTTATTTTTGTGTTATTTTATTATTAAATATTTTTAAAATTAAAATAGCATTAATATACCTTATTCTAAAAATAGTAAAATATTTTTAAATATATTTTTAATTACATTTCTGTTTCAATTTATTTAAAAATCATTAAAAGTTGTAACGAAAAACTAATATTATAAAAAAATTACAAAATAATATACACAACTCATTGAGCATCGCGCAAGAATACAAAATAATATATAGTATATAGTAATATATCAACCAATTTTACCTATTAATTAAAATTAAAATTAATATTTCAAAAAATATAAGTTTGAGCTAGTATTAATTAACGTGTCTAAAATTAATGACCCAGATTTTTTAACCATATATGTTACCAAATAATATTTCCATATATAACCAATTAAACATTACAAATTAAAAATAACTATTAAAAATGCTACCAAATAACGTTACAAATAATTGGAAAAACAAAAATAAATAAATTTTAACTTCGATACACAACAATTAAAACAAGTTTTTTTTAGTATTATGTAATTTTAATTAGTCTAATAAAATTATAAAGAGAAATTTCTTTTTCCAAAAAATAAAGCATTAGCCAATTTTATGAATATATTTTCAATTTTGATGTATAGGGTCAAATTCAAAATGACATTCATTAAGGAATATTTAATTAATAATTTTTATTTATTTTTTGCATTAACTCGTGATTTTTATTCAATTAAAAATTATTATTTTATAAAGGTTTAATACATCATTTCGTATTTAAATTTGACACTTTTTAATGTGGTACTTATGTTAGTTTTGTGTTATTTTATTATTAAATATTTTTAAAATTAAAATAGCATTAATATACCTTATTCTAAATTAGTTAAATATTTTAAATATATTTTGTAATTACATTTCTTTTTCAATTTATTTCAAAAATCATTAAAAGTTGTAAAGAAAAATTAATATATAAAAAAAGTTACAAAATTAATATACACAACTTATTCAGCATCACACAAGAATACAAAATAATATATAGTAATATACCAACTAATTTTGACCCATTAATTAAAATTAAAATTAATATTTCAAAAACAATAAAAATTTAAACCAGTATTAACTTAGGTGTCTAAAATTAATGACCCAGAATTTTTAACCATATATGTCTTTTTTTTTTGGACATATTTATAATCAGATATTTGATTTTAAATTTATAATCATATATGTGATTTTAGACAACTCAGCTAATAATATTTCCATACCCAATTATACGTTACAAATTAAAAGAAAATATTACCAAATAACTATTAAAAAAAAGGTTACCAAATACCGTTACAAATTATTGGAAAAACGAAAAAAAATATTTAACTTCGATACACAACAATTAAAACAAGTTTTTTTAGTATATGTATTTTTAATTAGTCTAATAAATTATAAAAGAAATTTCTTTTCCAAAAAAATAAAGCATTAGCTAGTTTTATGAATATATTTTCGATTTTGATTTATAGGGATTGAAAATAACATTCATTAATTAATATTTAATTAATATTTTATGATTTATTTTTTGCATTAACTTGTTATTTTATTCAATTAAAAATTATTATTTTATGAAGGTTTAATACACCATTTAGTATTCAAGTTTGACACTTTTTTAATATGGTACATGTGTTATTTTTTTCCAATTTGGTACCTATATTGGACAAAAGATTTATACTTTTTGGTATTGAAAAGTAACTTTGTTAACATTTTAGTGTTTATTCAAATTTTAGGATTGATTTGTTGAACATTAATTGCTAATATTATTAGGTTTGATTTTTGTATTTGTTTAATTTTGCGTTTAATTTGTCAAATACGATCGATGGATGTTATTTAATTTAGGTTTTATGATTTATATGATGAAAGTCAATTGATAATATTATTAATTAAATTATTAATTTTCATCAAATCAACTCTAAAATCCGAATCAAATACTAAAAGTTAACACTGTTACCTTCAGGTGCCAAAATGTATAACTTTGGTCAAATGTAGATACCACATTGGATCAAAAAATAACACAGGTGTAATAACCCATTTTGCCCGGCCCAATTACAAAAATAAAATTACAACCCAACAAAACACAAAGCCCAAAACCTGACCCAATTTACAAGCAGCCCAACAAGCCCAAACCCCAAAATTAGAAAAAGAAAACCCTAGCCTCAACTCCAAAGTGGCGCCGCACCTACCCTCTGCCCAACACCGACCCTCCACCTGCCCTCTACCCACCGCCGACCTGCCTTCTGACATCGGCCACCGACCCTCCACTTGCTCCACCTGCTCCTGCAAGACAAAAAAAAAAGAAAAGACAACTAATAATTTTGTACAGAATAGGCTATAAAACCCGAATCAATTTCTTTGTAAAAGGGACCCCTTTTGTGATTAATAGAAAAAAACAAATTCCAGACACGATTTTTCATCTTTTCTTTCTTTTTTTCCGATCAATACACAAAAAAAAGGAAGTAGAAAAATTCATTAAAACCAAAAGAAACAGAGGCCCAAGGTATTATTATTTTTTTATTTTCTTCCTCATTTTACGAATCTGTTTCTTCCTTGTTCATGCATGTATGAAAATATGAAATACTAAAAAGGGGAAAGGAAATAAACGCAAAAAAAAAGGGAAAAAATTACCTCTTTTGAACTTCCGGCCACAGTAATGGTGGCCGCACATGACTGCCATGGCGGTGGTCCCGCCACGGGATTCGCCAAGCCCCCCCTTTTTTGCAGAGAAAATAAGAAGAGAAAGAAGATTTTTTTTAAAACTCAGCACAACAAATGATTTTTTTAGAGATTTTGGGCTTAAATAGACCCAATAAAACGGCGCCGTTTTGGGTTGAATATCAAGCTCTGAAACGACGCCGTTTAAGGCGACTCGCAGGCGACCCGACCCGTGCAGCATAGGATCCGCGTGTTTCTTAAGCGGAAGGGCTATTTGCGCTTCTGGCCCTTCCGCTATTTTAGCCTTTTCAATCCAATTTTCCTTATTTTTTAATCTGCCCCAGTGTATTTCTTTCTGTTCCAATTTGGTCCTGCATAAAGCGCAATGCATGGGAATTAGGGGATAATTTCCCAAACGGCCCCCTTCTATTTGTGCGCTTCATTCTGGGCCCTTAATCCATTACTTTTTTTTTGAAATTTAGGTCTGTAGTTTTATTCCTTTCTCAATTTAATCCCTTTTTTATTATTTTCATCCTTTTGTTAATTTAATTAACCTTTTATTATTATTATTATTATTATTATTATTATTATTATTATTATTGTATTTAATATTGTTGATACTATATTGCATTTACCATTATTTATATTAATATTACGATTATTATTATTATATTTATTATTTTATTCAATTATTAATTTACTTTATTTTATCTTACTTACTTATTTTTTTATATACATGTATACATATATTACTATTTCCATTATCATTCTTGGCATTATATTATTATACATAAATACTATTATTATCATTATTCGGTTTTTATATATATTTACGTATTTCAATTTGTTTTATTATTATTATCATTATTATTATTATTATTATCACTATTATTTGTTATTTCTATTATTTGTCATTATTTCCACATATCAAATCCATATATCGTTATCCACGTGACTATTTCATTTCGATACTATCATTGCTTTCTCGTCGCTTTAACCATCGCTATCATCATAGTTATATGTATAGATATATATATTGTTAGTTTACTACTACTATATTATCGCATACGTGTTTTACTATTTGTTTATTACGCTTCTTCTTGTCATGATATTTATACACATAAACGTATTTATCGACTTACTATTACTATATATGTATGTTACTATTATCGTTATCATTGTTCTATTATTGTTAATCTTATCATTATTATTATTTCCATTATATAACATCTTTATTATCATTTGTTTAAGTATTGTTATCCTTCATCACTGTCATCATTATTGTTATCAATCATCCTTTATTTGCATTATTATTGCTATTGCAATTTTTCAACAATCTCGCTAAATAGAAATACATTTTATGAAATCGTCCTATTTAGAGATTCGTGGAATAGTGCCCTAACGTGCTGGGTTGCGATTCTTTGTTTCACTAAATAATCAAACATTCTTCTATCCTATTTCATGAAATACGGGACGGCTTTGATTACGAAGGTTTAGAACATCATGTCCCAACGTGCTGGATGTGATGTTTGTATCCTCTCGGAGCAAAGAAATCTCAAAATTCTAGCCCTAATTATCCAAACATTTTTTTAGAGGATCCGTATTTTAAAACCTTTTAAAACTTCTGACATTAAGACATTAATTAATCATTTTGGTACCAATTTTGGGCGTATCGAGGGTGCTAACCCTTCCTCGTGCGTAACCAACTCCCGAACCCGATTTTCAAAACTACGCAGACCAAAAGCACTATTTTAGTAAAACAAAATGCTTTATTAAAATAAAGGTGATCCGATCACAACAAATAAAGGTCGGTGGCGACTCCCGTTTTATCCCTATTTTCAAAACCAAAGTCGAACCCCTTTTTGTCGTTTTCCAAAAAAAAATGGTTACGACAGCTTGGCGACTCCGCTGGGGACTTATTTAGAGAGTCAAGCCATAAATTGATTATTTTCTGTCTTTTGTCGAAAGTTTGAAAGTTCGATTTGAAAATTACGATCCTTTTGTTACATGTTGTTTTAATCTTGGCATTGCATTGCATGACCGTTGTGGTCGCACCTTTAAGTGAGAGTGAGAAGCTACTCCTTCGTGAGGTCTTCACCTCCGTGCAGGATAGTGGATCGCTTTTAGGATACATCCGTACCTATGTCTTCGTGAGATTTTCATCTCAGGTGCAACCATAGGGAAATGTATTCCCTGAATCGAACTCGGTCTAAATGAGCCTATAATGGGTGAGGATCGAGGAATCTGCTAGTTCAGGTACCCTTACCTTAGAGCCAAACCACATGTAGTAAACCCTAGGAGCCCACCTTAGGAAGAACTATGTTAAACCTCTAGTGGTCACCTGGATAGGTACTCTATTTTGTTTACTTCTCCTGTGCTAACGTGTTTTGTTTTGTTTGTGATTGCATTGCATTGCATCACACCGCATCATCTTAGAAAGAAGGTGTTGATTCATATTCGATTGCTAAATAGAAGAGTTTATCATAAGGAAATGTGTTACTTGATAAAGTGGATTATAATACGGTCGTTCGAACATAGTCCGTAAACGATTTAGAGAGGATTGATAACCCATAGAAGAATACAAGACTTTGCCTGAGGATTCAAGCCGACAAGGATTATCGAAGAGCCATCAAAGAAGCTTATAAACATCGCGGAGGATAAGCGAGTGAAGAGGCACGGCCTGGACCGAGGAACAAGGAGCTAGATTAGGCATCTACTGGGGAAGTTCACGGACCGACCATAACATCCGGATACGAAGAAGAGGATTTCACCGACTATGAGGACAAAGCCGCATATGCAATCCGTTTTATGTAAAGAAATGTATTTTCTAGAAGTTCTTCTAATGAAATTGAATTCATAATCAACGCCTCTCTTTCTTTATGCATGCATTTGCATTGCATTTCATGCATTTGCCTTGCATCATATCACATGCATTAAGATTTGTAGAAAGACCCTAATTAGGTAAAGTTATTTCAAGAACCTAGAAGACATGGATCAAAGAATGGAAAGGCTAGAACAAATGCAAAAGGAAATACAGGAGCGTATGCAAGAACGATTAATCAAGATACAACAAGACATGATAGAACGGATGCAGAATCTCGAGTAGCATGATGAATCGGTTATGCGCGATTGTTGGCCAATGAACGTGAGAAAGGAAAGGCGTTGCTACTAGTTTGGGAAACGATAATGACGACCTGTTTACCTCCGGGTTTTACCCGCCTAATACCCAAGTGCCATCGGAGTGTGTCCTCAAAGGCCATCAATCGCGATTAGGCCTCAACAAGGGCAAAATGATATTAGACTACCCACGAACTCCCGGGTTGGCTCAGGATCCAATCCAGGAGATAACCCAGCCAATCCCGATTTGAATATAGCAGAAAGGGACGGGGCAATAGTTGAATCCTCGAAGCAATTAGAAGATCGTTGTAGATGGTTAGAGGAAAAGTTCAAGACCTTGGAAAATACTGATCACCACCATGGTTTTGACGCAAAAGACTTGAGTCCGGTTCCGATTTAGTGCTTCCTCATAAGTTTAAGATGCGAATTTGAGAAGTACAATGGGACCGGTTGTCCCGAAAGCGACATCACGATGTTCTATCGGCGGATGACGGGCACCTTAATAATGACCGATTCTTTGATTCACTTTGTTTTCAAGACAGTTTGGCCGGGTCCGCCGCCAAATGGTATAACCAGCTTAGTCGTGCCCAAATCAAGACGTGGAAGGACCTGGCACAGGCCTTCATGAAACATTATGGCCATGTAGCTGATATTGCTCCCGATAGAATCACGCTCCAAAATATGGAGAAAAAGCCGGGCGAAAGTTTTAGACAGTATGCCCAGCGATGGAGAGAGGTAGCAATACAAGTGCAGCCACCGCTCTTGGAAAAGGAGACCGCCATGCTTTTCATTAACACCCTGAAGGCCCCTTTCATAACTCATATGATAGGGAGTACGACTAAAAGCTTTGCCGACATAGTAATGGCGGGAGAGATGATCGAACATGCAATCAGATGCGGCAAGATTGAAGTAGGGGAAACCACTAGAAGGCCTGCTCCTAGAAAAAGGGATGACGAGGTGAATAATACAAACATGGGGGACTCAAAGTCAATTCATCATTAACCGACCAAAAACGGCGACTCATCGAGTATCAAGGTTCGTCAAGGAAAGAATCATGACGAGGAAAAACATTGAAAACTCCAATTTACGTCAATCCCTATGACGATAAGGAGTTGTATCAAAGTTTATTTGATGCACACGTAGTGTCCCCAATATCCAAAATCGATGCAACCTCCATACCCAAAATGGTATGACCCAAACACTCGATGTGAGTACCACGCGGGATCACGTGCCATTCGATAGAAAATTGCCTTACCTTCAAGAAATTGGTGGAAAATCTCATCAACATGGGTATTGTGAAGTTCGATGGCGAGCGTTGGTAATTGAAACCAAGGGCGGGGAGAGTTGCGTTTCCTTAAAGAAGTCATTAGAAACCTAGATCGAACGCCAATGGTGTGCAAGAGAACCGAGGAATAAAAGTTTTTTGAGCATCTGCCTTTATGTACTTGGGAGTGTTTTGAACAATGAGACTGTGGAAGAAACATGTATTTTTAAAGCTAATCTAGAGTAATGTGCAAAACACACTTGTTGCTTTAAGCCTAGGAGCAATAAAGTAGGCTTGTGTCCAGAATTTTTATTTCAATAAAATGCATCTTTCTAAGTAAATATTTTCATTCTTTACATTTCATACTGAATATTCTTTTACTCATGACCATATCATACGAATAATTATCCTTAGGATCATTTATTCTTTGGATTTTCTACCCACAATGGGCCCCGGATATCAATGACATGAACAACGACATTCTTGACTCCTTTTTAGTGAGATATGTATCTAGAGGATCTAAGGGCTTTGAAGATGACAAAGATTGCGACTTACTTCCCCAATGGTAGATCCTACCTTGTGAAGTGTCAACAGACGCTATGAACTAATGAAGGAGATGGAAGCGTAGCTCCTCGTAGGAATAAGGCAAGGCATCGTTGAGCTATTTTCAGGAATTCGAGATGTTTTCGCACGATCATATCGAGGCATGCCAAACTATTAAAACATGGGTATGCTGTTAAGGTTGGGGTTTAAAGAACCCATGTTGTACAACAGCCTAGCTAATCAAGAGGCTCGGGCTATTGGTTCACCAAGGAAGGGAAATTGCATCTGTTATGCCATAAGTCGAGGAAGACTGTGCCTTCTCTATTTTCTCTATATGAAGCATGGATGTTAACAAGCCAGTCTCCTCAAAAGCTTTTAGCCAACACCGATTCATATTCATGGTCGTTGGCTACCTCACTGAGAGGGTGAAGGTCGCTTCATATGCTAAAATTACAAAGTCGGTAGTCATCAAAAATAAAAATAAAAATAAACAAAAAAAAAACATTCAAGATTTTTTGAAAAAAATGGCTGAGACTTGTAAAGGTTGGCATAGAGAAGTTACCATTTACCCTTTAGGTTCCTTGAACGTTGGCCAGGACTTTTGTCGGGGCACCTCTCCCATTGGTTTATGAAACGGGAGCAATTGTTGGAAGATAAGATTCCTTTTCCCAAGCTTGGATTGAATTAGATGAAGCAGAATGCCTCCAGTAAGCTTGATTGAAAGTATTCAGCAGGGTCAAACGTACCAAAAAAAACGGATACGGGCATGACAAAAAGGTTCGCTCAAGAGAATTTCAGGAAGAGGACCTAGCATTAAGAGAGATTCTTCTTATCCAAAAGAATTTCAAAGAAAAAGTAAATGCCTTATACAGCAAAGAAGGCCTGTTCTATAGAAAAATGGGTGTTAACCAAGAGGGATGGCAAGAACCTGCCCAATCCGGTGAGTTCAGATTCAATAAAAAAGTTTTCCAAAAAAAAAAAAAAAACAAAAACGAAAAACACGAAAAAGAAAAAAGAAAAAGGAGAGGCCAAGGCGAAAACCCGTAAAGGGCGCTTTGAGACCAAAGGGTATTTGAGTTGAAAACCCGAGAAGGGCAGCTCAAAATTTTGATCGAAAGTAGGGCATACAGTAGTCTTGCTACGCTCGAAGAAGTATGTTACGTCTTGGGGCATCGACAAAGTACTCTGGATCCCCTAAACACATATTAAGCTCAAAATGGTCTTCAAGAAGTTGGAACAGAGAAGCTCAAGCTGCGATATCTGGGGCACTTAGTTTCCATTTTACCCATTTTTGTTACCTGTGGTTATTTTATTCCTTTCAAAAAACCACCGATAAAATTCCTTCTTAATTACCTTTGCTAGCATTGATTAACTTGTTTGTTTCGAGCTATGCTCCCAATCAATTTCCTTTTTGTCCATTGTTACAATCTTTTTCAGGAATTTTGTATTAAAATAACGATTAGTGGACTAATAACACTTTCATAAAAGGAGTTTTGCATATTACTCTGGAAGCTTCTGAATAATACAAAGACATGAAACAGGACTATTGTTTAGAACTCACTCAGCTCAAGGTTTGGAAATATTGGAGAAAGATTATTATCTCTTTGGACCTTTTATTGGTTGAACAAAATGATAATACATTTCACCGGTGATACAACCTTGACAGATAACGAGCAATGTCAACCCAGCAGTACAAAGGGATCATTCTCGAGAAAAGAAAAATGATACTCTGCATTCATGCACATATCAGGCCTACACATCTGGTCATTACACCAGTGAATGGTGTAACAGATCAAATTGATCCTATACCTCGAAGTTACAGCAGGATGGATGGAAGAAACTAAATGTTATTGTCTTAGAGTTGCAGTGAGAGATGCAAACTTTATGTCCCGAAGGTGCAGTGGAAGGACTCAAATCACGGCGAGGCAAGCTTGTTGAGCATAATATGATCATTTCTTTAGGTTTTCTATCAAAGATATTGCTGAATGAGAAAGCATGATAACGTGTCGTTGATAGAACATTAATGGACTACGACAATGATGACCCTAAGCATTTAAAAAGGGATCATTTCATTTTACATTCATACATCATTTCAAAGCACGTTTAGTTAGGAGCATTCGACTCATTGCATCCTAATCATTATAAAAAGACCATTCTCATGACATTCTGCATTCATGCAAATGTCATCCGTTGTCATTTAGTTGGGAGCATTCGATTCATTCTGATCATTGCATCCTAATCATTGTAAAAGACCATTCTCACGACATTCTGCATTCATAAAAGTGTCGTCCATAACACATGTAGTTAGGAGGCTTTGAGTCATTTTGATCATAGCATCCTCATCATTCGCATAAGCACAAGCACATAAAATTAATTCTACAGGACAGGTTCCTCAAAGAACGGTGTAGCGATATTGAAGTTCGATTTTGTTCCCTCAAGATGGTAGTGGGGCAGACTGAAGATTGAAGTCTTCCTGAAGATAGTAAGGAAGCAAATTGGAAAGTTCAGATTTCGTTCCCTCAAGATTGTAGTAAGGCATTGAAGATTGAAGTCTTCCAAGACAGAAGGAAGCAAATTGGAAAGTTCGAATTCTCATTTCCTCGACGTTCGATGGAGTAGGTTGAGATTACAAATCCGTCTCCCGAGTTAACAATGAGGATCAATCATCATTCCTTTGAAGTTTCAGAAGAGAAGATGGAGATTACAAATCTCTTCTCCACAATTCTTATTTCTTCAAGTTCCGTGGAGTAGGTTGAGGTTACAAATCCGTCTCCACGAGTTAACAATGAGGATCAATCATTATTCCTTTAAAGTTTCATGAAGAGAAGATGGAGATTACAAATCTCTTCTCCCGAGTTCTTATTTCCTCGACGTTCCAAAGGAGTAGGTTGAGATTACAAATCCGTCTCCACGAGTTAACAATGAGGATCAATCATTATTCCTTTGAAGTTTCAAGAGAGAAGATGGAGATTACAAATCTCTTCTCCCAATTCTTATTTCCTCGAAGTTCCCGTGGAGTAGGTTGAGGTTACAAATCCCGTCTCCCTAAGTTAACAATGAGATTACATCCTTAGTTCTCTGAAGTTTCAGTAGAGAAGATGGAGATTACAAATCTCTTCTCTCTGAATTCTCATTTCCTCGACGTTCTAGTGAAGTAGGTTGAGATTACAAATCCCGTCTCCCTGAGTTAACAATGAGGATCAATCATTATTTCTTTGAAGTTTTAGTAGAGAAGATGGAGACTACGAATCTCTTCTCCCTTAATGCTTATCCTGAAGTCAAAATGGAACAAGTTAAATATGAACAAATCTCATTCCCTGAAGTTACAGTGGAGCAATGAAGTGAATCGAAGCTGCAAATCCTGTCTCTCAGAAGAGACAACAGAGTAGATCAAAGCACGAGAGGAGATGGACTAGAACGAGGCTATTTGGAGAGGAGCGGATCAAGAAGTCAAGGCTTAGCTAGGCCCGGGAAAAATTGGTTCTTTTATTGTCTTTGCTCTATTCTCGTTTCACGACAATAAGCAAAGAGGGGCAGCTGTAATAACCCATTTTGCCCGGCCCAATTACAAAAATAAAATTACAACCCAACAAAACACAAAGCCCAAAACCTGACCCAATTTACAAGCATTCAACAAGCCCAAACCCCAAAATTAGAAAAAGAAAACCCTAGCCTCAACTCCAAAGTGGCGCGCACCTACCTCCGCCCAACACCGACCCTCCACCGCCTCTACCCACCGACCGCCTTCCCGACATCGACACCGACCTCCACTTGCTCCACCCGCTCCCAAGACCAAAAAAAAAGAAAAAGACAACTAATAATTTTATATGAATAGGCTATAAAAGCCGAATCAATTTCTTTGTAAAGGGAACCCCTTTTGCGATTAATAGAAAAAAACAGATTCCAGACACGATTTTTCATCTTTTCTTTCTTTTTTTCCGATCACTACACAAAAAAAAAGGAAGTAGAAAAATTCATTAAAACCAAAAGAAATAGAGGCCCAAGTTATTATTATTTTTTATTTTCTTCCTCATTTTATGAATCTGTTTCTTCCTTGTTCATGCATGTATGAAAATATGAAATACTAAAAGGGAAAGGAAATAAACGCAAAAAAAGGAAAAAATTACCTCTTTTGAACTTACATGTGGTAATGCGGTGGCAAGGCCTTGACTGCATGCGGTGGTCCGGCAATGGGATTCGCCAAGCCCCCTTTTGCGAGAAAATAAGAAGAGAAAGAAGATTTTTTTTTTAAACTCAAAGACAACAAATGATTTTTTAGAGATTTTGGGCTTAAATAGACCCAATAAAAGCGGCTGCTTTGGGTTGAATATCGAGCTCAAACGACGCCGTTTAAAGCGACCATGGCGACTTCCCGTCAAAGATAGGATCCGCGTGTTTCTTAAGCGGAAGGGCTATTTGCGCTTCTGGCCCTTCCGCTATTTTAGCCTTTTCAATCCAGTTTTCCTTATTTTTTAATCTGCCCCAGTGTGTTTCTTTCTGTTCCAATTTGGTCCTGCATAAAGCGCAATGCATGGGAATTAGGGGATAATTTCCCAAACGGCCCCCTTCTCTTTGTGCGCTTCATTCTGGGCCCTTAATCCATTACCTTTTTTTTTGAAATTTAGGTCTGTAGTTTTATTCCTTTCTCAATTTAATCCCTTTTTTATTATTTTCATCCTTTTGTTAATTTAATTAACCTTTTTATTATTATTATTATTATTATTATTATTATTATTATTATTATTGTATTTAATATTGTTGATACTATATTGCATTTACCATTATTTATATTAATATTACGATTATTATTATATTTATTATTTTATTCAATTATTAATTTACTTTATTTTATCTTACTTACTTATTTTTTTTTATATACATGTATACATATATTATTATTTCCATTATCATTCTGGCATTATATTATTATACATAAATACTATTATTATCATTATTAGGTTTTTATATATATTTACGTATTTAATTTGTTTTATTATTATTATCATTATTATTATTATTATTATTATCACTATTATTTGTTATTTCTATTATTTGTCATTATTTCCACATATCAAATCCATATATCGTTATCCACGTGACTATTTCATTTCGATACTATCATTGCTTTCTCGTCCGCTTTAACCATCGCTATCATCATAGTTATATGTATAGATATATATATTGTTAGTTTACTACTACTATATTATCGCATACGTGTTTTACTATTTGTTTATTACGCTTCTTCGTCATGATATTTATACACATAAGCGTATTTATCGACTTACTATTACTATATATGTATGTTACTATTATCGTTATCATTGTTCTATTATCGTTAATCTTATCATTATTATTATTTCCATTATATAACATCTTTATTATCATTTGTTTAAGTATTGTTATCCTTCATCACCGCCATCATTATTATTATCAATCATCCTTTATTTGCATTATTATTGCTATTGCAATTTTTCAACAATCTCGCTAAATAGAAATACATTTTATGAAATCGTCTATTTTATCCAAAGATTCTTAAAGCAAGGCAATGTTTTGTATTTAGAGATTAGTGGAATAGTGCCCTAACGTCTTTGAGTTACGATTCTTTGTTTCACTAAATAATCAAACATTCTTCTATCCTATTTCATGAAATACGGACGGCTTTGATTACGAAGGTTTAGAACATCATGTCCTAACGTCTTTGGATGTGATGTTTGTATCCTCTCGAACAAAGAAATCTCAAAATTCGCCCTAATTATCCAAACATTTTTTAGAGGATCCGTATTCTAAAACCTTTTAAAACTTCCGACATTAAGACATTAATTAATCATTTTGGTACCAATTTTGGGCGTACGAGGGTGCTAACCCTTCCTCGTATGTGTAATCGACTCCGAACCCGATTTTCAAAACTACGCAGACCAAAAGCACTATTTTAGTAAAACAAAACGCTTTATTAAAATAAAGGTGATCCGATCACACCAAATAAAGGTCGGTTGGCGACTCTGCTTTATCCCTATTTTCAAAACTAAAGTCGAACCCCTTTTGTCGCTTTCCAAAAAAAATGGTTACGACAACAGTTCCACATTTAAAAAAGTGTCAAACTTAGTTACCAAATTATATATTAAACTTTTTTGAATTTACACATAATTCAAAAAACCACAATAATAATTAATTTGTATTTGAATCCTATAAATTATATAAATTTTGAAATTTGTTTGCTTGAACACGTGTAATTTAAAGAACTACGTATGAATGAATGACGACAATAATTTCCATTTGAATCCTATAAATTAAATAAACTATATGATAGATATTGACAAAACACGTGCAATATTGAGAATCGCATAATAATAAATGAAGACGATAATTTGTATTTGAACTCTAAAATCAAATCCATTATATGATGGATCTTCACAAACACGAGTAATATTAATAACTACATATGAATACATGACGATAGTAATTTATATTTGAATCTCATAAATTAAATAAATTATAATATCTCTTGGCACAAACATGTAATATTAAGAACGCATAAAAATAAATAAAGCCTATGGTTTGTATTTCAACACTAAAAATCAAATCAATTATCCGATCAATCTTTACAAGTATGTATAATGTAAAGAATTGCGTATGAATGAATGAACACAATAATTTATATTTGAATCCCATAAATTAAATAAATTATAAGATTTTTCTTTTAAACACATGCAATATTTAGAACGCATAATTAAAGATTTAATGAAGATAGATTTCTTATTTGAGAATCTAAGGTGAATTGTATCATCTAAGTCACTGCACTATATATAATTAATACAATCAATACTTATATAACCAACAAATGTTAGATACAATAGTAGGGAAAGGATTAAATGAATAGTGGCTTACATCATCCATATCCCTTTCTAATAGATTTATGCCACATCAGTATTTTTATCCTGAATTTCAATATTTTTATCCTGAAAAAATTCAAATCCAAATTAAAATACTGAAATTCAAGATAAAATGCTGAAATTCAGGATAAAAATGCTGATGTGGCATAAATCTATTGGAAAGAGATACAGATGACGTGGCGTTACTGTTTCATTCAATCCTTTCTCTACAACAGTAAAGCACATTGTACTTTCAAGAAGATATATCTAATTCAAATAATAGAGACGATATTATTAAAAGAGATAACAAACGTTGGTTAATACTATAATCTTATCAATTATCCAAATACTTCAAAAGAATAAAAAATTGAGTGTACCCAAGCAAAATATGAAAAAAGGGCAGGTAACATGTGAAACTTGCCATACATAGCGAACACCTAACAAGACCTGATGTTTCATTTCTTCTATAAAAGCAAGGGTTTTTCTCCCAATATGCTTCACTCCACTACTCACACAAGCCTCAGCCTCTCTCTCTTCGCTTGTTTTTCATCCATGAGTGAGTTACCAACCAATAGCAAGGAGGAGAATCATCCTCAAGAGCAGCAGCAACGCTCAAATTCAAACCACACGCCTAGGCCTAACCTTAATGTGCTCCTTCCACAACCCCGTTTCCCCGTCAATAGGTATATCATATACATATACATATCCTTTTTTCTTCTTCATATAACATTGTATTTATGCTTTGAAAAACATTAATATAACGTTGTGTAAACTCTTGGCTGTTGGCCTGATGAAGTTATATACATATATATTTGGTTTTATTTTTAAAGAAGCCCTTTTTAGTTCAGTTTTGATTTCTTTTCTTTTGCTATGATGGTTCTATGATGAGAACAGCAATGATGATAGTGATGGTGAATATGAAACTGATGAATATTTTGGAGATGAAGACTCTGAAGACAAAAAACAAGAAGAGCTGGTGGATGATTTGTTTAATAATAAGTCTATCAATTCAATAATCATCTCTTTCCTATAAATTTTTTTTAAAAATAGATATTATTTTAATTATGATTTTGCATGATGCCATTTACGTGAAACAGAAAATCATGCAGCTGGAATTTTGGGTCTCTGTATTTGGGGGACTAGACAATATGTTGACCAGGTTTATCTTGCAAGCCAACCAAATCTACTATTTACCCTTTATATAAAGATTAAAATTTTCAGTAACATATTATCATCCAATTCACTGAATGAGTACTTAAATATTAATCTTGATTGTAAATCTTAATTTATTTTCAAGTTCTAACTATATATTTGTTTCCTTTTCCTTTAGGGTCCTTATTTTTGCCTACTTGTTACACTTCTCAACAGTGAGTTGCAGGTAATATATTTGTATCCAAATGTTTTGTTGGCCAAAAAAAAAAAACGTTTTAACCGAAAACCCTTTTCGTTTATCTTAGGAGCTTCAACTTGAAAACTTTCTAATTGGTCAAGAGAATGAAAAGCTGAAGAAGAAAATTCGTCAATTAGTCCTTTAACCTTAACCCGCTTTATAGTACTTGTACTCTCTACACTAGAGAGATCCGTCCGCCACCTTTTGACATATATTTGCTTTCATTTGATACTATAATTGATTGATATTAACTAGTGATGCATGTTTGCGAACGATTGAAACAGGTTAACTCATAACTTGTTAAACCCATAATAGATAACAACTTGTGGAGCATGATGGGCGATTTGGAAGATGGACCCGAAGAGCACATTGATGTTCTGATATAATAGTTATAGCAATAGAATAAGGCAAAACATGTTGTTTCTTTTCAATCCTTTTGTTTGGAGTTAATTAATGTTTACGTTTGGTTAGGTGTTTCGGATAATTTTGTCTTTGTTTTGCTTTCTTTCTGAGTCCAAAGTCTTTTGTATGTCGGCTGTGATCAGTTTTCATCATTTTATCTTTGTTTCGCTTTGTTTTTGGGTCTTAAAGTCTTTTGTAAGAGACTAATATTTTTGAATAAAAAGTCGTTCATCAAGTCAATATTTCCAAATTTTTTTAAGTCACATTTCAAAAACATGGTATGAATCTAACAAGAAAATAAACTAATTCATCTATGTAACAGCCCAAACCCGGCCCAAACGTTAGGACCGAATATGGGTCGTTACGATAAAGAACTTTTTGAAACCCATTTTCTAAATCCACTTAAGTTTGTTGAAAACTGCTTATTTTAAGTTATCTTGCCGAAATTATACTGAGTCCAAATTGAAAATTTAATTAGGTCAAGTTATTACACAAATTTTCCGATGTGCCCGATGGCACGATAAAACATTTTTCGTGTCCATTTTGAAAAAAAACGTGTAATTCAAATTTTAATAAAAATATCCAACATAAAAGAAAATAACTAAAGTAAAGTTTAATGAGGCCTTATTACATCCAAAATAAAACAACCCAAAAACCAAATGTAAAATAACAAGAATTAAAGTCTATTTAAACTTAAATCCACCGCATGGCCTCCTCAAGTCCCTCCGGCTCCATGTCCGCGTTCTAAGCATCACCTGAAAAATTAATGGAGAAGGTGAGTCACCAAGACTCAGTATGTAACCCTTCCCCCGTTTTAAAAACATTTTCATACACAACATATAATAATTAATATGCAAAATAATGTGTACCCAACCTAGCCAACCATACGCCACTGTCTACCCCGTTGTGGTACCAAACCACTGGTGGTGCCAAACCACTGGTGACATATAGTCACAATGTGTTACCAAAACACTGGTGTCCGTAGACACAAATCGGGTGATGGGGCCAACCCATCGTGTGATACCAAATCACCGGCGGCGATCCCATATCTCAAGTGGGGCCAACCCACGGTGGTGTTAACCACAGGGACAAGTCGCTATTGAGGTACCAAACCTCTGGAGGTACCAAACCTCTGGTGACATATAGTCACGGTGTGCTACCAAAGCACTGGTGCCCGTCGGCACAATTTCACTGCCCCCTCCACTCATCAACCCCACAATGATAAACATACATATATTTCATGCCATCACATTCTTAAATTTCATGTGTCAACACATCATGCTTACCAAAAGCATTAATAATAATAAATCACATTACGGTACTTACGAATCACCACTTATACCGTTTTGGTATTCATTCCAATGCTACATTCATAAAATGAGCATTCACAAAGTTAAGCATATTTAATACATTATATAGTGTGTATGTACACACCGATACCACGATAGTCTAAGTCCCGACAAGAAGAGCCGATCACCTAGATCTCTCGCCTACATTCGGCCAAAACATGTGTTAGTACATTCGCCAAATCAATCAATTTTAAGGGTTCACCTTTTGAACCCGAAACCTTACCTTACGCTTTTGGATCACAATACTCGATTCCGAATCTGCTTCATAAATTACCACCGGTTAGCAAACAAGCCAATAGCCTTGACCTTTAAATATTTGCAAACTAGATCCTATGAAAACCAATTCTTACCAACACACTTACCACTTGATTGGTCACAAATGACACTTGCTTTGTCGAACTCCAAAATCCGGAATACCTAGACATAATCGGTTTCATTAAAGAGAGTTAATATCTTGTTATCAAGTGCGAAATAGATTCTTACCCTCCCCTAGAAGTCGACAAGTGCTAGGGGTCAATAAAAAATACTTGATCTACTTACCTTAAAACCGAATTGGAGAAATAGGGGAAACACTAGGTTTGAGATTCGCCAATACTTGAAATTTGGAGAGGGGTATTAGGCTATCAAATAGGACAAAGAAAAGAGGACAAAGGAAGAAATCGGCACTTCCAATAGGTATATTCGCCAAAGAAAATTAGTAGGGAGAAAGGAAGTTTGATTCTTGAAATAGGGAATAGGTTTGAATGGAGAAAAATAAAGAGAAGAGAAGAGAAGAGTGGGAGGGGTTTCGGCCAAGCTATGAAAGTTTAATGGAGAGAAAGTTTGGAAAAAGAAAGAAAAGAGTGGAATGTAGGGGGAGTGCCTAGCCGAAATTTTGTAAAAAAAAGTACTAAAGAATTCTTCCCATCACCTAGTCTCCAAGCCGATTACTCCTCTTCAAGGAGTTTAAAATTCGGCCAGCACCTTAAATTATTCTAGGCCACACATTTGTATTAATTCAAAAATTAATTTGAATTAATTAACAAGCTATTTTCCTCTACTAGATTATCATAATTTAATCCTCAATTAATCCAAATAAAACCAAATAATATCTTCATTATCCTTATTATCTAAATAATAATTAGAGTTTAAAGAGAGAAAGAACTCTCTCTCCCTTGTTGCCGTCCCACCATAATGCAAAAAGAAGGATTCTTGTGACTCGAACCAAGGCTCTCCTTGCTCCCTTGGTGGCGTCACATGCAGCTCTTAAGTGGGCTTACTTTGCCACTTAGTCTAGGCTTATTTTATGTCCAAATTATCCCCATTTATTCTTATAACACCCACTTGCTAGGGCTCCCTACCTTAGAAGTTAAAACTAAAATTTCCTACCAAATCGAGCCAACACAAAAACTTAAATTAATCATGATCATTCCATAAATAATGCCTCAACCATTCATACATAGGAAAAATAATTAAATTCCAGGTAACCCCATTTTTGGGATGTTACAGTTCTACCCCCCTTAAAATAAATTTCGTCCCGAAATTACATAACTAAAACAGATGAGGGTATTGCCGCCGTATCACATCCTCAGGTTCCCACGTAGCTTCCTCAGCACCATGGTTCCGCCATAGCACTTTCACTAAGGGCACTGACTTCCTACGTAGAACCTTTATATCTCTATCCAAGATCTGAACCGGTTCCTCCTCAAAAGATAAGTCTGCGTTAACCTCGATTTACATCACGGTACCATATGTGATGGATCGGACCGATCTGTCTTAACATTGATACGTGAAAACGTCGTGTATCTCGCTCGATTCTGCGGCAACTCTAGTCGATAGGCTCTAGGACCCACTCGCTTTACAAGCGTATATGGCCCGATGAACCTTGGGCTCGGCTTCCTTTCGTCCAAATCTTAACACCTTTTTCCAAGGCGACACCTTTAGAAAGACCTTGTCTCCCGCAAAGATACTCCATTTCCTTGCGTTTGAGATCGGCGTAAGACTTACGCCTATCGATGCTTCCTTGAGACGAGACCGAATCACTTTGACTTTGTCTTCGGTCTCGCTACCAATTCGGGCCCAACACTTGTCGTTCACCCAATTACATCCAACACGTCGGAGTTCGGCATTTCAGTCCATCTGATTGCTTCAGATGGTGCCATCTGAATACTCGCTTGGTAGCTATTGTTGTAGGCGAACTCATTAGAGGTAAGAATTCCTCCCAACTACCTCGAATTCCAAGACACAACCCTCGGCATATCTTCTAAGATCTCAGATGACCACTTTTGACCGCCCGTCCGTCGAGGATGGAAAGTCAGATCGAAATCCAACCGCGTACCCAATGCTTGATGTAACGCTTCCAAAACCTCAAGTGAACCTTGGGTCCCTATCCGAGATAAGCGATACCAGTACACCATGCAATCGACTATCTCGCCACATACAACTTTGCAAGCTTCGGAGTGAGTAATCCATTCTCACCGGTATGAAGTGAGTGATTTAGTCGACGGTCTCGATAACCCAAACCGCATCTTTCTTCTCGGGCGTAAGGGTAGACCACCGACGAAATCCATAGTGATCCGCCCCACTTCCATTGAGGGATCTTAACAGGTTGAAGTAACCCGATGGTAATCGGTGTTCACCTTAACTCACGACACGTCAAACACTTCCCTACGAATTCGTTATCTCACGCTTCAACCCGCCACCGAATCTATTTAGTAGATCTCCATACATCTTGCTTCCTCCCGGATGCATAGCGTATGGGCTGCTATGAGCATCCTGGAGAATTTTCTGCCTCAATTCCATATCTTTTGGCATACAGGGCCGACCTTGAAAACATAACACACCATCACCAGTCAAACTATACCCTTCCAAACCACCATCCTGAACTTGCATTCTCTTCGCATTTAGGCCTTCATCCACTGACTGCTTGTTCTTAATCTCCTCGATCCACGTTGGCTTAACTTGAAGTTCTGCCAAAAGGCTTCCATCGTCATATAGGCTCAACTGAGCAAACATTGCTCTTAAGTCCGCCACAACCTTCCGGCTCAACGCGTCAGCCACCACGTTAGCCTTACCCGGATGATATTCGATGGAGCGATGCGTAGTCCTTTAACAACTCAATCCATCGGTGACGCCTCGATTCGATCATACGTAGCCGAAGATACCTCAAACTTTTGTGGTCCGTGTAAATTACCGACTTCTCCCCATAAAGATAATGTCTCCATACTTTCAGGGCGAAGACGACTGCGGCTAACTCCAGGTCGTGAGTTGGATAGTTAACCTCATGCGGCCTCAGCTGACGGGACGCATAGGCTACTACCTTCCCATCCTGCATCAGCACACACCCCAAACCGGTGTGAGATGCATCACAATAGACTGTGAATAATTTCCCTGCCTCGGGTTGCACTAAAACTGGAGCTTCCGTCAAAATTTTCCTTAGCTTATCAAAGCTTCCTTCTTCTTTCACCATACAAGCGGAACACCTTTCCTTAGCAACTTGGTTAGCGGTCTTTGCGATCAGAGAGAACCCTTCCACAAATCTTCGGTAATACCCTGCTAACCCCAGAAAACTTCGTATCTCTGCCACCGACTTAGGCGGTTTCCACTCCAATACCGCTTCAATCTTGCGGGGATCCACTCTAATCCTTCCAACGATACTCGTGACCTAAGAAAGCCACCTCCCTTAGCCAAAATTCGCACTTCATCGAATTTGGCATACAACCTATTTTTCCTCAACACTTGTAGGACTATCCGTAAATGTTTGTCGTGCTCCTCCTCCGTCTTAGAGTAAACCAATATGTCGTCAATGAACACTACGACGAATTGGTCCAAGTATTGTTGAAAAACTCTGTTCATTAGATCCATGAACGCCGCTGGTGCATTGGTCAACCCGAATGGCATAACTAGGAACTCGTAATGCCCATACCGAGTTCGAAAAGCCGTCTTGTGAACATCGGCCCCCTTCACCTTAAGTTGATGGTAACCCGACCTAAGGTCTATCTTTGAAAACACCGACGCCCCCTTCAACTGGTCAAACAAGTCATCGATCCGTGGTAATGGGTACTTGTTTTTGATCGTTAACTTGTTTAACTGACGGTAATCGATGCACATTCGCATAGAACCGTCCTTCTTCTTGACAAACAATACAGGCGCTCCCCACGGAGATATACTAGGTCGAATAAATCCCTTATCCAAAAGCTCCTGAATTTGAGCCTTCAGCTCCACCAATTCCTTTGGTGCCATTCGGTAAGGTGCTATAGACACTGGTGCCGTTCCGGGTAGCAAGTCAATACCGAATTCAACTTCCCGGTCTGGGGGTAGACCCGGAAGTTCTTCTGGGAACACATCAGCAAATTCCCCAATCGTTCGGACCTTTCCAACTGCTGACTCCTTAGCTTCCAAAGCACAAATTCGAACCAAATACGCCTTACAACCCTTCTTAACCATCTTTTCCGCCTTCAAGGCAGACACCACATTGGATAGGTAATTCCTTCTATCACCTATCATAACCACTTCACCATTCTCAGCCGTCTTAAGAACCATGCGCTTAGCCGCGCAATCCAAATTCGCCTGATACTTAGCCACCAATCCATTCCAAGGATCAAATCGAACTCCCGAATGGTAGTTCCATCGATCGACCGAATCGACCCTTGGAGTTCTAGGGTGCGTCCTAAAAGTTTGTCTACCACTACTGAGTGACCTAAAGGACTCACTACAGTCATCTCCTAGCAGCGAGCCTCGAGTCTAGGTTCAAAGTCTCTACCACACTCATCACTACGTATGAGTGTGTAGACCCCACATCAATTAATGCATAATAAGGAAGACCAAAATCGAAGCGTCTGGTTATGACATCCGGTGCGTCACCCTCCTCATGACGCCTTGCCAGATAGACTAAGCCAGTGCCTAGCCTCGTGTTGCTGAACCTCTCGCCTCGAGTTCCTCGACCTCGGTTAGGACCATTGCTTCCTCTGCCATTGCCACGACCCTCTGCGGTCCCACATTTCGGTCCCGAGTGCAGTTACGCCCTCTGGTGATTCCGAGCTCGCTTTGGGGACAATCTCGACCGATGTTCTAAAGACCCACACTCAAAACATCCTCTATCATGGGTCGAGCAACCTCCCAATGGGACTTCCCACGATTGCAGACCGAGGCCTACGATTATTAGGCTGCGGGCCTTCTTTGATTTGGCCCATTCGCGCTAGCCTTCTTGATCATTACCACTCGGATCCGGTGACCCAAATCCTCTCTTCTGATTATTTCTACTATAATTCTGCCTCACAGCCTCCTTGATCCCCTCGGCTACTTTAGCCTTTTCCACAAGAGATGAAAACTCACGAACCTGCTGCGGGGCAATTAGTAACCTCAAGTCATCTCGGAGTCCGTCCTCAAAGCGGACACTGGCCTTCGTGTTCGATGGCTACAATTCCTCCGGCATACCTACTCACCTCAAAACTCCGCCTCATACTCGCCACGGACTTAGTTCCTTGCACTAAACCGGAAAGCCTTCCTCTGCAGCGTCGGTGTAGGTGGTGCCCACATACTTTTTCTCGAAGGCGGTTTAAAGTAGTCCCACGTAAGATCATCACCGTGGCTCCATCCCGAATCGTCGACCACCACCAGTACGCTTCATCCTTTAGAAGACACCGCCCCTTTCACTTTTCCTCCTCGGTCGGTCGAGATCATCCATTATTCTTTCCGTAGATTCCAAACAAGATTACTGACTGGGCGCCACTCGACACGCCTGAATACCTCGGCTCAGTTGGACGAATTACCGAACAGATTTCGAGCTCCTAAATTTTCGCCACCTCACCACCAATTCAAGGACTCGCAATACCGCCATGCATCGCCTCTCCTCCGTCGATCCTGCTCCTCTGCTCCAAAAAGTGGAGGTGGTGGTGGCGAGGTACATCGTTCGAACCTTGTCCCGACTGACGGGTTCGGACAATCATCATCCTACCCCTACCGCGTCCACGGCGTCCACGTCCTCTAGAACTCATTCTATCTCTGCGCTTTTAATCGATTAAGAGAAATTTTATGTATTAGCGTTTGTTCCACTTCATTACTCATGAAGAAATTTTATGAAGAAATTTTAATTAGGGATTCTTTCGTGCAAACAAGGTTTCAGTCTTCTATCCTAGTTCACACAAAGAAGTTCTTGCATCCATTCCTTAATACTTTCCATACCTATTCGCTCTTCGGACGTTTCTGTCCATTTCTAACCCAGGGGTATTTTCGTCATTTTCCTACAGGGGTATTTTCGTAATAAAAGAAATTTTTAAAACTTTAGTAGAGTAGGTTGTTTTTGAAACTCCCAAAACTGGAGGGTTTTTCTGAAATAGTTGTAAAATTTTAAAGATACATCATCACTTTGAAGCCAGGGGTATTTTGGTAATTTTGTCCGTCAGGGGTAATTTTGTAATTTTTGTAAAACAAGGGTGTTTTAACCATTATAAAACTCTGAAGGTCCCTTTTAAGAATTTTCCTTCTTAAAACGGTGATGTTGCAAAAATTTTTGTACTCAGGGGCATTTTGGTAATTTTGTAAGTTGAGGGCGTTTTCGTAATTTTTCCAAAACCAAATATTTTGCTGATGATTTTCAAGGCTAAGTTGTTGAATATTTATAGAATAGTTAAAATTTTTGGACAAAATCATTGATTTGATATTTTATGAACCGAGGGTATTTTAGTAATTTTACCCTAAGGGCATTTTTGTAATTTTTCCGAAATCAAGTTTTTCAAGGAAAACGTTGTAAAATGATGTTTTCCGATTTGAAAGAGTTATTCTGAAATTTTGAAAACATTAGGGTTCTTGTTGTTTCGTTCCTTTCAAAACATGGCTAATTCCTTTCGGGTTTTAGTCATTGGGTTTAACCTATGACCGAGCCTTCTTGGTCGAGGTGAACCCAAGCTACGCACTGAGCGGGTTTAGTGTGGAGAGGAGGTGAGTCACGCTGGATCGCTTAAATACCAAGCTCCCACCGAACCTTTCTGACATGCGCATGAGGTTACCACACCACCGAGCCCTCGAGTTAGGGTGAACCCGAGCTACGCACTGTAGGATACTGCGAAGAGGTGGTGAGTCACTCGGATCGCTTAAATACCGTGCTCTTCCTTCCAATCCTAGACATGCGTCTGGGTTACCACACCCTAGCTCGATGACTAAGTCATAGGTTGGTTTAGTTCTTTAAGCCTTATGTTTAGCTTGTGTGTTTGAGTATCTAATCCTAGGTTCAAATTCCTATAAGTCTATCTACGTTCCATGCTTCCTACCCTTCTACTGAATATAATTCACAAAGAGGTTTAGAGGTACTTACAGGCGGATCGGTCTTTGGAGACTTGGGCCATCTTTGCTTTAAAACCAAAAACAATTAATAAGGCCTATTAAAACATTTTTGGGCCTTGGGCCCCACAATGAAGTTTTGAATCGGGCTCGATACCAATTTGTAACAAACCCAAACCCTACCAAACGTTAGGACCGAATATGGGTCGTTACGATAAAGAACTTTTTGAAACCCATTTTCTAAATCCACTTAAGTTTGTTGAAAATCGCTTATTTTAAGTTATCTTGCTTAGAAATTATACTGAGTCCAAATTGAAAATTTAATTAGGTCAAGTTATTACACAAATTTTCCGATGTGCTGATGGCACGATAAAACATTTTCGTGTCCATTTTGAAAAAAAGCGTGTAATTCAAATTTTAATAAAAATATCCAACATAAAAGAAAATAACTAAAGTAAAGTTTAATGAGGCCTTATTACATCCAAAATAAAACAACCCAAAACCAAATGTAAAATAACAAGAATTAAAGTCTATTTAAACTTAAATCCACCGCATGGCCTCCTCAAGTCCCTCGGCTCCATGTCGCGTTCTAAGCATCACTGAAAAATTAATGGAGAAGGTGAGTCACCAAGACTCGAGATGTAACCCTTCCCCGCTTTAAAAACATTTTCATACACAACATATAATAATTAATATGCAAAATAATGTGTACCCAACCTAGCCAACCATACGCCACTTTATCTACCCTGTTGTGGTACCAAACCACTTGGTGGTGCCAAACCACCGGTGACATATAGTCACAATGTGTTACAAAAACACCGTGTCCGTAGACACAAATCGGGTGATGGGGCCAACCCATCGTGTGATACCAAATCACCGGCGGGCGATCCCATATCTCAAGTGGGGCCAACCCACGGTGGTGTTAACCACGGGGACAAGTCGCTATTGAGGTACCAAACCTCCGAGGTACCAAACCTCGGTGACATATAGTCACGATGTGCTACCAAAGCATCGGTGCCCGTCGGCACAATTTCACCGCCTCCACTCATCAACCCCACAACAGATAAACATACATATATTTCATGCCATCACATTCTTAAATTTCATGTGTCAACACATCATGCTTACCAAAAGCATTAATAATAATAAATCACATTACGGTACTTACGAATCACCACTTATACCGCTTTTGGTATTCATTCCAATGCTACATTCATAAAATGAGCATTCACAAAGTTAAGCATATTTAATACATTATATAGTGTGTATGTACACACCGATACCACGATAGTCTAAGTCCCGACAAGAAGAGCCGATCACCCTAGATCTCGCGCCTACATTCGCCAAAACATGTGTTAGTACATTCGGCCAAATCAATCAATTTTAAGGGTTCACCTTTTGAACCCGAAACCTTACCCTTACGCTTTTGGATCACAATACTCGATTCCCGAATCTGCTTCATAAATTACCACCGGTTAGCAAACAAGCCAATAGCCTTCGGCCTTTAAATATTTGCAAACTAGATCCTATGAAAACCAATTCTTACCAACACACTTACCACTTGATTGGTCACAAATGACAGCTTGCTTTGTCGAACTCCAAAATCCCGGAACACCTAGACATAATCGGTTTCATTAAAGAGAGTTAATATCTTGTTATCAAGTGCCGAAATAGATTCTTACCCTCCCCCTAGAAGTCGACAAGTGCTAGGGGTCAATAAAGGAAATACTTGATCTACTTACCTTAAAACCGAATTGGAGAAATAGGGGGAACACTAGGTTTGAGATTCGGCCAATACTTGAAATTTGGAGAGGGGGTATTCGGCTATCAAATAGGACAAAGAAAAGAGGACAAAGGAAGAAATCGGCACTTCCAATAGGTATATTCGGCCAAAGAAAATTAGTAGGGGAGAAAGGAAGTTTCGGTTACTGAAATAGGGAATAGGTTTGAATGGAGAAAAATAAAGAGAAGAGAAGAGAAGAGTGGGAGGGGTTTCGGCCAAGCTATGAAAGTTTAATGGAGAGAAAGTTTGGAAAAAGAAAGAAAAGAGTGGAATGTAGGGGGAGTGCCTAGCCGAAATTTTGTAAAAAGAGTACTAAAGAATTCTTCCCATCACCTAGTCTCCAAGCCGATTACTCCTCTTCAAGGAGTTTAAAATTCGGCCAGCACCTTAAATTATTCTAGGCCACACATTTGTATTAATTCAAAAATTAATTTGAATTAATTAACAAGCTATTTTCCTCTACTAGATTATCATAATTTAATCCTCAATTAATCCAAATAAAACCAAATAATATCTTCATTATCCTTATTATCTAAATAATAATTAGAGTTTAAAGAGAGAAAGAACTCTCTCTCCCTTGTTGCCGTCCCACCATAATGCAAAAGAAGGATTCTTGTGACTCAACCAAGGCTCTCCTTGCTCCCTTGGTGGCGTCACATGCAACTCTTAAGTGGGCTTACTTTGCCACTTAGTCTAGGCTTATTTTATGTCCAAATTATCCCCATTTATTCTTATAACACCCACTTGCTAGGGCTCCCTACCTTAGAAGTTAAAACTAAAATTTCCTACCAAATCGAGCCAACACAAAACTTAAATTAATCATGATCATTCCATAAATAATGCCTCAACCATTCATACATAGGAAAAATAATTAAATTCCGGTAACCCCATTTTTGGGATGTTACAATCTATCTTAAATATAATATATATATATATATTTGCTTAGCCAATAATTTAGAATTCATTAATGAAAAACAGTCCACATATCAATGGTACAAAACAGGGTACAAAGGAATCACAAACAACAAATCACCCCGCATATAGAGAAAAACAAAGCAATAAATAGAAATGGAGCTGAAGATTACAAAGAACTAAAACCATCACCACCATGCCTCAGCCCTCAAGCCGAGAAGAACGATCAATTCCAGCTTTTTTCTAAGTAAATTGTTTTGCTCTTTATCACGTAAAGATTAAAGAGCAATTTCTTTGAAACTCTTTCTCTTCGACCAATTGTGCTTTTTCTTTAAGTAAACTGTTTTGCTATTATTGTTGTTTCCATATACCATCAACTTTTATTTCATCATACAGTGGCCTTTGAAATATAACATCAAACACTTGCTTGCGTCCGATTGTGCCAGCATCTTAAAGTGTTTTCTTTCTACCCAAAATTTACAACCACCATTCTACCAAAACAATTTGTCAAATGAAGCTGGAGATTGAATGCAGAGCAGGACAAGGGGCTGAGCGAGAAGCAGACCTTCCTGCCAATCAGTAAGAAAAAAGGGACAAAAATATATATATGTACGAAAAAAAAGCTTTGAAAATTCAATTTACAACCCACATAAATTGAATGGTTCTAAATCAATGCTGCAATCAAGATTCAAGCATAAATAATAATAATAATAATAATAATAATAATAATAATAATAATAATAATAATAATAACCATTTAACATTTCAACTATTTAACGGTGAAAAAAGGAGAGACTGAAACTTGCTTGATTACAAAAGAATTGAAAGGGACAATGATGATGAATACGAAATGAAGATTGCCTTCTCCAACTTCATAAATCTTTGGATAAGAAATCTGCTTGATTAAAAAAATCAAAAGAGATTAAAACACTAAGAAAGAAAGAGATAGCTACTTTTGTCAAATATAGGTTTCACATTGTAAAAATAAAAAAAAAAAAATTCAAAGTTTCACATTAGAAAAAGCGAGTCAAACTTAAGTACCAAATTATGTATTAATCATTTTATGAATTTTACATGTAATCCTACAAACAGTAATAATAATTAATTTGTATTTAAACCCTATAAATTATATAAATGTTGCAATTGGTTTGCATGAACATGTGTAATTTTAAGTACTACATATGAATGAATGACGGCAATAATTTTTATTTGAATCCCATAAAATAAATAATGTCGAAGCCATTTTTTAAGTTGATTTAAAAAACGGGGGTCGACATTAAAAAAACAAAAATGGGAGTCACCACCAATCCCTTTTTACTTGGATGTGATTGGATCACCTTATAAAACGTTTTATTTCAAAGCATTGATTTTGGTCCACGAAATACAAGAAAACGGTTTCGGGAGTCGATTACATACGAGGAAGGATTAGCATCCTCGTAACGGCCAAAATTTGGTACCTAATTGATAATCTCATGTCCTAATGTCGAAATTTTAAAAATTTAAAATACGATCCTTTTATTTGTAAGAAAGCCAAGACTTATTTGTTAGGATGTAACATCTCATGACTTTGAAACTAGGCTCGTCTTTATTTGTAGAAAATTCTTACCTCGAGACACAAAACATCATATCTAATAAGTTAGGATACAACGTTTTGAATTCCCAAAAATAAGTTTTAATTTGAAATTTATAAGTTTCAATTTTGAAAAAAAAGGGATATTTAATATTTTAAGTTCAACGAGAAAAATCGAAACCCAGTGAGTTAGGGAACAATTTTTCTCGAAGCCCCAAATATAATGTATCACCATATTTTTAGAAAGACTTTGAATAAAAATGCGACAATTTTAGTAAAATGTATTTCTTATAAAAAATGATTTGAATAAAATATTGTATCAATGCATTACAAAACATAAATTCCATATAGTAATTCACTATATTTACAAGTTATATTAACAAATAACATCAATATAGGTAATTAATGAAAGAATAATGTAATATAGAAAACGATACATGCAATGAAAGGACTATGCTAAAACAATAATACACAAATAAGAGCATGAATAAACACATTATATAAATAATCAACAAAGAATTAAAATCTATATTAAATATGAAAATTCAAGAAGTAAATATTAAACTCTTCAAACAAAATCAAATAAATAAATGAATAAATGAATAATGTATTTAAACACCTGAATAAACATTATAGTAAAATAAAAGGAAAATAAAAATATGATAATTTCTAAAACGATTAATATGTATAAACAATATATATAAAAACTTAGAGTATATAAAGAATATAAGGATACTTATAAAAAATATATAATTTAATAATTTAGCACATATATAAATATAAATGATAATATATGATAGTAACGGTTATAAGTAAATAGTATATATAACTTTAAAAATACATTTATAATACAATAATCATAAAAACTACATATTTAATATAAACAATATGAATAATGTATGTTATACAATATCTGAGATTTATATATAATACAAAGGATAAAATAATTTAAATTATACATATAATATAATATAATAACATATAATGTACAAAATTTTATAATGTATAATATAATAACTAATGTACACATTTTTAAAATAACATATAATATAACTTAATAAAATATAATAGATAATAATTTAATACATATATAATAATTTGAAATAATTAAAAATAAGAATAAAATTAAAAGAATTAAATAAACGAGGATCAAATCAAAAAATAAATAAAAATCAGGAGTAAAATTATAAAAGAAAAATGGATGATATTGAAACACGTGTCAAAATATAAGGACTTATTGGGCAATTATGCCCTATCTCTTAAACGACGTCGTTTTGATATCAATCGTCAAATAGCCCAAGGGACCAAATTGAAACATAAGCAGTAATTCTGGGTCCAATTGTAAATAAAAATGTAACTAGACATAATTATAAAATTGAAATAATGTGGAAGGGCCTATTGAGACATTAGACCTTTTAACAAAAACACGCAGATCCTCCCCGGGTAGGGTCAACGCGCAGGTCATAGCCTTTTAAACAACGCCGTTTTGGTCATTAACAGACCACATCAAAACGATGTCGTATGAATGTATTATAAAGACTAAAAAATCAGCCCAAAATCATTTTAAACACCGCTTTAAAAAAAAAAAAGCAGAGGCCCCAGAAAGATGCTCTGCCTTCACAGGTCGTTCGACCTCCGGTGGCCTTCACACGCACTTCACGCACCGTCGCTCACTGCGGTTCTTCGGTGGGAAATGCCCTTTTTCGAAAGGTAATCTCGAGTTTTTTTCTTTTTAATAGTATTTTATATATAAAATTTGCATGAATAGAAAAGAAAATAAAAAAAAAAACTTAACGCAATAGAATAAAAAAATCACCTTCTGTTTTTGATTGATTTTAAATTAATCTCTGTATTTTTTTTGTGTATATTGTGTCTCTGTTTGTATGTATTTTTGTGTCCATTTTACAAATTGTTTTGGGATTTATATAGCGTCGAAATAAAAAAAAAAATATGTCTTGCTTGTTTTCTGCCATTTCTTTCCTTTTGCTGTGTTCTTTCTTTTTTGTGCAGGTCAACGGCAAGGAATCCAGCGACTTTGCGCGATTTGCGCTAATTGCGGTGCGACTGGTGGCTTGGGTGCAAGAAAGGGGCTGTTAGGGCTTGCGGTGCGAATGAAACCCAGGGTTTCAGATTTCTGAAACTAGGTTTGGGCCATCGGGCCATTTGGGTCATGGGATTAGGTTTAGTTAGTTTTGGGCTAATTGGGCCACGGGTAGTTTATTGGTTTTGGGTTTGGGTTAATTGACTGTAAAATGGACTTTAAAATGGACATTTGTTTTTTTTTTTTTTGAATGATATGGGCCCGGGCAATAATGGGCTATTATAAAAGCCCCTTTTTGCTCATTGTCGTGTAACGAGAATAAAGCAAAGACGATAAAAGGACCCATTTTGCCCGGTCTTGTCTAATGGCTATATCTTCGGGAGATAGGCTAATATCTTCAATCTGCTTCACTGCAATTTCAGGGAGACAAGATTTGCTATCTTCGATCTGCTTCACTGTAACTTCAGGAAGACAATATCTGCTATCTTCAATCTGCTCACTGCAATTTCAAGGAGGTCAGACTAGTATCTTCGATCCGCTTCACTGCAAACTCAGAAAGACAAGGTTTGTTGTCTTTTGGCCTACTCTACTGCAAACTCAGAGAGCCAAGGCTAATGTCTTCGATCTCCTTCTTGTAATTTTAGGAAGGTAAGATCTGTTGTCTTCAGTATGCTCCGTTGCAACTTCAGGGAGGCAAGGCTGACATTTTCGATCTGCTTCCTACAACTTCAGGAAGATAAGATCTGCTATCTTTAGTCTGCTCCATTGCAACTTCAGGGAGACAAGACCGATGTCTTCGATCTTCTTCCTGCAACTTCAAGAAGGTAAGATCTACTTTCTTCAGTTAGCTCCACTGCAACTTCAAGGAGGTCAAGCTGATGTCTTTGATCTTCTTCCTACAACTTCAGGAAGGTAAGATCTTTCGTATTCAATCTGCTCCACTGCAACTTCAGGGAGACAAGACTGATGTCTTCGATCTGTTTCACTGGAACTTCAGGAATGTCAGATCTGTTGTCTTTTAGCTTGCTCTATTGCAAACTCATAGAGCTAAAGCTAACGTCTTCGATCTTCTTCCTATAACTTCAGGAAGGTAAGATCTGTTATCTTCAGTCTACTCCACTACAACTTCAGGGAGACAAGGCTGAAAGTGGCCATTTACCCTACTACATCGTCCTATGACCTGTAGAATGGGTATATGCTTATGCTAATGATTAGGATGCGGTGATCGAAATGAGTCAAATGCTCCTATTCAGACATGCTATGATATGTGAATGCAAAAATGATATGAGTATGAATCTTACTCAAGGTGTTATCACTCATTTATCCATCAAGGTTTCGTCTTTGTTCCCCTTGAAGTATCATTTTCTTGCTAAAATAATTTGCCCCATGGAAATTTTAAGGCCCATTCCTCTTGAACCTTGGGGACACGGACGTATATCACCTTCAAATGTCCCCCTAGGAATCGAAACTTTTCCATCATGTCCTTACTACAATCTAAGGATACAAGATTTGTTTCAACTCCAATTCATTCTACCATCATTCAAGAGTTTTGAATTTTCCCCATCAACTTGGTCTATCATGCCATTCTCCGAATGACCAGCTGACATTGCTTTCTTTCATCACAACAACTCATTATTCTGTCTAATTACCAATTGGACAAAGAATTTGGAGAAATAGTCTCCATAAAGACTCTTATTTCTCAAATATTTCCAATCTATGTACATGGAAATTCTAAATTGTCATGTTTCGGTTTCTTGTTTTATCTAGAAATTTCCAAAGTAATATGTAGAACTTCTTTTGTGAAATTATTAGTTCATCAATCATTATTTCAATGCAACATGCTTATTAATAATGGGTAACAAATAAATTTATTCCAAGGAGAGTTAAATGAATTATCAAAAATACGAAGGAAATTAACTGAGAACATCTCTTTAAGAAGAAAAAGAATCCAAAGATTGTAAAATGAATAAGACAAAGATCAGATGCCCTAGATATCGCAGATTGGGCTTCTATATACAAACTTCATGAAGACTGCTTTGAGCTTAACATGTGTTTAGAAGACCCAAAGTACTTTGTTGATGCCCCGATATGCAATATACTTCATTTCTTGTTGATTCAAGTATAGCAAGATCACTATATGTCCATTCAAAATTTGACCCGCCCTTTTTGGGTTTTCAACTCAAAACCCTTTTGGTCTCAAGGCGTCCTTTGCAGGTTTTCGCCTTAGCCTCTCCCTTTTTTTAGAAGTCTCAAAGCGCCATTTGCGGGTTTTCACCTTGGCCTCTTCTCTTCTTTAAGTAAAATACTTTTTGACTGAATCTGAGTTCACGGGATTGGGTAAACTTTTCCCATCCATTTTGGTCAGAATCAGTGACACCTTCAAAGAAAGTTTTCTTCACCACGTATGGTCCTTCCTAATTTAGCATTCATTTTCTTCTGAAATCCTTTTGTATGGGAAGGATCTTTTTCAGTACAAGGCCCCTCGTGAAACTCCCTCAGGCGGACTTTTTTATCATAGGCCCGCATCATTCATTTTTGGTATATCTGACCGTGACGAATAGCCCTTAGCCTCTTTTCTTCTATTAAGTTCAACTGATCATATCGAGCCTGGATCTATTCAGCTTCATCCAACTTTATTTCTGACAAAACTCGAAGAGAAGGTATTTCCACTTCAATAGGTAGAACTGCCTCCATCCCATAGATCAATGAGAAAGGAGTTGCCCCAGTAGAGGTTCTGAAGGACGTCCGATAAGCATAGAGTGCAAACGATAATTTCTCGTGCCAATCTTTATAAGTCTCAGTCATCTTCCCTACTATTTTCTTGATATTTTTTATTGGCCGCTTCCACTACCCCATTCATTTTTGGACGTTACGGAGACGAATTGTGGTGTTTGATCTTGAATTGACTACAAACCTCCGCTATTATACTGTTGTTCAAGTTCAGTGCATTGTCTGATATGATCCTCTCAGATATTCCATATCGACAAATGATCTCCTTCTTCAAGAATTGACTAACTGCTGACTTAGTAATGCTAGCGTATGAAGCAGCCTCTACCCATTTCGTGAAGTAGTCAATTACCACAAAGATGAATCGATGCCCATTCGAAGCTTTCAGTGAGATTGATCCAATAACATCCATGCCCCACATGGAAAAAGGCCATGGGGAAGTCATAACATGCAATGGTGACGAGGGCACATGAATTTTGTCTCCATAAATCTGGCATTTATGGCATCTTTTGGCCTAGTTGATACAATCTTCTTCCATGGTAGACCAATAATATCCAAATCTCATTATTTGTCTAGCCATTGTGAATCCATTAGCTTGTGTTCCACAAACGCCCTCATGGACTTCTTCCAAGATTTTCCTAGCTTCAACAGCATCAACGCATCTCAATAGTACTTGATCTTTTCTCCTTTTGTACAAGATATCCCCATCTAAAACATAGTTAAAGGCCAATCTTCTTAATGTCCTTTTATCATTTTCAGTTGCATGCTCCGGGTATTCACGACTTTTTACATATCGTAATATATCATGATACCAAGGGTGGTCATCTTTTTCCTCCTCTTCTAGGTTATAACAATGAGCTGGAACTTCGAAAATACTCATCTGAATAAGTCTCATATCCTCTGGTTTGTTTACTTTGATCATAGAAGCCAAGGTTGCCAAAGCATCCGCCATCTGGTATTCATCACGTGGGAGATAATTAAAAGTAATGTCATCGAACTCCTCAATCAATCCCAGAACTATTTTTCAGTAATCAATTAGTTTGGGATCTATTGTCTCCCATTCTCCTTTAAGCTGGTAGATTACTAAGGCAAAATCTCTATATACTTCTAGCATTCTAATTTTACGCTCTACAGCTGCTCGAATTCCCATGATGCATGCTTTATATTCTGCCATGTTGTTTGTGCAATCAAAATGCAATTTGCATGTGAATGGATAATGATCACCACTAGGGGATACCAAGATTGCCCCAATTCTATTTCCCACAGCATTTGACGTTTCATCAAATTTAGCTTCCATGAACATTCTTCAGTAGTTGCCACATACATTAACTCTTCATTGGGGAAATCAAAGCTTAAAGGTTCATAATCCTCTAAAGCCCTGCTAGCCAAAAATCCTGCTATTGCGCTCCCTTTTATAGCCTTCCAGTTTACATAGACTATGTCAAATTCAGAAAGCAAAATTTGCCACCTTGCCATCCTTCCATTCAAAGCAGTTGGCTCCATCATATACTTTAACGGATCAAGCTTCGAAATTAACCAGGTTGTATGATATAGCATAAACTGCCTCAATCTCTGAGTTATCCAAATCAAAGCGCAACACAAATTTTCAATCGACGGAATATCTCATTTCACATTTAGTGAACTTTTTACTGATATAGTATATCGCCTTTTCTTTTCTTCTTGACTCATAATGTTGACCAAGCACACATCCCATGGAGTTATTGAACACTGTTAAATACAGCATCAATGGTCTATCTGGATTAGGCGGAAATAGTACAGGGGCATTTGAAAAATATTGTTTGACTTTGTCAAAAGCTTTTGGCACTCATCACCCTATACACCTTGGTTGTGTTTCTTAAGAAAACGAAATATAGGATCACATTTCTCAGTTAATTGTGAAATAAACCGAGCAATGTAATTTAACCTTTCAAGAAAACCTCAGACTTCCTTTTGATTACACGGTGGAGGCAATTCTTATATAGCTTTGACTTTATTTGAGTCAACTTTGATTCCTTTCTCGCTGTCTACGAAACCCAGTAATTTCCCTGACCGAGCTCCAAAAGTACACTTTACCGAGTTGAGCTTTAATTGAAATTTTCTCAATCTCAAAAATAACTTCTTCAAAACTTCAATGTGTTCTTTTTCTGTTCGAAACTTGGTGATCATGTCATCAATATATACTTCAATCTCTTTATGCATCATGTCATGGAATAAGGGTATCATAGCCCTTTGATATGTTGCTCCTGCATTCTTTAGCCCGAATGGCATTACTTTATAACAAAAGGTACCCCACAATGTTATGAAAGTAGTTTTCTCCATATCCTTAGAGTGCATCTTGATCTGATTGTATCCCGAAAAACCATCGATGAAAGAAAACAATGAGTATCCCATTATTATCCACCAATGTGTTAATATGAGGCAAAGGGAAATTGTCCTTTAGGCTGGCTTTATTTAAGTCCCTATAGTATACACACATCCAAACCTTTCCATCCTTCTTAGGGACAAGAACGATATTGGCAACCCATTCTGAGTGTTTGACCACCTGTAGAAAACCAGCATCAAACTGTTCTTAACTTCCTCTTTTATTTTCAACACCACGTCAGTCTCATCCTTCATAGCTTTTGCTGAACTGGCTTGCACTCTTCTCTTATGGGAAGGCGATGTACTACAATATCAGTACTTAGCCTAGGCATATCTTGGTATGACCATGCAAAGACGTCATTGAATTCCTATAGTAACTCAACAAGATCTTGTTTCATCTCCTCGACTATGCGCATTCCAATTTTCACAACCTTTCCTTCCTCTAAGGCAATATTCTCCACCACCTCTTCATGGTGTAAAATTTGTTTCTCTTCTTGCTTTACCATTCTTAACAACTCTGGAGACAAGTCACAATTTCTATCACCTTCAAAATCCTGAGATTCCTCTAAACACATGTCTTGCTCAAAATGGACCCCTGAATCTATGGTATCGTTGCTCATGTCATTGATATCTAGGGACCTATGGTGGGCACCAAAGAATGTACAAAGAACAAATGAATTCAAGAACAGCTATTCACATGATATGAATGAGAATAAAAAATTTGGAATAAAATTAGAAAATCAAAAGAATAAAAAGAATATTTGCCAAAATTGATCATTAAAGATGTATTTTATTGAAATAAAAGATGTCTGAACATGAGCCTATTTCACAAAAGAAATTTTAGTATTCCTAGGCTTAAAAACAACAAGTGCGTTCTGAATATTACTCTATGTAATCTCTAAAAACTACAGGAAATTCTTCTGCAGTCCAGTTGTTCAAAATGCTTCCAGGTTCATACGGACAAATGCCCAACAAGTTTGCTTGCTCAGTTTCTTCATTGTGTATGGCATTAATGTGAAGATTTTCATTTTCCAATAATTCTCTCTCCGGGTGAATTATCCCTCCTGATACAAAAGTCTGGGCTATGTGGGGGAATATCATCGATTCCCATTTAACTTCTTCCCCATTCAATCGTCCCCTTCTTCTCTCTTGCTTCTTCTCTATTTCTCTCTTCCTTTGTCTAGCATCTAGTCTGAAACCTAAGCCAAAACAATCTCTCTTCTCTTTCAGCATTAGAACTTGAATCTCTTCTTAAAGATGTCTGCCCAGTCCTTTTTTCGATAAAGCTCTTTTCCCCATCATCATTTATAGGCCCATTCTCGTGGTCCTGGATATCTTAGGCACGGAACCTCATTTCCTTCCAATATGAAAGTTGCATTTATAAACTCTAAAGACCAAAAAGAACACTCATTGGCCTCCTCATTTGTCTCTAAGTATGGCGCGTCATTGGTAATAGTCGCTATGATGTCTTCCTCCGTATTTATAGTAATCAGTCGACTTTTTGTTACCAGTTTTAATTTTTGGTGCAGTGATGAGGCACTACCCCTGCCGAATGAATCTAGGGTCTTCCCAACAAGCAATTGTAGGATGGCTTGATGTCCATCACCAAAAAATCCACTTCATATGTATTTGGCCCAATTAACAACGGTATGTCCATCCTTTCCATCACTCTTCTCTCAGTGCCGTCAAATGCTATCACTATGTTCTGGCACGTCTTCATGTGAGAACTGTCTATAGGCAATCTTTTCAACGTGAAAATGGTAAAACACTCAAGGCTAATCCATTATCAATTAACACACTTGGCAGAGTGTAGCCCTTGCAACAAGTAATGATGTGCAGAGCTTTGGTCGATCCCATACCCCCAGGTGGAATTTCAGCATCACTGAAGTAAATGAAGTTATCGGCACTTATGTTACTAACCAAACGGTCAAGTTGTTGACAAATATATCTTTAGTAACATAGGTTTCATTCAAGACTTTCATCAATGCCTCACGATGCACTTCGAACTTAAAAGCAAGGCTAGCACTGATATGTGAGCCGGTTATTTGCGCAGCTGCTCTACCACGCTGTATTCACTATGCTTCAAGAATTTTAAGAATTTTTTAGCCTCTTCCTCTTTCACAGGTTCATTGATAAGTGCCTCAGCCTCTTTCTCCTGCTCAACTTACCAAAGTCTTTATTTTTACAAGCACAGTTCTGACGTTTACCGAGTCGTAATGCCTTCCACTTCGTGTGTAGAATTCTTCACTTTGGACCTCATTGGAAGTGTTAGCTGAGTTTTCCACTCCTGGTGTTGTCACATTGTAGTCGTAATTCCAAGTTACCATTTTGTTATCCTCGTAAGGAAAGGAAACAGGTTTTTGGATTACGACTTAAGGCACGATTTGTACTCCACCTTCCGTGTTTCTTGGTCGAAAATGATGATCCTCGGATAATTGACCTTTTAGTTTGTCAATTCTCCTTTTATTGCATATATGTTTCCTCCCTCCGAGCCTTCTTCATAGAATCCCAATTTCTTATTATCCATAAGGCTTTGCACCAAGACACTAAACTCAATACATTCCTAGATCTCATGCCCCTCTGCTTTGTGGAACTCACAGTAGCCACTTATTCCTTCACATCCTTCCACAAAATCTGATTCTACCACTCCTCTTCCTATCATTTCTCTCCAGCCCATTCTCAACGGGGTTTTTACCTCCGTAATATCCTCCTTGATCCTTCTCACAACATTTTTACCAATCACGTTTATCCCTTTATCTCTATGGTTAGGTAATAGGTTCTCCGCACTAGGTGTATCATCGAACTTTACAATCCCCATCTTGATGAGTCTCTCTACTACCTTTTTAAAGGCAGTGCAATTTTCTATTAAAAGCCCCGATATTCTTGCATGGTAATCACATTGAGCGTTTGAGCCATACCATTTAGGATATGGGGGCCGTAACGATTTTAGATAAAATGGGGACACCACATATGCGTCAAATAAACTTTGATATAGCTCCTTATACGTCATTGGGATTTGCATAAATTGGAGTTTTTCAGAGTTTTGCCTTGTACCTGATTCTTGTCTTGCTGACCCTTATTACCTAGTTGTAATTACATTTGGCTACCTAATAGTGATTGCCTTCGAGTACCCTTTGTTGTATGTACTCGTATTATTCACCTCATTATCCTTTTTCCTACGAGCAGACCTTTTAGTGGTTTCCCTTGCTTCAATCTTGTCACCTCTTGTGGCATTTTCAATCATTTCTCCTGCCATCACTATATCCGTGAAGCTCTTGGTAGTACTTTCTATCATGTGGATGATGAATGGAGCCTTCAAGGTATTGATAAAAAGCATCGTAGTTTCCTTTTCTAGGAGCAGTGGCTAAACTTGCATGGAAACTTCCCTCCATCTTTGTGCATATTACCTGAAGCTTTCATTTGATTTCTTTTCCATATTCTGCAAAGTGATCCTATCAGGCGTCATGTCTGTGACATGATTGTATTGCTTCATGAAGGCTTGGGTCAGATCTCTCCAGGAGCTAATCCTAGCATGGCTAAGTTGATTGTACCATCTAGACGCTGCCTCACCAAACTGTCTTGAAAACAATGAACCAAGAGTTGGTCATTGTTAACGTAGCCGGTCATCCGTCTATAGAACATAGTAATATAAGCTTCAGGGCAGCTAGTCCCATTGTACTTCTCAAATTCTGGCATTTTGAACTTGTAAGAAAGCACCAAATTTGGAACCAAGCTCAAGTCTTTAGCATCAATTCCCTAGTGATTATCAGCATTTTCCAAGGCCTTAAACTTTTTTCCAACCATCTACAGCGATCCTCTAATTGCCTTGAGGACTCAATTCTTGTCTTTTCCACTTCTACTATATCTAAGTTAAGGATAACATGATTAGTAGAGTTATCTCCTGGGTTGGATCCTGTGCCAATTTGGAAATTCATGGGCATTCCAGCGTCATTTTGCCCTTGTTGAGGCCTAATCATGATAGATGGCCTTTGTGGATATTCCTCGGGTTGTGTTTGCGCATGTGGTGGGGTGAAACCCCGAGGAAAGTCCTCATTATCTTCAGCATTAATTATGGGACCCTTTCCTTTGTCCATCGCCCTGTTCAGTATCTGAGCCATTTGAGCCATCATGTTCCTTTGAGCTTCCAACATTTGGTCTCTCATTTCTTGTTAGAGCTTTGCCAATTGCTCTTGCATTTGGTCTTTCATGTCTCTCTGGAATTGTTCAAGTCTTTAATCTATTTTTTTCGTCTTGGCACATGTACTGGAACGGTGTTGAGTTTCTAGATTTTTCCTTCTCTCTCTCTTCTTCTATTATAATTTCAACTAATGAGGCTCTCTCTATGGACTTAAATGCATATGATGTGATGTAATGCAAATGCATGAATGCAATGAGGCATCGATTCAGATTCAACCTCATTTAGAAAATTTTATTAAAAACAAAATCCTTTACATAAAACAAATTACAAATATGCTTTCGCCCTAAGGCCCAAAGTTTTGATTTTCCCAAACAACAAGGCTACCTCTCGACCACGATCTGACTATAGCTCATATTTCGTGCTCAATGTATCAACCTGTATTTCCAAAGTCTGTAGGTGATCAGCTACCTCTCAAATCTAAACTATTGCTTCACCCATGAGATAATCCTAATTTTTAACTTGGTCATGGGAATGGTGGAGCTCTTCCTTCCAATGCCATTCTCTAGCTTCAAGAAGCTCGATCCGGAGTTCACAATTCTGCAATGCTGATTCTAATTTTTCAATCTTGCCCTTCATTTCCTCAATCTTGTTCAGACTTGACTTCAACTTGACTGCAGAATTATGACTTCGATGGTGATGAAGAGACCGTCCCAGCTCAGCCACTCTAGCTTTTAATCCACTCTTCTCCTTTTAGCTTTCTGCTAAACTCCTTTCTAGGGCCTCATTTCGTATTTGCATCTCTTTGAACTTCCTCTCCCAATGGTCAGCTTTGGTCTTTTCCTCTCGAATATCTTGTTGCCATTGTTTCGAAGTCTTCCCCAATCCGGCATTTTTCATTGATAGACGCAGCTTCTTATACTCTGTCTTTAGGCTGTCCAGGTCTTCTTCGACCCTTTTTTTCCCTTTTCTTAACTTATCAGCCTCTAGTTTCTGAACATCCACGTCTAACCTCAAATACATTTTCTTTTCTTCCAACTTCTCTATCCTCTTTCCAATCTCTAAACTCATCTTTTCGAAATCTTATTTTATAATCTCTAACTCTGATGGAACCACTTGCAAGCATTCTTCTCTTAATCGGGTGCCTTCTAAATTCAACTCAGGGATGTTATCATTAATCCTTCTAATCCTCCGTCAACTGTATTCTGGGATCGTCATTGGGCATGCAGATAATCTCTTCATCCTATGAATCTGATTCCAAGCACCAAAAATCTCCTTAACCCACTTCTTATAGTTGTCCACTCTGTATGAGAATTTATACTGAGCCAGCCCATATGTTGTTGGTACAAACTATCTTGATCCATATTGCCTTAGTACAAGCAAAAGGGCATATCCAACGGCTCCCCAAATTCCAAGTAAAGGAACCCAGTCGAAACTCCCACACCGATAAAGAATTTCGTCGGGAATCAACCAAGAAGCCCTCCACTCGATGTCTTCCTCTTGAAGGTTTTGAAGGAGCGCCATCCAGTTTTCCTCGAACACGTCTTCTTTCATTGATGTAGCCACTATCTATTTTAACAAAGAGTAATTCTCAGAGAAAACGCGATAAGAAACTTTCTCCACCTTCCAAAAATGACTGTGGAACCAAGCTAATAACAACTACACGCATCCAATGAACCTGCCTTCATCTGCTCTTCGACATGCATTCAAAGATCTGAACGTCTCAGCTAAGATTGCAGGTACAGGTGTGACCCCTTTGTCATGTCGATCGAATAAATCAGTAACTTCTACATCTACATGTCTGAGAGCTTTAGGAAAATTACCAAATCGTAAATACATAAGGCAAAGACGTCAATCTTCTTCTTTACATCTGGATGTGCTAAGATCAGATCCCTCAAACTCACCCAAGATATACATTTGCCCTCTCCTTTCTCTTAAATTCTAGCTGTAAGCCACTATTCACTCATCCCCGTGATATTCATTAATTTATTCACAAAAGTTGGGACATTAGCAGCCCTAGAATAAGCTTTGTCAACTTGGATCCTTGAATAGCGAAGCAAGGTTGTATATTCCTCCATCGTGGGCACTAAATCTACTTTCCCGAAGGTGAAACAGCTATAAACAGAGTTCTAAAACTAAGTCATAGCCTGGAACAGATATTTATCTACCTTGATGTCGAGCAAGTAGGGTAGATCACCATAATTACGATAAAAAAACTACTTTGCCTCATCACCCCCCTGGGTTCATATTTCTTTCAACTCTTGAAAATCATTTTGCGTTTGTACTAAGACGAGCAAAATCCCGTAGTTCCAACACATGCCCCTCAGCTAAGCTATCCCCTTTCTCCAATTGCGTTTGCTCTGACCACATGCGGACGGCTGCATTGTCTTCCATTTTATCAAGGAATTCGTTCTCCATAACCAACTTTATAACTTAGAAAGTGATCATGAATCGATACCTCTTAAAATATGAAATGACATGCACAAAAAATAAAACACAACAAGTTAGTACCGCATAATATAAAGCAAGTAAAATAAACAAACACTTATCTGGGTAACTTCTAAGGTTTGACATAGTTCTACTTAGGGTAAGTCCTTATGTTTTCTACATATGGTTTAGCTCTAAAGTTGTGGTACCCGAACCAGCAGATTCCTCGATCCTCACCCATTATAGGCTCATACGAACCGAGTTCGATTCAGGGGAATACATTTCCCTATGGCCATGCGGAAGTGAAAACTTCACGAAAACATAGGTACAGATGTATCCCGAAAATAATCCACTAGCCCATGCGGAGGTGAAAGCCTCACGAAGGCATAGTTTCTCACTCCCACTTAAGGCATGACCACAACGGTCATGCAATGCAATGTGCGCAAGAAAATAATAAATCATATGCAATGACACAAACAAATGCAACAAAAAGATCGTAATTTTCAAATCAAATTTTCAAATTGAATTTTCAAATTTCTAACAAATGACAGAAAATAATCAATTTTGCAGCTTGACTCTCTCTATTTCCCCAATAGAGTCACCAAGCTGTCGAAGCCATTTTTAAGTTGATTTAAAAAACGGGGGTCGACTTTAAAAAAACAAAAACGGCAGTCGCCACCAATCCCTTTTTACTTGGGTGTGATTGGATCACCTTATGAAACGTTTTAATTCAGAACATTGATTTTGTCCACGAAATACAAGAAAATGGGTTCGGAGTCGGTTACATACGAGGAAGGATTAGCACCCTCGTAACACCCAAAATTTGGTACCAAATTGATAATCTCATGTCCTAATGTCGAAAATTTGAAAAATTTAAAATACAATCCTTTTATTTGTAAGAAAGCCAAGACTTATCTATCTCAAAGAAATAAAATCCTATACCCAATAAGTTAGTATGTAACATCTAGGGGTGAGCAAAACTCGATTCGACTCGAAAAAATTAAAAAAAAATTGAATTTCGAGTTAAACGAATCAAATTATTCAAGTTAATCGAGTTATTCGAGTCAACTTGAATTTCTTTTTTGAATTTCGAGTTCGAATCGAGTTGAGTTTTTGAACTCGAATAATTCGAATATCAAAATATAATATTTTACATTTTTACCCCAAACTCCCAAACCTTTTTACTTTTCCCTCAAAACTTTTACTCTTTCCCACTTTCCCCAAAACTTTTATTCTCCTCCCATCCCAACCCTCCAATCTACCCAAAATTCATTTCCCACCAAAATTTTACTCTCCATTTTACTTTTTCTCAAAATTTTACTCCTAAAAACCTTCAAAACTTTTTATTTTCTCCCAAATTTTTACTCCCTCCCACTTTTCCCTAAAACTTTTACTCCATTCCCATCCCACCTCCCATCTACCCCAAACCCATCCCCCCCAAATTTTTTATATTTTCCCTCCAAAATTTTACTCTCCCTATTTACTTTCCCTCAAACTTTTATTCCCCAAAACTTTTTATTTTCCCCCTAAACTTTTACTTCTCACCCTTTACTCTCAAATAAAAAATCAAAATTATTCAAAAAAAATCACTAAACATAAATAGTAATAATTTTATTTATATTTACTATTTATATTATTAAATTAAATTTCACATTTTATATTATTTATATTATTGAATTGTTTAGTCATATTGAATATTTATATTAAAATTGAATTATTAATTATGCCATAAAATATTCAGTATTAAAATTTTATATTGGTATCAATTTCACATTTTATCATTAAAATAACTTTTATTAAAAAATCATATTTTTACATTTAATATATATTTTATAGTGACAAGAATCAAGATAATTGAAACAATTAAGCAAGAAAAGAAGCTAACACGTATATAAAAGATTAATAAATAAATTATAAGATGATGAAAGTTAATAAAAATTTTGATTAAGGTGGACAAATTTTATTACGATGGGTGACAGTGGTTATAAGGACCCAAAATTATTTTTTAAAATTTAACTCGAACAAATATATTTGATTCGATTCGATTCGAATTTCATCACACTCGACTCGATTCGAGAAAATTACAAATCAAATTAGGATGATAAAATATGATTCATCAACTCGATTAACTAGAAATTTTTTCATTCGATTCGATTTTATTCGATCGAACGCTCACCCCTAGTAACATATCATGACTTTGAAACTAGGCTCATCTTTATTTGTAGCAAATTCTTATCTCGAGACACAAAACATCATATCCAATAAGTTAGGATACAACGTTTTGAATTCCCGAAAAAAAGTTTTAATTTGAAATTTATAAGTTTCAATTTCGAAAGAAAAGGGATACTTAATATTTTAAGTTCAACGAGAAAAACCAAAACCCAGTGAGTTAGGGTACAATTTTTCTCGAAGCCCCAAATATTATGTATCACCATATTTTTAGAAGGACTTTGATTAAAAATGCGACAATTTTAGTAAAATGTATTTCTTATAAAAAATTATTTGAATAAAATATTGTATCAATGCATTACAAAACATAAATTCCATATAGCAATTGACCATAATTACAAGTTATATTAACAAATAACATCAATATAGGCAATTAACGAAAGAATAATGTAATATAGCAAACGATACATGCAATGAAAGGACTATGCTAAAATAATAATACACAAATAAAAGCATGAATAAATACATGATATAAATAATCAACAAGAATTAAAATCTATATTAAATATGAAAATTCAAGAAGTAAATATTAAACTCTTCAAACAAAATCAAATAAATAAATAAATAAATGAATAATATATTTAAACACCTGAATAAATATTATAGCAAAATAAAATAAAAATAAAAATATGATAATTTCTAAAACGATTAATATTTATAAACAATATATATAAAAACTTAGAGTATATGAAGAATATAGGATACTTATAATAAATATATAATTTAATAATTTAGCACATATATAAATATAAATGATAATATATGATAAAAATGGTTATAAGTAAATAGTATATATAACTTTAAAAATACATTTATAATATAATAATCATAAAAACTACATATTTAATATAAACAATATGAGTAATGTATGTTATACAATATACAAGATTTATATAATACAAAGGATAAAATAATTTAAATTATACATATAATATAATATAATAACATATAATATACAAAATTTTATAATGTATAATATAATAACTAATGTACACATTTTAAAATAACATATAATATAACTTAATAAAATATAATAGATAATATTTAATACATATATAATAAAAATAATTAAAATAAAAATAAAAATAAAAGAATTAAATAAACGAGGATCAAATCAGAAAATAAATAAAAATCAGGAGTAAAATTATAAAAGAAAAATGGATGATATTGAAACATGCGCCAAAATATAAGGACTTATTGGGCAATTATGCCCTATCTCTTAAACGGCGTCGTTCTGATATCAATCTTTAAATAGCCTGAGGGACCAAATTGAAACATAAGTAGTAATTCTGGGTCCAATTGTAAATAAAAATGTAACTGGACGTAATTATAAAATTGAAATAATGCGGAAGGGTCTATTGAGAAATTAGACCTTTTAACAAAAACACGCGAATCCTCCTCGGATCAAGTCAACATGTAGGTCATAGCCATTTAAACGACGCCGTTTTGGTCATTAACAGACCACACCAAAACGACGTCGTATGAATGTACTATAAAGACTAAAAAATCAGCCCAAAATCATTTTAAACACCGATTTAAAAAAAATGGCAGAGGCCCCAGAAAGATGCTCTGCCTTCACAGGTCGTTCGACCTCCTGCGGCCTTCGCACGCGCTTCACGCGTCGTCGCTCACGGCGGTTTTTTGGTGGAAAATGCCCTTTTTCGAAGGTAATCTCGAGTTTTTTTTTTCTTTTTAATAGTATTTTATATATAAAATGTGCATGAATCGAAAAGAAAAAAAAAAACTTAATGCAATAGAATAAAAAAATCACCTTCTGTTTTTGATTGATTTTAAATTAATCTCTGTATTTTTTTGTGTATATTGTGTGTCTGTTTGTATGTATTTCTGTGTCCCTTTTATAGATTCTTTTGGGATTTATATAGCCCCGAAATAAATAAATAAAAATTTGTCTTGCTTGTTTTCTGCCATTTTTATCCTTTTGATATGTTCTTTCCTTTTTGTGCAGGTCAATGGCGAGGAATCCGGTGACGGAGCGTGATTCGCGCTAACTGCGGTGCGACTGGTGGCCTGGGTGCGAGAAAGGGGCTGCTGGGGCTTGCGGCACAAGTGAAACCCAAGGTTTCAGATTTCTGAAACTAGGTTTGGGCCATCGGGCCATTTGGGTCATGGGATTAGGTTTAGTTGGTTTTGGGCTAATTGGGCCACGGGTAGTTTATTGGTTTTGGGTTTGGGTTAATTGGTCGTAAAATGGACTTTAAAATGGACATTTGTTATTTTTTTTTTAAATGATATGGGCCCGGGCAATAATGGGCTATTGCAAATAAACTATAATATTCATTTCATAAAACACGAGTAATATTAAGAATTGCATAAGAATAAATGAAGACGATGGCTTGCATTTGAACTCTAAAAATCAAATCAATTGGTCTTCACAAACACCTATAATATTGAGAACAACATATGATTAAATGAAGGCGATAATTTATATTTGAATCCCATAAATTAAATAAATTATAATATCGATATTTGCAAAACACATGTAATATTAAGAACTGCATAAGAACAAATGAAGAATATGGTTTGTATTTGAACCGTAGAAATCAAACCAATTATACAATCGATTTTCACAAATACGTGTAACATTAAAGAACTATGTACGAATTAATGAAGACAATAATTTATATTTGAATCCAATAAATTAAATGAATTATCAGATAGATCTTTTCAAAGCACATGCAATATTAAGAACAACATAAAATTTAATGAAAAACAGTTTTTTATTTGAAAATATACGGTGATATGTATCATCTAATTCATACAATCAGTATTCAGAAAACTAGTAAATGCTAGATACTGTAATACCCCAAACCCGGCCTAGAAGTCTAGACCAAATCTGGGATGCCACATTGATCACCGAAATGATCGTGGGAAAACCTTACAAAATAATTTATCTCAGTGGACCAAAAGTATTTTAAAAAAACGTTTAATAAAGTAAAACTTACAATAAGACTCAATATAAAATTCGCTTAAAATATACGAATAAGTATATGTAAGAAAAATTGTACCACCATACTATAAAACTTTACAGCTTAAAACAAAGTATAAAAACTAGAAAACACAAACTAGTAATCCAATTTGTTGAAGCTGTCCAAGACCTTCCCGTACTGAGTCCAACATCAGAAATCTGAATAGTACTTGAAAAGGGAAACAGAAGAGGGGGTGAGCTACTCGAGCTCAGTGTGAGATCAAACTGACTACCTATAGAATCGGAAACAAGAAGCCAGAAGGCAGTTTGGAAATGGAACATACTTACGGAGCTATACAGATACAATTTTTATGTTCAAAACGGACGTACCAGCATATAGAAATATGTTGTGCATATTACAAACGCACTCAGCAAACACAGTCGCAATAACTAATTAGTCACAGAATCAGTAATTCTCATTTAGTCACATGTCAATTCATTCAGTCATATTCAGTTAGATTCCTTCAGAGTTTAACAAAATCCACATAGGCACAAGTGCCTTTCAGCAGTACAGTCAATCAGACATTTCAATCGAATAGTACAGTCACATAAATTCATTCAGATGCATATGAGTGCAAATGAGTTATAAAATAAATCACCCATCCAACCAACACACCATCTCCGTCTAACCCTACACTTACTGTGAGGATTTAATCAACCCACCCATCCCTGCACTCCGAGTAGGACCTCGAAAAGCCCATCCAACCTTATACTCCATAGGATGTCATCCAGGGTTGCCTGGCAACGAAGATCATCAACATTGTCCTCGACCCTCAGAGAATCGGGACCGCCCTTGACCCTTTGGGAATTAGGGCTAACAGTGTGCAGATAAACTGCCAGTCTCATAAATTACGCAGCATAGCTAGCGTATAAGCTGTACTGTGCAATACGGTAAATCGTGGTACAAACATATAGTAAGAACTGCCAGATAAGATAATGGTATGTAGCGTAGCTAACGTACATGTAGTACAGTGCAATGCGGTAATCTGCTATACCAATGAGTTGCAGTAAAACTGCCAAATCAGATCGTAAATTTTCCTTCTCTTCAAAATCCCAACCCAAAATACTTTATATGTACATGTATGTATGAAGATGTATGAATGCGGATGCACCATTTCAGAATTCAATTTCAGACAATCATCTAGAAGCAATAATTCAGTTACAAAAATGTGCACACTTATGCATTCAGATTTAGTACCTAACATTTCATACAACCAAGCACGAATAACACTTAAAATGCAATCAGGGCAGAGTCATGTCAACCCTAAATAAGGTTAGTCAAGGGTTGGAACACATGGAGTGGTGATTGCGCTTAAATCGCCTTATAATCAAAATTTGGCGAGTTAGGGCCACATGTCCGTGTGCTCTGGCCGTGTGGAGCAATCCAAGCCATGTGGGGATCCAAACGCCCGTGTGAGGAGTGGCACACAGCCATGTGACATAGGCACACGACCGTTTGATGAAAGGACATGGCCGTGTAACCAGGCCGTGTAACTCACTGTCCAATTTCACTAACTTAAGGTGCAGGGTCAACATGTCCGTGTGAAGGTGTCACACGCCCGTGTGGCCATCAGACACAGTCGTGTGTCCCATAACACACGCCCGTGTGGAATCCTAGGCCCCAAATCAATTAAACGGCCATGTGTCCCGAAACACACGCCCGTGTAAAAGCCCTAATTTTCCCAAACCAATCACACGATCGTGCGGCTAGGCCGTCTGAACCCAAAACTCTGAATCCCTAATTCCCAAATCCACACACCTGTGTGCCCAAAGGACACGGTCGTGTGAAAATCGACACAATCCCCAAAATTAGCCACACGATCGTGTAGCACCCAACATCGATCGAAATCCCTAATTTCCAAATCCATACGGGCGTGTGCCGGACATCAGGGCAGCCACGAAACCTGTCCGAAACAACCCCAAAAACCCCTTTTAAGCCACTGTAATAGTCCCTAACCCTTTCCCTATCAAAAAATATTAGAAAACAATGTTTTCCATTCACTTTTAACATCTAAAAGCTCAAAAACTACAGGTTGTTGCATAGTTACGAAAAGTCAAAGGAAAGGAATTTGCAACACAGATAGTAATCGCTTTAAGAATAGAAGTAGTAACTAGATTAAAATCCCACACCTGCTTTTGACAGCGAAGAAGATTTCTGAGGAGCGAAGTTCTAGAATCCACAAACCGTGATCGTTTTCAGAAGAAGAGAAAAAGCACAAAGAGGATAAAACCAAGAAATGTCCCCAAAAGAAAGAGAAAAATAAAAATAATATTCAACAACAATAAATAATAAATAATAAATAAAAGCTAACATATATTAACACATAATTTAATAATTATAAATAATCATAATTATTAACTTAAAAGGAACAGAACAAAATAAAAAGGTTCTCTCAAAATCACATACCCCAATACTCCAACCCAGAACCTTGTGGCATACTAACATTCACTCAACCACTAGACTAGCAGACCCATTCTAAGACTAAATTGCACAACTTAACTTATGTGTGCAACCTCATCACTATCACTACACTCAAAACCCAGAACTTCTAGGCCCGAAATTTGGGGCATTACAGATACGATAATAAAACACATTGTACTCTTAAGAAGATAATTCAAATTCAAACACCAAAGATTGAAAAATATAGCAAACACCGGTTAATACTATACTCTTTTCAATTATCCAATTTTCTTAAAAAGAGTAAAAAAAATTGAGGGGCCCCAAGTAAGATTTGAGAAAAGGGTAGGTAACATGAGCACTGTGCAATATTAAGAACTGCATAAAATTTAATTAAGATCATATATTTTTTAAATATAAGGTGATGTGTATTATCTAATGTTAGTGCAAAAATTTGGTAAGAAAAATATCGAACACACGAATAGTGTAACACCCCAAACTCGGCCTGGACGTTATGGTCGGATCAGGCGATGTCACATGGTAGTGTGTTTGAAAATCGTAACTTTTCTTAAAATAATTCCCGTTTAGAAATTTTTTATTATTACTTATTAATTCTAAAGTTGTTTTATTTAATCAATCAAAAGTTTTCAAAACATTTATTCAATGCGGAAGCTTTTAGAACAGTTTGCGTATTTGTGAGTATTTTGTTAAAACTTTAATTTCTTTTGAAAACCCTAGATATCCTAATACTAGCAGTTATAAACCATAACCAAATAAAAATCCACAGAGGCCATATTTACAATAAAATCCCCAATTAAAATTTAAAATCATAAGTAAGTACAAAGCAGTGTCAAAGAGGTCGTGTGGCCACCGTTGAGTCCTCTACCGCACCGATCCGCCTAAGTCTGGGGGTTACCTATACAAATTAGACAAAAGGGAGTGAGTTTATGTAAACTCAGTGTGTAATCCCCATAAGGACAAACAGACAATATGCAATTAATCACAGTTTGGGTCTAAGCCCTTTTTCAGTAATAATATCAATTTGGGCCTTAGCCCATTTCAGTACAGAAGAAGTCATGTAGTAGGGCATTAGCCTCTCACAATAACAGTACCAGTAACAGATATGCAGTCACAGAATCCTACCCAACCAGCCTCTACACACCATCTCCGTCTAACCCTACACTTCATGTGGGGATATAATCAACCCACCCATCCCTACACTTTAAATAGTACCGTAAGCGGCACTAGACAGTAGTTTGCAGCTGAGCTACCAGAAAGTTTGGCTCAAAGCCTTTCAGTACACTTCCTCCGATTAACATCAACCCCCAACTGAATGCAATGTAATATACAGTTATGACATGCTATCTCATGGTAACAGTACATAAAATATTAGATCAGTAGAATCTCATCATGCTCAATAACATGCATATATATCAGTCATACAGTCATTTCAGTCAATTACGGGTCTAGGTAAGCTTATTGACCCTACAGTAGGTTCAAAGTCGACTCGGGCGACCCGTGCAACCTTAGCAACAAAGCAGTGAAAATGGGCTCACATGCCCATGCTATCTGCTCATGTGGACCATACACGCAATGGCCTTGGTCGTGTGGATCACACGGCCTGGCCCAAAAATCCCATCCACCCGTGTGGTTCACTCGTGTGGGCCATACGACCCAATTCACCGACCTGTGTGTCACACACGGCCTACCACATGGGCGGCCATGCGCCCGTGTGGCATCAACAACCCCATTTTTTGGCTTTTCACCGGTTTCTATTTTTAGTATTTTGGTTACACACACCTGGTTTAATTTCACAGCCAACGCAATCCTAAGAACACCAGCACCTAATTTTCGATTAAAACACTAAATTAGACCTAAAAACAAGTAATCATACTACTTTCTCCAATTCCAAAGTGCCTACCTTAGATGATTCGATGCACCCCCCCAACACTTATCACATCGAAAGACTGGGTGCTTAAAGAGATTCACCTATACCAACAAAAGAATTAACAGTCAATCCCACAATTGAGTGATTACTGTCGAATTTAATCAGCTAGAGTAGATAATATGAATAACAAAATCAAACTACAATGGTACTTATGAAATCCATGATACCATATTGATTAAAAAGAACGATCTATAACAAACTCGCATAAAGATTTAATCCAAAAGCGACTAACCTCTCACCTTCAATCAATGAACAAAATTTTCCACACGATATAAAACTCTAATTGGTGACTACAGATGCTTGAAAACCTCCCCCCTAACGTCATATATGAAACACATCAAAAGGGAAGTTATCAAAAATAGACAAATTACCTACTAAGACTTACCAAAACCTTGACAATCAAAATTAAGAGACTTGATTTCAGCAGAACTTAATGTGATGAACGAAGAAGAAAAGGAACAACGACGGAAAGGGAGAAATTCTTAGTGCAACTCCGGCAAACGAAAAGAGAAAAGGTAAACCAATGGCCAAAATTGGCAAGAATGGAGAAGAAAAAGAATCTTTGGTAGAGGTTCGGCAGAGTTGGGGGGAGAAGAAACGACAGAAGAATAGAGGAACTTTGGGAATTTGAAAATAAAAAAAAAAATAAATAATTCAGCCTTAATATCCCCAAATCCCTCAAATTTCTCCTAAAACCGTCCAACCACTCCCACTATCCAAATCCCTAAATTTTCTCTCCACACTTCCCACTTCCCCTCTACCACTTGACATTTCAGTTCAGTTCAAACACTTCACGGCACCACTAGCAAAAATAATACTCAAGCAACAACTCGAACCCAAGACCTTTAGCATAATAACACTCCACTTATCTACCAGACCAGCAGGCCCATTTTGACATGTTTTTACAAATAATTAATTAAAAGCCTACTGTCTAGAGATAGGGTTTTATTCATATAAAAACAAAATTTCTGCCCAGGTCAAGGTTTGAACCCAGGATTTCTCAGACACTCTTAGAACACATAACCACTGAAGCAGACAAAAATTTGTGTCATTAATAACATAAACATATACAGATAATTTTGGGACGTTACAAATAGAACATGAACAACAACTCGAACAGAAATACAAAGCAATAGGACAAGGCTCGAAGGGTTGTATCAAGACACTATTTTTAATGTTCTATTAGCCCCTACCTATACTCGGTATGCAAATGAATTTTAATCAAATGAACCTCGAGGATACAATGAAGCTCAATGACTATTTGCATTTTGCACTGACAAAAATAGTTCGCTAAGCACCGAGTAGAGTATAACAATAAAATCAATTTCTATAAAGAATTTCTGTAATAATTCTTTATAGAACAATCTAATAATAGTAGAAGATGGAGGAATGATAGAAATAACTTTTGAGAATTTTTGGTAGGCTTTCCTAATGAAATCTCAATCCTATTTATTGGAATTCTTATGTCTCTTCATAGAGAAATAACTTTCAATATGTGTCTTTTCCTAATAATCACTTTTAAAACAAATATAATTATTCAATTAATATCTCGAACTATTCAAATAATATTTCTTGTATAGTTATAATTTTTGTCAAAAATCAAGTGATATAACTCTTGATCAATAACCAAAACACATTGCACCCTTTCATATATAGTTATTGGAATATTATAAATATTTGAAAATATTCCAACAATTAATTCGTAGAATCGGTATTTATATAACTAACAAATGTTAGATATGGTAATAAAATACATGTATTCTTAAAAAGATAAGTTAAATTTAAACATCGTGGAGACAATATTATAGGAAAGGACAACAAATATAACACCCCAAACTCGGCGTAGATGTTACGGCCGAATTTGGCGTGTCACATCAAAGTGTTTTACGAAAGCAAGGTTTGTTGGGAGAAATCATTTGCTAAAATCCATTTAGTTTATATTTCTTGGAAAACAATTGCTAAGTTATAAAAACCAGCACTTAGTAAAACGATTACCATGTTTGTTACAGTTTGTTTCTTAATTAATTAAAATTTGAGGAAGCTACTCTAATTAAAATCATCTTGTAGTTTGAAAATGCGTGTTTGTCTTCAAAATAGTTATTATTTTTTTAAGACTTGTTTGTAATAGGTTAGCAGTGCAAAATAAGAAATTAAAAACCCAATCAAAAAGAAATATATAAGTCTAAAACAACCATCAGTGAACGTGTGGCCACCTCCGAGTTCCTCGCGGCTCCAAATGGTCTAAGGCTGGGGATTACCTGTATAGCTAAAAGAAAGGGTGAGTTTATGAAAACTCAGTGTGTAATCCCCTATCATTCATCGATAATATATGCGATATGATGCAGGGCTCGAGCCCTTTTCGATGTGAAACATTGTGGGCTTTAACCCAAAATAGTAACAGCGTAGTGTGGGCCTTAGCCCATTACAGTATCAGAAACAAAAATAGAATACATGTGGGTCTAAGCCCAATACAAAGGATGTGATGTCGATGTAAATGCAACAATGCAATCATGCAACCCATCCCAATCCAGCCAACACACCACCCATACCAACTAACACACCATGTGGGAATAAAATCGACCCACCCATGAACACACCAATATCAGCACCGGTTGCGGCACTAATCAGTATCCTAGCAAAGCTACTAATAATCAGAATAGCTAAGAGCCGTAATAGGATAGTTATAACGCCATGAGTATAGTAATATGATTGGCACAAAGCCATCGGTAATAGTAATATGATCGGCACAAAGCCATCAATAATAGTAATATGATCGACACAAAGCCATCAATGATGGTAATATGACCGACACACAACCATCAGTAGCATCGCAGCAAAGATGCTAGCAACAGTATCGTAGCAAAGCTGCTAGTAATAGTATTGCAGTAAAACTGCCAGTAATAGTATATGTGGCAAAGCCACCAGTAACAGTGATTATGGCAGAGCCACCAGTACAGTATCCTTTCTCTATAATAGTATCCCAACCCCATGTAGTACATCGTGTATGCAAAATGCCATGCTCAGAATCAGTCATAGTAATCACAGACAAATCAATCATTTAAATCACAAATAGATCAGTCATTTACGTCACAGACAAATCAATCATTTACATCATAGACAAATCAATCATTTACCCTCGAGGGGCAAAATAGTCACTTTACCCTTTAGAGGTATATCGGTCAATTCACCTAACAAAGGTATTACAGTCATTTTACCTACAGGGGCATCACGGTCATTTTACCCTACGAAGTATTACGGTCATTTTACCCAATGGCGGCATTATGGTTATTTTACCTTACAGGAACATTACGGTCATTTTAACCTACAGGGGCATTACGATCATTTTACCCTACGGGGCATTACGGTTATTTTACCCTACGGGGGTATTACGGTCATTTTACCCTACAGGGGTATTACGATCATTTTACCCTATAGAGGTATTACGGTTATTTTACCTATCTAGGGGTCTAGGTACAATTAACAACCTGTCCGAAGGCCTACAGTGCCTCGAATGACACAGATAATCCGTTTGGTCAAAACAGTGTAAATAGGCTCAAAGCCTAATATTCGGCCCAAATGGGCCCACATGCTCATGTGGCCCATTTAGCCCAAATTTAGTCACCGCTATGCGAACTACATAGCCCAGTCCAATATCTGTCACTTTTCGTGAATTTTTTTCGTGTGGGGCCCACGATCCCATTGGGCCACACAGCCATTTTGGCCAAACGAGGCCCATAAAGGCCCAAGACCACGAGAACGCTCGTGGTGGTGTCTACCTTTTATCGCCCATGATTGTGGGCTCACTCACGAGCGATCGCACGCTCGTGAGGCCTCATATGCCGAGGTTTTGACTTTTCGGCTTTTACCGATTCACAGAAGAGATAGTGTGATTGCACACCTTTTTCATGAGAGCTAGCGAAACTCCTCTTAGCATCAACCTACATTAATTTGAACTTTCAGTTAGTCTCTTACTAAATAGTTTTCATAGTCATCTAATCCCCAAACAATACTCCTGGTTACCTTGATCGAATGGATTATGGCCAAATGTACTTAGATCATGGCTAGAATCAACCACATGTATCCTGGCGCTTAACTACACACACGAAAGATAGGTAGATAGAATCGATTAAAATGTATCCCAAAACCTTATACATAATACTTCCAGAATCTAAGAGTAATTGGCCTATACCCAACAGCAAGGTTCTAAAATACCTTAATCAAATATTGAGAGACAGGGTTTCGACAACTCAAGAACACTTGCACCTTTCACTCCTCGTAATACATGGAATAATAGCGACTAGAGAAGGAACATACAAATGCCAACCGATTTCTCTGAAGTCTTGTAAAATCAAAACCAAAATACCAAGGAGTAGTCAACTTAGTATTTAAGAGGGAAAAATGGAGTTCAAGGGACAAGAGAGGAGGATAATTGACTTGTAAAAGAATAGAGGAAACAAAATAAGAATAATAGAAGAAGAGAGATGTTAAGTTTGACCAAGACAAAGAGAGGTATTGAGAGGAGAAGAAAGGTGAATAAAGAGGGAAAGAATAATAGTGTAGTCAACTTTAATTGTGAGAGAAGAGGGACAAGGGTTCGGCCAAATGAAGGATTAAGATCGAGAGTAGAGAGACAAGGTTTGGCTTAAAGAAATAAGCAAAGAAAATGCCTAAAAGTAATTTGATCACCAAGGTAGAGCACGAAATCGCAAAACAGGAGAAAGTAGGAAAATTCGGCACTCAGGAAAACCAAGACTAGTTGTCACAACACCCAAAACTCGAAATTGACACAACAATAATATCCCAAAATGCCCTCAAATTGCCGAAAATGCACACAAAGGAGACCCCTAGCCGAATTTGCATATACAAGCTTCCCCAATCAGCTACAACTCTCCAAGTTTTGAATTCTTTGATTTCCTCCTCCTAATTCTCCTCCAAATCACCCAACTACCAACCAGCAACCACATCCCTAATTCTCTCCTCCTTGACCAATTCAAATCTCATATAGCAGAGTTTTAGTCAAACTCCACCTCTCTCACCTCAAAGAAATAAAATAAATATCCCTTTACATTCTATGGGATTCAAACTCGAGCTCCCTTGCAACTTAAACCACGCCACTAACCACCTTACCAACCAACTCTTTGTGTCATATTTTAACCACACATATCTAAAAGGCCTACTATCAAGCAGCAAGGGTTTTATTCACTTAAAAACTAAAATTTTTGCTAAAGCCCAGGTTTTAACCCAAGACTTCTCCAACACTTCTTAGGACCTTTAGCCACTGAAGCAGACATTTAATTGTGTCATTTCCTTGCACAATTAAATACTTATGTACAACCTCCTTACTGATCCATACACAAGGCCCAATACTTCTAGTCCGTTAAAACAAACACTCATTAATAGGTATATCATATACATATCCAATCTTGCATTATGCTTTTAAAAACATTAATATAATATTGTGTAATCTACTGGCTGTAGGCTTGATGAAGTTATTATGGTCCCTTATAATTTTTCGAGATCCATACTTAAGCAGATAGAAGAATATGAATATTGAATATATATATATATATATATATATTTATGTATATGTTTGATTTTTTTTTAAGGAAGCCCTTTTTAATTTTATTTTGAGACTTTTTCCTTTTGCTATGGTGATTCTATGATGAGAACAGTGATGATGATGAATATTTTGGAGATGAAGAATCTGAAGATAAAGAACAAGAAGAGGTGGTGGATGATTAGTTTATTAATAAGTCTATTACTTTACTAATCATCTCTTTTCGGTAAAAAAAAATTAAATAGATATTATTTTAACTATGATTTTGCATGGTGCCATTTACATGAAATAGCAGATCAGGCAGTTGTAACTTCGGCACTTTTTCTTACAACCCAACCATATCTATTGTTTACCCTTTATTTAAACATTAATATTCATATTATAAAAAAATATTAAAATTTTTCGATAACACTTCATCACCATTTGATTTGTAAACCAGATATTAATTATGTTTGTAAATCTAAATATACTTTCAAGTTCTAAATATATTTGTTTCTTTTCCTTTTGAGTCCTTATTACTGCCCGGCTTTTACACTTCTCAATAGTAGGGTGCAGGTAATATATTTGTATCCAAATAATTTTTTCAAATTGAAATAATAATAATAATAAAGATTTTAATCGAAAACCCTTTTCTTTTTTAGCTCAGGAGCTTCAAATTGAAATCATGCAAATTGCTCAAGAGATCGAAAACCTGCAGAAGAAAATGGGTCAGTCAGTCCTTTAACCCTAACCCTATCTATATTACTTGTAATCTCTATACCAGAGAGATCCAACCGCCACCTTTTTGTTTTTTCATATATATATATATTTATTGGCATTTGATACTGTAATTGACTGATTTTAACTTATCATGTTTACGATATGCAACGAATGAAACAGGTTAAACTCATAAACCTCACAAATAACAACTTGTGGAGCATGATGGGCGATTTGGAAAATGGTCCCCAAGAGCATATTGATGTTCTGTAATAGTTGTTCTAGTAATGGAATAAGGCAAAACAAGTTTCCTGATGAGTTAACATATTAAACAGGATTAAATCATTTTTCTTAGATCAGGGGCAAAATTAGAAAAAAATTTAGGGATCAAAATTAAATTGTAATTTTATGATAATAAAATTCATTTTACCATTTTAATAGCTTATATCTTTATAATTTTTAAAGGATTGAATTAAATTTTTTATCATTTTCAGATGTCAAAGTGTAATTTTACCTTTATTATTTTAAAATTTTAAAGGGTCTAAATGAAAAAAATTATTTTAAGAGGGTTAGGGCCTAGCCAACCCTTCCTAACTGCGCCCCTGTCTTAGACAAAAAAAATGGTTATGTTACTTTTTCATAATCCGTACAATGCCTTTGATAAAATATCATTAACTATTTATTCGAACTATGATTCCTCCATCTATAAGCGAATTTATATATATATTTCATGTTTAAGTCATAAACCAACATATCAACCTTTTACTTACTACTTCAAGATGCCTTAGTTTTTGAGAAAACACGTTACTTTGTTGTGTGTGTAGATTTATTGTTCAATGTCGTGTTCATCATATAATTGATCGGAAGTGAAATAGAAACGAAAAATAAAAAACTAAAGATAGATTTTTCACGAAGTCATTTGTTAACGTAGCTCAAAAACAATCTTACTCTACGAAGTATCACTCAGTCAATGGTTTCATTCCACAATTGATCCAACTACTAATTGGTTAAAGCCTAATCTATCCTTACACAAAGAAGTAATTGCAGCCCCAATAATTTGTCTCAACTTGTTACAACCACTCACCCAAAACCTCAAATATAAAATTTCAATCTCTCATGAATAATACCTATTAAATAAGTGCAAAAATACAAAGGAAAAATATCATAAAATAATCAAGCAATTCAACACAACACTCTCTCCCAAAAGATACTTCTTCCATGCAAACTGACTACGTATTTATAGGCTTCATAGGAAGCAAGGATAATCACAGATAAATTGAGATTAACTTGACTTCTTGTAAGCCAAATATACAAAAAAAAAATTACTAATGAAGTCCCAAGTTTAGTAGAAGAAATATCATTAAAAATGGTTATGATTAACATCTTTGAGATTGAGAAAATCTCTCACCATAAACCCAAGTAAAACTCAAACTCTTCACAAATACAATCACTTTGATTTCAGCTTTAAAGAAGGGAGAAAAAATGTCCAAGAAGTCCATTTTATTATTAAAACAACATCCAATAAGACCCGTGTCAAAAGGGTCAATATATAAAAGCTTAAGCTGTCACATATCTTGACTAATTAAGTCTATGACTAATCAGGTCACTGAACAAACATAATAGGACAATCTTGGCTCCTAATAGTTATCAGTATATCGAAGTATACAAGTAATGCATATATAGTCATTCACTTACTCGACCAACCACACAATGAACATCGTAAAACAATTAATCTTGAACACGTTAAAGATTAATTTATCTTGGATCTTATCCAATGTATTGTAAATCTAGACAATCATATATATATATATATATATATGTATTTATCTTAGGAATAAATCTTGCTTTGACAACCAAGACAAGTTATCTCCCTAATTAAACTTATAGAAAACAAAATTGAGCCATTTTGGGATATTTGTAGCAAAAACCTTAACCAAATAGTACAAGTGATTTGTTCGAGACGAATTCAAGTTGATCCTGTCTTTCAACTAAATGACCTTCTCCACTATCCTCGTACCACGAATTGCATTGAGTGTGGGGTCGTGCAACACAGACTAAATCACAAAAAAGAAATGAATTAATTACTTTCAGTAGAAAAGTTTTTCCTCTCTATATAAACCATTAGTTAACCAACTGATCTTTCATGAAATACACTATTATTTACATTCTTTTCTCACATAACTTTAGGTTGTTTGATAGTTAAATCAAAGAATCTTAGTATATATTTAGGTTTTCATACTTAAATTAGTAATTTATACTTTTTAGTAGTTTTTTTTACATTTTATATATCTAAATAAGGTTACACGGTCTTGTAGGTTAAGTCAGGGGCTAAAGATGTCTATTCGGGCCAAAACGGATGCCTATGTCGCGATACAAAGATACTGATGTCTCAACATTGAATACTGAAGCTAAAAATAAGTTTTGGAGTGAAACCGTCCACTATGTCATGACATGGCCTTTCGGTGTCGCGACATACCCCCTATGCAGCCCAAAATTTCCTAGACGTTTTAATTTCGTTTTGGAGAGAAATTAGGTGTATTTATCCTAATCGAACTATAAGGACTTCAAGGATAATTTAGGCACTTTAATATTCCAAATTAAGCATATATAATGGTCATTGTAATCAAGTTAAACACACAATTTTAGGGTTTTGATTCTTGGGTTTTCTTTCATTCTTAGTTTTTACTTAGGTTATTTTCTGTTGTTGTAATTAGAAGATCCTATTTCAAAGTGAGACTCTCACAAGTGGAGATTGTTCTGGAAACACGCTTTCATCAATAAATCTATGAGCATCTCTTTTCCATTAATCTCTTATTTATATTTCTTTCTTTAACATTGTTAGATGAATGTTTGTGTAAAGATTAGAATCAATTTATGTTTTCTACATATTTTGCATATTTCAATTCCTTTAACTTACTTAATTGATTGAATGATAGAGTTTTTTAGCGGATCAGCTATTTGGGAGAGTAAGAACTTAAACCTTAGTCTTAACAACCCTAGGACATCATTTAGGTGGAATTAACCCAAAATTGGTTTGGCCTATCCGTGAACACCTTAACCCTGAACTGGTCTAAACTGTAAGGTTGGAAGATAAGTAGTTCTTGCTAACTCGTCATTCTAGTGGAAGATTGGAAAATCTTATTAGGGTATCAACTAGTTGATTGATTAGAACTCTACTTCAATAATTAATTAGGTAAAATAATTGGATCTAGGCTAAGAGGAACTCGCGTAGTCAAAATAAGGAATTGGAAAATCTGATACATGAATCTAGAAGTAGATTTAGGTTTAATTAAATTTATTTAGTTTGTTATTATCATCATCTTGCTTTTTGATTAACACTACTAATTCATGACTCGATTAGATTAGTAATTATTTCTCGTAATTGGCTTGATAATAGTTTTCCCCAAATTGCAATCCCTTGCGTACGATCCTCGAAATACTTACCAAGTGTTTCGTTGTAAAAAAGTTATATTACATCCTAACCCATATACTTGCAGACACCGCCTCAAACCTATATTTGTTGGTATGTCCGGAGGTGGTCAAGTTGTTGGCACCTTTGCCGAGACAATGATAATTGTTATTGAATCGATTCTTCAGCATAATTTTCATAATTTTTATTATTTTATTATTTTTCTTGTTGATTAAGCAAATTTAATCATGAGTGCAATTAATGATGATTATAATTGGTATGAAGGCAAGACGTGGGATTATTTATACGATGATGTGGAATCAAGTTGATTAGATGGAGATTCGATGGTTCAATGAAGTTTATATAGTGAATATGGAAAAGAAGGGTATTTATATGAACCTTTGTATGAGTTAGATAATAAAAACACTTATATGCCTGAATACCCAATAGAGTCTCTTTCTAATCCACCAGAGATATTGTCATGTGGAACAATTAAGCTTAACAAACCTTTAGCCTAGAACGTAGACACACATATGGATAAATTTGATAATGTCGATAGTGGGTTTGAGTAAGATGAGTCATCCTTTTGGTATGATGAATGGCACAATAATGAAAGACAAATTTGGTTGACCGGAGCTTCAAAAACTGGTAGAGTGATAATAATGAATACAATATGCCTGAACATCTGGACGAGTTACCTTACAACGTGTATGGGAATTATGACCACAAAGATAAAATAAAATATCCGGAGGAACCCATACGTGAGTCAAATAAACATCCATCCGAGTGTGATCAAATCTACCAAACTAACAAAGAAACATCCAACATTTTATCAAGAATGTTAGACAAGGTAACACAAATGATGGCAATGCTCCGAGAGATATCAGAGACATTACCACCACGAGAAGAGATCGTACTTGATGTTCTCAACTCTGACCATGATGAACACTGTATTACTAACAATCATTCAGACTTAGATGATGGAAATCAATAAGATTTTAGAATTAGGGATTGTGTTGATGAACTAAAAATACTCGAAGCGGTCTTCAATCCAATTGACATAGAATCAAACATAATAGTAGATGTAGTCGCTGACATAAAGGTAAAAGATACCACAACATGGAGCTTAAACTAATTTTGAATAAAAGTGTAGAAGAGCCAATATACTTTCTGGCCATAGCAGAAAAATTGCCAACAGAAGAGATCGATAAGTTCAACTCATTCTCATCTGATAAGGGTAACAAAATTAGAGTGACCATGTAACACCCCTTACCCGTATTCACCACCGAAATAGGGTACAAGGCATTACTGAAACACATACACTTGTAAACGTATTAAATTGAGTCATATAATTTCATCCAAATTAAAACTTTTAAATTTTTATATTTGAGTCCCTGATAAACCTCAATTTATACATATTTTAACCCCATGCTTGGCTTATTTTGGATGAATTTTCATTAGATTTGATGAATTTGATGCTCCTAATCCCTTAATTTCATGTTTTACACTCAAAAGAGCTTAGGGAATCGAAAAGAATGAGAAACGGGCCAAAATGTGATAAAATGGGCCTACCTTATGAATCATCACGGCCTGGACCAATGAACACGGCCGTGTATTACGAGTAGGATCAAACACGGCTGGATCAACATACACGGCTAGACCACACGACTTTGTGATGCGAGTAGAAGCGAGCACGGTCTGAGGAATCAAACACAGGCATGTCAAACGGGCGTGTCCCTGCTGTATCAAAGTTTAATTATATTCGAATAAGCCACTTGTGGGCCAAGAGAGGTGTTCCAAAGGCTATATAAACACCCTAGGGGGCAACCTAAACGGGGACACTGAGTAGAAGGCAAAAATCTCAAAGAAAGCTGTCGGAAGCAGCTTAGGAGAAGGAACTCCATCAAGGCTGAAGATCTCCTATAAGTTCTTTAGAAGTTTTTGGGTCTTCTTATGTTTTGTTGCTTTCCTAATTTTAAGATGTTTTCCTCTATTAGTATGAACTAAATCCCTTAGATACTTAAGGGGATGAAACCTAAGACGGATCTTATTATTATTTGATTTATAAGATAAATATTTGTTCTTATTCTTAATTGTGAGTGCTTATTCTTGTTTTGATAATTCAGGTTATTGATTCAAGTCGAATGTACTTATTCAGAGGAGCAAAAGTCCCTGTTTAAGAGTAGAATAGGGCGACGAAAATCTACCGGATTAGAGTCAAATCTAATAAGGGAATCCATGGATCGAGTTAATATGACAATAGGGGTTTTAATTAGAAAGAAATTTCCATTAATCAACCTAGAGGAAGTTGTTTTTAGTCTTGAAAGAGATATTAACATAAATCATGGATTTCTACGGATTAAGTCAAGTGAATAAATCATATGAATCAAAAGTAATAAGTGAAGTCTAGGTGGATTCTTCCTTAGGTATTGCCTATCTCATATAAGTTTTCTAAAAGTATTTTCCTAATTCTTTCGTTGTCGTTTTTAATTAAGTTTTAGTTTAAAAGAAATCACTCAAATTCTTAGGCTAGATAATAAAAAGATAGTACTTATGAGTACCCTTGGTCCTTGTGGATACGATATTACCGGTCTTACCATAACTATACTATTGAACGATAGGTGCGCTTGCCTTTATTGTGATCGTAGTTAGTTAGAGACCACATCAAGTTTTTGGCACCGTTGCCAGGGATTAAGATATTAGGAACACTAAATTTTTATTACTTTAGCCATTTTTACTTTATTTGCAATTTATTTATTTTTTTATTATTTTCTTTACTAATTTTTTCTTTTATTTGCTTCTGGCAGGTAACTCTAGTGTATGACTAGAAAAAACCCGTCAGGACTATTACTTTACGACAGTGATATAGAAGGTACCGCTCGCAGAAACCGAAGAGAAATAAGGCAAGTCTACAATATATAGAAGAAGAGCAAGAAGACGAAACCAATACTACCGAAGAGATGGCCGACAATAATCTGCTACTTCTTATGGTTGCCGAAACCCCGTGAATCAAAATCCTGCTCCTCATACTATATATGATTATGCTAAACCTAATTTAATAGGAACTGAATCAAGTATTGTTAGACCTACTATTGCTGCAAATAATTTTGAACTAAAACCTAACACTATTCAGATGATTCAGCAATTTGTTCAATTTGATGGTTTGCAGGATGAGGATCCAAACAATTACTTGGAAAATTTTTTGGAATTTTACGACACTTTCAAAATAAATGGCATTTCTGACGATGCCATTCGCCTTCGGTTTTTTCCCTTCTCATTGAGGAATAAAGCCAAACAGTGGTTGAACTTGTTACCACGAGGATCAATCACTACATGGGAACAAATGACCGAAAAATTTTTACTTAAATATTTTTCGCCGGCTAAAACTGCTAAGTTGAGGAATGATATCTCTTCTTTTGTGCAGATGGATTTAGAAACACTTTACGATGCATGGGAGAGATACAAGGATCTACTGAGAAGGTGCCCTCACCATGGGTTACCATTATGGTTACAGGTTCAAACCTTTTATAATGGTGTGAACCCCTCAATCAGGTAGTTGATTGATGCAGCCGCCGGCGTTACACTAAACAACAAAACACCTGAGGCTGCCTACGAATTCATTGAAGAGATGTCACTGAATAACTATCAGTGGCAAGTTATGAGGACTAAGCCAATGAAGGCAGCCAGTGTTTTCAACCTCAACGCAGTGACCATGCTGTCAAACCAGGTAGAACTTTTAAGTAAAAATATTGATGGCTTGTGTGGTTCTTCGCAGGTGCATCCAGTTATGCAGTGCGATACGAATGGAGGAGGAATGAGCAATACAGAATACCCACCCTATAACCCTGGCATAGAAAACAAACAGATGAACTATATGGGTAACAATTCTAGACCTCAAAATAACCCTGATAGTAACACTTACAATCCAGGTTTGAGGAACCACCCAAAATTTTCATGGTGTGACCAAGGAAATCAGAGACAACAACCCCCTACAGGCTTATAACAGCAACCCTACCCATAAGAGAAAAAATCGAACCTTGAGGAGATGCTAACAAAATTTATCGCGATGTCAAAAACCCGTTTCCAAAACACTGAAATAGTACTCAAAAATCAGGAAGCATAAATTCAAGGGCTCGAGAACCAATTAGGACAACTTGCTAAGCTCATATCTGAACGACCATCAGGTAGCTTGCCAAGCAACACTGAAACTAACCCAAAGTAGTAACTTTATGCCATTACTGCTCACGATAGTAAAGGGTTAGATGAACCAAAATTGAGGCAAGAGAATGTGGTAGAGGAAGGTAAGGTTGAGATAAGCCATGATAAACCAAAACTGGTAAGTACAGAATACCAACCTCGTGGGCCATATCCCAATGTGACAAAGAAAGACCGTACAGATAAACAATTCAATAAATTTCTTAAACTCTTAAAAAATTTACATATTCACTTACTTTTTATTGAAGCTCTTTCGCAGATGCCCAATTCAAAAATTTTAAAAGAGCTTTTGACAAACAAACGGAAGTTAGACGAGGCGTCGCATGTGGAGCTAAATACAGTGTGCTCAGTAATCTTACAAAATAGACTACCGCAAAAGTTAAAAGTCTCTTACCAACCTTTCTGTAAGAATTATTCACCTTTAAAACAATAAGTGGTTACGTCAAGGCGCGAAGATATATCAGAAGAAAAATAGATGATGATTTTTCAGAATCTCCAAGAAGAGGATATCGAGTGGAGAGCTCCATGGATGGTGCCTGATGAGATACTCTATAGATGTGGAAGCTTTGATTGGGTCCCTTTCCCTGGAATTTGGGGAGCCATTGGATATACTCCTTTGCTTGCAGCAAGACAATATAAGTCCAGATAGTTTGTGCCGGCAACACACGGGTTAGCTCAAAGTGAATTTCCCTATAGAGGAGAAAATTACAAGAAAAGGATTCGGGAAGTTGCTGATGCTTGGAAGCAAACTTGTCGGATAAAAAAGTTGATGGTAGGATCAGTGACTACCCCTGAATATAATGATTGGTTCGGCCGAAGGATTAATGATAATATACCTGGGCTGAGTTTAGAAGGTGCTTGATCAATAGAAGAATGCTTGCAAGTTGTCCCGTCAGAGATAGAGATTATAAGGTAAGACTTCGAAAAGAAGAGTCTCGAGTTTGGGGAAAGGATCGAGCAACTAGAGGAGGAGAAAATTCACTTAAGATTAGACGTAGAAGTACAGAAGGTTGAGACTAAGAAATTTAGAAAAGGAAAAATCGAGTTGAAGAGGATCTAGACATCTTGAAGACTGACTATAAGAAGATACGCCTATCCATGAGGACCGCTGGTTTAGGAAAAACTTCAAAACAATGGCGTCAGGAGGTTCAAGGTGAAAAGACTAAGGCTGACCAATGAGAGGAGAAGTTCCAAGAGGCACAAGCACAAAATGAATCTGAGAAAAGAGCCTCTTAGAAAGTCAAAGTGAACAAAGCGAGCTAAAGGCTAAAGTTGCGAACTCAAGAGATCTCTTCATCATCATCGAAGCCGTAACTCTATGAAAAAATTAAGAGAAAGTTTGAGCCAAATTGAAGAAATGAAGAAGAAGATCGAAGAATTAGAAATGGCATTGCAGAATTGTCAAAATCGTATTGAGTCTCTAGAGGTGAATGAAGAACAATGGAAAGAGGAGCTTCACTACTCTCAGAATCAAGTTAGAGATAGGGATTTCATCATGGGGGAAGCCATAACCCAGATGCGAGAGATAGCAGATTACTTGCTGACTTTGGCCGTACAAGTTGATATATTGAGCGTGCAGTTTGAGACGCGGTCAGATCGTGGACAGGAGTTAGCTTCACTACTTAGGAAAATTAAAGTTTTAGGTGCTAGGCAAGGCCTTATTCGTAATTTACTTTATGTAAAGAGCTTTATTTTCTAATAAAGTTTTCTAAATGGAATCAGAATTGACTTCTTTTGTATTTTTGCATTGGCATTTGTTTTCATTTCATATGCATTAAATGTTATTAAAAGATTCTAATTAAATAAAAAATTATTTTAGCATTAACCTGGACACCAGCAAAACCAAACATCCCTACAGTGCCCAAACCAAGACGAAAGATATGGATCAGAGATTAGAGAAGCTTGAACAACTCCAAAAGGAGATGCAGGAAATACTTCGGTTGTAAATGTAGGAGCAACTTGCTAAGATCCAGCAGGATATGGTGGATCGGATGATAGAATCACAAAAAAATATGATGTTTCAATTGACTCAATTATTGGCAGGAGGACTAGACAAAGGGAAAAGCCCTATGAATAATATCACGGAAAGTAATCAATATCCTCCTAGCTTTACTCCAAGGGTGTGCATCCACCGCCAGAAATAAGTCCACGAGGGCCATCTATCTCTATCAGGCCGCAACAGATTCTAGCCGGAGCCTCGATACCGATGAATTTCTAGGATGGCTCAGGCTTTAACCCTGGCCATAGTCTAATCAATCCTAATGTCCCTGATTTGGATGAAGTAGTTGAAGGAGAGAAGGCAAAAGTGGAATTACCAAAGCAGCTAGAAGATAGGTGTAAATGGTTGGAGGAGAAGTTTAAGGCAATAGAAAATACTGATAGCTGTTATGGAGTCGATGCCTAGGATTTAAGCTTGGTCCTAGACTTGGTGCTCCCATACAAATTCAAGATGCCTGAATTCGAGAAATATAATGGGACAAGTTGCCCCGAGGCCCATATTACTATGTTTTGTAGAAGGATGACGGGATACATTAACAATGACCAGTTATTTATTCATTGCTTCTAGAATAGCCTGGTGGGAACCGCAACTAAATGGTATAACCAGATGAGTCGTGCTAGAATTGGTTCATGGAGAGATTTGGCATAAGCATTTATGAAGCAGTACAGTCATGTGACAGATATGACTGCCGAGAGGATTACTCTTCAAAGAAATGAGAGCTTTAGACAATACGTACAAAGGTGGAGGGAGGTTGCCATCCAAGCCCAGCCACCACTTCTGAAGAAAGAGACCACAATGCTCTTTATCAATACACTGAAGGCCCCATTTATCACACATATGCTAGGAAGTGCAACCAAAATTTTTTTGGACATTGTAATGACCGGAGAAATGATCGAGAATGCCATAAAAAGCGGAAAGATTGAGGCAGGGGAAAGTAACAAAGGAATTACCACAAGGAAGAAAGAAAGCGAAGTGAATAACGCAAGCATGGGGTACTCGAAGTCGATCACCGTTAATCAGCCAAAAGTAATGGCTACGGGGCATCAGGGTTCGTCTAGGAAAGAATCTGGCACCACAAGACAAAATAATGAGAAACTCTAATTTACTCCAATTCCAATGACATACAAAAATTGTATCAAAGCCTATTCGATGCGTATGTTGTGTCTCCTCACTATCTAAAACCAATGCAGCCTCCGTATCACAAATGGTATGACTCGAATGCACAGTGTGAGTACCATGCTGGGATCACAGGGCATTCAATAGAAAATTACCTTGCCTTGAAGAAATTGGTAGAAAGATTCATCAACATGGGTGTTTTATAAGTTGGACGATGCACCAAATACAAAAAATCCATTACCCAATCATGTTAATAATGGGGTCAATGCAATTAGTGAAAGTACAAAGGGAAGAATCAAAGCAAGTGTCACAGAGATTAAGACTCCTTTGAGATTGGTCTGGAAAGAAATGGTCAAACAGAGACTAATTGTTACAGAAGAGAGTCAGGAAAAGTTGATAAATTATTGTGAATACCATCATGAAATGGGACATGAGATTCAGAATTGTAAGGAATTTAAAACTTTGGTACAAAATTTGATGAACAATAAAGAAATTGAGTTTTGTGAAGAAGGCGTAGAAGAGAAGAGCATGTGCGTGTCAGAGTCAACAGCGAAGAGCTCAAAAGTTAACTTTCTAGTGATTATTATTCTGTAACCCAAAAGTAATGGAGTCAGAATGCAAACAGTACCGAGAGTGATAATACAGAGGCCCACAGCCTTTACTTATAAAGATAGTAAGAGGGTTCCCTGGAGCTATGAGTGCAATGTGGCAGTCTCAGAAAAGGAGAATTTGACTTTTGCTTCGAAAGAAGATCTAGATGTAGTTTCTTATACTCGTAGTGGAAGACGCTATGATCTGACAAAGGGAAAGCTCCAATGGTAGAGCAGAAGAAAGAAAAGCCATTCGAGCCCGAGCCACCTATCAAAGAACCAGTGAAAGAGGAAGAAGCCAGGGAGTTCCTAAAATTTTTAAAACATAGTGAATACTGTGTTGTAGAACAGTTGCACAAACAGCCAGTGCGCATATCTGTGTTAGCTTTGCTTGAGAGTTTGAGGTACATACAAACGCATTGATGAAAGTTTTAAATGAGACTTATGTCGCCAATGATATCTCGGTTAATAAACTGGATCGATTGATTGGTAACATAAGTGCTGACAACTTCATCTATTTCAATGACGACGAGATACCACCAGGTGGTAGAGGATCCACCAAGGCTTTGCATATTACCGCTAGATGCAAATGGTACACACTACCAGGGGTCTTGATAGACAACGGGTCAGCGCTAAACGTATTACCCTTGTCCACTCTAAATAGATTACCAGTGGAAAATTTACACATGAAAGAGTACTAGAGCATATTGAAGGCATTTGATGGCACCCAAAGAAGAGTCATGGGGAGAATTGAGATACCCTTATTAATTGGCCCGACTTCTTATGAGGTGGATTTCTTGGTCATGGATATCAAGCCTTCCTATAACTGCTTACTAGGAAGATCGTGGATACACTCGTTAGAAGCAGTACCTTCATCATTACATCAGAAGTTAAAGTTGGTAACGGATGGCCTGCTAATAACAATAAAGGCTAAAGAGGATATTATTGCAACTGTGACTAGTGATATGCCCTATTTGGAGATAAACGACGAGACAACTGAATGTTCTTTTCGGTCCTTAGAATTTATGAATGCAACTTTCGTTACAGAAGGAAATAGAATTTTGGTGCCAAGAATCTCCAAAACCACAAGAATGGGATTGCAGATGACTGTAGGAAAAGGAGCTTTGCCTAGAAAAAGACTTGGAAAGTGTCTTCAGGGGAGAATTTTGGCCCCAATATTGAAAGAAAAGCAAGATCGCTTTGGCTTAGGGTTTAGGCAAGATGCAAAACAAAAAAAGAAAGAATTAAAAAATAGGCAAGAAAGAAGACGTGCTCATTTGAGTGGCGAAGAAACCAAGTGGGAACCCATGATAATTCCACACATATCCAAAACCTTTGTGTCGGACGGGGTAATTCATGCTGAGCCAAAAGCGCCGAAGGGAAAGGACATTGTAGCAATGTTGGGCAATGTCTGCATTAATGCCATATCCGAGGAGGCAGTTGAAGAGGGGACCTTATCAGATATTCGACCTTACGAACCGGGAAACGTGTTTGACAATTAGACTGTCGAGGAAATTCCTGTAGTATTTAAAGCTTATTCAAAGTAATGTTCAGAACGCACTTATTGCTTTAAGCCTAGAAGCGATAAGATTTCTTTTGTGAAATAGGCGCATGTTCAAACATTATTATATTAATGAAGTACATCTTTGCTATCATTTGAAGCAAACATTCTTCCATTCTTTTCTTTATTTTGTGATTCCCTCAAATTATTCTTTCATAATTATTCATAATTATACATACAAATAATCATTCACAAATTCATTCGTTCTTTCCATATTCTTTTGAACCTACAATAGGTCCCCAGATATCAATGACATGAGCGACGCTACCAAGGACTCAAAATATCCTTTTGAGCAAGACATGTGTTTAGAAGGATCACAGGACTTTGAAGATAAGACAGACGATGACTTATCTCCTAACTTGGTAATAATGGTAGAACAGGAAGAGAAACAAATTCTACCTCATAAGGAAACAGTAGAGACTATGACATTGGAGGAAGGGAAAGTAGTAAGTATTGAAACGTGTATAGCCAAAGAAATGAGGCAGAATCTTGTCGAGTTGTTACAGGAATTCAAGGATGTCTTCACGTGGTCATATAAGGATATGCCCAGTTTAAGCATCGACATTGTAGTACACCGCCTGCCTATAAAAGGGGATTGCAGGCCAGTTTAGCAGAAGCTCCGAAGGATGAGACCGGGTATTGTGCTAAAAATAAAGGAGGAGGTCAAAAGGCAGTTTCATGATAGATTCTTGCAAGAGATCAAATATTCAGAATGGGTGGCCAAAATCGTGCATGTCCCTAAGAAATATGGGAAAGTTCAGATGTGTGTAGATTATAGATACCTAAATAAGGCTAGCCCAAAGGATAATTTTCCTTTACCTTATATTGATACTCTAGTGGATAACACAGCAGGCTATTCATTATTTTCATTTATGGACTGATTCTTGGGGTACAATCAGATAAAAATGCATCCTAAAGATATGGAAAAGACTACCTTCATAACATTGTGGGCACGTTCTATTACAAAGTATGCCATTTGGGTTGAAAAATGTTGGGGCTACATACCAAATAGCTATGGTAACCTTGTTCCATGATATAATGCACAAGGAGATTAAAGTCTACGTCGATGATATGATTGCAAAATCCCGAACAAAGGTTGAACATATCCAAGTTTTGAGAAAATTGTTCTTGAGACTGAGGAAATTCCAGTTAAAGCTCAATCCCACAAAATGCACTGTTGGAGCTAGATCGGGAAAATTATTAGGCTTCATAGTCAGTGAGAAGGGAATTGAGATTGACTCAGATAAGGTCAGGGCTATACAAGAATTGTCTCTACCGCGCACTCAAAAAGAAGTTTAAGGTTTCCTTGGAAGGTTAAATTACATTGCTCGGTTTATTTTATAGTTAACCGAAAAATATGACCCCATATTTCGTCTTCTAAAGAAACATAATCTAGGTGTGTGGGATGATGAATGCCAGAAAGCTTTCGATAGGGTCAAACAGTACTTGTCAAATCCTTCAGTCTTATCACCCCCTTGTCCAGATAGGCCACTAATCCTGTACTTGATAGTGTTTGATCACTCTATGGGGTGTGTATTGGGTCAGCATGATGACTCGGGGAGAAAAGAAAAGGTAACATATTACCTCAGCAAGAAATTCACTAAGTGTGAGATGAGATATTCGCCAATTGAGAAATTGTGTTGTGCCTTGATTTGGACAACTCAGAGGTTGAGGCAGTACATGTTGTACCATATGACCTGGTTAATCTTGAAACTAGATCCTCTTAAGTACATGATGGAGTCAATCGCCTTGAATGAAAGAATGGCCCGATGGTAAATTTTACTCTCTGAATTCAACATAGTCTATGTGAGTCAGAAAGCTATGAAGGGGAGTGCAATAGCATATTTTCTAGCCAACAGAGCGTTAAACGATTACGAACCCTTGAACTTTGATTTTCCCAATAAAGATATGATGTTTGCAGATGTTAATGAGGAAGATACCCTAGAAGATTGTCCTTGGAAATTAAACTTCGACAGAGCATCAAATGTCGTTGGTAATAGAGTTGGGGAAGTTTTAGTATCCCCAAATGGAGATCATTTCTCATTCACTTGCAAGTTGGATTTCGATTGTACAAATAATATGGCAGAATAAGAAGCTTTGTATCATGGGAATTCAAAAGCCATAGACCGCAAAGTCAAGGTGCTAGAGGAATATGGAGATTCGTAAATGGTGATCTATCAGCTCAAAAGAGAATAGGAAACGAGGGATCCCAAATTGATTAGTTATTGAAAGTTAATTTTAGACTTAATTGAGGAGTTTGATGAATCACATTCTTTTACCTCCCGCGTGATGAAAACCAGATGGCTGACGCCTTGGCCACATTAGCTTCCATGATCAGAGTAAATGAGCAGGAAAGTATGAAGCCTATCCAAATGAGTATCTGTGAGGCTCCGACTCACTGCTGTAATGTTGACGAAAAGGAGAGAAGAGATGATCATCCTTGGTATCATGACATTCTGCGATATGTGAAGAATCGTGAATACCCTGATCAGGCAACAGAAAATGACAAAATTACATTGAGAAGGTTAGTCTGTGATTACGTCTTAGATGGGGAGGTCCTGTATAAAAAAAGAAAGGATCAAGTACTTTTGAGGTATGTAGATGCTATTGAAGCTAAGATAATTCTGGAAGAAGTCCATGAGGTTGTCTATGGGACTCACGCTAATGGCTTTACAATGGCCAGACAGATTATGAGATTCAATACTATTGGTCAACCATGAAAGGTGACTGCATCAACTATGCCAAGAGATGTCACAAATGCCAGATTTATAGGGACAAAATTCATGTACCTCCTTCGCCCCTGTATGTTATGGTTTCTCTGTGGCCTTTCTCTATGTGGGGCATGGATGTCGTTGGACCAATTTTGTCGAAAGCTTCGAACGGACATCGATTCATTTTTGTAGTCATTGATTACTTCACTAAGTGGGTAGAGGCTGCTTCATACTCTAGCGTCACTAAATCGGCAGTTAGCAGATTCTTAAAGAAGAAAATCATATGCCGATATGGGATGCCTGAGAAGATTATATCTGACAATGCACTCAACCTGAACAACAGTACAGTAGCTGAAGTTTGTAGTCAGTTCAAGATCAGACACCACAACTCGTCGCCGTACCATTCAAAAATGAATGGTGCAGTAGAAGCAGCCAATAAAAACATTAAGAAGATTGTAGGAAAGATGACGAAAACTTATAGAGATTGGCACGAGAAGTTGCCCTTTACCCTCTATGCCTATTGGACATCTGTTAGAACTTCTACTAGGGGAACACCTTTCTCATTGGTTTACAGAATGGAGGCAGTGTTACCTATTGAAGTAAAGATATCTTCATTCCAAGTTCTGTCAGAACTAAAATTAGATGAAGTAGATTGGATCCAATCTCGATATGATCAATTGAACTTGATTGAAGAAAAGAGGCTAAGGGCTATCCAGCATGGGCAGATGTACCAAAAACGAATGATGCGGGCCTATGATAAAAAGATCCACCCAAGGGAATTTTAGGAGGGAGACTTGGTATTGAAAAATATTCTACCTATACAAAGAGATTTCAGGGGAAAATGGATGCCAAATTGAGAAGGAAGTTACGTGGTAAAAAAGGCTTTCTCCGGAGGAGCACTAATTTTAGCCAAAATGGATGGGAAAAACTTGCCCAATCTTGTAAATTCAGATTCAGTCAAGAAATACTACACATGAAGAAGGAAAAGGCCAAGGTGAAAACCCACAAAGGGCACTTTAAGCCCTAAAAAAAAGAAATGAAAATTCAATCAAAAGAAGAAAGAAAAAGGAGAGGCCAAGGCAAAACCCACAAAGGGTGCTTTGGGACCAAAGGGATTTGAATTGAAAACCCGAAAAGGATGGCTCAACTTATGACATGGGATGATCCTACTATACTCGAATTAACAAGGAAGGGTTATGTTGCGTCTTGGTGCAACGACAAAGTACTCAAGATCTCCTAAACACATGTCAAACTCAAAACAGTCTTCCAAACGCTCGGGCAAAGAAGCTCAGGCTGTGATATCTAGAGGGCGCATAGTATTCATTTTTATTCACATTAAATGTGTTATATTTGAATACTTTGTTCTCAAGATGTGTATTTTTTATTAATTTCTTTTGTTAATCTTAATCTTTACTTCACACCAATTTTATTCTCATCTATTATTATTACCTCTATGCAAGCATTAAAATAATGATGGATGAACTAATAATGCTTTCATAAAAGAAGTTCCGTATTACTCTAGAGGTTTCTAAATAATACAATAACCTAAAACAGGGCTATTGTTTAGGACTCACCAGATCTAAAGGCTGGATAATATTTGAGAAAGAGGTGTCAAAATAGTGATGATCTCTTCGTTTTTAAAAGTACCACGGCAGAAGTGAGGCTTTAACAAACGAACAATAAGAAGGAGACTGTTCATAAGGATGAAATTCTGTGTTCAGGCTTAACACTTAGAGAAAGGTGTAACAGATTATTCTGGATCCTATACACTTGAGTCACGACAAGTGACAGTGCAATAATACAAACCTTGCGCCTTCAGGGTATGATGGAATGGACCGTGAAGTTACAATGGGGGGGCAAATCAGTTGAGCAAAGTATAATTGTTCTTTCGGGTTTTGGGTCAAAATACTAGCCAAACAGGGACAACAGGATGCAAGCAAGGATGCCCTTAGACATTTGAAAAAGATCATTCTCATGAAACTCTGCACTCATGCAAAATACATTTAGTTAGGAGCATTCGATTCATTCTGATCACTCAAGCATCCTAATCGTTGTAAAAAAATATTCTCATTCAACATTTATGTAAATACATTTAGTTAGGAGCATTAGATTCATTTTGATCATTACATCCTAACCATTCTACATAAGCATAAACACAAAACTAATTTTACAGGACAGGTTTCTTAAAGGACGGTGTCGCAACATTGGTGAATTCGAAGATCTTACTTTCCTGAGCGAAGCGGATCAAAAATACCAGTCTGGCGTCCCTGAGTTTGCAGTGGAGCAGATTAAAGATAGAAGATCTTGCCTTCCTAAGCGAAACGGATCGAAGATACAAATCTTATTACCTCGAAGTCCCAATGAAGTAGGTTGAGGCTACAAATCCCTTCTCCCTGAGGTTATTGAGGATCAACCTTTATTTCTGAGAAGTTTCAGTAAGAATATCGAAGCTACAAATCTTTTCTCCCTGAATTCTTATCACCTCGAAGTCTCAGTGGAGTAGGTTGAGGCTACAAATCCCTTCTCCCTAAGGTTATTGAGGATCAACCTTTATTTTCGAGAAGTTTCAGTAAGAAGATCGAAGCTACAAATCTCTTCTCCCTGAATTCTTATCACGTCGAAGTCCCAGTGGAGTAGGTTGAGGCTATGAATCCCTTCTCCCAGAGGTTATTGAGGACCAATCTTATCTCCATGAAGTTACAGTGGAGCAGATCGAAGCTACAAGTCTAATATCTTTGAATTAGATCGAAGCGCTAGTACGCTTTGAAGATACAGTGGGATGGAATAAAGCTACTCCAAAAAGAAAAGAACCAAAAGAAATCTGGACTCGGCGAGACCAGCCAAATTTGGCTCTTTAAAGTCTTTGCTCCATTCCCGTTACACAAAAATGAGCAAAGAGGACAGCTGTATTAGCCAAATTTAGTCGGGGCCCAAACCCAAATAAAAAAAATGAAATGAAGTAGAATAATAAAATCCAAAACAGTTTATCAGTCCATTTACACTTAAGTTTCAAATGGCCCAAATTAGGACCCAAACCTTTAACCCATTTACAGACCCAGCAAACAAACCCTAACCCAACTCTGGAACTGGCCCGAATAGCCCAAAGGGTTTAAGCAAACAGAACCTTAGGGTTCCAATGGTAGCCTCGCACCGCGCACGTGCCTTCACGCGCATCACCGCGTGCCTCCGTACCCCCAGCAGGCCATCGTACACCTCACGTCGAATGCCATGCTACCTCCATACCTGCAAACCAGACTACGACAACAGCAGAAATAGAATGGAAAAAAGAAAAACAGAAAAAAAAAAAAAAACTTGTATTTTCGGTAGGCTATAAAAAGCCTTCAAATTCTTGTAACATTGAACACACACAAAAAAAAAGGAGGGAATATACAACGAGAAACCAGAAACAAAAAAGGTTTCTCTTTTCGATTACATCTTTATCATATTGTTCTTTTCTTTTTTTTGAATCTATTTCGAGAATTTCTTTTTCTTTCTTTTTCGATGCGTTAACAAAAAAGAGAGGAGCTACCTTCGTGAGATTTCATCCGTGTCTTTTTCGCTGCAATCGAAGTTCGGATATGGGCATAGACCGACGGGCTAGGCTTCAAGAACGGTGTGAAAGGGCCCTCTTGGACTTTCGTGTACTACCAAGCGCCATTTACAGTGGCGTTCTGGTGGTCGGACGAAGGGGTTTTTCTTAGTGGCGGCTGAGAATGGGGTAAAAGGGTTAGGTTTTTGCTTTCTGTTTTCAAAATGGCTGAATACTAATGCTTAGCTTTTTTTTTTCTCTTATATACAGTCTGAAACGGCACCATTTAGGGCCTATTTAGTGGCTCTAAAATTATGCCGTATTGACCATTAACCGATGACCCGACCCGATTACGGCGTAGATCTGCGCGTTTCAGTCCCTGAAGGAACATTTTGCACGTTCAATCCTTCCCTGTTTCATCGCGTTTTAATTAAGCCATATAGGCGTTCTTATTTTCTTAATTTTGCACCTAAATTTTGTATGTCTTTTCAATTTAGTCCATTTTTTAACGCTGCGTTCAAAGGACTTGAATATTCGCGCTTTTAGTCCTTATATTTTAGGGCGCCTTTCTTTCTGGTCCTTAATTTTAAGTTATTGACGTTATTAGTTTGCAAATTATCCATTGGATTTCGAATTTGTTTCAATTAATCCTATCTTGTTTTAAAACGTGTAATTCTTTTATTTATTTTTTATTTATTCGTTGTTCGTTCCTTTGTGAAATCTTTCTAATATATTGTTAAATTCTCATTACTCCATGTGCACATGTTTCTAAAATCTATTTATATTTTTAGATATTCTCTTAAACCTTCCAAAATCGTTTATGTTAAAAGCTTGGTTTAAAATTATTTTCTTTGTTTCAAGCGCATGTTACACATATTATACTTATGTGTATTTCATTTTCTTGTTTTATACATTATTATTTTTAGACCAATGTACTTTATTTTAAATTATTTTGTCTCTCATTAATGTTATGTTCATTGATTATTGTAATCATGTGTATGGTAATTTTTATTTATTTGTATAATAATGTAGCATTTCACTTGTGCATAATTACATCGTGTTGTATGAAAGCCATGTTTTAACACCGTTCATGATTTTAAAAATCATTTTGTTCAAAGCTTTAAAAATAAGGCAATGTTTCGTGTTTGGAAATTCGAGGGATCGTGCCCTAACGTCTTGGGTTTCGGTTTTTCGTTTGACCAAATAATCGAATATCCTTTTAAAAATTTTAATTCATGTTTTCTTGGTTCTAAAATAAGGTAATGTTTCGTGTTTGGAAAATCGAGGGATCGTGCCCTAACATGCTGGGTTTCGATTTTTCGTTTGACCAAATAACCGAACACCCTTTTAAAAAATTTCATTCATGTTTCCTTGGTTCTGAAATAAGGCAATGTTTTGTGTTTGAAAATCTGAGAGGTCGTGCCCTAATGTGCTGGGTTTCGATTTTTTGTTTGACCAAATAACCGAACATCCTTTTTTAAAAAAAAATTCATTTATGTTTTCTTGGTTCTAAAATAAGGCAATTTTTTGTGTTTGGAAATCCAAGAGGTCGTGCCCTAACGTACTGGGTTTCGATTTTTCGTTTGATCCCAAATAACAAAATACCCTTTCAAAATCCCAATGCATAAGTTTTGAGAATTTTTGGATAATCTAGAATTTGAAGACTTAAATTGTTGCATCCTAACGTGTTGGATGTGATATTTTACCCCTTTGGAACTAGAGAATCTTAATATTCAAACTTGAATATCTTAAAATGAGTCAAAGAAACTTGCAATTTTAAAATTTTTCAAATTCTCGACGTTAGGACATTAATTAATCAATTTGGTACCAACTTTGGGCGTCGCGAGGGTGCTAATCCTTCCTCATACGTAACCGACTCACGAACCTGTTTTCTTGAATTTCGTAGACCAAAATTATTGTTTTAATAAATGAAAATGTTTTATTAAAATAATCCATCTCAAGGTGATCCGATCACACCTCGAATAAAAGATTGGTGGCGACTCACTTCCATTTTTTAGTCGATCCTTGTTTTCCAAAACAAAACGAAAAAATGGTTTCAACAACTTGTTTTGTTAAAAATATTAACTTTGGCCTACGAAATTCAAAAAAAAGAGTTCGGGAGTCGGTTACGTAAGAGGAAGGGTTAGCACCCTCGTAACGCCCAAAAAATTGGTACCTAATTGATTATTTAATGTCCAAATGTCAAAAATTTGAAAAATTTAAAATACGATCCTTTTATTCGAAAGAAAGCCAAGACTTGTTTATCTCAAAGAAATAAAATGCCACACCCAATAAGTTAGGATGCAACATCTCAAAACTTCGAAACTAAGTTTGCCTTTATTTATAGAAAATCCTTACCTCGAGACACAAAATATTATATCCAATAAGTTAAGATATAACATTTTGAATTGTTGAGAATAAGTTTTGATTTGAAGTTTATGGGTTTAAAAAAGGATACTTGATACCTTAAGTTCCACGAGAAAAATTAAAACCCAGTGAGTTAGGGTATAGTTTTTCCCAAAGTCCCCAAATATCATGTATCGCTGTATTAAAAACTTTTAAATAAAATGCAACAATTTAACAAAATGTGTTTTATAAAAAAAAAAGTAGTTTGAGTAAAATATTGCATTTATATGTTACAACATACATACCAAATAACAATTCACCATAACTACAAATCATATTAAAATTACTACCGATATAGATAATTAAAGAAAGAATAATATGAAATAACAAATGATACAAATAATAGAATAATTATAGTAAAGCAAACATAAAAATTATAAACAAATAAAAGAGCATGGACAAACAAATATAAGATATAAGGCAAGAAATAATGAAAGATAAAAAATACTACTAAATAAACATGAAACTTTCTATGCAAAATTAAGTGTAAAATAAAATAACAACATAGAATGAGTAATATATAATAATAGATATTGCAAATCAAAAAAACATATAAAAATGATATGGCATAATCTAAAAAATAATATATATATTCATGAGAAAATAAGTAAAACATATTTTAAATAAATAAATGATATATAAATAAAAATATATTTATAATATAATAATCTAATACATATATGCATAAAACTACATATTTATGAATAAATAATATAAACAATATATAGTATACAAAATTATATACAATATTAACTATTAAGGATAAAATAATTTAAAAGTTATATATAATATAATATACAAAATAAAAAGTGTAATGTAATAACTAATGTGCAAATTTTATATAATATATGAATAATATTGAATAAAATAACCTAATATAAATAATAAATAGTAATAATTTAATACATATATATAATACTAAAATAATTAAAAATAAAAATAAAAGTGAAAATAAAAATAATTAAAAATCAAAGAAATAGGGATCAAATTAAAATAAAAAAAACTAAGGTAAAAATGTAAAAAGGATGATGTTGGAACGCACGCCAAACTATAGGGACTTATTGGGCAATTATGCCCTCTCTCCTAAACAGCGCCGTTATGATATCGGCCTTTAAATAGCCTGAGGGACCGAATTGAAACTGAAGTAAACTTTCAGGGCTGAATTAAAAAAATAAAAGAAAATTTAATTTGAACTAAATTAAAAATAATAAATTTACGGAAGGACCAAAGGGGCAAATTTTCCTTTTTTATAAAAAACACGCGGATCCTCTCTGGGTCAGGTCAACGTGCGGGTCATAGCCTTTAAACGACGCCGTTTTGGTCATTAATGGACCTCACCAATACGACGTCGTTCTGTGGGCCCATATGAGCTAAAAATCAGCCAAAAAATCATTTTAAACACCTTTTTAAAGAAAAAACAAAAGCAGAAACCTTGAAAGGCTCTCTTCCCTTCGGACTAAGGCTAGAATTCTACTGGCTCTAGTGATCGGTCAGTCATGGCGCGCCATCAAGACGTACACCGTGATACTGCAAGGGAGGCCAACAACTTCGTTTTTTGAATGCGAATCGAAAGGTAATCTTCTTTGTTATTTTTTAAACAGTATTTGTATATAAAAAATGCATAGATCGAAAAGAAAAATAAAAAAAAATGTAATAGAACAATATGAAATCACCTCTGCTATTTGATTTTTTTATTTAATCTCTATATTCTCTGTGTATATTTGCGTGTATATGTCCCTTTTACAGATTTTATTTTGGGTTTTATAGCCCCGAATCAGAAATACAAAATCCTATTTTTGCTGCTATTGTCTGCTACACTTGCCATTTTCTGTCGTGTTTTCTTTCCTTTTGCAGGTGAATGGCTAGAAACACGGTGATGGGGAGCGCTATCCTGCGCTGATTGCGGCGCGAGGAAGGGGCTGTGCTACTTGTGGCGCGAGGAAGGGGCTGTGCTGGTTGTGGCCCCTAAAGGTTTCAAAAACCCTAGGTTTCTATTTTTGTTTAGGCTTTGGGCCCTTTTGGGCCGTATAAGTTTGGGTCCGTGGCCACTAGGTGTAATGGGTTTGGGTGTAACAGGGAATTGGGTCTGGTTAGTCTATTTTTGGGCTTGTAAACGGACTGTAAAATAAACTGGACTTTTGGTTTATTTTGTTTTTTGTTTTTCTTATTATTTTCTGGTTTGTTTTATTTACACGGGCCCAGGCACAAATAGGCTATTGCAGTTGCCCCTCTTTACTTATTGTCGTGTAACGAGAATAGAGCAAAGACGATAAGAGGACCTATTTTGCCCGATATTGTCACATGGCTGTATCTTCGAGAGATAGGCTAGTATCTTCAATCTGCTTCACTGTAACTTCAGGAAGGCAAGATTTATTATCTTTAGTCTGCTCCACTGCAAACTCAAGGGTGCCAGGTTGATATCTTTGATCCGCTTCTTGCAACTTCAAGAAGATAAGATCTGCTATCTTCAGTTTGCTCCGCTGCAACTTCAGGGGTGCCTGACTAGTATCCTCGACCCGCTTCACTTCAACCTCAGGAAGGCAAGATCTGTTGTCTTTTATCCTACTCTACTGCAAACTCAGAGAGGCAAGCCTAATGTTTTTTATCTGTTTCACTACAACTTCAGGAAAGCTAGATCTACTGTCTTTTAGCCTGCTCTACTGCAAACTCAGAGAGGCAAGGCTGATGTTTTTTATCTGCTTCACTGCAACTTCAAGAAAGCCAGATCTACTGTCTTTTAGCTTGCTCTACTGCAAACTCAGAAAGGCAAGGCTAATGTTTTTGATCTGATTCACTGTAACTTCAGGAATGCCAGATCTACTATTTTAATCGACTCCACTACAAACTCAATGAGACAAGACTGATGTCTTCGATCTTCTTCCTGCAACTTCAGGAAGGTAAGATGTATTGTCTTCACTCTGCTCTGCTACAACTTCATGGAGGCAAGACTGATGTCTTCGATCTGCTTCACTGCAACTTCAGGAATGCCAGATCTATTATCTTAATCTGCTCCACTACAAATTCAGGGAGACAAGATTTGATGTCTTCAATCTTCTTCCTGTAACTTCAAGAAGGTAAGATCTGTTGTCTTCAATCTACTCCGCTGCAACTTCAGGGAGGCAAGACTGATGTCTTCGATCTGCTTCACTACAACTTTAGGAATGCCAGATTTGCTATTTTTAGTCTACTGCACTGCAAATTTAGGGAGATCAGACTAATATCTTCAATCTACCTTACTACATTGTCCTCTAGAGGACATAACCTATAGAATGGGTATATGCTTATACCTAATAATTAGGATGCCCTGATCGAAATGAGTCAAATGCTCCTATTTAGACATGTTGTGATATGTGAATGCAAAAATGTTATGAGAATGATTTTTACTTTAGGTGTCATCACTCATTTATTCATCATCCTCATTCCTCTCAAAGTATCAATCATATTCTGCTCAAATAATTTGCCCCATGGTAATTCTGAGTCCATTCCACTTGAACCTTGAGACATAAAGTTTGTACCTCCCACTGCAACTTCAAGGGAATAACATTTGGTTTCTTCCATCCATCCTGTTACCACTTAGAGGTATGAAATTTGTATCATCTTCAATTTGATCCGTTACACCATTCCCTGGGTATAATGACTAGATGTATGTGCCTGAAATTTACATGAATGCAGGGTATCATTTTTCTTTCCCCGAGAATGATCCCCTTTTACACTTGGATTGACATTGCTCATCATTTGTCGAGATGGTATCACCGACGAAATGTCTTATCCAATAAAAATCCAAAAAATAATTATCTTTCAATATTTCCAACCCTTAGGCTTGGTGAGTTCTAAACAATAGTCATGTTTCAGATTCTCATATCATTTGGAAGCTTCTAGAGTAATATGCGAAACTTCTTTTATGAAAGTATTTTTAGTCCATTAATCATTATTTAAATATAAAATGCTTGAAAAAGATCACAACAATGGATGAGAAAGAAATTAATCAGGAGCATAGCTCGAAACAAATAAGTTAATCAAAGATAACCAAGGCAAAGAAAATCGATTGGGGTGTATCTTGAAAAGAATAAAGTAATCAAAGGTATCAAATTCAAAATGGGTAAGATAGAAGCTAGGTGCCCCAGATATCGCAGCCTGAGGTTCTCTGTACAAACTTCTTGAGGACCATTTTGAGCTCGATACGTGTTTAGAGGACCCGGAGTACTTTGTCAATGCCCCAAGACGTAGCATACTTCCTCATTAATAATTCAAGCATAATAAGACTACCACATGCCCTATCCTTGATCAAAATTTAAGTCACCCTTTTCGGTTTTCGACTCAAAACCCCTTTAGTCTCAAAGCGCCCTTTGCAGGTTTTCGCATTGGCCTCTCTTTTTTTTTTTTGAATTTGAACTTAAGGCGCCCTTTGCGGGTTTTCACCTTGGCCTTTCCCCTTTCAGGTAAAATACTTATTGATTGAACCTGAATTCACCGGATTGGGAAAGTCTTTGGCATCCATCTCGGTTAATATTAATGCTCCTCCAAAACGGGCCTTCTTTACAATATAAGGTCCTTCCCAGTTTGGCATCTATTTTCATCTAAAATCATTTTGTATAAGAAAGATCTTTTTCAACATCAGGTTCCCCTCATGGAATTCTCTAGGATGAACATCTTTGTCATAAGCTTGCATCATTTGACCGTGATGGATAACTTTTAACATTTTCTTCGATTAGGTTCAATTGGCAAAATTGTTTCAATTCCAATGAGAAATGTGTTACCCCAGCGAAGGTTCCAGCTGACGTTCGTAAGACAGAGGGCAAATGGTAACTTTTTTATGTCAATCTTTACAAGTCTCAATTATCTTTCCCATAATCCTTATTTTGTTGTTTTTGTTTTCCTCTTTTCTTTTTTGCTACCTTTACTGCACTGTGATATGGCGTCTAATCTTTGAACAAACTTCCAAACTTTTGACATTGTCCTTTTAACACTCTTTGTCGGTACCTAATCTTCTTTTTTTTTTTTTTTGAGAATTTGATGACTATCGACTTTGTAACATTGGCATATGAAGCTATTTCCACCCTCTTAGTGACAACCACGACGATGACTAAAAGCTTTTGACAAGATCGGCCCCATAATATCCATTCCTCACATATAGAAAATCTGTGAAGAAATAGATTAGGCACATAAGTCTTATCTTCCTCAATTTGGCATTTACGACATAACTGAAGTAATCTCCCTTTTATGGTGGACCAATAGTACCCGAACCTTATGATTAGCCTAGCTATTGTAGAACCATTAGCATGTGTCCTTCTGACATCCTTATGGACCTCTTTTAAGATTTCAACGTACCCGTGTCTCAGTGGCCCAGGCATGTCTTGATATGATCGTGCAAAAACATCTCTGAATTCTTGAAAATAACTCAATGATGTCTCACATTATTTCTGTAGTGAGCTAGGCTACAATCTGCACCTCTTTTCTAGTCTCATAATATCCATTGATCCTTTGTAGAGTAGGGTCTGCTTTTTATCTTGTTCTACCATTCTTAGCAAATCAGAAGATAGGTTATAATCTCTATCATCTTCAAAGTCCTGAGATCCCTCTAGACTCACATCTTACTCGAAAGGAGACTCTGAGTCAGTAGCGGTGTTGCTCACATCATTGATATCTAGAGACTTTATTGTAGGTTCGAAGAAAGATTCCAAAGAATAAATGATTCAAAGAATGATTATTTGTATGGTCATGAATGAAGAATGAAAGAGTACTTGAAAGAAAGTCCAAAGAACAAACAAAAGAAAAAAACTAAGAACAATTGTTTGTACAATATGAAATCGAAAAAATAAAAGAATATTTGCTCAAAAAGATGCATTTTATTGAAGTAAAAATTCCAGACACAAGCCTATTTCACAAAAGGGTTCTTATTGCCTCTAGGCTTAAGGCAACAAGTGTGTTTTGAATATTACTCTAGATCAGATCTAAAAATATAGGGATCTCTTCCACGGTCCCATTGTTCAAAACACTCCCAAGTATGCAAGGGTTTGGAAACTTCATTCCCCGGTTCCCTCTCTACTATATCTAAATTAAGGATAATAGGATTAGCAAGGTTATCTCATGGGTTAGATCCTGAGCCAACTTGGAAATTCATAGGTACCCCCATTATCAGCTTGACCTTGTTGAGGCCTAATTGTAACAGATGGCCTTTGAGGATATGCTTCAAGTTGTGTTTGTACATGCGGTGGGGTAAAACCCGGAGGATAATCCTCATTATCTTCTCCAGCATTAATCATAGGACCTTTTCCTTTGTCCATTGCCCCATTCAGTAGCTGAGTCATTTGAGCCACCATATTCCTTTGGGCTTCCATAATTTGTTCCCTCATATCTTGTTGGATTTTTGCCAACTGGTCTTGCATGACTCTTTGGAACTGTTTAAGTCTTTGGTCTATATCTTTCGTCTTAGCGCGAGTATCGTAACGATGTTTAGTTTTCAGATTAACTTTCTATCTTTCTTTCTTTCTCTCTTTCTCTCTTTTTCTGAAATAACTTCAACTAATTAGGGTCCTTCTATGGATTTTAATGCATATGATGCGATGTAATGCAAATGCATGAAATGAATACAAAAAGAAAGAGAGGTGTTGGTTCTGAATTCAATTCCATTAGAACAATTTTTCTAGAAAATAAATTCCTTTACATAAAACGGATATTTATATGGCCTTTCTCTCATATTCCAAGCGAACACGTTGATCCCTTTCTTCTTTTCTGGATATTAAGGTCCAATCTCGCGAACTTTCTAATAAATTCTCTACTAACTCTTTTTACTTGATTTGAGCAACGACTCACTGCTCACTTATTTCCACAATGCTCGTTAGCCTCTTCAAGAAAGCCAAGACATGGTGATTCTTGAATAGTCTTTGTCAGCTTGGATCCTTAGGCAATAAAGTCATGTATTCCTTCACGGACTATCAGTCTTCTCTCGTTGTGTTTACTTGGACCATATTCAGACGACCATATTATAATCCACTTTATCAATAAAACCATTTTCTCATGACAAACTCTTCTATTTAGCAATCGAATTTGAACCAACACCTCTTTTCTATGATGTGAATGCAATGCAATCAAAACAAAAGAGAACACGTTAGCACAAGAGAAATAAATAACAAAATAGGGCACCTATCTGGGTTACCACTAGGGTTTGGCATAGTTCTACCTAGGGTAAGCCCTTAGGTTTTCTACATGTGGTTTAGCTCTAAAGTTGAGGTACCCGAACCAGCAGATTCCTCGATCCTCACCCATTATAGGCTCATACGGATCGAGTTCAGTTCAGGTGAATACATTTCCCTATGGCCATGCGGAAGTGAAAACCTCACGAAGACATAGGTATAGATGTATCCCGGAAGCAATCCACTAGCCCATGCGGAGGTGAAAACCTCACGAAGGCATAGTTTCTCACTCCCACTTAAAGGTGCGACCACAACGGTCATACAATGCAATGTGCGCAAGAAAATAACAATCATATGCAATGACACAAATAAATGTAACAAAAGGATCGTAATTTTCAAATCAAATTTTCAAATCGAATTTTCAAATTTTCGACAAAGGATAGAAAATAATCAATTTTACGGCTTGACTTTCTTATTGGTCCCAAGTGGAGTTGCCAAGCTGTCAAAACCATTTTTAAGAGTTTTGTGAAAAACGGGAATCGATTTTAAAAATGAAAACGGGAGTTGCCACCGATCCTTTTTTACTTAGGTGTGATCAGATCACCTTATAAAACTTGTTTTGTTAAAAATATTAACTTTGGCCTACAAAATTTAGAAAAATGAGTTCGGGAGTCGATTACGTACGAGGAAGGGTTAGCACCCTCGTAACACCCAAAAAATTGGTACCTAATTGACTATTTAATGTCCAAATGTCAAAAATTTGAAAATTTTAAAATACGATCTTTTTATTCGAAAGAAAGCCAAGACTTGTTTATCTCAAAGAAATAAAATGCCACACCCAATAAGTTAGGATGCAACATCTCAAAACTTCGAAACTAAGTTTGCCTTTATTTATAGAAAATCCTTACCTCGAGACACAAAATATTATATCCAATAAGTTAAGATATAACATTTTGAATTGTTGAGAATAAGTTTTGATTTGAAGTTTATGGGTTAAAAAAAAGGATACTTGATACCTTAAGTTCTACGAGAAAAATTAAAACCCAGTGAGTTAGGGTATAGTTTTTCCCAAAGTCCCCAAATATCATGTATCGTTGTATTAAAAACTTTTAAATAAAATGCGACAATTTAACAAAATGTGTTTTTTAAAAAAAAAAAAAAGTAGTTTGAGTAAAATATTGCATTTATACGCTACAACATACATACCAAATAACAATTCACCATAACTACAAATCATATTAAAATTACTACCGATATAGATAATTAAAGAAAGAATAATATGAAATAACAAATGATACAAATAATAGAATAATTATATTAAAGCAAACAAAAAATTATAAACAAATAAAAGAGCATGGACAAACAAATATAAGATATAAGGCAAGAAATAACGAAAGATAAAAAATACTACTAAATAAACATGAAACTTTCCATGCAAAATTAAGTGTAAAATAAAATAACAACATAGAATGAGTAATATATAATAATAGATATTGCAAATCAAAAAAATATAAAAATGATATGGCATAATCTAAAAATAATATATATATTCATGAGAAAATAAGTAAAATATATTTTTAAATAAATAAATGATATATAAATAAAAATATATTTATAATATAATAATCTAATACATATATGCATAAAACTACATATTTAAGAATAAATAATATAAATAATATATAGTATACAAAATTATATACAATATTAACTATTAAGGATAAAAAATTTAAAAGTTATATATAATATAATATACAAAATAAAAAGTGTAATGTAATAACTAATGTGCAAATTTTATATAATATATGAATAATATTGAATAAAATAACCTAATATAAATAATAAATAGTAATAATTTAATACATATATATATTACTAAAATAATTAAAAATAAGAATAAAAGTGAAAATAAAAATAATTAAAAATCGAAGAAATAGGGATCAAATTAAAATAAATAAATAAAACTAAGGTAAAAGTGTAAAAAGGATGATGTTGGAACGCGCGCCAAACTATAAGGACTTATTGGGCAATTATGCCCTATCTCCTAAACGGCGCCGTTCTAATATCGGCCTTTAAATAGCCCGAGGGACCGAATTGAAACTGAAGCAAACTTTCAGGGTTGAATTAAAAAAATAAAAGAAATTTTAATTTGAACTAAATTAAAAATAATAAATTTGCGGAATGACCAAAGGGGAAAATTTTCCTTTTTATAAAAAAACACGCGGATCCTCCCCAGGTCGGGTCAACGCGCGGGTCATAGCCTTTAAACGATGCCGTTTTGGTCATTAATGGACCACACCAATACGACGTCATTCCGTGGGCCTATATAAGCTAAAAATCAGCCAAAAAATCATTTTAAACACCTTTTTTTAAAAAAAGAAAAAAAAAAGCAGAAGCCTTGAAAGGCTCTCTTCCCTTCGGCCTGAGGCCAAAATTCAGCCTGGGCTATGGTGACGGGCCATCGCACGAGCCACCGCACGCGCCACCGTATACGGCGGCGGAGGCTAGCAACTTCGTTTTTTGAATGCGAATCGAAAGGTAATTGTAACATCCTAAAACTGGGGCTATTTGTGATTAAATGTTTTTCCTTGTGTTTGAATTGTTATGGTATTATTTATGGAGTGATAGGATTCTCGGGATTTGTGGAGCAAGCAACCGAGGCTATTCTCTGACAGTCAACTTTGATTGGTATCGAGTGCCGTGGTTAGTAGCCAAAAGAGGGAAAAGGTAAGAATCGGGATTACAAATGACCCTTTAGATTATTTTAGGTTGGCCGATTGCTAGGGAACCCGTATAAGGATTCGGGTGGTTGGAAACCAAGTCAAAGCAAGGTAAGATCTCGGGTTTCAAATAATGTTAACCCTTTGGATTAATTGGGTTGGCCGAATAGGCCATAATACTAATCCTAAGGTTGGCCGAATATAGGTGCAGAGAGATCTAGGGAGGCCGACTTCTCTTTTCGGGATTTAGACTTTTCATCGACATCAAGTGTGTACATACACACTTATAATAATTAATTAAATGCATGCTATGTGTAAATCGCTTTACGTAGATACCGTAATTAGTACCTTGATGGTACAAGCGAGGATCTCGGTAAGTCTCTGTCAATATGTGATTGTTAAATATGCTTTTGGGAAGCATGGCTTATTTGATACATGTAATAAATGTATGTTGACTTAAACTCGCTCATAACTGCTTGATATAGGTTGATGAGTGGAGGGGCGTTATTTTGTGTCGACGGACACCAGTGTTTTGGTAACACACTGTGACTACGGTCACCAGAGGTTTGGTACCTCCAGAGGTTTGGCACGCTATAGCGTCTCGCCCCTCGTGGCTTAGCACCACCGTGGGTTGGCCCCACTTTGAGGTATGGGATTGATGCCGTGATTTGGTATCACACGATGGGTTGGCCCCATCAACCGATTTGTGTCTTCGGACACGAGGTTTGGCACCTCCAAAGGATTTGGGATCACATTTGTGACTTAAAGTCACCAGTGGTTTGGCACCACCGGTGGTTTGGCACCACACGGGTGTAGAAAGGTGATTGGATGGCTAGGTTGGGTACATGACTCAATACATGATTAATTTGTTATAAAGTGTGTATGGTGTGTTATTTACCGGGAAGGGTTACATCTCGAGTCTTGGTGACTCACCTTCTCCTTTATTTTTTTAGGTGACACGTAGTTCATGGATGTGGAGCCGAGGATTTGAGGTGGCCATGCGTAAGAATTTAAATTTAATAGACTTTAAATTTTGGTTTATCTCTTTTCGATTGTTGATTTGATTTTTAATTGGGTTGTAATAAGGCCTCCAATAACTTCTTTTATTATTTTGTTATTGTTACCGCTTGAATATTAGTTAAACTATTTAATTATGATAATAATAAGTTCACACGCTTTTCTAAAGTAATTCAAAATGTTTTTTTATGTACCATCGGTACATCTTAAAATATATATATATATACTTGATTCAATAAATATTCTTCAAAATAAATCTAAGTATGGGTTTTATACATCCCAACTGTTATAACACTATCTTTTGCCCGTGGTTAGTTCGGTTTTAAAAGATTTTCAAAATATTTTCTTCGTAGCAAACCAGATTCGGTCATAGCGTTTGGGTCGGGTTTGGGTTGTTACAAATTGGTATCAGAGCCCAGTTCAAAACTCTAATTGTGGGGCCCAAGGCCCAAAAATGTTTTGGTAGGCCTTTTTGAAGTATTTTCGGTTTTGAACAAAGATGGCACCAGTCTCCAGACCTATCCGCCTGTAAGTACTCTTAACTCTGTATGATTTAATTTACAGAAGGGTAGGGAGCATGGAACGTAGAATAGACTTATAGGAATTTTGAACCCTAGGATTAGATTACTCAAACACACAAGGAACATAAGACTTAATGAACTCAACCAACCTATGACAAAGTCACCGAGCTAGGTGTGGTAACCTCAGACGCATGTCTAGGATTGGAACCCAAGAGCTGGTATTTAAGCGATCGAGTGACTCACCTTCTCTTGCAGTATCCTACCAGTGCGTAGCTTGGGTTCACCCTAACTCGAGGCTCAAGTGGTGTGGTAACCTCTGTGCATGTCTAGAAAGGTTCGGTGGGAGCTTGGTATTTAAGCGATCCATGACTCACCTCCTCTCCACACGAATCCTGCCTGGTGCGTAGCTTTGGTTCACCCTGACCAAGAGGGCTCGGTCATAGGCTAAACGTAACGACTAAAACCCGAAAGGGAACTAACCATGTTTTTGAAAAAGAAGAAAACAACAAAACCCTAGTTTCTTCAAAATTTCTTTAAAATCACTCTTTCAAATATGAGAACAACCATTTTTACAATGTTTTTCCCGAAAAAGTTGATTTGTGAAAATTACAGAAATGCCCTTAGGGGTGAAATTACTAAAATACCCTTGACTCATAAAATATCAAATCAATGGTTTTGCCCAAAAAATTTTATTATTTTTAGAAATATCCAAAAACTTTACTTTACAAATCACCAATAAAATACTTTGGTTTTGGAAAATTACGGAAATGCCCTCAACTTGTAAAATTACCAAAACGACCCTGAGTACAAAATTTTTGCAACATCATCGTTTTAAGAAAGGAAAACTCTCAAAAGGGACCTCGAGTTTTACAACCGTTAAAATACCCAGATTTGTTAAAATTTCAAAATTACCCCAATTGACAAAATTACCAAAATACCCCTAGTTTCTAAATGATGCCATAACTCAATTTTACAAATTTTCGTAAATGCTCTTCGCTTTTGGAAATTTCAAGTGACCTCTTTATTAAAATTTGAAATCTCTGATTCTACTACAAAAAAAAATACCACAGTAGGAAAATGACGAAAATACCCCAGGGTAGAAACAGACGTAAATGTCCGAGGAGTGAATAAGTATGGGAAGTATTAGGAATGAATGTGGCTTTTGTGTGAACTAGGGTAGAAGACTTAAAACATTGTTTGATCGAAAGAATCCTTATTAAACTTTTCATAAAATTCTTCATGATAATCAAGCGGAACAAATTACTAATCCATAAAATTTTCTTAATCGATTAAAAGCGCGTTAGATAGAATGAGTTCTAGAGGACGTGGCCGACGTGGACGTGGTAGGGAAGAATGACCGTATTCGAACCCGTTAGGTCGGGTCGTGGTTCTAAAACGGCACCACCGCCACCACCACCCCCAACTTTTGGAGCTGAGGAGCAGGATCAGACAGGGGGTGAGGCAGTATCGCAAGCTGTGTTACGGGTTCTCGAGTTGGTGGCTAGGGCTGGTGGAAATCTGGGAGCTCAGAAATCTATTCCCGAGCGAATTCGGTCCAACGGAGCTGAGGTGTTCCGGGGCGTGTCGGGAGTGGCACCAAGTGCAGCGGAATACTGGCTAGAATCTACAGAAAGGATCATGGACGATCTTGACCTGACTAACGAGGAGAAGCTGAAAGGAGCCGTGTCGCTTCTGAAGGATGAAGCATATCAGTGGTGGCTCACCGTTCGAGATAGGGCCACGGCGGATGATCTTACATGGGATTACTTTAAAGTGCTTTCGAAAAAAGTATGTGGGTCCTAGCTACACCGACGCCGAGAGAAAGGCTTTTCCGGGTTAGTACAAGGAACTAAGTCTGGTTTGAGTATGAGGCGGAGTTCCTAAGGTGAGTAGATATGCGAGAGGCATTGTGGCTACTAACATGAGCGCCTGTGTCCGCTTTGAGGATCGGGAGAGATGATTTGAGGTCACGATTGCTCCGCAGCAGTTCGTGAGTTTTCGCCCCTAGTAGAAAAGGCTAAGGTAGCCGAGGGTATCAAGGCAACCGTGAGGCAAAACTATGATAGGCTCAAGCGTAAGAGAGGTTTTGGGCCATCCGGTCGTGGTAATGATCGAAAAAGGCTAGGCAGTGGGCCAAGTCAAAAGAAGGCCCATGATCGCTAATCGAAACCGCCAAATGTAATCGTGTGGAAAAGCCCATTGGGAGGTTGTTGGACCGGTGAGCGAGGTTGCTTTGAATGTGGGTCTTTGGAACACCGCGTGAGGGATTATCCCTAAGCGAGCTCGAGAATCGCCGATTAAGGCGTAACTGCACTCGGGATAGAAGTGTGGGACCACAGAGGTCGTGGAAATGGTAGAGGGGAAATGGTGCTAATCGTGGTCGCGAACTCGTGGTAGAGGCGCAGCAATCTGAGAGGCAAGCGACTGGCTTAGTCTATCGCGAGGCGTCATGAGGAGGGTGACGCACGGATGTCATAATCGATACGCTTCTAATTTTCGGTCTTCCTTATGTTGTATTAATTGATGTGGGTTCTACGCATTCATACGTAGCAGTAGTGTGGTAGAGACTTTGAACCTAGACTCGAGATTGCTGCTAGGGAGATGATCAGAATTAGCCCTTTAGGCCATTCTGTAGTTGTGAACAAGCTTTATAGGGATGTACCCTAGAACTTCAAGGGTCGTGTTTGTGGTCGATCCGATGGAACTACCGTTTGGGGAGTTCGATTTGATCCTTGGAATGGACTGGTTGGTTAAGTACCAGGCAAGGTTGAATTATTTGCTAAGCGCATGGTTCTTCAAATGGCCGAAGGGGATGAAGTGGTCATGATCGGTAATCGAAGAAATTACCTGTCTAATGTGGTGTCAGCTTTGAAGGCTGAGAAGATGGTTAGGAAAGGGTGTGAGGCGTTTATAGTTCGAATTTGTGCCTTGGAGGCTAAGGAGTCAGCGGTTGAAAAGGTTCGAATAGTAGGGGAATTCATTGATGTATTCCCAGAGGAACTTCTAGGTTTGCCTCCAGATCGAAAAGTCGAATTCGGTATAGATTTACTACCTGGAACGGCACCTGTATCTATAGCACCGTATCGAATGGCACCAAAGGAATTGGTGGAGCTGAAGGCTCAAATTCAGGAGCTCTTGGATAGAGGGTTTATTCGACCTAGCATATCTCCGTGGGGAGCACCTGTATTGTTTGTCAAGAAGAATGACGTTCTATGCGGATGTGCATCGACTACCGTCAGTTAAACAAGTTAATGATCAAAAACAAGTATCCGTTGCCTCGGATCGATGACTTGTTTGACCAACTGAAGGGTGCGTCGGTATTTTCAAAGATTGACCTTAGGTCGGGTTATCATCAATTAAAGGTGAAGGAAGTTGATGTTCACAAAACAGTATTTTGAACTCGGTATGGGCATTACGAGTTCCTAGTGATGCCATTCGGGTTGACCAATGCACCGGCGGCGTTCATGGACTTAATGAATAGAGTATTCCAATAGTACTTGGATCAATTTATCGTGGTGTTCATAGACGACAAATTGGTTTATTCCAAGACGGAGGAGGAGCATGACCAGCATTTGCGAATAGTTCTACAAGCATCGAGGAAGAAGCAGCTTATATGCCAAATTCAAGAATGCAATTTTGGCTAAGGAGGTGGCTTTCTTAGGTCACGTGGTGTCGGCGGAGGGATTAGAGTGGATCCCGCAAGATTGAAGCGGTGTTGGAGTGGAAACCGCCTAAGTTTGGTGGTAGAGATTCAAGCTTTCGGTCTAGCTGTGTACTATCGAAGGTTTGTGGAAGGATTCTCGTTAATTCGCTCTGTTAACTAAGCTATTGAGGAAGGAGTACCATTTGTTTGGTTGAAAAGCAGAAGAAAGTTTTGATAAGTTGAGAAAGATTCTCACGAAGCTCGGTCTTGATCTGACTGAGGCAGGAAAGTTGTTTACGGTTTATTGTGATGCATCCCACACAGAGTTAGGATGTGTGTTGATGCAGGAAGGGAAGGTAGTAGCCTATGCGTCCCGTCAGCTAAGACCGCATGAGGTTAACTACCCAACTCACGACTTGGAGTTAGCAGCGGTAGTCTTCGCCTTGAAAATATGGAGGCATTACTTGTATGGGGAGAAGTCGATAGTCTACACGGATCACAAAAGTTTAAGGTATCTCTTGACTTAAAAGGACTTGAACTTGAGGCAACGACGGTGGATTGAACTGTTAAAAGACTACGACTGTTCAATCGAGTATCATCCGGGTAAGGCTAACGTGGTGGCTAACGCGTTGAGCCGGAAGGCCGTGACAGACTTAAGAGCGATGTTCGCTCGTTTGAGTCTATATGACGATGGAAGCCTTTTGGCAGAGCTTCAAGTTAAGCCAACTTGGATCGAGGAGATTAAGGATAAGCAGTTGGTAGACGAGGGATTGAATGCAAAGAGATTGCAAGTCCAAAATGGTGGTTTGGAAGAGTATAGTTTGTCTGATCATGGTGTGTTATGTTTCCAAGGACGGCCCTGTATGCCGAAGGATGTAGAACTGAGATAAAGAATTCTCCATGATGCACATAGCAGCCCATACGCTATGCATCCTGGAGGTAGCAAAATGTACGGAGACTTACGGAGATAGTTCGTGGCACAGGTTGAAGCCAAGTGATCGAGTTCGGGAAGGTGTCGGACGTGTCGAAAGTTAAAGTGAACATCGCTACCATCAGGACTACTTCAACCAAGAAAGATTCCTCAATGGAAATGGGAGAGGATCACTATGGATTTCGCGCTGGTCTACCCTTACGCCCAAAGAAGAAAGATGCGATTTGGGTAATTGTGGACCGCTCGACTAAATCACCACTTCAGACTTGGTGAGAATGGATTACTCACTCTAGAAGCTAGCAAAGTTGTATGTGGCCGAGATAGTCAGATTGCATGGTGTGCCAGTATCAATTATCTCAGATAGGGATCTAAGGTTCACGTCGAGGTTTTGGAAAGTATTGCATCAGCGTTGGGAACACGATTGATTTCAAAGATGACTTTCCATCCACAATGGACGGGCAATGAAAAGGTCATCTGATCTTAGAGGATATGCTAAGGGGTTGTGTCTTGGAATTCCGAGGTAGTTGGGAGGAATTTTTACCATTAGTCGAGTTCGCATACAACAATAGTTACCAAGTGAGTATTCAGATGGCACCATACGAAGCACTGTATGGACGAAAATGTCGAACTCTGACGTGTTGGACAGAGTTGGGTGAACGACAAGTGTTGGGCCCAGAGTTGGTTGCAAAAACGGAAGACAAAGTTAGGGTGATTCGGGCTCGTCTTAAGGAAGCATCAGATAGACAGAAGTCTTATGCTGATCTGAAGCGCAAAGAAATAGAGTATGATGTAGGAGACAAGGTTTTCCTGAAGGTATCACCTTGGAAAAAGGTGTTGAGATTTGGGCGAAAAGAAAAGCTAAGCCCAAGGTTCATTGGCCCATATACAGTGTTGAAGCGAGTAAGACCGTTAGCTTATCAGCTCGAACTGCCGACGGAGTTAAGTCAAATCCATAACGTCTTTCATGTGTCGATGCTTAGGCGGTATCGGTCAGATCCATCACACGTGGTGCTGTGGGCGTAAATTGAGGTCAACTCGGACTTATCTTTTGAGGAAGAACCGGTCGATTTTGGATCGAGATGTGAAGGTTCTGCGTGGAAGTCGCGGTCCTTAGTGAAAGTGCTATGGCGGAACCATGGTGCGAGGAAGCTACGTGGGAACCCGAGGATGTGATGCGCGCAATACCCCACCTCTTCGATCGTAATTTCGAGGACGAAATTCTTTTAAGGGGTAGAACTGTAACATCCTAAAACCGGGCTATTTGTGATTAAATGTTTTTCCTTGTGTTTGAATTGTTATGGTATTATTTATGGAGTGATAGGATTCCTGGATTTGTGGAGCAAGCAACCGAGGCCATTCTCCGACACCAACTTTGATTGGTATCGAGTGCCGTGGTTAGTAGCCAAAAGAGGAAAAGGTAAGAATCGGGATTACAAATGACCCTTTAGATTATTTTAGGTTGGTCGATTGCTAGGGAACCCGTATAAGGATTCGGGTGGTTGGAAACCAAGTCAAAGCAAGGTAAGATCTCGGGTTTCAAATAATGATAACCCTTTGGATTAATTGGGTTGGCGAATAGGCCATAATACTAATCCTAAGGTTGGTCAATATAGGTGCAGAGAGATCTAGGAGGCCGACTTCTCTTTTCGGATTTAGACTTTTCATCGACATCGGTGTGTACATACACACTTATAATAATTAATTAAATGCATGCTATGTGTAAATCGCTTTATGTAGATACTGAATTAGTACCTTGATGGTACAAGCGAGGATCTCGGTAAGTCTCTCAAATATGTGATTGTTAAATATGCTTTTGGGAAGCATGGCTTATTTGATACATGTAATAAATGTATGTTGACTTAAACTCTGCTCATAACTGCTTGATATGGGTTGATGAGTGGAGGGGCGCTTATTTTGTGTCGATTTTACACCGTGTTTTGGTAACACACCGTGACTACGGCCACCAGAGGTTTGGTACCTCCAGAGGTTTGGCACCTCATAGCGTCTCGCCCTCGTGGCTTAGCACCACCGTGGGTTGGCCCCACTTTGAGCTATGGGATTGACGCCAGTGATTTGGTATCACACGATGGGTTGGCCCCATCAACCGATTTGTGTCTTCGGACACCAGAGGTTTGGCACCTCCAGTGATTTGGGATCACATTTGTGACTTAAAGTCACCAGTGGTTTGGCACCACCAGTGGTTTGGCATCACACGGGGTAGAGAAAGGTGATTGGATGGCTAGGTTGGGTACATGACTCAATACATGATTAATTTGTTATAAAGTGTGTATGGTGTGTTATTTACACGGGGGAAGGGTTACATACTGAGTCTTGGTGACTCACCTTCTCCTTTATTTTTTCAGTGACACGTAGTTCGCGGATGTAGAGCCGAGGATTTGAGGTGGCCATGCGTAAGAATTTAAATTTAATAGACTTTAAATTTTGGTTTATCTCTTTTCGATTGTTGATTTGATTTTTAATTGGGTTGTAATAAGGCCTCCAATAACTTCTTTTATTATTTTGTTATTGTTACCGCTTGAATATTAGTTAAACTATTTAATTATGATAATAATAAGTTCACACGCTTTTCTAAAGTAATTCAAAATGTTTTTTTATGTACCATCGGTACATCTTAAAATATATATATATATATATATATACTTGATTCAATAAATATTCTTCAAAATAAATCTAAGTATGGGTTTTATACATCCCAACTGTTGTAACACTATCTTTTGCCCGAAGTTAGTTCGGTTTTAAAAGATTTTCAAAATGTTTTCTCCGTAGCAAACCAGATTCGGTCATAGCGTTTGGTAGGGTTTGGGTTGTTACAATAATCTTCTTTGTTATTTTTTAAACAGTATTTGTATATAAAAAATGCATAGACCTAAAAGAAAAAAAAAACGTAATAGAATAATATGAAATCACCTCTACTATTTAATTTTTTTATTTAATCTTTGTATTCTCTATGTATATTTGCGTGTATATGTCCCTTTTACAGATTGTATTTGGGGTTTTTATAGCCCCGAATCAAAAATACAAAATCCTATTTTTACTGCTATTGTCTGCTACACTTGCCATTTTCTGTCTGTTTTCTTTCCTTTTGCAGGTGAATGGCGAGAAACACGGCAATGGGGAGCGCTATCCGTCTACCGATTATGCGGTCGAGGAAGGGTCATCTTTGCTTAGCGCGCGAGGAAGGAATTGTGCTGCTTGCGGCGCCTAGGGTTTCAGAAACCCTAGGTTTCTATTTCTGTTTAGGCGTTGGGCCCTTTTGGGCCGTATAAGTTTGGGTCTGGGGCCACTAGGTGTAATGGGTTTGGGTGTAATAGGATATTGGGTCCAGTTAGTCTATTCTTAGGCTTGTAAACGGACTGGAAAATAAATTGGACTTTTGATTTATTTTATTTTTTGTTTTTATTATTATTTTCTGGTTTGTTTTATTTACACGGCCCGGGCACAAATAAGCTATAACAATATTAATTAAGAAATAACAAAATATTAGTTTTTCTATATTAATATTTATATATATTATAGTTAATTTTAATTTTATCAAAATTGTATTTGAATTGAAACAACGTACTATTTTAGGCTAATTCAAATTTATTGGCTATTCGTCGACTTGTACACATTTTTCTGATAAGTAAGAATGAAATGAATTGAAATGTGTGGGTACAATCAATATAAATCCAAAATTTCAATTACAACACTACGTATCAACCAACACAATTGGTATCGATATTGATACCGAATTAATTAGTATGAAATAAATTCAAAGATGAAGAACATCATCATGATCATGATGATGGGAGGTGGGCGAGTGATGTCAATCCAACGGGGCCAGCATGATGTTTTGGAATGATGATCCAATTTTAAATTTAATTTTATAACCATACTTCACTTTTTTGGAAGACATTAAAAACATTAATTCTTGAATGACTAAACCATAATTTTGCTTTAAATAATAACAAGAACGTAAAAAGCGCAGATGAAGCTGATCATCAGCTAGAGTGGGGGATTGTAGGCACGCTATTTCAGGTTCATAGGGATGGCCTAGTTTTTTCCTTGGAAAACTATGGACACCACTAAGTCTCTGTTTCTCCATTCCTTAAATTTCAAGTTTAGAATATAAAAAGGTCTAAGCAAATTTTTGGCCTCCAATGGTTTCCTCAGTACCACAATGTATCTGTAACTCCTGGCAAAAAGTATAAATAACTATGATGTGCACATTCATGATCATATTAAGAGGCAGAGAAACTTAAAATGGGCTCTACCGCATGCCTATGAATACATACTATGTAGCCATGCAATGGGTTTGATCAAATTTTGGATATTGCCTTATGTCTGGGATCGCATTACCTTTACCCAATCAAAGCCCACCACATATATATATAAGAGATTAGGGTTAGCATTCCGTTTTATAAGTAGTTAAAACAGGTTAAATCGATTAGTTATTTTTCATAACTCAACCATTTAACTTAACAAGATTTTAATATTTAATATTTTATGTTTTAAATATATTTATGATATTAGAAATTTTATCATGTGTGAAAATCACATATTTTAAAACATAAGTTGAAAATAACATAAATAAATAATAAAATGTATAGATATTAAAACACGCAAATAAAATTAAGATGTAAAAATCATATTAAAATAAAGTTTTTGTTTAGCGGGAAAAATTAATGTTTTATTGTTTGAAATCCAACCACATGAAAAAAATTTATTGGCTTTTAAAAAAAAAAATATACAAATATATAACAAATATACTAATTAAACTTTCATATAAAAATTAAAACTTATTTTAATTCAAATGGTTAAAAAAACTATACACGTAATGCTTTTGATTCAAATCTTATTATGAACGAATTTTTATAGTTTTATAAAAATATAAAAAGTTAAAAAACATTCGTATAATCATATAACTTAGTTCCTAAATAAATGATTTTTAGTAATTTTCTTATTAAGTTAGAACATAATTGATTGATAAAAAACCTCTATAACTAATATAACATTAATAAATATGTAAGATTTTTAGTCCTTATATTTCGCATCCTTCAAAAAAAAAAGGAAAAAGAAAAAGATTGGATTTACTAGACCGATAAATCGCTTAAATCAATAGTTTGAGTTGTTTTTTAACCGAATTGGCCGATTGCTCTCCTACGAGATTAAACTTCTACACCTTTTTGGTAACGTCTTCTACAAACAGGATGTTTATTCGTCTTTTAAGCATCAAAAGGTACCAGTTTCAACACGCACACCAAAGGAAAGGTCTTCAAAGCTTTCAGTAATAATGGCAAAAACACCCGGGCTTTGGTAAAGTGGAAACGAGAGGGTACTAGAAGAGTTGGGGGGGCTTTTTTTAAGTTTCAAACATAATTTTCCATACAAACAAGCAGGGCTTGGTCCACTAAATATAGAGGTGACAGTTCACGCATATTTGATTCATACACATATTAATTTAAAGACCAAAGTTATTTGGAATGAAGCCCTCCTTTTTACATGCGTAGTAGCACGTTAACCCATCGCATACTTCTGGGTCCAGCTTCGAGCCGTTGTCTCATACTTGCTCTTGTCGGTCTTATACATGTGGGCAATCTCCGGCACCAATGGGTCATCAGGATTCGGATCCGTCAATAGTGAGCATATAGATAGCAATACCTACATTAAAATAAATAAATAAAAATAAGAACAGATCTCCCATTCCTAATGCCATTACATGATAGAACAGAACAATGATCCACGGTGCAAACAACTTGGCCAGTACATGAAATGCTAAATTTTAAGGGCTTGCTCATAGTCTTACATTTTAAAAAGGTAAAATTTGTTGTTAATGGTGTTATGAAGAACATGGTAATGTATATTCAAATAGAATATGTTTGTACTTAAAGGACAGTTGGGCGTGTTGAACTAACCTTGGATATGGTGAGGGCAGGGCTCCACTGCTCCTTCAAAATATCAAGGCAAATGCTACCGTTGCTGTTAATATTTGGGTGAAAGACCTTTGTCCTGAATGCAACCTTAATGGGAGGAAATTTTAAAAAGTTAAAATAAAAGGTTAGTTGAACAAAAATACGAGAGAAACTTGCTGGTCAATGGTCAGCTACGAAACAAGTATGTTATAAGGCCATTACGATGGAACAAGCGAAGAACAATTTCACCCTATATTTTACCCTGTTACGATAAGAATTAGCGATCTGGCTCCAGCAAAACTATAAATATATAACCAGAGCATCCAGCAAAACTACTTTTTGTTTAGACAAGTATATAGTAAATGTGAGAAGCCATAACTAAACACCATATACATGTGAAGGAGAAAGATCTTACCTGATGCTGTTTACAGAAGTGAGATTAACAATATATCATATAAATTTTGGTTCAGAAAACAACCTAACAATAGCCTTTAATGCAAAACTAAACCATTGGACACCCGACATGCATGTGTATGCACCACTCTGCATGCATACATGCCCTGTGGAGATAACAATATTGGTGCGCCAGAATAAGCTAATAAATGCTAAAAGGCAATCAAGTAGTATTAGCATTTACTCATTTCATTGTCAAGTAATGTTTGCATAAGCCACTTGCACTGCTGAGACACCTTGGTCACAGTATCTACAACAAGGAATTAGCCATATAACATGAAGGCTTTAAACATTTATGCTATATACACATCCCACCAAATTTTGATATGTAAATCAGGAAAAGGTAAGAGCATTCACCACATGGTCCACATAAAAAAAAAATCTTATTGGAATTCTGAGGAGATAACAATCATGTCTACACTCTACAGCACTTGCATAGATGGTTATATATAAAAAAATAGCTTGTTCACATAAAAAAGTTGCAGAATATGCTAAGAAATTTTCTTCAAGGCACTTAGAGATATAGTGGCATGATTTTAAATGAAAAAGACAGCCATTTACAGTCAAATATATAGGCAATAAAGATAATGTTAAGCATCCAACCTAAAACCAATTGGTAATAAGTGGAGTGGCACAACTTAAATATGACCAATACTTAATAAATGTGGGATAACATCACCTAACACTCCCCCTCACGTGTAGCTCAACTGGGCCTACAAATAGACAACCTGAATACTAATGTTATGCATCCAAACTGAAACCAAAAGTAATAAGTGGAAGGACCAAACTTGTAAATGAGACCAATGGAATTCCAGTAATTAACATATATAGGATAACAACACTTGATAGCTAAAAATACAAATTATAGAGCCAAGGCAAGAAAGAATGTAAACTAGTTTGGTTCAGGAATACAATCAACTACCTTTGGTGGTTTAAATGGATAGTCCGGAGGGAAATGAATGGTGACTAGAAACACTCCACCAGCATATGGACTGTCAGGAGGACCCATAATAGTTGCTTGCCAATGAAACATGTCTTCAGCAACAGGGCCTAATTCAATAGTAAAAATAAGCAAAAGGACAATAGTTAGATGAACAATCACCAAGTAATCTTATGATAATCTTTTCCCAAATAAAAATTGAACGAACCACTCATCCTTTCTCTTATTTGCCTTAAGAAATTTAAGCACATATAACAGAAATGACGAGTTCATATACTCAATACATGCAATTATGCAAATCGTTTCCTTACAAACTTCACCTATACATGAACAATTTCATATGACCGAATAACACCTTAACAAGCAGACATGAACAATAATTAACTAATAATTAGACATGAAAATTTTTAAAAATAAAAAAGAAATATATTGTAGTTAGAATAAAATGGAATCATCATGGTCAAAATGAAAAGACTAATAATAGGTATAGAAAATAGATTCGTTATATATAGTTCAAATTGAATTATGCAGCAATAGTAATTATCATGTCATAATTTTCTTTTCAAAAGCAGATATCTAAAAAATTTCTAATCATTTTTTCAAAAAAAAAAAAAAAAGAGTTTCAACGAACAAATCTAAAAAATTCAGAAATGAACAAATCGAAATACGAAATAGAAAAAAAAAATTGAACCTGCGCTGCAAGAGGTAGGAGGATCTTTCTGGAGATCCTTGAGCTCCTTCAAGATCCGCTTTGAAGCCATCACCTGAACCCTAAAACAAACAAAATTTTATAAAAAAATATAGAAATTTTCAAGCTAGATCGCTTTTTGTGTCTAACAAAGAAAATTTTAAATTGAAGAGAAACCAAAAAATAGAACGAAATAAAGAGGCAACTGGAGAGAAAAAAGAACAAGTACCTGAGAGATCCTCCTGTCCTAGGCTCTTGTCTGTTTGGGGTTTTTTTCTTTTTTTTTTTTTTTTTTGTTGCTGAAAATAGAGGAAGAAATGTAAAGAGGCAAAAATAAAGCTTTAAAAAAGAGATCTCCCAGAAAATCATTTTTTAATAATAATAATTATAATTATTATGTAGAAAAAGGCCAAAATTGGGATCTTTTGTGTTCTGATTGGCTATCTTTTGTAGACCCCACGCGACTATAAGAGAATTTTATTTTGTTTTTCTTTTGACACGGATACCTTCTGTTTAGAGATGTCATTGGCAACCGCGTGTGGCGCGTGACGGTAATTTGCAGGAGCGTGCAAAAATCAAATCGTTGATTTTTGTTCTAGTTCGGTTTAAAAAGTTGGGCAAAATGGATTGATTTTGGTCTTGAAAAAAAATTAAAATTGAATTAACCATTTTAAATCATATTTTTATATTTTCTAAACCCAAATTCAATTTGTAATCTCATTGTAATAGGAGTAAATTACATTCATTGTCACTAAATTATTAGTAGATTTATGTTTTTGTCACTTAATTTTAAAATGTTACAAAATAATTATTAAATTATTCGAAAGTTTTTATTTAAGTTAATGAGTTATTAAAATTGATGTTATATGACTTTCTCTATCCGCATTGCCTCCACCAATCAAAAGCTTTGCTTTCCTTCTTTTCTATAGTTCATTTTATTTTTAAGAAATAACTTTAAACGTCATGAATATACAAACCAAAATTCAAATAACTTTTTTTCTGATATCATACCTTGATCGTTAGATTGACTTGGATTTAAGGTATAGAGCCCAATTTTTTGTTGCCCGGGCCCATTAGCTGAAATAAAAAAACCCCCACAAAAACAGAAATAAAAAATACTAGCCCAATACATGGTAGGGCCCAAACGGCCCAAATTCCTTAACAAGTCAGGAAACCATAGGTGCGCCGCACCTAGGCTTGCTACCCACGCCCCCTCGCACGCCGGACGCCACTACCCCACGACGTGAGCCGCCCATCACGCCACGTCAGTAGCGTATTCGCCCACGTACCTACAAAATAGAAAGAAATCAGTTGTAAAAGGAAGGGCTATAAAAGCCGAAACAAAAGTCTGTAAAGGAGGAGATTTTTTGGAGAGAATGAGGGGAATATTACAATTTGTTTTAGGACTACGGTTTTTTGAGAATACGAGAGTAATACGAGATCAGGAAAGGAAAAGGTTTCATTTCTGTTCTTTTTTTTATTTTTTTCAAATTGATTCTTCTATTTTTTTAGGTTTCTTTTTTTTTTATATACACAAGGGTTTTAAATAGATTTTTTTTTTTAAAAAAAGGGGGAAAAACTTACCTTTTTTTTGAAGTTCCGGCTATCGTGTAACACCCCTTACCCGTAATCCCCGTCGGAATCGAGCACGAGGCGTTACCGTATAAAACTACTTGAACACCACTTAGGCTCAACACGACTACTCTCCTTGATGTCAATACAACAACTTCTTTTCGACTTACAAGACCTCACTCACACATGTGAGGGCTCTCGAGACTATATCGGGAACTCTTACGATCCGTAAAATTTCTTTCCCATTTAAACAGGGTGTACACGCCTATGTTAGATGACACACACGCCCGTGTGTAGTCACACACAACCATGTGCTCACACCATGCTCAAAAATCCCAACATTCTGCCAAAACCCCACGGTTAGGCACACACCTGTGTGGAATGGGGGCACGCCCGTGTACCCTCACAACATGCCCGTGGCTTTGAACCGTGGGGAGTTACTGACTATATTCACATGACCTTGACACGCCTGGGCCTAGACCGTGTGTTAATCCTTGGTATACTAACTTGTTCACACGTGCAGGGCACACGCCCATGTCCAAACTGTGTGTCCTACACTACCATACAAACGGCCGTGGAGTTTGACCGTGGCTATCCCGACTTAAAATAATAAGGTGTAGAGTTACATTTTACCTAGACACACGCCTGCAGGTGTCTACTCGTGTGAGCATATGAAGGCTATTTTCCAAGCCAATCACCACCCCGCCTATACATTCATTCATCATCACTTAAATTCTAGTAATATCATTATAATTCTTAGTTTAAAGACATTTAAACACAAGAGAAGTAAAGTCTACAATCCATACACTAAGGGAGTTATTTCCCATATAATTACAACCAACTTAAGCCATTATCTATGGCTATACACAAACAACTATAAGTTCTCTTAGGCTAATATAATTTGGCTACATTCACAAGACTTAATCAACCTCAAGTACTAGCCCTATACATGCCATGACTCATAAAGACTTGATACCTCATACCAAGTGTCTGATCGATAGTGTGAAAACATCTCCGGCGATCTCCAACCCGAGCTAGCTAAATTAACCTATAAAAGATGAGAAAAGGAAAAAGGAGTAAGCAATAATGCTTAGTAAGTTCATCTGCATATAACTAATAAATACTGATATTCATTGAATATACACAACTACAAGGCATTTTAATGAGTTTTTCTCATTATCTCATGGCTGCTTACTTGACCATTCTTGAAGCTTACTCACTCTATCTCTTACCGTATCCTAACTGGGCCACAAGTCAATTGCTCATTTAATTAACATACAATCCTGCACTGATCACTACATGATCATATGAAACAACACATCAAACATTTTTCACTAAGCCACTCATACTACAAATCTCTCGGTGGTTTCGCACTTAGCCCACCAATTATTTATACTTGTGGTGGTATCGCACTTAGCCCACCAATTGATAATATAGTTGATGATATCGCACGCAGCCTATCGATTACTAATTAATCAAGTGGTAACGCACATAGCCCACCGATAACAGTATAATTGATGGTATCGCACACAGCCCATCATTAACATCAATAAGGTGATATCACCCATAACTCACCGTTATTTTACATTCATGGATAATAATCCACATATATTCTCTATTCTAATGTTCACTCAAGAACATCCTCACGCACTACTTTTCTTACTTAACCTTCCACGATAATCATTTGCATTCCTACCATGCATAAATAACTCTATCTCATGCACTTAAAACACATTGATCATACATAACCCGCTAGGGGTTCATCATGTACTGAATCCATCTCAATTCAGTTCTAACACGTACCTATACCTCTCCTAGTACAACACATTCATTCTCAATTTTTAAAATACTTATTGAGTTACTAGAATTGTTAAGTAACTCCCTTAAGTCTCGTACATATAATGTCACACTGACATCATGCCCTCGATATGATCATACATGAATTAACCTATCGATGTCATGTCCCCAAATGGTCTTATACAAAATCTCTCACCGAGGCCATATTTCAATATGGTCTTACACGAAACCCTAGCCATCATCATTTCTACTATTTGCATTTCTTACTATTCTTAGATTTCCAATTCTCTTAACCACTCATCAACACTTATTTAATACAATCATTGCATAATTATACATTCTCTACAACATTGGAATATTAAAATAACTCATACGTAATTACCACATTTGCACATGAACTTACCTCGATGACGAAAGGGCCGAAAGGAACCTTTTTGCCCACATTTCTCTTTTCACTTGTTCTAGGTCCGAAACTCGTTTTCTTTGATCTAGAACATTGGAATTTAGTGATTTAATCACTTATAAATCATAATACACCATAATCTACACTTTAGAAAAAATGACTATTTTGCCCCTACACTTTGGCAAAATTACTATTTTGCCCCTAGGCTCGTAAATAAATTTTTATCACATTTTCTTGCTAAACAAAGCCTATCTGAACATTTAATCCTCTTACAACTATCCTCAATTCCAACTATTTCATGCCTTAATGAATAAATTACAACTTTGCATTTTAGCCCAAATTAGGTGTTTTTATGACAACACCCTTCACAAAAGTTGTTTCTCATCATCTTATCATTCATTTTCTTCCATAAAAACTCAGCAACCAGCATAAACTCTCTAATAGAAAGTCCCTAGACTCTCAACCATATTGCAAAATAGTCCCCTCATTAGCTAGCTTAAGCTTTGGGGACTCCAAAAGTACAATTTTTATCAAGAAAAGTCATCAAAATCACTTACTAATAAGGGAGATAGCTTGGCTGAAAGTTCAAACCCCCAAAGCTCCATTTCTTCTTCAATTTTCGGTGGAGAGAAGATAGATGAATAGTGAAAGATGATAACATCTTTTACTCATCTTATTTTATTCATTTTTATCACCTAATTCCCACCTATTTTGGCCAAAATTAAAAATTCTTGTCCCCTATGTCACATGGCCGGCCTACTCACTTAAAACAAGGCTAAATTGCAGAATTGAGTCCTCCAATTAATAGCCCATAGCTATTTGGCACCTTTTGCAAATAAACTAGAACTTTCGTACTTTATGCGATTTAGTCCTTTTTCACAAATTAGTTAGAAATTGCTGAAATTAAGGCACCAAAATTTTCATGCATCCTTATAAACATGTTATAACACATAATGTAACATGAAAATAATTTTCTAACCTCGAATTAGTGATTCGAGATCATCGTTCGACTAGCCCCTAACGGTCATTACACAATCAGTGTCATGGTGCATGGCTGTTACATTATGGTTCGATGACCGATGTTGGGCGGTGTCTAATCGGCTGGAGAGGGGAGGGAGAGAGATGTGAGAGAGCTTTGACATTTTTTTTTTTTGAAGAGAAAGAAGAAAATGAATTTTTTTGGGAAAAAATTTAGCTTTTATAGCTACACCAAACGGCCGTTTTGAAAATGGGGTCAGAGGCAAAACAACGTCATTTTGGGCCTCTGACCCGCGACCCGACTCGCACGGGGGGGAAGGATCCGCGTGTTTTCTTATTTTGGTCTTATTGCGCAAATAACCCCCTCCCCTCGCATTTCTGGATGTTTCAGATCGATTTATTTCGGTTTTTAAAATTTTACCCCTTTTCCTATTTTTTTTACTTGATTTTGTCCGTGCTTTAAATGCTGTGTTTAGAATCGTGGAATAATTACGCTTTGGGTCCCCCTGTTTTGCGCGTGTTTTAATCCGATCTTTCCCCTCTCTTTTATTTCTGATTTTACCCCAAAACTTCTGTTTTCGATCTAATTTAGTCCCTTTTGATTATTTTTGCTATTTTTCTATTAAATTAACTAATTTGGGCTTTATTATTATTATTATTATTATTATTATTATTATTATTGCATTTGCCATTAATACTATTATTAGTTTTATTATTATTAATATACTTTTATTTTTACTACTATTATTTTTATTATTACTATTATTTTATTATTATTATATTCGATATTATTATTTTATTATTACCATTATTTTTATTGTTACTATAATTATATTTATTATTAGTATTATATTTATCATTATTATTAGTGCTATCATTATTTTATTACTTATATTATTATTACTATCTTTTATTATTCCCATTATTTTTATTGCCAATATTATTTTTATTTTTCTTACTGCTACTTTTTTTATTATTATTACTATTAAATTTAATATTATTTTATTATTAATACTATTTTTATTTTACTAGTACTATTATTACTACTTTTATTATTTTTAATATTATTTTTTAGTTCAAATTTTTTCATTATTATTATTACTATTTATCTTATTTGTTACTATTATTTTTATTATTATTAATATTATTTTTATTTTAAATTTGTTCCTTTTATATTTATTATTATCATTCTTTATTATTATCATGTTTACATTACCACTAGTCGCTTAGTAGAACCTTTTTTTTTTTAATGTTTTAACTGATTTTCAATTTTAAAAGTTATATCGACTTTTCTTTTTACCACTTTTTTATCCAAACTCATAAAAAAAGATTTTTAAACAAGGCAATGTTTCGTGTTTGGAAGTTCGATGAATCGTGCCCAATCGTGCTGGGTTTCGATTTTCCGTTCGTCCAAATGACTAAATATCCTTTTAAGATTTGACCATGTTTTCTTAAATAAGGCAATATTTCATGTTTGAAAATTCGAGGAATCGTGCCCAATCGTGCTGGATTTCGGTTTCTTTGGTTTGGCCAAATAGTGGTATACCCTTTTAAAATTGCAATACATGAATTTTGGAAATCATAAAATGATCTTGGTAGCGAGGGTTGAAACATCGTGTCCTAATATGCTGGATGTGGTATTTCATCTTTTCGGAACAAGAGAATTTCGATATCCAATTCTAATTATCCAAATATTTTCTAAAGGATTCGTATTTTAAAATCTTTTCCAATTTTTGACATTAGGACATTAATCAATCAGTAAGGTACCAATTTTGGGCGTTGCGAGGGTGCTAATCCTTCCTCGTGTGTAACCGACTCCCGGACCTATTTTCCTAAAATTCGTAGATCAAATGTTTTATAAGGTGGCCCAATCACACTTCAAAAAAAGATTGGTGGCGACTCTATTTTCTTTTTTAAAGTCGGCCCGTTTTATATGTTCTTTTACTCGTTGATGGATACTGAACTACTGTATCAATTATCTAATTGTTGTTTGAAACTCGTTAATCGAACGTTTTTTTTAAAAATAACCCAGAATTTTAAATAGAAACTTTGAAAATAATTCATAATTTTTTAAAGTTTAATCACGTTTACCTAATTGGGCCAATATCCAAAAATTAAATCCAGTTGATATTTAAACTCAATTAATAAATTAAACCTAAAAATACTACACCCAAACCCGATCCTTCCCTTTCACTACACGGTTCATTTCAGCATTTGACGCTTTTTTTTCTCATTCAAGCAAAAGTCACTTCACTATTTGATAAATAAAAAAATTGTTAATGAAAATAATTTTGTTGCAATGTTGTGTTGGATTATGAAACTTGTGTTATATTTGTGTTGTGTTAAATTATTTAGTTTGTCGTGTAATAGTTTGTATAATTTCTTTTAAATGTAGATTTCGAATAGAATAGATGTAAAATAAGTTCTTTTGTTTTTCTTTTTGTTAGTTTTAGAGGTAAGTTAATTTTATTTTAAAAGTAAATTGGGTTTTAAATTTTTGGATCGAATCGGTCAATTGCTCACCCTAATTTTGTTTGGGATAAATTACATCGATAATCACTTTAAAATAGGGTTAGCTTTAGTTTGATCATTCTATAAAAATTTTCTTCATTTAATCACCCTGAATAAAATAATTGTGTAAATTATAAACTAAATTTCAAATTTGTAAAGAGTAAAGTGATTTATTGTATATTTTAGCCAAAATTTAATATTAAAAAATTTAAAAATTAAATTAAAAAAAGCTTATCTTTTTTTAATGAAAATGATTTGTAAAATTTGAAAAGTTAATAAGATATTTTAAATTTTAAATTTGATTACTGAATTGATTCTCTTTCAAATTCGTTGTTCTTTGTTTTCAAATTTTAAAAATAAAATAAAAATATTTTCTAAACCTTTATGAAGAAATTGAAAATGAAAAGTGAAATTGTATGTCCAAAGATTCGTTCACGTAATCATCTGTTTGCCACTTTAGTTTTTTGGGGAAGAAATCTTTTTTTTCTGATACGAGATTGCATGTTGAGCTTTAGTTGTATTTTCTTAAAATATTGTAATTCCATATGTTTCACACATTTTTTTTTAAAAAAAAAGGAATTTCTAATTTGAAGATGCTATCATCAAATCTTTCATAATAAGATATAGAAATTCACCAATGCATTTAAAAACAACGTCCCAACAGAATTTGTTCAACGAAAAAAAGGCTAATTGATTTCTTTTCTTTTCAGATACAGCAGTCAACTAAGGTGAAATAATGAATGGATGATAATATTATGTAAGTTTCATTCATTGTGAGACGTGGGATTCTTTCCCCATCGTTGTTGCCGGTGGTGTTGAACTTTCGGATCTGTTTCCCGAAGATGGTCGATTCTCGGACTCGATTGCTCGGACATTTTCTATCATTTTAACTAAGTCTGCCATCCTCGGTCTTTGATCCGGCATCCTCACAACACATGTCATTGCTATTTGTAACATCTCCACCATCTCTTCCTCTATGTTTGGATATCTCATCAGTTCAATATCGAAAACCTCAGCTGTCCACTCTTCTCGAACTACCGAATGAACCCATCTGACCAAGTGGATGATCTCGTCGCCACCAGTAGTATGGATAGGGGACTTTCCGGTTAGGAGCTCAAGTAAGACCACTCCGAAGCTATAGACATCAGAAGGTTGCATAGCTTTTCTGGTGTCGGTAACTTCAGGGGCACGGTAACCAGCAGCACGGGAGATGGGAGGGGCAAGTGCACCCATTATAGTTGATAGTCCGAGATCCGATACACTGCCGTATTGTTGGGAGTTGACAAAAATGTTGGAGGACTTGATGTTGCCGTGGACAAACTTGCCACAATTCTCTGTATGGATGCGAGCAATGCCTCTAGCTGCCCCGATTGCGATTTTCATTCTGGCATCCCAATCTAGAGGGGTTCTAGTCTCTCCTTTTTTACCTGCAAAGGCACTCCTCGAATTAAGAAATCGAACATATGCCGAGGATGAACCATCTTAAATCTTTTTTCACATAACACTGTCTACAGGTCAGGTTCATCCGAGAGTGTGGCATGTACTATCAGAGACGGTGGTTACTAAAAGTTTCTCGGAAAATCAATGCTTTAAATTAATATATGAACAAGGGGTCGTATAAAGCAACATACCATGTAAGATGGAAGAAACGCTTCCCTGACTGTAATAATCATAAACCATCAGCCTTTCATCTTTTGAGTAGTAATATGATTTCAGCTCGATGACATTCGGATGCCGAATGCTTCCAACAACCTCCATTTGTTGCTCGAACTCCCGCTTCCCCACACTAACCTCCTTCAACCTCTTCACTACCACTGTTGTTGCATCCTCTAGCACTGCTTTATAGGAAATACCATAAGTTCCCTTCCCTAGTACTTCAGCAGAAGCCCTCAATAAGTCCTCCAAATCAAATGTATAATTACAACCCTCGAAAAAGAACAATCTATTATTAGCATCCTGACTCCTCGAGACTGCTTTCTCCGGTGACATCCCTCCTGCTTGCAACTTCCGCGAATACACATCCTCATTCTTCTTAAGCAGCACACAATTACAAAAAACACAAATGCCACAATTGCAAGAATGCAACAAGCAATTATTATTCCCAACAATGCAGTTTCTCCAAGCCTCCTGGACTTCTTGGATGTCGGATACGGTTCGCCATAGGGTGCACCAAATGGTGATGGATGAGGAGGGATTCTTTCGAAAGAAACGTTGTTACCTTCAAACACCGAACTAGGGAACCTTAGAAGCGACTTCGGAACAATACCGGTGAGTTTATTGTTGGACAAGTTTATCTGTTGCAAGCTAGGCAAATTCAGGTCAGGAATTTCACCAGAAAGTGAATTGTTTGCAAGATCCAACGCCTGGAGGTGAGTCAAATTTGACAACGAACTAGGAATACTCTGGTTGAACCGATTGTTGGACAAGTTAACAATAGTTAGATTCCTCCAAACCGAGAAATCCACAGGCAGTGGTCCGGACAAGTTGTTGTATTGAAGATAAAGAAAAGATAAGTTTCTAAGATTAAAGAAATCAGAAGGGAAGTGACCACTTATACCATTGGATCTAAGGCTTAAAACCTGCAAAGCTGAGAGACGACTAATGGTATTGGCTGGAATCGGACCGTGTAATCCGATTCCAGGCAATCTAACAGCTATTATCCGAGAGCCACCGGCATTGCAAGTCACTCCAGTCCAGTTGTTGCATACTGGGGAAGGCTGATTCCAGTTTAGAGCACGAGAATGGGGCATCTTGTTGACAAAATCAAGCAATGCTTGCTTATCTTCAACAGGATCTGCATTTCCTTGAAACAAAACCAAACCCAAGATGCAAATCCAAGACAGAACATACAAAACTTCCATCTCGCTTACAAAACTCACTTTACACACACCCTGAAGCAAAAAAAACGAGCTGTTTCTGCTACTTTCACGGTTCCCCTTCTTTACATCTATGGTTTTTAAGCTGAAAAAGCAATAGAGAAGAAAAGACAAAAGTAAACAATTCAAAAAAAAATTAAAATAAATTAGAGAGAAACAGAATGTAAAGTGAAAAAGGGTGAGATTCCAAGATAATTGTCGAAAAAAGTAGTGGCGGATTCTGGGGATTTTCACATTAAAAAAATGGAAGCTTGCTTTGAAAGAGGTGTCTTTAAGTCAAAAGAGATACATTGCCTAGAAACCCAATTTCATTTCTTTAAACCCAAAAATAGTACTAAATTAAACTATTACAGTTTTAAACCTCCTAGGAAAACCCAGCTTCTTTCCTTTTTGTTCTTTGTTCTTTTAAGCTTTTCATCCAAAAAGTTGAAAACTCGAATACAAAGGTGAATTCAAATCAAAATCCAAACCAAACCCAAAATCAAACTACCTCTAAAGAACTACTTTTACACTTACCTCGTTTTTAAAATCTTCAAACTCCTCTGCTTTCAAGCTCACTTCTTTGCTTAGTTGAATACTTCTTGAAGACCCTGCTTTTTTTTTTTTTTCACTCGCCGACCAGAGAAGGAGAGAAATGATAAAAAGCAAAGGCCCAATAGGGTGAAAAATGCAAATTCTTGTGATGATTTCTACACGGTTAAAGTAGAATCCAAAGCATGTGAAAATGGAATAGTAATAATCATTAAGAAATAGATTAAAAGAAAATGGTGAATTTCTTTCTTTTTTTTTTAAACCCAGAAATTTGCTAACTTCAAACTCAAACAATGGAACCAAAGTAAACGATTTGAAGCCAAGAGAGGAACAAAATAAGCAAATAAATAGTAAAAAAAAAAAATGAAGGTTTTTAATTTAATTAGCAACGGCTATTTTATTTTATTTTTTGGGGTGGTGACATTAATGGAGAGAGTAAGGAGGGTTTTTTATAAGGTAACCGGCGGCAGGAGGAAAAAAGGGGAACGGAAAACCGCTGTATTAAAAAGTGGATTTGGTGGAGAGTGACGTGGAGACTTATGGATGGTGACAAAGTGGGCCAATCATATTAAATTTGTGATGGTGAATAATAGATTAGAGGTAGGTGATCACTGCTTCACTGTGGTGTCGCTCTATCCTGTCGTCTGTTTACGATAAACTATAAATGAGGGGTGTGGGGCCCAAAGCGTTTAGAGGAGTACTGAGCGTTGATTTGATTTTGTGAACTTTTTTATGGCCGTTCGATTTAATCCATTTGGACGACGCCTTTGGGCCTTCGTTTTTGTCCTTTGACACCGCAATTTGCATAAGCAGTACATAAATGATTATTATTTTGACCCACTTACTAAAAAATGCTCATTTTCAAATAAAATTATAAAATGGATAAATTAAAATATTATTTATGAAAGAGGGTTAATTTTGGCAAAACTTACGTGACCGCATTTAAGGGAGAAATTTTTAATAAAATGTGTCTTTGGGGAGTGCTTTGTGCCATATCAGTAAATCACTTCTACGTAGATGCGTTTTACTGATATGGCACAAAGCGCTAGCGCTTTTACTCCGTATTTTTATAGTTAGGGATATTTGTATGTTTAGTCCCTAGTATTTTTTAAGATTTTTAAGGTTAGGGTTTTGCTAAAATAAATTAGGATTTAGTGGTTATTATTTTTTAAAAAAAGTTAGGGTTTAAAGGTTTAGTAGATTTTAAAAATAAATCAAGATTTAGTGTTATTTTGTAAAAATTATTTAAATTAGGTTTATGGTTTTTAAATAAATTAAGTAAATTAGGGTTCTAGGGTTTTAAATAAATTAAATTAGGTTTATGGTGTTTAAATAAATTAATTAAATTAGGGTTTAGGGTTTAGAATTTGTGGTTTGTGATTAATTAAATTAGGGTTTAGTTTTTTTAAAAATAACTTTGTTTTTATTTTTTAATAAAATTGACTATTTTGACCCTGAAAAAATAATTTTGAAAAGACGTTTCTGAACAAATAGTGTCAAAAATGCTTCAAGCAAGATACACTGTCAGCAAAATTTCTGAAAAAAGCTCCCACGTGGACGCTCTTTTTCTATAGTAGTTCCTGAAAAAATAATTTTGAGAAGACGTTTCTGAACAAATAATGTCAAGAACGCTTCAACCAGGATACAATGTCAACAAAATTTCAGAAAAAAGCTCTCACGTGGATGCTCTTTTTCTACAGTGGTTCATACTTGGCCTTAGGCTATAAACGAGGCAAATATCATTCTCAGGTTGCATAAGTTACAGCAAGAAAAATTAGAGAGGCTACGTAGAATAGAAATTGAAGATGAGTGAACGTATTAGTGCTATTATTTACTATGATGGTGAGGTCCGTGACACCCATAACGGTGTTATTTTTTATCGGAGAACACAGCATGAATAGTTTTTAACCAGAGTATAGATTTTACAGAATTTCGTAAAAGTATTAGGCGCAAAATCTTCAGAACAACGCCAAGTAGGGTTTCTTCTATTAAGTATTGATTTTGTGTTTTGATTGATCCCGTGACATATGATGCATTTGATATCAAAGGTGTTCGTAGCTTTGAGGCGATGGTGTAAACTCATCTCGCTAGTGGATCACCCTATCTTGAGTTATATGTTCAATTTTCATCACCAAATGAAAATTTGCGACTTTAACATCAACTGATGTTCGAGAGGAATACACGACCCCTAACCGACACTCCATTAGTGGAGGAAGAACACGAAAGCGTCCGTGTTTGATGGCAGTATGGAAAACACAACTCCTGCACGACATTCGCTTAGTGGATGAGACATGCACATCGGTGGGTCGATGTTCGATACTGGAAATACGTATTGGGGAATGACACCAACTTCTAGTGGTTAGCAATCCACATCTGATTGGAGAAGTTAAGAAACGTCCACAAGAAGGAATGATGTACTCCCTACGATGTCCACCAGTGAGGGGACCTCGTACGTTGCAGATCATGATGGGTTGGATAATAAGTCTGATGTGGATCCACCTCGAGAGCTCGACCGGATGGTGCAGAAATTGCATTATTTTTCTAATCGGAGTCTGTTCCATTCGAACTTGAAGACGTTGAAGGGGGTTTAAATGATGAAGAGAAAGATCCGCGATTCAGGGCGTACTCGCCTGTAGCTCAAATGCATAATGTCGACATATCGACAAATGATGCGTTGGAGTTTCTAGAGCTACCATACAGAACTCGTGACTGTACAAGTTCGTCATTTGATTCGGGTGATTTGGAAGTTGGTAAAGAGTTTTCTAGTAAGGATAGTTTTCTTGGTGCTTTGAAACAATATAGTATTAATCACGAGGTTAACTACAACATGGTTGAATCTAAATTCGAGAAGTTCGAGGCCAAGTGGCAGTGCAAGATGGTACATGTTCATGGAAAATCATGGTTTCTCTTAAGAACAAGATAGGTTTGTGGGAGATAAAAAATATAAAGGTCCATATACCTGTGTTATCGGTACAGTATCACTAGTGTTTAGGGTTTTGAATAATAATGTTATTACTTAATGTTGCATTATTTAACGTACGCCGTTGACATGTGTTTCACAAGATTATCCCAAGATGGATTCAGGTATAATAGCTACCTTAATACTACCGATGTTGAAGGCGGATCCTAGGACTTCTGTGTCATGCATAATTGCCGGTATTCGTAGCCAATTAAGGTACACGCCCTCTTACTGCAAGGCTTGGATAGCTAAGAAAAGGTGTTCGAAAATATGCATAGTGGGTGGGACACTTCATATAATGAGATTTGGCAATGGTGTCAAGTCTGGAGAAGTACGTCCCAGGTTGCATAACAGACTTTGAAACGGTCCCTGCGTACTATAACGACCGATTGCTCCGTGGATGCCAACTGTTCAAACATCTGTTCTGGAGCTTTAAGTAACGTCTGGATGCATTTGTGTACTGCAAGCTATTGGTACAAATTGACGATACATTTATATATGGTAGATATACCCATCGGCTATTGCTAGCTATGACACAGGATGGCGGTGAGAGAATCCTTCCAATTGCGTTTGCAATAACACCGGGGGAGTCAGCTGATGACTGGGATTTTTTTCTTTCTAGGTTAAGGAGGCATGTATGCCCCCAACCTGATATCTGCGTTATATTATATCGGGGCACTGGAATACTAGTCGTAATTGAGCGACATGAAAGCTTATGGGATTGCACACACCATCGGTATTGTCTAAGGCACGTTGCGTCTAACTACTACGGGCAATATTGGTCTACGACTGAACAAAAGCAAGTGACCAACATGGGTATTTAATCTCTATTAATATAATTTCGGTTGTAATATTCAATTTAATCTGAATGAAATATTGGCATGTAATTTTCACCATCAACATATATTGGCAAGGTACGAGATCAATAAGAACCGTTTTCATGAGATGTTGGAGATTTTGCGTTCAGTTAATGATCAAGGCGCAGACTACCTCTTCAACATACATTTTAAACAGTGGACACAAGCATACGATGGTGACCTAAGATATGGTCATATGACCACAAACCTGGCTGAATGCATAAATTTTGTATTAAAAGGAACGCGTCATTTGTCGATAACTTCAATTGTGCGAGAGACATATTTTTGTTTGGCAAAACTATTTCCAAAACGAGCAGCGAGTTATAAAGGCCAAATGCAGAGAGGCCATGTATGGTCCCGGAAGGTATTGTAAGAAATTAACAAAGCGAAGGCGCGGGCCAACACCATGTACACAGTGTGTCATAATTGCGACAACCAATGATTTCGTGTGACGGAGTTTGACAGACCGAGCCAATGTATTACTGGTGGGCAATATCGTGTACACATGATAAATAAGACTTGCGACTATAGGACGTTTGACGCATTTCGTTATCCATGCGCTCATGCAATTGCAGCTTGTCAGAATATTCGTTTGGATCTCATGAGATATGTCGACGAAGTATACAAAATAGAAAACATGTAAAATGTGTGGAAATACGTATTCCCATCATCCCAGATTAACGTTAGTGGCTGTCTATATCGCTTGCTCCGTTTAAGCTGTTACTAGATAGAGAATTACGTTGTAAATCGAAAGGTCGACCTTGCTCGAGTAGAATATGTAATAATATGGATATCCGGGAAAGAACGAACCAACGAAATTTATGTGGATGGTGTAGAAACCCAGGTCATACAATTCGATCATGCCCAAATCGAAATAGTTGATAATTGTTGTAATGAAACGATGTTGCATTATTTCTATTCCACCTTATTCAAAAGAACTTAGATTTTATTAAAAAATATAAAATTAATTTACAATTAAAATATTAAAAACAACTTCTTTTTTATCAAATGAAACAATACAGAAATAGCGTGTACAAATATATTAAAAAATCAATGTATATGCTGATCGGAATTAGTGCCACATGGGGGTGGATGACGATTACGTGCTGGATTCCTCATTGGTTGCTCTGGCAGGGTTGTGGTTGCTCCGGTTCTGGGTGTTGAGAGGATGACCCATCTTGGTAGAATAAATAATGTGGATGTGTTTGCATCACTCACGGTAGAGGTGTTTAAATCCCATAAGGCGATGGGGAATGGTAATAAGATGAGCTTGCCGACGGTGCCTCGTGCGATCCCTCTGGCGACGATGGCCTAAATATCATCGGTTGGGTCGTCGGAGTCATCGGGAAAGAAGATACACCGGGCCATGCATTCCAACCTGCCATAGAACTGGGAAAAAGAAATATATAAGGGCTAGGATACGCACCTGGCATAATCTAAAGGGTTGTGATGTGGGTGTCGTCGATTGAGGCATTGGGCCCGGTGATTGCATTGGTACTGTTGATGGGCCCGGTAATTATGTAGGCACTATTGATGGGCCCGGTGATTGTGTGGGCACTGTTGATTGGCCCGTCCCATCATCCATTCTCCTTGAATTTAAAGGGCCCTGTCGTTTCCTTTCCACATGGATTTGCCAACGCCTTTGCTCTTCCAGTAGGAAATATGACTTGCCATAGATATTAAACCATAGCATGTAATCTGGGGTGCACGCTAACTCTAGGACAATGATTGGTTTGCGATCAGGTATATGATCATATCGATTTTTCCAAATTTCAATATATTTCGACCAGAATAACGGCCAATTCATATTCATTAGTCGTAAGTCGATTTTGTGCTGCTCATCGAGCACCTCAGGTTCTTCAGGAATCGGTTGTCGAAATCTAAATTGTCACAACACTCTATCCGTCTGGTGCATCTCGACAATAGCATAGTTGACCAATGGGACCTTAACATGCCAAATGTTCAGATTTTAAAAGAATTCTTCCAGAATTACTGCTCGTATTGTTGGATCCTCGTATGATGTCCATTGAAACTATATGAACGGGATAAAAATATTAGTTATATACATAATACTAAATACTAAATACTAAGCACTAAATATGAAACAACTATTTTATGTATATATATTTTATTTAATACTTACTTGCGCTTCCGACCGTTGGTCTAATAGAAGTCGTATATTTTCAAGAGCAGTAGGTATTCCAATATAACTCGCCGGATGGTTCCACCTAATTAAATAAATTTTCAGCATACAATTTTATTTTAAATCTATGGAATAATTGTAAAATCAAATAAAAATTTTACCTCGTTATGAGTGGGAATGTATATGGGTGGTTCACTTGATAACGTAAAAATGGAAAGCGAAATCGAGCCCATGATTGTAGTAGTGATAGGCAACCTCCAATTTTGGCTTTATTTGGACGCGTCGCCCCGCACATCACCCGGACAATGTTGCTAACACGGCAGACCCCCAACTAAGTTCGCCAGCTACTCTAAAATCAACGAGTTTCAGCAGCCACCTCAGATGTACGAGGTTTCGTGACAAGTCCAGCATCAGATAACCTCCAATCATCTCAAGGATGTATGCCTGAACATATCGTATTTTTTCAACTTCTGTCGAATCATTCCCCGGCTCCGGGAATGTGTCTCGTAACTAGCCCATCTCAATCCGACCTCCGTAAATATTACCTGGAATCACACCCAAAAGATTGTAACATATGATTCCCCAATCAGCATATTGAACGGACCCAGTGAGTGCGGACCCATCCACCGGCAATCCTAATTGTAACTGTACGTCCTCCAAAGTGATAGTACATTCTCCGCATGGAAGATGGAATGTGTCCGTCTCGGGTCTCCACCTCTCTATTAATACGCTAATGAGTTTTGGCTCCAACTTGCACCTCTGGACTTATAGTGGTCACGTGCCAAAAACCTGTTTCCCTCAAGTAATTTTCTATCAACGGTGATGGCGAACCAAACATAATACGAATATAACATTGTAACACCCGATCTACAGGCTATTACAAAAAAATTATAAGATACAAATTAATTAAAATTACATAAATGAAAAAAAATATTCAAGATAAAATAATATTCAAAATTTAAAATAAACCATTATCATTTTCATTTGTTCGAGGAAGATATGTTTATGATCGAGATGAATTAATTTCCTGATCATTGCTAACACGATCAAATATTTTTGAAATTATAAAAAAATAATATTAATTTAGAAAAAATAAAGTAAATAACTAATTATAAAGAGCTTTGAGAAATTTAATGAGAAATTTGAGAGCTTTAGGGAGAAACTGTAGAGATTTTTGGCTAAATTTTGAAAAAATTAAGTGTGAAATGCAAGAAGGGGGTTTTATACTTTTTTTTGACCGTTGGACCCTCCAACGACCAAAAAACGGTAAAAAAAAGTAGTCGTTGGTGCCAACAAAGCGCGCTGGAAATTTCTCCCTTAAATGTGGCCATGTAGACGCGTTTTGGCAAAGTTGGCCATTTTCCGTTAATAATATTTTAATCGGACATTTTTTGTAATTTTGTTTGAAAATGGATCTTTTTAGGTAAATAAGTCTATTATTTTATTTCTAAAAATAACAAAGTTAAACAGAATGAAATAATTAAAACATGATTTTTTTTAAATTTTGCCTATAAAATTAAAATATATAATATGGATTGCATTTTATCTCAAATAATATCAATGTTATTGTAGTGTAAAAACATGAGCTGAAAAATATTTAAACCTATTTATATTATATAAAAATCATTGTTAATATATCAAATAATAATAATATAAAAATAAAAAGTTAAAAAGTCAGCAGTTTGAAAACTAGAAATACTTATTTGATTTTGACTAAAATAGTCAACGTTTTTTTTTGGATGAATTATAATAATAGGGTAAAGTCTTAACAACAATGTGACTAATTAGACTTGAACCTAGCCACACATGGAGTGTAAACACTTTAATTATCAAACCAACACATAGAAACACTTTCAAAACTAATCATGCAATCGAATTGGTTAGGTAAACAATTTGTTAGTTTAATCAATTTGATTGATCCAATCAGTTTGTGCATTTCAATTAAATAAAAATGTTTAAAAAATCATAAAAAAATAATATATATTAAAAAAACGGTTTAATTGTCGATTCAATCCATCTGTATTAATTCGCAAGTCAACCAATCAAATGCCTCTCTTCGAATTAGTATATTGACTAATTTCTTAATCAGATCAATATGTTTGGATCGATTCAAACTACCATAAAAATATTACCCTAAATTGAGTCATATTTTGTATAAATTATATGTTAACTCTATTTAAATTTATTTGTATTTAAATCTCATTAATTGACTATTACTTTTAAAAATATTTTTTAATATTAGAATCTAAGATTTTTTAAAAAGAAAAATATGGCTTATCAGAATGAATATTTATTGGTATGGTAAATTATTATACTTATACATTTCTTTTAATAAAAAAAACCATTTGGTAACAAATTAAAATTTGCATAGACTTAATTGCAAACAAATAAAATTATTAGAGTAGTTTAGAACCATGAATGGCCGGTTCATATAAACTTCATGCCTTCATCTACTTGCAACAATAAAATTTGCACTATATTCAATGCATTCATGTTCCAACTAAATCGATATCACACACTCTATACTCTTTTTATTTAGAAAAGGAAATGCTTAATTCTTTTAAGTAAAATATAGATTTTGTTACTTTTTCCATACTTGTGCTGAAATTAATCTGTTTTGGAAATCTAAAATCTCTATTAACCATGAACGTCATAATTTCTACTTTAAAAAATCAATCTCATTATTTCTCTTATAAATATGTTTATTTATGCTATTAGCTTATCTACTATGCATAAATAGTAAATTTAGTCTTTATATTTTAATTTTATCATTTTTAATTTTGTATTTTAAGAATTTAAAAAATTAGTGATAGAGAATTTTAATTAATTAAGTTAAGTTTTACTATTTTCAAAATTTATTACGGCCAATATATTATCGTATTGAGTATTACTATTTTCGTTTGTTATTTCAACATGTTACTTGTTAAAAAATGTTTAATAGATTTAACAATTATTGTTTGTATTAATATTAAAATTTCAAATTCAAAAACATAACTAATAATGATCCAGTTGACAAACATAAACTAAATCTATAGTTTTATGCAATAATAGCATAGTTTTAAAAATAAATTTAATTGTTATCATTTGGTTATGACAAAATTTCAAAACTCGAAAAATATATAAATTAAAGTTGACCAATTCGAAAAGTATAATAACTAAAAAATTGATCAAATTAAAATATATATATTAAATTCATAATTTATTTAAAGTACAAGAGCAAATAGTAAAATTTAACCTCTATTTTTTTAAGAGAAAAAAAGACATCCCAACTTTTTTTTCCTTGTTTAGTAAATTGTATGACATCTGGCCTACTAAAATTTTTCTTTTTGAAGTCAGTTGAGTCTTAATTCGTTTGGTGTCGGTATTATTGTTAAAGCAAGAGGATGTGTGTTTGAGTACACTGAATTACATTATTCTACTATTTTTGGATTGAGGAGGGATTATGAATAATTCTAGGCATCATATAAAAAAATACATATGATCACAATATAAATGAGATTATTTTAGAAAAAAATTCTTTTCAAAACAATGCATTTGAAAGCTTTCCTACTTCCCCCCTTTTTTTTACCAACTCTTTTAGATTTATATATATTTATTTATCTAAAAAGGTTATTCTAATATTTTTAATCACAGTATCATTTTATCTTATTTGTAGTTATCTCATTGTTTCATCTTTGTAACGTTATTATTCTCGCACCCAACTCTCACTTTCACCCATCACAATCCACTTTTTATGAATTTAAAGGAAAATTGTTAAATTTTTAATTAATTAAAATCATTTCAAAGTCTTTAAATTTAAAATTTAATCTATTTATTTTTGTTTTCAAGAATTTAATCAATTTACTTTTTAGATTTAATGATTCAAATCAAATTGATAACACCGTTAACTTTAATTGATATCTTTTAAAATTGTTGGTGTGATATTTTAAGATTAAAGAAAAATATTAACTTTCGGTAGTCATATAATTAAAAAATAACATCATAATGGACTTGAAGTTAACAGAAGAATCATAATAGTATAATCAACCATCTTTATAACAATCTATTTGTTTGACAAAATTTTAGATGTTATAGGAATTTGAGTATTATACACCTATATCAACATCTAAGACACATATAAAGCCATTTGAGATTCAAATCATATTTTTAAAAGTTTTAAATTAAAACTATAATATATTAATAATATTATCAATTAGTGAGGTTTAGATCGTATATTTAATAAAATTTACTAATTTAATTTCATTTATTAAAAATATTTTTGATTAATATGTTTTCACATAAAATTTAAATATATTATTGAAAAGTACCACATTTTATTTCACTTAAAAATATAATTAATTTTGAGTTATAAAAAAGTAATAAAAATTGAAGTTTTATGGAGAAATAAAATGATATTATTGATTTGATTTTAAAGTGAAAAAAAAAAGCATAAATTAGAGTGGGTTTGGATGAAATAAAAAGCAAAGAAATAAATAAATTGCGTCGACTTCCATAAATTCCAGTATGCAAAGGCATATATGTCTCCGCCTTTGTTCAACAACCATTTAACTACCCTCTTTTCTGATTTTACGCTTCTCATCTAAAACCTTTAAAAACATAGGCCCTTTGTCGCCTTCAATAAAAAGTTGGGTCCATAAAACACAACAAATAATTCTCCAAAAATCGTTTTGCCCACTCAATACAACAGCTACTTGTTTTGTTTTTATGACCACACATCCACTTCAATTTCTACATACTCTCCAATCTTATTTTTATGTATTTCACACTCTTTTAATATTTATTTTAAGATTTAAATAATATTTTTTATGGATTAATTTAATATAGTTTTGGTTTCAAAAATATTTCGTGGAAAAACTAATTTTAGAATTTTTTTTGGTATTCTTATTAAAATTTTTATTTTATAAAGTAAAATATATGTATTTTGTAACATCCTAAATCCGGCCTGCACGTTATGGCCGAATCTGGCTATGTCACATGATAGTGTTTTTAGAAATAGTAACTGCGTTAAAACCATTTTTAGGTATCTTCGGTTATCGTCAAGACGTGTCGTGTATTTATTTGTTATCCATTTTCGAAACTTTATACGTTGCGAAAGTTTTTAAAGCGATTTGCAAGGTCGTACGTATTTTGATAAAACCTTTATTTATTTTGAAAATCCACGTCTTATCCTACTACTAGCAGTTTATAAAATAGTAATCCCAAATTTTCAAAAAAAAATCCATAAAGGCCTTATTATATGAAATTTACCCAATTATAACCAAATCATAATTAAAAATAAACCGTAAATAAGTGTTCAGAACTGTGGTCACCGTCGAGCCCTCCGCTACACTAATCCGTCTACTGTTGGGAATTACCTGAACAGATTAAATAGAAAAGGGTGAGTTTTCGCAAACTCAGTGTGTAATCCCCACAGAAAACATACACATACAGAAATATCAAATAACAACTAAGTAAAATAATTAATTCAAACTAAATAATTAATTCAATTTAACTAACAACTAAGCAAAATAAATATATGAAAAAACTCACATATGATAGAATTCGAATTTGAACCTTCAAAATCTTAAGATTTTACCAACGCGAGAACTCAGATCTAGACTTTGAAAATCCCAGGGGTTTAGCAACGCAACCAAATGTTGAAGAAATGTTGTAATTGATGCAGGAGTGGATAAAAATAGGGTAGAAATTAGAATGCAATGTTTGGGATTGAAGGCAGAGGTTTGTTGGTAGAAGGAATAACATATGCAATTGTCTAGGAATCCATAGGCAAGAAATTTGTGATTTGATTTCTATGAAGTTGTCCTCTTTCGTTTTAGAATGTGAATATTTTGAATTGGATTTTGGATGACTATGCTTTTAGTCTTGTGGACATGGATAAAATCTTTGACATCCAACTTCTTATCTTGCTTTTTTCTTATTTGTTATATAATAAAATAAAATTGTAAATGATGATTCACTACTTGAATTACGATTGAGAATGTTTTTTTTTTAAATATTATTTGAACTTGATTTAATTCGATATAAATTTATTGACTTGTCGAAATAAATTAATAACCTTACATCTTTTACATAAATGATTTAAGTATAATTATATGAGCAATTGATACTTGAAACAGATATTCTCAAAATAGCTTGAAGGATGCAAATTATGGTAATTTTATGCTTAGTGTTTACATTTTAAAACCACTTAGTTACTGATATAAATCGTTACGTTGGTATTAAAAGGTTAATTAAATGTTTTAATACTATATTATTTTATTTGATAAATTTAGTTGAATGATAAAATTAAAATAAAAATATTAACATAATAGAATTACGTGCAAAAGAATACCAAAATAAATTAGTATTGTAATATTTTAAGTAATTCTAAATAATATTACATTATGATAATTCTAATATAAAAAATAATCGTATATATCATGAGTCAAATGTTTTGTAAGTCATTTGTTTTACCCTTTTCGCTATAAAATAAATTTATCCTGTTGGTTAAAATTTTTAATTTCAAATCTTTTATTTAAAAGTTATAATTGATAAAAATTAAATATATTCTCAATAAAATTGTTTTTAGATATGTATATTTATAAAATCTAATTAATTAGAGTATATAACATATTAAGAAAAGAAAATCAACTATAACATTTTAATTAGGGCAGAATTGTTTACAATGATCACCAACCAAATAAAACAGAGGTTTATATCCATATTTTGGCATTAGGTCATAATTAGATCAGTCAATTTTTACCCGAAATTGAAAATTTGAGTTTGATCAATTGAAATCCAAACTTAATTTAATCATAAAAATCAACAATTTAAATCCATCTAATCAAAATTCAAATTTTGTTCGACTCAAATTTTTTTTTAAAAAAAATTAAACTTAAAAGTGAAAAAAATAAAAGAACTCACGGGAGAACTCGGTTCTCAATTTTGAATGATCCAAAATCGAATTAATTCAAATTGATATAACCTAAAATCACCAACAATTGTAGGGCCTATTTGTATTTTCAGCTTTGTGTCTCTATATTGTTAAAGATTTTAAATTGCAACTGACTTAACGACAATCAGAGTGGCGCAGCGGAAGCGTGGTGGGCCCATAACCCACAGGTCCCAGGATCGAAACCTGGCTCTGATAAAGATTAGTCTGTTATTTTGTTTTGTCTTTTTCCCGTCTCAAAGCTGAATATTGCAGAAGTTATGTTTCAAAATCACAACAGAACTTTTTGTTTAGCCTTCAATCCTTTCACATTAACGTGAACACTAACACCTGCTTAGCTCCAAAATAATGTCTTAACACTTGCCACAGAGTGAACATTCTGCTATGTGTATATAAGTTCGGTGGATTAAACAATTATGTACAAACACTTTAAATAAAATCCCAGCTGCAGGAGGTTTACATTTTCATTATCACAAAGCTCTTATATTAATTGCTTAAGAGGTTTATAGATATAGCATGAGGGACTTCATTTGTACTTCAAAAAGATTATGCTTGATGTCAGGTGCTTGGCTTTTTGGATATGGACAAAAATCTTTGACTTTGCTTCGACCGGTAATCCTCATTTACTGCTACTCTTTTCCATTATTGTACCATCAAAAGATTTTGTATACTGTAATTATGCCATTCGGCCCGATAAGAGTATTGGGCCTTTTATGTCTCTACGTCTATGCATTACCCTAAGCCCATGCTTTTAATATACACTTAGGTTAAAATTGAATATTTCCATTATTCTTTGTTTCATTTAGTTTTTATATACTATTATGTTATTCATGTCGACTTATCATTTGGAAAGAAAAAAATTATGAGTTGAATTGTTGGTTTAGCATTTCACTAATAATGTTAACACCAAAAATCCTAATGTATTACATTAAACACTTTTTTAAAGCACAAGTATCATAATAAAACACATATTGATAGTTCAAGTAATGTATTAAATATTTTTAAAGTACAAATACCACATTGAATATTTTATAAATATGCAAATACCAAATGTAATATTATCTCTAAAAGTATTGTTCATGTATCGTGCATTTTGTAATATTTTGATCTTTGTACTTTTGAAAGAGCATAAATATTCATAAAATGATTAAATGATATGGCTTTAGTTTAAAACAAAAAGTGATAAGTGATGTATGTTTACCTGATTTATTATAGTTTAACTTGAATTATTGTATTTGACCAGTGAATAAGATTAAAACTCGGATCATATTAAATGTAACATAATTTGAGTTAATTTATATATATTACATTATAAAACATTTGTAATAACTTATTTTGCTCGGGCCCATACACAATCCAAAAATAAAAAATAAAAATAAAAATAAAAATAAAAATAAAAAAACCAATGTTAACACAGTCCTTTTACAAAAAAAAAAAAAAATATGATTGCAAAATACTAAACTATCCGATACCCTTTACAGTGGCTCAATAACCAGCAACCCAAACTAACCCACCACCCAAACAGACTCAGACTCAGACCCTGACTAAACCTAGTGACCCAAAACACAACCCAAAGTTTACATAACCCAAAGAGGCCCAAAAACTTAAGCAGAAATCAGAAGGCCTAGGGTTTTCTGAAACCCTAGGCGCCGCAAGAGATAGCAGGCCAACAGTCGCGCAGCAAGCCTCGCGCCTAGGCCAACAGTCGCGCCGAAGTCAACTCCTCGCACCCACGCCAGACATTCGGTCGCGCCACGATCTGCGCCCGAATCACGCCATCATCGCTAGATCTTCCGTCGCTCTTCCTACAAAACAAGGGAAACGCAGAAAAAAAAGGAAAGAAGCAGATATGGAAATATGTATTTTCCTTGTTTATTTCGTTTTTTGGGTTATAAACCCCATGTAAAAACCTGTAAAAGGGACATGAATAGACACGAAGATACGAAAAAAACACAAATTTACACACCAATACTCAAAGTCAGTAAGAACAAAAATATCGTCAGAAAGTTCAGAGAAATAAAAGACAGAGATTTCGCAGAGGTGATTCTTTAATATTTCATTCAGTTTAATTTTTTTATTTTTTTATACATTTGCGCATATAACCACTACTTTAAAAAAGAATAAAAAGGAAGGAATTACCTTTCGAAGACGAGGAAAATCAAAGTTTTAGGCCTCCGGCCACCGACCACCGGCCACGGAGGCGCGTGTGGCGCGTGGCCTAGAAACCCGACGATTGGAGCTCAGGCGAGAGGACGAAGATTTCAGAGGATTTTCAGAAATTTTTTTTACAAATGGAGTTTAATGATTTTTTTGAAATAAAACTGATTTATATAGGTAAAGAAGAACGATGCCGTTTTGAGTAACAGGATCCGCGCCCCGACCCGAGGACTCGATAAGGATCCGTGTTTTTAAAAAAAGGGAAATTTACAAATTCAGCCCCTCCACAGTTTTATATGTTTCAATTCAGCCCAGATGGAAATTTTATTTTTTTATAAAATTGGCCCCAAATTTGCATTTTGTTTTAATTAAGTCCCTTAAACTGTTTTAAAGGCCAAAATCACCACGACGCAGTTTTGAAAAAGTTATAATTGCCCAATAAGTCCTCGAAATTTAACGCTCGATTTAATTTAATCCTTTCATGTTTATTTTGTTTACCATTTAACCTTGATTTCTTTATTTTTATTTATTTTATTCTAATACTATTTTTTAAATCATTTTATCATATTAAGATATCATATTGCTCTTATTATTTATAAACTAATTTAACTTGTACATTTTATTATTATATATTATTCTTATGTATTTTAAATTATTATTATCTATCATTTTATTTGGTTATTGTATTATATATTATTTTAACTTATTTATTAGTAATCATATTATATATTTTAAAATAATGTATATTATATAGCATTATATCTTATATTATTTTGTTAAAAATTTTATTTTACCAAAATTATTTATATTGAATAATACATTATTTATTTTAAAAATATAATTTTATATGTATTAGATTATTATAAATATATTTCTATTTAAAGCCATAAATAGTTATTTTCTTAATATATATGTACATTTTTATATGTCATTGCATGAGCACTTTCAACTTGTATGAAATATGTTCATATTTTTATTATTTATTGTATTTGTTTATACTTCATCATGTATTTACAATTGCTTTAGTGTAGGAATTATTATTTGTCATATTTTGTATTATTATTTCCTTATTGCCTATCTTAAATGTTAGTATATTTATAATTGCTTTTAATATTTATGTTCGATAATATATAAATGCAATATTGTCACATGGTTATTGTTTAAAATAAAAATACATTTTTGCAAAATTACTATATTTTATCTAAAGGTTTTTAAAATAAGGCAATGTTTTGGTATTTAGAAATTCGGGAAATAGTGCCCTAACGTGCTGGGTTGCGATTTTCCATTTGGCTAAATAACTAAATATCCTTTTAACAAGTTTTGTAAATCGTGAGATGATTTTGATTACGAAGGTTTTAAAATATCGTGTCCTAACGTGCTGGATGTGATGTTTATATTCTTTCGGAACAAAGAAATATCAAGTTTTAACTTAAATTGCTCGAAGTTTTTTTTAAGAAATCATATTTTTAAATACTTTTAAATTTTAAACATTTGGACATGATTTTATCGATTAGGTACCAATTTTTGGGCGTTATGAGGATGTTAACCCTTCCTCATACGTAACCGACTCCCGAACCTGTTTTCTTGTTTTTTTTGTGGACCAAAATCAAATGTTTTAAATAAAACGTTTTACAAGGTGATTCAATCACACCTAAGTAAAAATGGATTGGTGGCGACTCCCACTTTCATTTTTAAAAGTCGACCCATTTTCTAAAACTTTTAAAATGGTTTCGACAGCTTGGCGACTCCACTGGGGACCAATAAGAGAGTCAAGCCGAAAAATCGATTAGTTATTGTCCAAATGTCAAAAATTTGAAAGTCTGATTTGAAAAGCCATGATTTTGTTTACTGCATGTGATTCTATTTTATAAAATGTTTCTGCATTGCACTACATGACCATCGTGGTCGCGCCTTTAAGTGGGAGCGAGAAGCTATGCCTTTGTGAGGTTTTCACCTCCGCATAGGCTAGTGGACTGCTTTCGGAATACATCTGTACTTATGTCTTCGTGAGGTTTTCACCTCCACATGGCCATAGAGAAATGTATTGCCCTGAACTGAACTCGGTCCGTATGAGCCTATAATAGGTGAGGATTGAGGAATCTGCTGGTTCAGGTACCTCAACTTTAGAACTAAACCGCATATAGTAAACCTTAAGAATTCACCTTAGGTAGAGCTATGCCAAACTTTAGTAGTTACCCAGATAGGTGTGCGTTTATTTCACTTGCTTTATATTTTATTCTGTGGTACTAACTCGTTGTGTTTCATTTTTGTGCATGTCATTTCATACTTTTAGAGGTATCGATTCACGGTCAGTTTCTAAGTTAGAAAGATGGTTATGGAGAACGGGTTCCTTAATAAAGTGGGAGACAATGCAGCTGTTTGCACATGGTCAGAGCAAACGCAATTAGAGAAGGAAAATAGCTTAATTGACGGGTATGTATCTGAACTTTGGGATTTTACTCGTATTAGTATTACTCAAAATGAGTTCCGAGAGTTGAAAGAAATATGGGCTCAGTGGGATGATGAGGCTAAGCAGTTGTTTTATCGCAATTATGGAGATCTACCTTACTTGCTTAATATCAAGGTAGATAAAAATTTACTCCGGGCTATGACTCAATTTTGGAACTCTGCTTATAGCTGTTTCATTTTTGGGGAAGTAGATTTAGTGCTCACATTGGAGGAATATACGACCTTGCTCCACTGTTCGAGGTTTGAAGTCGACAAAGCTTATTTTAGGTCTGCCAATGTTCCAAATTTTGTGAAGAAATTGATGAGTATCACAGGGATGAGTGAACAGTAGGTTACAACTAGAATCCAAGAGAAGGGTGAAGGTAAATGCATACCTTGGGTAAATTTGAGAGATCTGATCCTAGCACATCCTGATGAAAAGAAGAAGATCGACGTCTTTGCTTTATGTATTTATGGTTTGGTGATCTTCCCCAAGCCTTTGCGATATACAGATGAGGCGGTTACTAATTTATTTGATCGACTTAATAAAGGAGTCACGTCGGTACTTGTAATATTAGTCGAGATGTTTAGATCTTTGAATGCATGTCGGAGAGCTAGTGGAGGTAGATTCATTAGATGCGCACAACTATTATTGGTTTGGTTTCACAGCCATTTTTGGAAGGTTGATAGGGTGTCTTACCAAGTGTTCTCTGAAAGTTATTCCCCTTTAAAGGAGGCCACAGCTACAACAAGGATGGATGATCTATCAGAGGATAGGTGGATGAAAATTCTTCAAAACCTCTGAGAGGAAGATGTTGAGAAGAAAGCCCTTTGGTTGGTTCCCGACGAAGTCCTTTATCGGTGTGGAAATTTTGATTGGGTACCTTTGCTTGGAGTATGGGGAGTTGTTGGATACGCACCGCTGCTCGTTCTAAGGCAATACAAAGCAAGACAGTTCATACCGACGACATATGTGTTAACTCAAAGTGAATTCTCGTATAAGGGGGATAATTATAAAAAGAGGATTCGAGAGATTTTTGAGGCTTGGAAGCAGGCTCGCTGTATGAAGATATTGATTAGAGGGCCAATGACAACCCCGGAATATAAGGAGTGGTCGAGCAAGAGAATCAATGATAACATCCTTGGGCCAAGTTTGGAGGGTGCTCGGCCGATGAATGAGTGTTCACAGGTGGTCCCATCAGAGTTAGAGATTATAAAGCAAGACTTCGAAAGGTAAAGTTTAGAGCTCGAAAAGAAGATAGAGAAGCTAGAAGAAGAGAATATGTACTTGAAGCTAGAAGTGGATGTCCAGAAATTAGAAGCCGATAAAGTAAGAAAGGAGAAGAGAAAGATTGAGGAAGATCGAGATAGCTTGAAGACTGAATATAAGAAGATGCGTCTATCGATGAAGAATGCTGGATTGGGGAAGACTTCGAAACAGTGGCGACAAGAGGTCCAAGAGGAAAAGGCCAAAGCTGAATATTGGGAGAGAAAGTTTCGAGAAATGCAAGCGCGAAATGAGGCCTTAGAGAAGAACTTAGCAGAAAGTCTAAATGAAAAGGGAGAATTACAAGCAAGAGTGGCTGAACTTAGACGATCTCTTCATCACCATAGAAGCCGTAATTTCGCGATTGAGCTAAAGTCAAGCTTGAACAAGATTGAGAAGATGAAGGGCAAGATTGAAGAGTTAGAGTTAGTAGTGCACAACTGTGAACTCCGAATTGAGCTTCTTGAAACAAGAGAAGGGTGTTTAAAGGAAGAGCTCCACCATTCGTATGATCAAGTTAGAAGCCGGGATTATCTCATGGGGGAAGCCATAGTTCAAATTCGAGAGGTAGCTGATCACCTAAAGACTTTGGCAGCGCAGGTCGACGTATTGAGCATGAAGTATGAGCTACATTCAGATCGTAGTCACGAGCTAGTTCGTTATTTGGAAAAATTAAGACTTTAGGACTTAGGGCGAAAGCTTATTTGTCATCCGTTTTATGTAAAGGATTTTGTTTTCTAATAAAGTTTTCTAAAATGAAGTTGAATCAGAATCGATGCCTCTTTGCATTCATACATTTGCATTACATAACATCATATGTATTCAAATCCATAGAGAGAGTCTAATTAGTTGAAATTATAATAGAGAGAGAAAGAGAGAGAAAAGAGGAGAAAAATCTGGAAGCTAAACAACCTTACGATACACGTGTTAAATCCAAGAAAATGGACCAAAGGATGAAGCAATTCCAAAGAGATATGTAAGACCAGATGCAAGAGTAAATGACAAAACTCCAACAAGAGATGAGGGACCAGATGTTGGAGGCTCAAAGGAACATGATGGCCCAAATGGCCCAGATGATGAGTGGGATGATGGACAAAGGAAAGAGTCCCATGGCCATTACTGGAGAAGAGAGCGAAGGCAATCCCCCGGGTTTTACCCCACCACATGCGCCAGCACAGCCTGAAAAGTATCCCCAGAGGCCATCTATCACAATAAGGCCTCAACAAGGGTAAGCTTATACTAGATCGCCCATGAATTTCCAAGTCGACTCTGGATCTAATCCGGGAGATAACCCAGCCAATCCTGTTTTCCTTGACCTAGACATAGCAGAGAGAGAGGGGATTAGAATTGAATCTTCAAGACAGTTGGAAGATCGCTGTAGATGGTTAGAAGAAAAATTTAAGGCTTTAGAAAATGCCGACCATCATCATGGTATTGACGCCAAGGACTTGAGTTTGGTCCTGGGTCTGGTACTTCCTCATAAATTCAAGATGCCGAAATTTGAGAAGTACAATGTGACTAGTTTCCCTGAAGCCCATATCACTATATTCTGTAGACGCATGATGGGCTATGTGAACAATGATCAACTTTTGATTCATTGTTTCCAAGATAGTTTGATGGGAGTAGCGTCTAGGTGGTACAATCAACTTATCCGCGCTAATATTAGCTCATGGAGGGACTTAGCTCAAGCCTTCATGAAGCAATATAATCATGTCACAGACATGACGCCTGATAGAATCATGTTGCAAAACATGGAAAAGAAATCAAATGAAAGCTTCAGGCAATACGCGCAAAGATGGAGGGAAGTTGCCATGCAAGTTCAACCACCTCTCCTAGAAAAGAAAACCACCATGTTGTTTATCAACACTCTAAAAGCGCCTTTTATCACCCATATGATAGGAAGCACCACTAAAAGCTTCGCGAATATAGTCATGGCAGGTGAAATGATAGAAAATGCCATAAGGGGTGGCAAAATCGAAGCGGGAGAAACCACTAGGAGATCTACTCCTAGTAAAAAAGATAATGAGGTGAACAATGCGAGTACGTACAACAAAGAGTACTCAAAGGCAGTTACTGTTAGTCAGCCGAAAGTAGTTACTGTTGGGCAATAAGGGTCGTCAAGATAAGAATCAGACCCTAGACAAAATGCTAAAAAGATCCAATTTACGCCAATCCCAATGACGTATAAGGAGCTGTATCATACTTTATTAGAGGCATGTGTAGTGTCCCTATATTATTTACAGCCGATACAACCTCCATATCCTAAATGGTATGACTCAAACGCCCAATGTGATTACCATGCAGGAATAACGGGGCATTCAATAGAAAATTGTACTGCCTTCAAAAAGGTAGTTGAGAGGCTTCTTAAGTTGGGAGTTATCAAGCTTGATGATACACCCAATGCGGAGAACCCATTACCTAATCATGGGTGTCAAAACCATTTTTAATATCGGTTAAAAAAATGGGAATCGACTTTAAAAACAAAAAAAGGGGAGTCGCCACCAATCCCTTTTTACTTTGGTGTGATTGGATCACCTTGTAAAACGTTTTGTTTTAAAACATTTGATTTTGGCCTACGAAAAATGAGAAAACAGGTTCGGGAGTCGGTTACATATGGGGAAGGGTTAGCACCCTCATAATGCCCAAAAATTGATACCTAATTGATAAAATCATGTCCAAATGTTTAAAATTTAAAAAGTTTAAAATAAGATCCCTTATTAGAAGTAAAACCAAGACTTACCTATTTCAAAGAAATAAAAATACCGCACCCAATAAGTTAGGATACAACATTTTATAACTTTGAAGCTAGGTGCATCTTTATTTTAGAAAATTCTTACCTCAAGACACAAAACATCACAACTAATAAGTTAGGATACAACATTTTGAGTTCTCAAGAATAAATTTTTTATTTGAAACTTGAGATTTCTTTATTCCGAAAGAATATAATATCACATCCAGCACGATTGGACACGATATTTTTTAAACCCTCGTAATTACAGTCATCTCGAAATTTATTAAAAGGGTATTTAGTTATTTAGCCAAACGGAAAATCGCAACCCAGCACGATTGGGCACTATTTTTCGAATTTCTAAATACCAAAACATTACCATATTTTAAAAACCTTTAGATAAAATATTAATTTTGCAAAAATGTATTTTTATTTTAAACAATAATTATGTGACAAATATGCATTTATACATAAATATTAAAACCAATTATAATACATTAACATTTAATATAGACAATATAAAATACAACTAAAATAATCGCACTAAGGTAATCATAAAATAATAAATGAATAAAAGGCATTGTATGAGCAAATATATAAAGCAATAAATATAAAACAATTAAAAATACTAAATAAATATGAACTTTTCATGCAAGATTAAATAATGAATAAGAAATAAAATAAAAGAAAACATATAAAAAATTACATAATGAAAATAATATTAAATAAAATAATAAATAATGAAAATATATGTATATATGTAATACATTAATTATACATGATATAAACAATAAAATAAATTAGATAATATAAATAGATTTTATAAAAAATAAAGTTTTAGAAATAATATATAAATGTAATATAATAATATATAGTATACAAAATATAACATAATAAATAATATAATAATATAATAATATATAAATTATTAAGCAAGTAAAATAATATATATAATAATGATTAAGTATAAAAATAATAAAATACATATATATTTATACTATTAATAGATTAAAATAAAAATTTTAGCATAACAATATAATATTATAATAATTTAAATTTAAAAAAAAGGTTTAAAAAATAAATAAAGAAATCAGGATCAAATAACAATAAAAAAGGGGTTAAAATAGCAATTAAAACAAATATAAAAGGACTAAATTTAAATGCGCGTTAATGAGCTAATATGACAATCAAGCTTCCTTTTGAAAACGGTGTCGTTCTGATATTTTAACCTTTAGAAAGCCCGATGACTTAATTGAAATAAAAACAAACTTTTAGGGTCAAAGAAAAACACGCGGATCTTTGCCCCGGGTCGGGTCAACACGCAGACTCTGCTTAATCAAAACGGCGTCGTTTCTTTGTGTTTATAAAAACCCATTTTAATAAAAAAAACATTATGAATCTGTTTTTACAAAAAAAAAAAAAAAGGTTCTAGAATTCTCTGGAATGCTGTCTTCTCGTCTCGCCTTGGTGTCAGTGCAATAATCCTACGCACCACACGCGCCTCCGTAGCCGATGGCCGGAGGCCTAGAACTCCCAATTTCCGTCGTTTTCCAGAAGGTAATCCTCCTTTTCTTTATTCTTTTTCTTTAAACAGTGGGTTATATGCGCAAGTATATATATAAAAATAAAAATAAAATAAATGACAGAATAAAAATGAGAATCACCTTAAAAAAACTTTGCTTTTATTGATTTCTATTTCTCTTTATTTATTCCTCTCTGTCTGTGTGAATCCTCTCATTTACATGTTTGTGTGAGGTTTATATAGCCTCAAAAATAAAAAGTGAAAAAGGAAATAAAAGATTGGTTGCCATCTGTTGCGATTCTTTCCTTTTTGTACAGGTGACGAAAATGAGGCGGTGATGAAGGCTTGCGCAAGCTGCGGCACGAATTGATGGCATGATCGAAGGGCTGTTGGAGTCGATTGCGGTGCGAGGCTGGGGATACTGCTTGCTGCGACACCTAAGGTTTCAAAAAAAACCTAGGTCTCTGACTTGGTTTGATGTTGGGCCTATCTGTTATTAGGTCTGGGTAATTCGGGTAGGTTAGGTCTGTTTAGGTTTAGGTAATTGGGTTTTGGGTCTTTGTTGTAAATGGACTACGAGTTTGAATGTTGGGCTATTAAAATTGGGTTTATGTAACATGGATTGTATAAAAGACTTTGGACATTTATTTATTCTGGTTTATTACAGCCCGGGCAAAAATGGGCATTTATAGCTGCCCTCTTTGCTCATTGTCGTGTAACGAGAATAGAGCAAAGACTATAAAAGGACCAATTTTGCTCGGTCTTGGCTGAACTTCGACTTCTTGATCCTCGTCTTTCTTCAAATGGCTTCCAATCCCAACTGTCTCTTCAGGTATTGAAACTTCATCTCGATTTCAGTAAGTCTACTAGCTTTATTCTACTTCTTGCAATTTCAAGAATGCCAAATTGATGTCTTTGATCTACTTCCTACAACTTTATGAAGATAAGATCTGAAGGTGCTTTTGATCTGCTTCCTACAACTTCAGGAAGATGAGATCTTCTATCTTCAGTCTGCTCCCTACAACTTTAGGGAGATAAGGCTGAAATGGTCTTCAATCTGCTTCCTACAATTTCAAGAAGATAAGATCTTCTGTCTTCAGCCTACTCCCTACAACTTTAGGGAGATAAGGCTAAAATTCTTTTCGATCTACTTCCTACAACTTCAGGAAGATAAGATCTTCTGTCTTCAGTCTACTCCCTACAACTTCAGGGAGATAAGGCTGAAATGGTCTTCGATCTACTTCCTACAACTTCAGGAAGATAAGATCTTCTGTCTTTAGTCTACTCCTTACAACTTTAGGGAGATAAGACTAAAATCTTCTTTCGATCTGCTTCCTACAACTTCAGGAAGATAAGATCTTTTATCTTCAGTCTATTCCTTACAACTTCAAGGAGACAAGGCTAAATTTTTTTTTCGATTTGCTTCCTACAACTTCGGAAGATAAGATTTTTTGTCTTCAGTCTACTCCCTACAACTTCAGGGAGACAAGGCTGAAATTTTTCGATCTGCTTCCTACAACTTCAGGAAGATAATATCTTTTGTCTTCAGTCTACTCCCTACAACTTCAGGGAGACAAGGCTGAAATTTTTTCGATCTGCTTCCTACAACTTTAGGAAGATAAGATCTTTTGTCTTCAGTCTACTCCCTACAACTTCAGGGAGACAAGGCTAAAATTTTTTTCGATCTGCTTCTTACAACTTTAGGAAGATAAAATCTTTTGTCTTCAATCTACTCCCTACAACTTTAGGGAGATAAGGCTGAAATGCTTTTCAATTTGCTTCCTACAACTTCAGGAAGATAAGATCTTGTCTTTAGTCTACTCCTTACAACTTTAGGGAGATAAGGCTGAAAATGTCTTCGATCTGCATCCTACAACTTTAGGAAGATGAGATCTGCAAACTTACCGATATTACTACACCATCCGATTAGGGACATGTCCTGTAGACTCGGTTTAGTATGTTTATGTTACATGAATAAGATGCTATGATTAAAATGAATCAAATGCTTCTAGCTATAACCTATCATGAAGATGATTTCTTTTAAAGGATTAGGATGCAATGACCGAAATGAATCAAATGCTCCTAATGAAATTTGCTATGATACAAAAATGTTATGAGTATGATTCCTATTCTAGGTGTTATCACTCATTTGTTTTTCATTCTTGTTTGTCAATCATATTCTGCTCAACCAGCTTGCCCCAATGTAATTTCTAAGTCAGCCCCGCTAGGATCTTGAGACATGAAATTGGTACTTCCCACTGCAAATTTGGTGAAATAACATTTGGTATCTTCCACCCTTCTGTTACCACTCAAAGGTGCAGAACTTGTATCACTTCCAATCGATTTGATCTGTTACACCATTCCCTGGATGTAATGTATGTATCTGAAATTTTCAATGAATGTAGGGTATCCCAATAATGATCCCTTTTTACATTTGCATTGACCTTGTTCGTCATTTGCCGATGTGGTATCACCAATGAAATTGTCTTATCCAATAAGAATCTGAAGAGATAATCATTTTCAATGTTTCCAGCCCTTAGGCTTGGTGAGTTCTGAACAATAGTCATGTTTCAGATTCCTCATCTTATTTAGAAGCTTCTAGAGTGATATGCGAAACTCCTTTTATGAAAGTGTTTTTAGTCTATTAATCATTATTTCAATATAAAATGCTTGAAAAAGGTCACAACAATGGACATGAAAGAAATTGATCAGGAGCATAGTTCGAAGCAAATAAGTTAATCAAAGATAACCAAGGCAATAAATGAAAATTGATTGGTGTATCTTAAAAAGAATAAAGAAAGCAAAGATAGCAAAGGCTATAAAAGAAAATTGATTAAGGTGTTTCTTTGTAATCAAAGATAGAAAATTTAAAAGGAGTAATATTGGAAACTAGGTGCCCCAGATATCACAATCTGAGCTTCTCTGTTCCGATTTCTTGAGGACCATTTTAAACTCAATATGTGTTCAGGGGATCCGGAGTGCTCTGTCAATGCCCCAAGACGTAACATACTTTTCATTGTTAATTCAAATGTAGCAAGATTACTGTGTGCCCTACTTTTAATCAAAATTTGAGCCGCCCTTTTCAGGTTTTCAGCTCAAAGCCCCTTTAGTCTCAAAATGCCTTTTGAGGGTTTTCGCCTTGACCTCTCATTTTTCTTTTTTTTTGGTGTCTTTGAATTTGAATTTGGACTCAAGGAGCCCTTTGCGGGTTTTCACCTTGGACCTTCCCCTTTCAGGTAAAATACTTCTTGTTTGAACCTGAATTCACTGGATTAGGCAAGTCTTCTCCATTCATCTCGGTCAATATCAATGCTCCTCCAAAATAGGCCTTTTCAACATAAGGTTTTTCCAGTTCGGAATATGCTTTCCTCTGAAATCGTTTTGTAGAAAAAAATCTATTTCAACATCAGGTTCCCCCTTGTGGAATTCTCTAGGATGAACCTCTTTGTCATAAACTCGCATCATCTGACTGTGATGGATAGCTTTTAACCTTTTCTTCTATTAGGTTTAATTGATGAAAACACTTACAATCTATAAACCAATATGTAAGATGTTTCCCCGGAAAAAAATTGTGGCCAACGTTCGATAAATAGAGAGTAGTAATAGCTTCTTATATCAATCCTTACAAGTCTTAGCCTCTTTCTTTCTTTCTTTCTTTTTTTTTACAATAACTTTTGTTGCACTGCGATATGCTGTCTGATCTTTGGACAAACTGTAAACTTTGACTTTGTACAGTTATTTAAACGCGATCCTTTATGGCATTCTTCTAACATCTTTTTTTTTGGCAACTTTTGTTGCACTGTGATATGCTGCCTGATCTTTGGACTAACTGTAAACTTTAACTTTGTACAATTATTAAAACGCGATCCTTTATGACATTCTACTAACATCTGATTTTTTTCGATGACTTCGACTTTGTAACATTGACATATGAAGCTACTTCCACCCTCTTAGTAGAGTAAACGATGACTATGCTAATGAGTTGATATTGGCTAAAAGCTTCTGACGAGATTGGCCCCATTACATCCATGCCCCATATATGAAAAATTTGTGAAGAACTGAAGTAGGCATATGAATTTTGTCTTCTTATACTCGGCATAGCTGATACCACCCTTTTCTATGTAGATTGGCAGTGCCCCATCTTCTTGTTTAGCCCGCGTATTATTAGCCCAGGTATGTCCTGAAATGATCGTGCAAAAACATCTTTGAATTCTCGAAGATAACTCAATAATGTCTCGCCTTATTTCTATGATGAGCTAGGCTACAATCCTCACTCCTTTCTTAAGCTCGCAATATCCCATGACCCTTTGTAGAGTAAGGTCTATTTTCGTCTTGTTTCACCATTCTTAACAAATTAGAAAATAAGTTGCAATCTCTATCATCTTCAAAATCCTGAGATCCCCTAGACCCATATCTCATTCAAAAAGGGAGTCAGTAACAACGTCGCTCATGACATTGATATCTGGGTACCTAGGTACAAAGGCAAACAAATCCAAAGAATAAATGATTCTAAGGATGATTATTTGGATAGTATGGTCACCAATAAATTATGAAAGAATATTGGTAAAAAAATGTTGTAACATCCTAGATTAGGGGTTATGCGTTCGTGCGTAATAGTGGGATCAGTGGGTGTGTTAGATGTGTTCTAAAGAGTTTCAAGAACCCTAAGATGAAAGGAAATGTAAGGAAATGTAAGGAAATGTAGGGAAATGTAAGGAAATATAAGGAAATGTAAGGAAATGAAAGGAAATGAAAGGAAATGTATGGAAATGTAAGGAAATGTATGGAAATGTATGGAAATGTATGGAGATGTAAGGAAATGAATGGAAATGTAAGGAAATGTATGGAAATGTTACATTAAAAATAGGAAAGTGACCATTTTGGAAACCTAAGTAAATTAGGAAAGTGAACATTTTGGAAACCTAAGCTAAAAGAGGAAAGTGAACATTTTGGAAACTAAGCTAAAAGAGGAAAGTAAACATTTTAGAAACTAAGCCAAAAGAGGAAAGTAAACATTTTGGAAACTATGCTAAAGAGGAAACTAAACATTTGGAAACCTAGGAAATGTCAAGTTCTGAGCACATGAAAATTTTTGAAACTTAAAATGACCCCAAATGTCAAATTTTAAAGTTCAAAGGGAACTTAGGGCAGGTGACCCTAAAATATAAAGTACGTGAAATTTGACCCATTAACGGGCTTGGAAAAGTGGCTGAAGATGCCACTTAGGGCCTTTGAAATGGCGCCACATACAAGGGTGTTGGGCCTGAATTCAAGTCACATGGGAAGCAAATAAAATAAGTTTTATTTTTGCTTCTAGAAGCCCAAGAGGTGGATTGCACAAGGCTTGCAAAGAGGAGTTTCACTCTCTTTTAAATTGACTAATTAGAAGATAATAAGGATTATACTTTATTTGTTTTAAAATTAAAGAGATAAAGTTATCACATAAGGAAGAGTAGTGGCCAAGCAAAGGATTCTTGGCCTAATTTTGGTTATAAAAGGATGAGACTAGGGCTATTCATTATTCATTCTCCTCTCTTTTCTTTTGCCAAATATTCTTTCTCCTCTCCTCTCTGCAAATTCTTCTTGAGCATCCATTCTTTTCCTCTTCTCTTTAGCATCCTAGCCGATTCCTCTAAGCCTATTATTCCTCTCTTCTTTCATCTTTGAAACCAATACATTAGGGGATCATAGCCGATTGTTCATGAAGTCTCTAAGCGAATCTCTGAAGTGGTGTCGGGAGGATCATCGATTTCAATATAGAGGTAAGGATCTATAGTTATAATTGTATTCCTTTCTTTTAAGCGAAAGTTAGTCTAATCACTCCTATATCTTATTGATCGAAATATGGAAGGTGAATTTGGGATTTCGGATCTAAGGTATTTTGGCATCTCCATTAATCAATAAGAGAGTTTGATTTAAAAGATTTAAGGTAAGATATATGTATATTCGGCCAAAGGCCATGTTTATGTTTTAATGTTAGATTAAATCTAACATATGGTTATAAAATTTCGACATCCTTAAAGAAAGCAAGAGATCAATTTGGATTTGAATAATAGGAAATCGGCAACAAGGTAAGCCTTAGTGTACTAATCCTACTAGGATTTGGATTTATGGCGAATGGCTTTTTATTAAAGTAATAAGTGATAATTCAAATGTAGGGATTAGGGATCTAAACATTAGATCTAGCTTTTCGGAATCTCAAGGAATTGCTAAGCGAATCAGGTGTGTACCTTACACTAAATCTTAATAGATTTATGGCTTAAACTTGATATATGTGTTAATATGAAAGTGTAAGAATATGGCTAAGGTACCGTGTGTACACCACACTAATCCTAATAGATTTATGGCTTAAATATGATATATATGTTAATATAAAAGTGTAAGAATGTGGCTAAAGTACCATATTATGGTACAAAGTACTCAGTACGTTTTTAGAGCTCTACTAGGATTTGAAATATGTTATATTTAACATGTGAAAAGTGATGTGAAAGTGAAATAAAATATGATATGCATGATATGTATAATTTGGGGCATTCGGTTAATTGAGAAAGGGAAGTGAATGTGATGACTTGGTCTCACTAAGTGAAACGTGATGACTTCGGTCTCACTAAGAATATGTGACGACTTCGGTCTCACTAAGTGAATGTGGTGACTTCGGTCATATTAAGTGAATGTGGTAACTTCGGTTACATTATCTGAAAGTGGTGGCTATGCCACAATATTATAAGTGGGCGATGAGCACGTCGACTGCAGCGACTGCCTTCGATGGTGTGTAGCGGATGGAGGGTTGACTTAGTAGTCCCCACGGTGTGCAGGATGGTACGGGTGGTGTGTAGCGGATGGCTATATAGGTTTGGGTTCGGGTTTGCATCATTATCTTGAATTTTTATATGAATATGATATGTATGGTGTGCCTATTTCTATTATGTTTTGGTGTTGGTTACACATTGAGTCTATCGACTCACCCGCTTGGGAACATGTTTGGTGATGAGCAATAATGGACCGGGATGGCAGAACTTGTGGTGGCCATGTTCAGCTTGAAGTTTAATTTTATTTGAATCTTTATTTTATTTTAAGTACTGTACAATTTTATTTTGGGTTTCATTTTATGTAATAAGGCCATCGTGACATTTTATTTCCGCTTTAATTACTATGTTATGAATTTAGGGCTTTACAAAGAATAAGCCCATTTAATTTAAAATAAGTTTAAATATTTTGTCACCTAAACAAATGGGTTTTGTTATAAGATAAATTTGTTTTCAACTCGAGCCCAACCCACATCAAACTATCTTTCAAAACACACGATTTTCAAAGTATTGAATGAATTTTGAACCAGGTTACTTCGAGGAACATACCAGATCCGGTCCATTCTCGTGGGCCGGGTGTGGGGTGTTTCAAATGTACAGTATAAAATGTAAAGAATAAAAGAATATGTATTCAAAAAGATGCATTTTATTAAAGTAAAAATTTCGGACACAAGCCTATTTCACAAAAGGGTTCTTATTGCCTTTAGGCTTAAGGCGACAAGCCTGTTTTGAATATTACTCTAGATCAGCTCTAGAAACACATGAATTTCTTCCACAGTTCATTATTCAAAACACTCCCAAGTACACAAGGGTTTGGAAACTTCGTTCTCTGATTCTCTCTTTGATTTCTTCAAGGAGTAGCAACTTTCTTGTCTCATCCTTCAATCACTGCGTTCACTACCTCATTAAAGTGATCAGGTTTTAATGGATCGTCGAACTTCACAACTCCCATTTTAATAAACCTTTTGACCAACTTTTTAAACGTATTGCAGTTTTTGATTGAGTGGCCCTTTATTCCTGCATGGTACTCACATTGGGCATTCTCGTTATACCATTTTGGGAACGGAGGTTGCAACGATTTTGAATAAAATGGGGACACCACGTGTGCGTCAAAAAAAATTTGATATAGCTCCTTATACGTCATGGGGATTGGCGTAAATTGGAGCATTTCAGAGTTTTGCCTTGGGGAAACCCGATTGCTGGTAACTACCATCCTTGGCTGATTTACTGTAATCGGCTCTGAATGACTCTTGTTATACCTACCGGTATTATTCGTTTTCTTTTCCTTCTTCTTCAGGGCTTTTGAGATCCCTTCTCCTCTTTCCTTCGTTTCTACCAGAGCAACCATTTGGCTTGATCATCAATTAGGTTAAAACCTATTGGGGAGTAAACGATGTCTTCCTCCTCATCCACACTGTTGACTGCTGGGCCACTCCTCTTTTCAAATCTTTAGGCTAGTAACTGGCCAATCACATTCTTTTGGAACTCTAACATTTGTTCCCCCATTTCTTGTTGAATCTCGGTCAATTGCCCCTACATCTGTTTTTGCATTTGTTCTATTCTCTCCAACCTTTGCTCCATGTTTTCCAAGTTAACTCTGAAATATTTTTACCTAATTAGGATTCTCTTGTAAAATTCTAATGCAAATGATGCAATGTAATGTAAATGCATGAATACAAAGAAAGAGAGGCGTTGATTCTGAATTCAGTTACATTAGAAAAACTTTTCTAGAAAAAAATTTCTTTACATAAAATGGATCGCATATACGGCCTTGCCCTCATATTTCAAGCAAAAACATTAATTCCCTTCCTCGCTAAGGTCAAATCTCACAAACTTGTAATAAATGCCTTCACTAGCTCCTTTTTGCTTGATCTAGGATGCGACTCACTTCTCCACAATACTCGTTAGGTTCTTCAAGAAAGTCGAGACGTGATGATTCTCGATTTTTCTTTGTCAGCTTGAATCCTTGGGTAATAAAGTTTGTATTCCTTCGCCGGCTATCAGTCTTCTCTTATTGTGTTTACTTGGACCATATTCGGACGAGACCGTATTATAATCCAGTTTATCAAAAAAATTATTTTCTTATGACAAACTTTTCTATTTAGCAATCGAATTAGAAATCAACACCTCTTTTCTATGATATGAATGCAATGCAATCAAAACAAAAGAGAACACGTTAGCATAGGAAAATAAATAACATAGAACACCTATCAGGGTGACCACTAGGGTTTGACATAGTTCTACCTAGGGTAAGCCCTTAGGTTTCCTACATGTGGTTTAGCTCTAAAGCTAAGGTACCCGAACCAGCAGATTCCTCGATCCTCACCCATTATAGGCTCATATAGATCTATTTCGGTTCAGGGGTATACATTTCCCTATGGCCATGCGGAGGTGAAACCCTCACGAAGACATAAGTACGGATGTATCCCAGAAGCAGTCCACTAGCCCATGCGGAGGTGAAAACCTCACGAAGGCATAGCTTCTCACTCCCACTTAAAGGGTGTGACCACAATGGTCATGCAGTGCAATGCAGAAATATATATTAAAACTACATGCAATAAAAGGACCATATTTTTGAAAATCAGAATTTTAAATTCGAACAAAAGGACATGAAATTATCGATTTTACGACTTGACTCTCTTATGTCCCCAATGGAGTCGCCAAGCTGTCGATACCATTTTTAATATCGGTTTTAAAAAAATGGGAATCGACTTTAAAAACAAAAAAATGGGGAGTCGCCACCAATCCCTTTTTGCTTAGGTGTGATTGGATCACCTTGTAAAATATTTCGTTTTAAAACATTTGATTTTGGTCTACGAAAAACGAGAAAATAGGTTCAGGAGTCGGTTACATATGAGGAAGGGTTAGCACCCTCATAACGCCCAAAAATTGGTACCTAATTGATAAAATCATGTCCAAATGTTTGAAATTTAAAAAGTTTAAAATAAGATCCCTTATTAGAAGTAAAACCAAGACTTACCTATTTCAAAGAAATAGAAATACCGCACCCAATAAGTTAGGATACAACATTTTATAACTTTAAAGCTAGGTGCATCTTTATTTTAGAAAATTCTTACCTCAAGACACAAAACATCACACCCAATAAGTTACGATACAACATTTTGAGTTCTCAAGAATAAGTTTTTTATTTGAAACTTGAGATTTCTTTATTCCGAAAGAATATAAATATCACATACAGCACGATTGGACACGACATTTTTTAAACCCTCGTAATTACAGTCATCTCGAAATTTATTAAAAGGGTATTTAGTTATTTAGCCAAACGGAAAATCGCAACCCAGCACGATTGGGCACTATTTCCCGAATTTCTAAATACCAAAACATTGCTTTATTTTAACAACCTTTAGATAAAAGATTAATTTTGAAAAAATGTATTTTTATTTTAAACAATAATTATGTGACAAATATGCATTTATACATAAATATTAAAACCAATTATAATACATTAACATTTAACATAGACAATATAAAATACAACCAAAATAACTGCACTAAGGTAATCATAAAATAATAAATGAATAAAAGGGCATTGTATGAGCAAACATATAAAGCAATATATATAAAACAATTAAAAATACTAAATAAATATGAACTTTTCATGCAAGATTAAATAGTGAATAAGTAATAAAATAAAAGAAAATGTATAAAAAATACATAATGAAAATAATATTAAATAAAATAATAAATAATGAAAATATATGTATATATGTAATACATTAATTATACATGATATTAACAATAAAATAAATTGGATAATATAAATAAATTTTATAAAAAATAAAGTTTTAGAAATAATATATAAATGTAACATAATAATATATAGTATACAAAATATAACATAATAAATAATATAATAATATAATAATATATAAATTATTAAGCAAGTAAAATAATATAATAATAATTAAGTATAAAATAATAAAATGCATATATATATTTATACTATTAATAGATTAAAATAAAAATTTTAGCATAACAATATATATTATAATAATTTAAATTTAAAAAGGTTTAAAAATAAATAAAAAATTAGGATCAAATAACAATAAAAAAGGGGTTAAAATAGCAATTAAAATAAATATAAAAGGACTAAATTTAAATGAGCGTTAAATTACAGGGGCTAATATGGCAATTAAGCTTCTTTTTGAAAACGGTGTCGTTCCGATTTTTTAGCCTTTAGAAAGCCCGAGGACTTAATTGAAATAAAAACAAACTTTTAGGGTCAAATAAAAAGAATTTAAATTAAACGAAATTAAAAATAATAAAAATTAGAAGGGCTGAAATGACAATTAGGCCATCCAAAGAAAAACACTCGGATCTTTGCCCCGGGTCGGGTCAACACGCGGACTCTGCTTAATCAAAACGACGTCTTTTATTTGTGTTTATAAAAACCCATTTTAATAAAAAAAACATTATGAATCTGTTTTAAAAAAAAAAAGGTTCCAGAATTCTCTGGAATGCTGTCTTCTCGTCTCGCCTTGGTGTTTGTGCAATACTCCTCACGCGCCACACGCGCCTCCGTGGTCGCTGGCTGGAGGCCTAGAACTCCCAATTTCTGTCGTTCTCCAAAAGGTAATCCTCCTTTTCTTTATTCTTTTTCTTTAAACAATGGGTTATATGCGCAAGTATATATATAAAAAATAAAAATAAAATAAATGACAGAATAAAAAGAAGAATCACCTTAAAAAACTTTGCTTTTATTGATTTCTGTTTCTCTTTTTTATTCCTCTTTGTCTGTGTGAATCCTCTCATTTACATGTTTGTGTGAGGTTTATATAGCCTCAAAAATAAAAAGTGAAAAAGGAAATAAAAGATTGGTTGCCATCTGTTGCGATTCTTTCCTTTTGTGCAGGTGACAAAAACGCGGCGGCGATGAAGGCTTGCGCAAGCTGCGGCGCGAATTGATGGCATGATCGAAGGGCTGTTGGAGTCGATTACAGCGCGAGGCTAGGGATACTGCTTGCTGTAGCGCCTAAGGTTTCAAAAAAACCTAGGTCTTTGACTTGGTTTGATGTTGGGCCTATCTAGTTATTGGGTCTGGTTAATTCGAGTAGGTTAGGTCTGTTTAGGTTTAGGTAATTGGGTTTTGGGTCTTTGTTGTAAATGGGCTACGAGTTCGAATGTTGGGCTATTAAAATTGGGTTTATGTAACATGGATTGTATAAAAGACATTGGACATTTATTTATTCTGGTTTATTACAGCTCGGGCAAAAATGGGCATTTACAATGGGGATAAGGGGATAAATGCAATTGGGAAAATATTGTGAGAAAAATCAAGGGGGATATCTCAAAGGTAAAGACCCCGTTGGAAATAATCTGGAGGGAAATGGCAAGAAGGGGACTAATAAAATCAAGTCTCGATTGAAGAAGTGAAGAACCAAGGAACTACTGTGAGTTCCACGAAGTTGATGGACATGAGATCCAAGAATGTGCTGAGTTTAGGTCATTGGTACAGAGCCTTATGGATAATAAAGAGCTGGAGTTTTACGAAGAAGGCTCAGAGGGAGGACATATACATGCAATTGAAGTAGAAGTTGACAAATCAAAAAGTCAATTATCCGAGGGTCATTATTTCCCGACCGAGGAATACAGAAGGCGGAGCACAAATCGCGCCCAAAGTTGTAATTCAGAGACCTGTGTTCTTTTATTACAAGGATGACAAGATGGTACCATGGAATTACAATTGTAACGTAACGACATTGGGGGTAGAAAACTCGACTGGCACTTCCAAAGAGGTCCAGGTGAGAGATTCTACACATGAAATGGGAGGCGTTACAACTCGGTAAACGTCAGATCAGAACCAGCAAAATCAAAGAATGTGCCAGTTGAACCAGAGGAAGGACTTGATGCCCTTATCAATGTACCTGTAAGGGAGGAAGAGGCTAAAGAATTTTTAAAATTCTTAAAGCACAATGAATACAGTGTAATGGAGCAGTTGCGTAAACAACTGGCTCGTATTTCGGTGCTAGCCTTACTTTTAAGTTCAGAAGTTCATCGTGAGGCTTTGATGAAGGTGCTGAATGAGACTTATGTTACTAAAGACATATCTGTCAATAAGCTTGACCGATTAGTTAGTAACATAAGTGCTGATAACTTTATTTCCTTCAGTGATGATGAAATTCCACCTGGGGGTATGGAATCAATTAAGGCTCTACACATAACTACTCGTTGCAAGGGATATACTCTACTGAGCGTATTGATTGACAATGGATCAGCCTTAAATGTCCTACCATTGTCAACACTGAAGAGGTTGCCAATAGATAGTTCTCACATGAAGACGTGTCAGAACATAGTGAGAGCGTTTGACGGCACTGAGAGAAGGGTGATGGGGAGAATCGACATACCATCGCAGTTTGGGCCAAATACATATGAGGTGGACTTTCTGGTGATGGATATAAAACCTTCATACAACTGCTTGCTGGGAAGGCCTTGGATTCATTCGGCGGGGGCAGTGCCCTCATCCATTCATCAAAAGCTGAAACTAGTGACGGATGGTCGACTAGTCATTATAAATGCGGAGGAAGACATTATAGCGACTATTACCAATGACGCGCCATATATAAAGATAAATGAGTAGGGCATTGAATGTTCTTTCCGGTCTTTAGAGTTCGTCAACACAACATCAGAAACCCTAAGCGCCGAGAGATAGCAGCCAGCATCGCCATGAAAATCGACTCCTCGCACCCATACCAGGCATTTGGTTCGCCATGATCTGCGCCCGAATCAGGACATCATCGCCAGATCTTCCGTCGCTCGTCCTACAAAATAAGGGAAACGACAAAAAAAAAAAAAAGCAGATATGGAAATATGTATTTTCCTTGTTTATTTCGTTTTTTGGGTTATAAAACCCCATGTAAGAACATGTAAAAGGGCACGAATAGACACGAAGATACGAAAAAAAAAAATTTACACACTAATACTCAAAGTCAGTAAGTACAAAAATATCGTCAGAAAGTTCAGAGAAATAAAAGACAGAGATTTCGCAAAAGTGATTCTTTAATATTTCATACAGTTTATTTTTTTTTTTTTTTATACATTTGTGCATATAACCACTACTTTAAAAAAGAATAAAAAAGGAAGGAATTACCTTTCGAAGACGAGGAAAATCAGTTGTTTTAGGCCTCCGGCCACCGACCACCGGCCACGAAGGCGCGTGGCCCAGAAACTCGGCGATCGGAGCTCAGGCGAGAGGACGAAGATTTCAGAGGATTTTCAGAATTTTTTTTTTTTTACAAATGGAGTTTAAATGATTTTTTTTAAAAATAAAACTGACTTATATAGGTAAAGAAGAACGACGCCGTTTTGAGTAACAGGATCCGCGCACCGACCCGAGGACCCGATAAAGATTCGCGTTTAAAAAAAAGGAGAATTTACAAGTTCAGCCCCTCCACAGTTTTATATGTTTCAATTCAGCCCAGATGGAAAATTTATTTTTTTATAAAATTGGCCCCAAATTTGCATTTTGTTTTAATTAAGTCCCTTAAATTGTTTTAAAGGCCAAAAGCACCACGACGCCGTTTTGAAAAATGTTATAATTGCCCAATAAGTCCCTGGAATTTAACGCCCGATTCAATTTAATCCTTTCATGTTTATTTTATTTACCATTTAACCTTGCTTTCTTTATTTTTATTTATTTTATTCTAATACTGTTTTTTAAATCATTTTATCATATTAAGATATCATATTACTCTTATTATTTATAAACTAATTTAACTTGTACATTTTTATTATTATATATTATTCTTATGTATTTTAAATTATTATTATCTATTATTTTATTTGATTATTGTATTATATATTATTTTTAACTTATATATTAGTAATCATATTATATATTTTTAAAATAATGTATATTATATAGCATTATATCTTATATTATTTTGTTAAAAAGTTTTATTTTACCAAAATTATTTATATTGAATAATACATTATTTATTTTAAAAATATAATTTTATATGTATTAGATTATTATAAATATATTTTTATTTAAAGCCATAAATAGTTATTTTCTTAATATATATGTACATTTTTATCGTCATTGCATGAGCACTTTCAACTTGTATGAAATATGTTCATATTTTTTATTATTTATTATATTTGTTTTACTTCATCATATATTTACAATTACTTTAGTGTAGGAATTATTATTTGCCATATTTTGTATTATTATTTCCTTATTGCCTATCTTTTTTTTTTTGATAGTAAACTCAAATTGGGCTTTTATTACTCGAGATAGAAAAGAAAAAACAAATTTGTTAAAACCAATTAAAAACAATGAAAAGGAAAACTCTAGAAACATTATTTGAAATTCAAAATGAGTTCTGTAAACCACCCAATGAAAGTACATCCCCTTCGCTTTGCCACAAGCGTCCCTTTCGGTCTTTTTCGTCATTAATGGCGATGGTTCCTTCTTAGGGGATAACGTGACCTCTTTACTTTGTTTTGTTTCATTTACGACGAAAACCCTCTTTTCTTCCCATTTTCCTCTCAATCCGGCTCCCGAATGCTATCATCCCTCATCTGATTCTCTGCAAATCGTGGCACACCATTCAGCAGGTAGAGTTCCTCATTTCGCTTTAATGTCTCCGTAGCCAATATATGTGCTAGTTTGTTTGATAAACGTGGAGTATATGTAAATTTTAAACTGGTATCCCTGTTCTTCAGCCTTTGAATATCTTGAATGAAAACCCCAATCTGTGATTTGTCAAGATTTTTCTGGTTGCATTTCTTTATGATTGTCAATGAATCGCCCTCGATGCTAATATTTTCTCTTCCCATGTTGATTGCGAGATGAGTCGCTCGTCGGCATGCAATCGCTTCAGCAGCAAACGCAGATTCGACCCCTTGATGAACGTCTGTTACAGTGACTAGGACTCGACCATCACTGTCTCTTGCGACAACCCAGACGCGAAGCGCTTATTTTTCCATCAAAAGCGGCGTCGAAATTGATCTTTATTTCTTGAAGCGAAGGATGTCTCCATTTGGTGTCCATATCGGTGGTATGTTGTGTTGATTCCTTTATTCCATCAAGCTCTTTGATATAACGATAACAAAGCGTCATGATCTCGACCCGATCTTCTTATTTTATTATGTATGCGAGAGTTACGATCTCCCAGATGGCCCACATTATTCTGTGAGAAAAATCGACACAACTCCGATGGCAATGACGACACCACGGTAAGCCGGTCACCAAACTCTTCTGAGTGAATCTTGATAAGTCTAGGGCTAATAGATTTCTCAAACCTCATTTGAAGCCAGGACACATTCTAAATAGATGGTTCATGTTTTCCTCTTCCATTCCACAATGGGACATAAGTCATTAGTACGCAAGTCGACGAATCAACATATTTGCTTTTGTAGCCAAATAGTTCGGAGGACTTCCATACAAAGATTTTAATTTTCATTGGTAGATCTATTCGCCATAATTTTACGTAAAAAGTCTCGTAGTTATTTTGTAAAGCGTAAGTATAGGCTCTATATTTTGTAATAGTTTATAGGAACTTCTTACGGAAAACTCTCGATGGTTCACCACTCCAAGCTAGCAAATCAACATGGGGTTCTGCGACGGAGGATGCGAAGAATCGGATCCGCTTACTACTTTGGAAGGTATTCAAAATCAACTCTCTCATCCCATTCTCTATTATTATTGTTAATTAATTCAAAACTCTATCACTCTGCAAAGTAACAAATCTGGACATTAATCTACCATTCGTAATTTGGAATCCACATCTTCACTGATCGAAATATCTTGACCCGTTCCAACTCTCCATATCAAACCCCGCTGCAAAATATCTTTAGCTGCCCAAATACTTCGCCACACATAGGAGCCTGAATTTCCCAAACGAGAATTAAGAAAATTACTATTGGAATAGTACTTCGCTTTAAAAACTTTTGCAACTAATGATTCTGGACATAATAAGAGTCTCCAGCCCTGTTTTGCTAAAAGAGATGTGTTGAATTGAGCCATACTCCTAAAGCCTAGTCCTCCTTCGTCTTTTGGCCTACACAAAAACTTCCATTGGCACCAATGTATACCTCTTTTACCCGCTCCTTTTTGCCACCAGAAATATGCTATCTTGCTTTCAATTTTCTCACACAAAGCCTTAGGAAACAGAAAACAAGACATTGCATAGGTAGGTATTGCCTACAAAATTGATTTAATAAAAATTTCCTTGCCTGCCTGGGATAGTAGCCGTGAGTTCCAACCCTCAATTTTTATTACAATTCTATCAACCAAATTTTGGAACGCTTCTCTCTTCCTTCTGCCGACCATATTGGGAAGGCCTAAATATCTCTCCGGACTATTTGAGCTCCGAACTCCAAGTAAAGACGAAACCATTGCCTTGGATGCCTCAGCTGTATTTGAACTAAAGAAAACTGTAGATTTGTTGAAATTGACGCGTTGTCCAGAACAGTGCGCATATACCTGTAGTATCTCTTTAAGAATCCTAGCTCCCCTTTCAGTAGCTTCTCCAAATAGTATGCAATCGTCTGCAAATAATAGGTGTGAAATCTCTGGCCCGTGCCTACTAGCCTTTGCCCCTTTTACCAAACCTTTTTTCTTTGCCATCCTCATCAGAGCCGATAACCCCTCACTACAGAAAAGAAATAAAAATGGGCTAAGTGGGTCTCCTTGTCTGAGGCCTCTAGAAGATTGAAATCCATTTCCCCTGTTACCATTGATAATAACTGTATATGAGACACTAGTAATGCATTTCATTATCAACTCGATCCATTTTTTCGTAAAACCCATCTTTCTCATCACTTGCGTAACAAAATCCCATTCGACTCTGTCATATGCTTTGCTCATATCCAGTTTAACTGCCATATAACCCTTCTTTCCAGTTCGTTTTTGGCGAAAAGTATGCAACAATTCGTAGGCGAGGATCACATTATCTGAAATTAAGCGCCCTGGAATAAAAGCACTCTGAGCTTCATCAATGCACCCCCCTATAACGGTCTGCAATCTGTTGGCAATTGTTTTAGTCACAAGTTTGTAAATAACAGTACAAAGACTTATAGGCCTGAAATTAACAAAGGTTGTAGGATGTGGGACTTTTGGAATAAGCACTATATTTGTCATGTTTGCTGCCTCAATCCCTTTCCCATCATTCAAAACTCCTATACAATACTCTAGCACTTCCTTTCCAACAATATGCCAATATTTTTGAAAAAATAGAGCTGGAAATCCATCCGAACCTGGAGCCTTTAAAGGTCCCATTCCCTTCAGTGCTGCATAGACTTCATCTTCCTTAAAAGGTAATTGTAATTCATCATTAATCTCTTGAGAAATGCATCTATCAATTCCTTCCAGCGCCTCTTTTGGATCAACCACACCCTCTGATGCGAAAAGATTTTCAAAATAAGATTTAGCAGCCTCCTGCAAACCTATTTCATCAGTGATTTCTGTACCATCGTCCGATATCAGATTGGTAATTAAATTTGCACCTTTCCGAGCTCTTGCACTTTTGTGAAAGAAAGCCGTATTTTTGTCCCCAAACTTAAGCCAATTCACTCTAGCTCTTTGTTCCCAGTACCTCTCGTCCTTGTCAATCTCTAGATTCAAGTGAATTTTCGTATCGATAAGTTTTGCCAATGTTTCATCATCTCTATCCTCCATCAATAGGGCCTCAAGATCTTTTGTTAGTTTCTTCTTTATTTCTCCTTTTTTCAATTTCAGCTCCTTGGCCCACTTTTCTAATCCAATCTGCAAAGTCTGCAATTTTTCCATTAGAGGTTCTGACGACGATTCCCAAATATTCTTTAGCACTCCTTTAAAAGACTCCTCCATGGTCCACCAAGCCTCGAAATGAAATCTAAAATTACGTTTTGAAAGAATTATCACTATTTGTAGTAAGAAGTAACGGACAATGGTCTGATGTAACGAACGGAAGGTGCTGTATACGCCCCATCGGGAATAGAGCCAACCATTTATCATTTGCAACCCCTCGATCAAGTCTTTCTCGTATATTTGTTTCCGGAAGATTGCCCCTTTCCCATGTGAACCAAGTTCCTGAGTAGCCAATATCCATTAAACCACATTTTTCTAATGTATCCCTGAAGGTCTCCATTCGTCTTTCATCTCTTAGTAAACCCCCTTTTTTCTCAAAAGAGAACATAATTTCATTAAAGTCGCCTATAACTAGCCATGGGTAGTCTCTGTCTTGACTTAATCCTCTGAGTAGATGCCAAACATAATTTTGATCTTTAGCATATGGAGAGCCATAGAATCCGGTAAGCCTCCATTCTCCTTGGATACCATCTTCCTTTATCAACACATCAATGTGCCATTTGGAGTAACTCCTCAACGTAACCTCAGTACCAAACTTCCAAGCCAAACAAAGGCCCCCTCGAGACCATTACGCTTCCACATCAATACCGTTAATGAAACCACAACTCTTCCTTACTCTCCATGCGTTTGAAACCAACTTTGTCTCCATTAAGAAGACCAAATGGGGATGATCTTTGCTTTAGTAGATCTGTGACCTCGAAGCGCCCGTGGGCTCCCAACCCACGAGCATTCCAACATATGTGTTTCATTGTGTCCGGTCAGCTGGCTCACTGCCAGCCGCCGATTCTAAAGATCTTGAAACATAATTTCTTTCCCTATCAACACATATGGTGTCAACATATTCTGTAGTACTTCCTGCAAAGCCAGTACACTTTAGTTTTTTCTTTTCATCACCACCACTTTCCTCCATCATTCCCTTCTCCCCAATTAGGTATTTCCTCTTGGATCCAACGCTAGCATGTGTAGAATAATCTCTCTGATTTGTTGAGGCAAGTCTTTTCCAGGTAGATCTACTTGACGTTTTACAAGAACTCTCCCCTATTCCAGAATTCGTTTGTGATTGCTCCTTCCCCAAATCATTACTGCTTTCTTCTTTTTCCTGTAGACCATCAATCCAATTATTCAACAATTTCCCCCTAGTAACTGCCCGTCTATGCCAACCACATCATTATTTCCATCCTGTTCAAAACATGTTCCAGTTTTTCCTATATAATTACGCTGCTCTCCCGATTTTTTTGCAAAAGCATCAAATCGTATGCTCTCCTTTCCCATCATTCTTGATTCTGCTTTCAACGCTACTGAATATGGGGGATCATCTCTAATTTTGTTTTTTCTCTGAGGTTAAACGTCCTGCAGTCATTAAGACCATGGTCCATTCGCCCACAACCAAAGCGAACAACGGTAATTTTTCAAATTTGAAAGGAATCCAAGATTTCACGTTATTATCACTATATTTTGTCTTATTGCCTATCTTAAATGTTAGTATATTATAATTAACTTTTAATATTTATGTTCGATAATATATAAATGCAATATTGTCACATGGTTATTGTTTAAAATAAAAAGTACATTTTAGAGAGCACTCTTGCTTTCAAAATTAACTATATTTTATCTAAAGGTTTTTTTAATAAAATAAAGGCAATGTTTTGGTATTTAGAAATTCGTGAAATAGTGCCCTAACGTGCTGGGTTGCGATTTTCCGTTTGGTTAAATAAGTAAATATCCTTTTAACAAGTTTTGTAAATTGTGAGATGATTTTGATTACGAATGTTTTAAAATATCGAGTCCTAACGTGCTGGATGTGATGTTTATATTCTTTCGGATCAAAGAAATCTCAAGTTTTAACTTAAATTGCTCGAAGTTTTTTTTAAGAAATTATATTTTTAAGTACTTTTAAATTTTAAATATTTGGACATGATTTTATCTATTAGGTACCAATTTTTGGGCGTTATGAGGGTGCTAACCCTTCCTCATACGTAACCGACTCCCGAACCCCTTTTTTTTCATGGACCAAAATAAAATGTTTTAAATAAAATATTTTACAAGGTGATCCAATCGCACCTAAGTAAAAAGGGATTGGTGGCGACTCCCACTTTCATTTTTAAAAGTTGACCCCGTTTTCTGAAACTTTTAAAAATGATTTCGACAACATTCATGATGTAGGTGAAAAATAAAATTATACAACAAATATATTTACAAAAAATAATATAAATAACGAATGAGCCTTTCGTTGAAAGATAAAAGTACAAATATAAATAAATAAATAAAACTAAAGAGTTATGGGTTTAAATTTATTATGTGTATATTTTTCTACTTTTCTATATAAAGTGACAAAAACACCCTCAAAATAATACAATTTATTTTCTAAAGTAAGGGTATTTTATCTTTTCTCAACTAATAAGGATATTTTTATCTTTTCTCAACTAATTTGTACTTAATTAACTTTTAATACCAACTTAATCAAACGATTTATAATAATCTACCTAATTACTTACTAAACTTTTGTTTGTTTCTATTTTGATCATCGATAAAATGGTTTCGACAACATTCATGATGTAGGTGAAAAATAAAATTATACAACAAATATATTTACAAAAATAATATAAATAACGAATGAGCCTTTGGTTGAAAGATAAAAGTACAAATATAAATAAATAAATAAAACTAAAGAGTTATGGGTTTAAATTTATTATGTGTATATTTTTCTACTTTTCTATATAAAGTGACAAAACACCCTCAAAATAAAACAATTTATTTTCTAAAGTAAAGGTATTTTTATCTTTTCTCAACTAATTTGTACTTAATTAACTGTAATACCAACTTAATCAAACGATTTATAATAATCTACCTAATTACTTACTAAACTTTTTGTTTGTTTCTATTTTGATCATTGATTATCCAAATTCATTTTTTAATCATTGAATTCTTAATATTTAATCGGGTTATGATATGGTAAATTTTTTTAAAATTTTTGTGGGAAACTATCTTCCCCACTACCTTAGCCAGTCACCATAGTACCTTCTCTTCTTCTTCAACTCCTACACTAGTCACCAAAGCAACTTCTCTATGTTAGATTTGTAAAATAAATTTAAAATAAAACTGAATAAACTAGGATCTATAATGTCAAATCATCAAGAATAAATCAAAAACAAAACTAAATGTGGAAGCGTACCTGAATCCATGAATTCTTTGAAGTTTTACCGGATCTTGGGGATTTGATCTTCCAAATTAGCATACAAGAAATTTAGAGAATATCTACTCTCTCCTTCCTAATGATGGGATATTAGAAAAGATATCTTGTGTATAATTTGGGGACCATAACCCTAATATTTATAACCTTGGCATATTAGTTCTAATTAAATTCTAATTAGCCCATCATTAATTAGAGCTCAATTACTAGAGTATCTACACATATTTGACCCATATTTTATTTAATAATTAAAGCCAAATAAAATTCTAACCAAATTAGATCACTTTTAATTTGAGCTAGCCTATCATAATAGTAAATAATAACATGTAATTACCCTTATTATGTATGTGATGTCCATATTTTCCAACAATCTCCCACTTGGACCACATATATATATTAATTACTCTATAATTACATGTTATTATATAACCTTATGAGCTCAAAATTTTACTATCATATCCAAAAGGTATTCCGAACAATCTCGTCCATTAATTATGTTAACATAGAACCAAGGCGGCTTTCGTTACATATATCATAACTAAATCCATCCATGATCATGTTTATTAACACAACCAAATGACATAGATCAAGTATGGATGTGTAGCATGGAAATTACATGCAATATGATCTAAACATGTCTATTTCCAACTGGTCCTCCTTAGTGAGATCAAACCTTACCAAAATCAGAGTGTGAATAAACCAAATAAACTTTATTTCTGCAGAAAATAAACTTAATATCTTTAAACTAAAATAACTGAAAATGTGTCTATAACATAAAAGCATTTAAAAATACAAACTCCCACTAAAACCAAATATCCTTTAAATGACATTACACCCATATGAGCAATGTGCTCTTATAAAACCTTAGGTGTAGTTCCTTAGTAAGCGGATCCGCAATCATGGAGTTTGTCCTAATATACTTTATAAGCACCTAACCACTCTGAACTTTTACTTTAACAACCAGGAACTTAAAGTCTATATGTTTTTACTTTGATGTGCTCCTGTTGCTATTGGAATAAAAGGCTGCAATTTAATTTCACAATTTGCACCTTAGTGACAAAATCTTGTATCCATATTCCATCAAAATTGGAGTCTATATGCCTGATAAACTTTAACTGATTAGACCTCCGATTTGTGAGCATGTAATCTTTTGTTCTCTGAAAATACCTTATAACCCTCTTGGATACTATCCAATGGTCCAAACCAGGGTTGCTTAAAATATCTACCTAACATCCCAATAGTGTACACAATATTCCAATGTATACAAACCTGAACATACATTAGACTTTCTACAGCTAAAATGTAAAAAATCTAATGCATTTTTTTGTAATCTCAAAATCATTCATAGGGCATTGATTGAGGCTACACTTATTATTGACAAGCAATATGTCATTAACATATAAAACCAAATATAGAACACTACTCCCACTAAACTTATGGCATATACGATTATCAACAAAATTCATCTCTAAACCGAATGAGATAATCATTTGGTAAAATTTGGAATATTATTGACGAGAAGTTTGCTTAAGCCCATAGATGAAGTTCTTTGCAAATCATTAACTTTACACCATTAGACACAAAGCTTTCTAATTGCACCATATAAATGTATGATGAATGTTACCATTGAGAAACCATTAACTTAATATTAATCTGATGTAGCTTAATGTCAAAATATTCCACTAAAGCCATTATAACCATTTCTCTAGTAGACCTTTTTAATGACATTCATTCTTGAGGTTGTTGAGTTTGTTCTTTTGGAACAATTACCTCATCTTGAATAAGGAGTTGTTCAACATTGTCTTATTGAGGTTCTAGATTCACTTCTTAATCAATAATAGGTATGAGAACCTAAACATCATCAAAAGTGATGTAGGAACTGAGTTAGAATCTAATTCCTCCTCAAAAGCAATGTCTCTAACCTTATTTCTCCCCCCAAACTCAACATTCTCAAAAAATGTTGCAGTTCCCATCTCAAAAATATTCTTTATTATGGGATCATAAAATTTATAGCCCTTAGATCGCTCAAATTTTTCTTGACCCTTATACTTTATAGACATAAAAGAAGTCAGAAGTGATGTCATTTCAACATTATCGTTTTTAACAAAACGTTTCTCAATTTCGTCAAGAAAACTTTGGCCGAGTAATCTTTTTAGATTCTTTGCCCCTAAAGGCTTCTGAAATGTTGTACTTCATGATCATTAGACTCATGCAATTTGAACGATCCCACCTCTCAAAATCCCTTTTAACATAAAGGGTGTTTTCCGCAGTGAGAGGTGCGAGTTGTTCTTCCCTTAGTGCAATGTCTATGTTCATACAACCAAACACTATAAGTAAATGCTTTTTCCATTCTTTGAAATTAGTCCCATTAAGCATGAGTATAGAATTTTTATTAGCAGATATTGTGGCAGTAGAAGATGAATTAGTTGAATATAGAACAAAAATAAATAAAAATAAGCTCACATCAAAATTCATAAGTAAACAATAAATTCAAGATAATGACTAATCCCATCTCAAGATACCAAACACAACATTAATATAAAGTCTTTGGACAGTAATATTAACAGTAAGCGGTACTCTTGTTGTAGCAATCAAACATTGATAATAAATTATGTCAAACAATTAATTAATCTTTGGACTAACTTATTGCTCACATAAAATACCTTATAATTGTCACACATTTATCACCACAGATGTCGTTGAAATTCTGCCAAATATTAACTTACATTTGGGTCAATTAATAAACGCATGAATCACAAAAACATATAATCATCTTAATATTTCAAATAAACTAATCTACACAAAAGAGATCACTTGTAACACCCCAAACCCGGCCCATGCGGTATGACTGGATCTGACATGTCACATGAAGAAACGTATAAAAATCATATAATTCTTACTAAAGTAGGCGTTACTTGGTTGTGTTTAAGTAAACGAGTTTTGTATATAAATATTTAATAAAATACAGCTATTTTGAAAGATCGTTTGATGAGTCAAAAATCGAGGTAGTGAGCTTTAAACGTGACTTTTGAAAATATTGATAAAAATTCGAGAGAAAATTTTCGAGTTAAAAATATTTGTAGAAGTTTGTTATGAAAACCATTTGTTAATCTATTTTGGAAAACCTTTATTTAAGATTTTAGAAAAATCCTCATTTAAAACAATTCGAGCAAAATACTAAGTATGACAAAAACATAAGCAAAATAAAAATATCCCAGAGGCCTTATTACAACATAAAAACCCAAAATAGTAAAAGTAATAAAGTAAATGTAAATGGAAATCTAAAGTTCAAAGCACCATTTCTGAAGTATGGCCTCCATCGAGTCATCCATGACCCCAAGTCCTCGTCACTGAGCATTACCTACAAGGGTTAAGAAAAGAAAGGGGGTGAGTTACAAGAACTCAGTGTGAAATCCCCTTATCGCCATCCACTGGGCCTGAACCCATTTAGCAATAACTTGGGCTAAGCCCATTTACATAATCCTGGGCCTGAGCCCATATATCATAATCTTGGGCCGAAGCCCATTTACATAACAGTATATATATATGTGCAATGCATGCAACCCAACCCATCCTAATAATCCATCCGCTACACACCATCCGTACCATCCCATCACACCTGTGGGGATCAAGTCAACCCACCCCGCCAAACACACCTGTAACATCCTAAATTAGGGGTTGTTTGTAATTTAATTATTTTCCCATGTGTGTGCTTGAAGAAATGAGTATTATGATTGCTAAGCATGTTCTAGGGTCTAGAAATAACCCCGAGCTAGGCCTGACTTAGAACTAAAATTTCTTTTTAAGTGTTTAAAAGGAGGGAGCTAGGAGATAAGGGTTAAGAGAAATTTTGGGAGAAATTGGACACAAGGAACAAAGTGGCATGGTAGCTTGAGGCATCAAGGTGCAAGGAGTATCTTGGAGGGGGACTCACGTTCGAGTCCGATGGAAGCATTTAAAGTTTTATTTTGCTGTAGCACTAAGAAAAAAAGAGTTGGGAAGGAGCGTTTAAAAGAGATTGTAAGGGAGCATGCCACGAAATAAGGCAATAGTAAAGTGGCTACTGTCGCCACTTAAGAGTTTGGAGGAAAGAGGCGCAGTTTGGGGTTCGATTTCTTTGGAGTGGCGTTTGGCATTTTATTTTAATTTGCGGTGATCGGCCTAGGAAGGCCTTATAAATAAATGGTGAGGTTTTATGACATGAAAGTCGAAATGGTGGAGTGGTATGGGGCGTTGTAGGGGGCTGCGGCAGTTGCTCCTCTAGGTTCCAGGTTCGAACCAAAGAAATAGCAGATGGTTTTATTTTTTTTATGCAAGCTGGCATTAGGGAGGGGGGAAGTAATGGCTTGATTTTGGACTCTTAAATCGATAAGGATAAAGCTTAAACTTTTGTGCATATTTTTAGCTGGAGGGGTTGTGTTAGTATTTTATTTTCTTTTTATTTGTTGAAGAGGTGGATAGGAGATAAATGGAAGATAAATGTTATTCTTTTTGGGTGATAATTAAGCTGGAAATTATCACCAAAGAGAGAGGTGATGGCCGGTTATAGGACTCCTTGGGGGGTTGTCCACAATCGGTTTTATCATTAAGGAGGTGCCAAAAGTTCATCCAATTATTTTCTTTTCTTTCTCTCCAAACTGCTGCTGGCCGAAATCTCCCTAGGCACATTGCCAAATTCTTCAAATCTCTTTTCTCTTCTTGCTTCTTCTTAGCCGAACCTACCCCTTCTTCTTGTCAAAATTCTAGCCCTTCCATCTTGTGTTGGCCGAATCTCTAAAAAGGGCTGTCAACTTTTCTCTCGTAGTTCTCCAAAGCGGCATAGTGCTAACAGCAAGGTGCATTAACGGAGCCTATCGGGAGTTGATTCTTCAAAAGGATCTCGGCAAGTCAAGTGTTAATTTCGGGATTTCGAATTATTTTGGGGGGAAACAACGTCTCGGGATTTCGCTAGTATATTCAGGATTTGCTAGTAAACAGGTGTGTAAAACTCCTTACACACTGTATTAATTAACATTGCCATATTGTTGCCTTTTAATCTTTTTGCTAGTTTTGCTTGTGGGCATAAGATTGGATTAAGTAAGTCCCTATTTTGTGATCTATAATGTATGTTAAGTATGCCATCACATCTTTGTTAAATGCTATGCTTTACATAAATGCATGATATATGATAATTGATATGTAAGCATGATGATGGTGGGATTGATGAGAGGAGGGGATGATTTTTATGGATCGTCACCGTGGTTTTGACCACAAGATGGGTTGGCCCCATCGATTAATTGTGACTTGGTCACCAAAGTGGTTTTGACCACCTTGTTGTTAAATTGTGACTAAGTCCCAATGGTTTGGTACCACCAGTGGTTTTGACCACATTATGATATTTTGTGACCTATGGTCATCGGTGGTTTTGACCACCGCGATGGGTTGGCCCCATCATTTAATTTGTGACTCTAGTCACGGTGGTTTTGACCACACCGGTAGTTAAAGATACGGATGGTTAGTTGGGTTGCATAATCGCATGTTTATTAATATCTTGTGTATGAGTTACATTTCGAGTGGGGATTTACACATCGAGTCTTGGTGACTCACCCTTCCCATACTATTTTGCGATGAGTAGATCGCGGAGATGGAGTAGGAGAGGACTCGAGGCCATGCTTATTTGATGGATTTGAATTTAATTTATTATCGTTAAGTTTATTTATTTTCTTTTCTAAGTTTTTAATTTGGGTTGTAATAAGGCCGCTAATTTTTATTTGGATGTTTACATAGTTAATTTACTTTACTTATGCTATACTACAAATGAATTTAAAATGTTATGTAAACGGTTAAAACAACATTTTCCAACTAAGTAACTTTTACGAGTTTTCAAAGATGTTACCATCGGGTAACAAAATACACCAAGTCAACTATAACTTTGACGATTTTAAAATTTTACATAATCAAACATTTTAAAAGGGTTTATCAACACAACCATGTTTATGAAAATAATCCCAACTGAGTTTTATCAAACCCCGGTTTAATACCTTAACCACATTTTAACAAGTTTTCACCAGACATTCAAAATGATTCAAATTATTTTACTCCGTGACATACCAGATCCGATCAGGACTCATGGGCCGGGTTTGGGATGTTACATTTTTGGTATCAGAGCCCGGTTCAAAACTCGACTGTGGGGGCCTAAGGCCCAAAATGTTTTGTTTATGTTAGTAGGCCTTATTAGAATGTTTGTTAATGGCTTAAACAGCATGGCACCGAGTCTCCGGCACCAATCCGCCCAGGTAAGTAATTCTATCTATTTTCTTTGTGAATATTTGATGAGGGGTAGAAGGGTAAATTGGGAACGTAGACTATTAGAATAGAAATTGTTGAACCCTAAGGCTAGCATACCCCAACAAACCATGCATAATATTTAATAATTCCCTAAACAACCACATGAGTTGTCCTTGAGCAAGGGATATGGCAATCGTTATCGCATGTCTAGGATTGGATTCGGTGGGAGCACGGTATTTAAGCGATCCTAGTGACTCACCTCCTACTCACTTGAATCCTACAGTGCGTAGTAACGGTTCATCCTAGTTGAGACGACACACTCACAGGCTAAACTTGATAACTAAAACCCGAAAGGGACTAGCCATTTTGTTTTTGGAAGTAATTAAAACCTTGTTTTAAAAAAAAGGAAAAAAAATGATGACCAAAATACTCTTGGCTTGAAAAATTACCAAAATACCCTCCGTAAGAAAATTTCCAAATAGAAAATTTTCAAAATATCCTTCTTTTGTGAAAACAATTAGAACCAAATTTTGAAAATCTTTTTATGAAAATTCCCTGATTATGAATTTTTTTTTAAAATATCCTATTGGTAAAATTACGAAATTGCCCCTAACCAACAAAATTACCAGAATAACCTTAATTTTTAAAATTTTGCAACATCACTATTTTGGGAAAATGCAATTCTCAAAAAGGAACCATCAAAGTTTTACAACTTTTGAAATATCCCTGATTTCTTAAAATTTTACAAATTCACCCCGATTTGTGAAAATTAACGAAATACCCCTGAGGTCTAAAATTACCAAATACCCCGGTTCAAAATTTTCAAAATACCCTGAATTTAAGAGTTTCAAAATACTTTTGACAAAATCATCCGAGAATTTTATTTTGAAAAATTACAAAATACCCCATAGGACAAATTACGAAAATACCCACAGGTAGTGGAAAAACAATCGCAATGAAAACTACAACGTCTCTTTGAATGAATGAATAAAAGGACTGTGTGCATGTATGAATCTGAAAGAACCACTCTTAAAACTCCTATCATAAAATTTCTTGGGGTAATCAAGTGAAACAAAGGTACTAATGAATAAAATTCTTAAGCAGATAAAATTCATTACGTGGTATAAACCAGACGTATCCGAAAATTGTGAGGTTGCATAAAATATTGTGATCTATTATATCGGATAGGGACCCTAGGTTTACATCACGATTCCGAAAGCTTTGCATGAAGCCCTGGGGATAAAGTTGAATTTCAAGACGGGCTTTTCATCCTCGGTCGATGGTCACGGAGAGAGTAATTCATATATTGGAAGATATGTTAAGGGATGTGTAATCGACTTCGTGGGTAGTTGGGAGGATTATCTACCATCGGCAACCATGATAACAAATGTTTTATCGGCCTAGCATTCGATGGCACCTTACGCAGGCATTGTATGAATCGTAAGTGTCGCTTCTCTATTTGTTGGACCGAGAAGGCTTAACGATGTATGTTAGGTCCTCGAGATGATATCTCAAACAGAGGATAAGGTAAAAGTTATTCGAGCACGTGCTGAAAGAAGCCTCGATAGATGTAAGTCGTATGCAAACTGGCGAAAGGATATCGAGTATGCCGTAGGGATCAGTTTTCTTGAAAGTCTCTCCTTGGAAAAGATCTTCGTGTTTGGAAGAAAGGGCAAGCTAAGTCCTAGATATTATTGGACCTTATCGTAGTCAAGCGTGTTGGTCTAGTGGCTTATCAGATTGAGTTACCTCCTAATTGGATCAAATCCATAATGTTTTTCATGTTTCCATGTTGAGGCATTATAGATCTGGATCCTTCTACATTATACCGGTAGAAGAATTGGAGTTGAATCTCAGATTTGTCTTTTGAAGAAGAACCAGCGGGAAATCTTAGACCGAGATGTCAAAGTGCTAAGAAAGAAAACCGTGCCATTGGTCAAAGTTCTATGGCGAACCACGAGTTGGAGGAAGCTACGCCGGAGCCCTAAGATGCAATTCGGCAACAATACCCTCACCCTCTTTCAACTGTAAATTTCGAGGACTAAATTTTCTTTAAGGAGGGTAGAGTTGTAACACCCTAAAAATCGAGTATTTATATATTGCATGAAATGGTGTTTAGATTTTAAAGGAATTTCTTTTTTTATTTTCGTGCTTATTGAAGTCATAAAGAAGAGTATAGCATAATTTGGATAAGGAATAAATTTAATATTTGAGAATTTATTGAAGAGAAGCAAGTGTCATTAATACTAAGTTAAATTAAGTGTTAATAAGTGACATAAAATGAGTATATGGCATGGTGGTGTTATGCATGAGTTGTAGCTTGAGGAGAGGTTCAATCCCTTGTTTAGCATCTAGATGAATTTTTATTTTAATTTTCTGCACATGTATAGCAAGTGTCGCCTAAGAGCATATATGGTAAGTGTTGACCATGTTATTTTTGGTTAGTGTATCAAAGGATTAAGGAAATTGTTAGCTTATGGCATGGAATCAAAACTTAACGTAAAGATAGGGGGACATAAGGCACATATCAAGGAAGAATTTTGAAACAAAATCATGGCCAATTGACCATGTTTTTGACTAGAATATGGTCTAGTGGAGGAGCCAAATTTTGGTGATAGTTTGGCTAAGAATTGAATTTTCTCTTTGGTCATTCCTAGCATCTCTTGTGCGAATTTTGCTTTCCTCTTCTCAACTTTTTCCTTTGGTGAAATTGAACCTTGGTAAAGCCAAATTCTTTTGACCATTTGGTCACTTTTTTTTCATCTTTTGAGTTTTCTCTTGTGCTTCTTTCTCTTAGTGCCGGATTGTTAGTACCAAAAATATTCTTTTTCTTTTCTTTTTACCATGTACGAATGTACCTAGCTCCAAAATCCATCTTTTCTTCTCTTGTCTTTGAAATCAAACAACATCATCACCATCTCTTCTTTCATATTTTATTTCTTTTCACTCAAAGTTTCTCCATTAAACTCTCTCTTGGCGAATGCTAGAGTGCCCATAGCCAATCTTTTATTTCTTTTTCTTTGATTCTTCATAGTCAAATCTTCATCCATCACAAACACCATTCTCAATCCTTTATTTTCGATCGTGGAAAATAGGTAAGGGATTCTTTTTTTTTCTTTTCGCTTTTGATTAATTAATAGTGTTATGGCCGAATATTGATGGTGTTATGAAGGACCATTTGGATCGAAATAAACGCTCATTCTATTAACGCTTCATTCGTTATTATATAGTGCAATAATTCTAAGATCGAACTCAAGTGTTCGGAGAATCGTGAGAAACGTTGGAATCGATTTATTGTGGTAAGGAAATCACATCCTTTAAAGCCTCTAGTACTATTTCGATATTATCTTAGATTGAACTAATATTCCTTTGATCTTGAAGACTTTCAAAATAGGGAAGAAAAGGGACTGGTTAGTCATATTAAGAGGGGCGGATCAGAATCCCCATTTAAACGAAGAAATGTTTGAAAATTCGGATTTTCCAACTGGTTGTGGACCATCTTCAAGGAAGTCAATTATTTGAAGTGGTAACGAACTTTCGAGCCTTTATACGCTGGTGGATTCTCCGTACTTAACAAACCAATAAACGAGGAGAAACCGAAATCAAGTGATTCAAAATCAAGAGGGTAAGATTTTGGATCTATTATCGAAGTATATTTATACTGAAATAGTGTTCTAATGATCGAAATATGTTTTAGGTGTCGAGGAGCGTTGAAGGATTAGTACTTCTCTGTATCGAGGTGTGTAACTTCACATTTTTCTCGGTTGGATGTCAATTTTAGATGAAGTAAAATCGTAAAACGACTAGACTCCAGATAAAACGAATAATTGATATTTTGACGAAAATACGTGAAAACGACTAAAATCGTGAAAATTATGAAAACGCCGAGAAATTACTTGTTAATATGTAAATTGTATGTTTCGTGAAAATGGGCCGGAAAATATGCTAGATTGATAATTAGTCGAAAACTCGTTAAATTGATAATCGTCGAAATCTCGTTGTTGTAAATTAATGTAAATCGCTAGATCGATAAATGGGCGAAAACTCGTTGTTGAAAATCGCAACAAATCTTTAGATGAATGTAAATTGGGTAAATCTTCGCTAGATCGATAAATGGGTCGTGAACTCGTTAAATTGTTAAATGGGCTAAAATACTTGCTAGATCGTAAAATTGGGCTTAAGTTGATAAATAGTTAATTAGGCCAAAGTGTTATTTTTGGGCCTTAATAAAGATTTGGAAATATTAACTCTTGTAATGGGCCATTTAATAATATTTTTGTATGACCATAGTTTACTATTGCATACATAGTGCATGGGTTGGGAAATGATGCAAGCCTGCTGTTGTGTAATCTAGCTCACTCATGCTTTTTTGTCTTCTAGTTCTAGTGGCGAGCCACAAATTATAAATGGCATTTGTTTCTATTCGATGGCTCGCCACAAAATAATAATCGGCTCAATGTTTTTAGTCTTAAGCCTTGTCACTATCTAGTTCGTGGCTATGCCACAAAATATGATCTTAATGCCTATGATTGGTGTGATGGCTGGGTGGGTTGACTTGATCCCCACAGTGTGATGGTTGGTACGGGGTGTGTAGCGGATGGAATTAGGTTTGGGAGGAAAAATTCATTTTTACATGCATGCTATTATTTATGTTATTCATTATATTATTTTGCTTATGGGCTCAAGGCCCAAACCCGTAAATTGGAAAAAATCAAACCCAATGGACAAGTAAGTGAGGTATACACTGAAGTTCTAAGTAACTCACCTCTTAAATTTTTCCATCTCGTGTAATGGAAATTGACGTGGACTTGGGCCGAGGATGACTTCGTGGAGGCCATACCGCAAAACATGGGTTTATTAAACTCGAACTTTTTAATAAGTATTTTACTATTTTGGGTTAATGTAATAAGGGCCTCTATAAATAATTTCTAGATTTTTTGTGTGTTTGGTTTTAAACTATATTTTGGACTTTTAAATATGGGCTATGGTTATATGATGTTTTAATAAAATAAATTGGGTTTTCAAATATATGAAATTTCTTTATAAATATTTTATTATTGTTAACTCTTAAACAAATTACCTAAGGGTTTTTGATTTTCTAATATTCATTAAATTAAAAACTCATCCGATTTTTATTAAACCCCTAAATTAAAAATAATATTGTAGTTTTCAACTTATTGAAGATTTTTAAAAAAAAATAGCTCGATTCATGTAACAAACCAAATCTAGTCTCAATGCATAGACCGAGTTTGGGGTGTTACACGTTAATTCATATGTTAGGCACATAGCCCCGGGTAAATACGTTTAACACAAAGCCATAATCACGATGGCACAAAGCCATATTTAGGTTGGCACTTAGCCATTATCAGAATTTGTGGTAGGGCCACCAGAATATGTGGCAGAGCCACCAGAATCAGAATGTGGCAGAGCCACCAGAATACATGTGGTAGAGCCACCAGAATAACTTCCTCCGATCATCAATATCCCAATCCCGTGCAATATTTAAATGCAACATACAATATAAAACATAATATTCACATACAGTCATTAATCTAACAATTTATTTTGGTGAATCGGCCTATTATAGCACTTTGTAATACGGCCCACTAAGACAATCTAGCAAATCAGCCCATAGGAGCATTTTCGTAAGTAAATCGGCCTATAGGGGCATTTTTGATAAATTTCACAACCCAAAGGTATTTCTGTAATTTTACCCATCGAGGGTATTTTCATAATTTCTCAACCCCGGACTTAACTATTAATTTGGGGCATAAAAATTGAAACTGTCATACTAACTAAATTAACTACAACTCGAGTTAGGAAACTCGAAATTTAGATCCGTAAGTTTTACTTGAAACTAGACTCATATATCTTCTTACTACAATTTTTCCAGAATTTTTGGCTTAGCCGTTTAGTACAGTTTATTCATTAAAGTTTCCCCTATTTCACTGACAAACGTTTCTGATCTCTCTTACCTTAAATCCAAATATCTCATTGTACAGTTTTCATATGTTGCTCCCACTTGTTTCTATTGAAAATAGACTCACTAAGGAATCTGTACATATAAATTATAATTCATAATTCACTTTGTACAATTTTGAATTATTTTTCCAAAACAGAACAGGGAACCACGAAGTCCTTCAGAATCAGTCTCACTAAAATTAAGATATCATAGAATATAAAATTCCTCTTCCTCCTCTGTTTCTTTCATATAAAACTAGAACAGTAAGCTTTCATTCTATATCTTATTCACTTTCTAATTCCCTTTCTCTTATTTTTCGTGATTTTTCAAAATCACGTCACTACTGCTGACCAAACTGTTTCATTGCAAAATATGGTTACCACTACGAACATACGCATGCCCGAGTGGTCACAGATGCCGGTTTTTGGTTTTTCGATCTTTCCACCGAATCACAAAACATTTCATACAAATACTCAGAGAAGTGTGGGATTATACACCATTTCCAACATGTATTCGGAAGGGGTAAGGGATTACACACCTAATTTGGATTTCCTAAAGAACCACTCTTCGTTGACCCTAGAACAATACCAACCAAAAGTTAGCCTCGGATTTCCAAAAGATTTCGTATTACTTATGCTTGAATCACTTACCACACGTGATCTCCCTCTACGGAGTCCCGATATTCAACCACGCTTCGACTACCACCACGCTCTTTTCTCGAATCGATGTTAACGATCCTCACCCTTTGATTATCAAAAGAATCGACAAAAGAGTGTTTCGGCTTAACCAAATCAAGAGAAAAAAGAACAAACAACATGAAATAAGAAGAAAGAACCTTTATCTTAATAATAGGGGTGAACCGAAAAGAATAACATGGTTTGGCACTAGTAGCAAGACAACAAAGAAGGTTTGGCTACAAGTGATATCGATTTAAGAGGAAGGGAGAAAGGTTGGAGAAATAGTGAGGAAGGAAAAGAAGAGATGGACAAGAGAGTGTCAAAGTTTCAGCCAAAACAAGGAAAATGGTGTACAATATTGGCTTTAGAGTTTCAGCAAGGGAGAGAAGAAATTGGGAAAAGAGCAAACTAAAAAAAAAAAAAATTGCTCAAAAGAATAAGCCTCTCATGCACTAAAACTTAGCAAAATGATCCTAGCAAAATCGGCTACCCTATCCCAAACCATGTATCATCTTTACCAAAAGATGAACATTGACCCATTAAAAACTTTCCAAAACATCTTCCCCCTTAAAGGCCAACATGTTCCCTTATCTTTCTTTTTTCTTTTGATTTCTTTCCTTACCCTCAACCTTGCCTTATTTCCTTAGCCACCTTGCCGACACTTACCTTATTAGTACAAAAAATTAATCCAAAATATTTGCATTAGGTGAGATTCGAACCTCAAACCATTAGTACACTCCACACCCCACTTTCCACCTTTACCAATAGACTACTTGTGCTAGCAAAATGCACACTTATTTACTTAAGTCTTGATGCCACTTACCTTCTCTCCTTAAAGTGCTTAAACACAAAAATTTTCCTTTAGCCTAACTTGAACCCGAAACTTCCTAGAACCCCATAACTTTCTAAAATCACCTTCCTAATAAGTCTAACTTGAAATAATGCCGTTCTCTTGTTCTCAAAATTTTAAAACGCTTCTACGCTTAAGGCCCAATGGGCCCAATCCTACTAGGCCCAATTTCGGGTCGTTACATCACTTTAGCGGCATTTTGTTTCAACTAATCTTTTTGAAATATTAGACATCCTTAATTAAAACCCAAAGCCAAAATCTGAATTTATTTGTTTCTAAATATTTTTTTTTTAATTTCATCTTTCAATCAAATTAAAAGATAATAGTATATATATGTATATATATTTATCCCAAAACAACATACAATGATGTTGACAAATATAATAATAGTTGAATAAATCATAAATCATAAACAAATTTACATAAGACTTCAAATTTAAACCAAAATAATTTGAATAAAGGTAAACCTCATCTCAATATATTGAACACTCCAATAGTCAAATGTCAAAATTATTTTTTTATTGCTTTATAGACTATGAAATAACCCGAAATAAGGTTGTCTTAATAATGCAATAAAAAACCGAAAACCTTAATTTTTGAATCTTTTTTTTGTTCCAAAATCATATATATCAAAACCAGATAGAAATAATGTAGTGGTTCAAAGCCAAATAATTAAAAAGCACATGTATTAATGATTTTGGCATGGATAAAAACACCAAAGCAATTCACACATATACATGTATTCATAATCAAATAGAAAAATTTACCCTGAATTTACCATGTAATTCCAAAGTTGTATTTATGATTGAACAGATATTCACATGAATACTTAAAAAATATTTTCAAGTCAATAAATCTAAAAAAAAACAAAAACAATGTCACAATAGTTGGCATATCCCACAATTCATACAATAAACCATATCATCATATTTTAACCAAATATTTGGAATCATAAGTTGCCAAAATCTAAGATTATAAAACCAAACCTAAAACCAAAATATCTAAATATGTATATAGTTGACATGAATTTGCACCAAAACACCCATAAAATTGCATATATAACCATAACAAAAAATAATAATTAACAACTTCAACGATATCCATCAAGACTTAATTTCACCAATTAAACTATAAAAATATCTTATTGAATAATGGTTATAAACAACTATTCACACAAACTATAATCATGCATTAATCCTCAAAATCATTATATGCATATAATATATATACACACAATTATAATAATATAAAATAATACTCGGCTTGCCTTACATTTATCATAAAACTTCTTTTATACGCACAAATACTTAAAAAATCCATAACCACTAAATATTAAAAGAATCCCAAATTATATAAAAGTCTTTATATGCAACTACTTATGAAAATTCATAGCCACCATATAAAAAATCTCAAATATTTTAATTTTAGTCAAGTTCCATAAGGACTAAAACTTATATAAAATAATTATAATAGAAACAAAAAGTAATCATTCGTACATAATGGTGAATATAATTCATTATGAATAAAGACAAAAGATGATGATTTCATATATATTCAACCACAAATAGAAAATTTAAAACAAATAGTCCGAAAAAAAAAATCTTATCAACATTCATTTATTCGAATATCAAGTGAATTAACTTCAAAACCAATTATACAACCCAATTGGAATTCTTCAATTGCAAAAAGTTGCAAGTCTGTAACTTTAATTTAATAATGACTTTAACCAAAATTTATAAAATAATTGTGTGAACACTACAACAAAACAGTGCTAAGACGGCACTTATGGGGCGACATTTTCTTAAGTGTTGGGATAGACTGGCCAACATACGCTTTGGCCAACTCTTTTATAAGGGTTGGGATATGCATGCCTAAGGCAACGCTTAAATAAGAGTTGGTTTTGTCTAGTCCTAAAACGACACTTTTGGGGCGACACTTTCCTAAGTGTTGGAATAGACTTGCCAACATACGCTTTGGCCAACTCTTTGTATAAGGGTTGGGATATGTATGCCTAAGGCAACGCTTGAATAAGAGTTGGATTTTGTGTAGTCCTAAGACGACACTTTTGTGGCGACACTTTCTTAAGTGTTGGGATAGACTTGCCAACATACGCTTTGGCCAACTCTTTTTATAAGGGTTGGGATATGTATGCCTAAGGCAACGCTTAAATAAGAGTTGGCTTTTGTGTAGTCCTAAGACGACACTTTTGTGGCGACACTTTCCTAAGTGTTGGGATAGACTTGCCAACATATGCTTTGGCCAACTCTTTTTATAACGGTTGGGATATGGATGCCTAAGGCAACGCTTGAATAAGAGTTGGCTTTTGTGTAGCCCTAAGACGACAATTTTGGGACGACACTTTCCTAAGTGTTGGGATAGACTTGTCAACAACGTTCTGGACAACTCTTTGTCTAAAGGTTGAGATATGCATGCCTAAGGCAACGTTTAAATAAGAGTTAGATTTGTCCAGTCCTAAGACGATATTTTCCTAAGTGTTGGGATAGACTTGCCGACATATGCTTTGGTCGACTTTTTGTATAAGGGTTGGGATATGCATGCTTAAGGCAACGCTTAAATAAGAGTCGGCTTTGTCCAACACTATGCCTACACTTTTGGGCCAATGATCGCTGCAAAACAGTCTAGTTTTAATGTTTATAAAAGAGTGATCGAATATGTAGACTGACTGCGACAACGATAGAGGCAAGCACACCTATCGAACAGTAGTATAGCTCAAGCAAGAATATCTTATCGAACCCAAGGAACCTAAAAGTACTACTACTCACTTTCTTTCTATTATTTAGCCTAAAATATGGAGTGATTGGTTTATTAATCTAAAACAAATGAAATATTTAAACTAAATGCAAAGACAAAAGAAACAAAACTTTGGGAAAAGACGTTGAACAAAACTCAATTGATAAAGACGATACCTTTGGGAAGAATCCACCTATGACTTCACTTGTTATCTACCTTTTCAATTCATATGATTTCTTTTACTTAGCTTGATCCGTGAGACTCCCTAACCTATATTAAACCTTCTCTCAAAGTGAATAACTTCTAACCTTAGGTTAATTAGTGGAACTCTCGTTCTCTTGTAATAACCCCTAAGGAAGCAGTAAATCGATCAATGGACTCCCATATTAGGTTTCACCCTAATCCAAAAAAATCTCGTAACCTATCTCTAGGCGCCAGATCAACTCCGCTTAATTATGCTAGATCTACTCTTGGCGGTGGTCTATTCCTCCTCCACCTAAGCACATCAGATAAATTTAAGCAACATAATTAAGAACAAACTAAGTATTATCATATAAACCGAAAGATTAAATAACAAAATCCATCATAGGTTTCATCCCCTTCAGGTATCTGAGGGGTTTAGTTCATAACTAAACAAGAAAACTTCTCAAGAGAAAAGATAAAACAAAACATAAGAAATCCGTAAAACCCCCTAAAGGAATTGAAGAGGAGATCCTCCGTCTTGAGTAGAATTTTGACCCTTCGACATGGATCAACTGATTATCTTCGAGTAATTCCCTAATCGAGTAAAGCTCTGGCGGAAAACTCTGCTAAAACTCTCTTCCCCTTGAATTGCTACCTTGGATTGTTTATATGGACGTTTGGGATGCTTTACTTGGCTCTTAAGTACTCGTAATTTAGGTATAATTTGTCCTAGGTGTTTGAGTAGACTTAGGATTGCATTTCTTGAGCTCCAAGCATCCTATTCCGAGTGAAATTGCTCTTTCCCACGGCAGGGGCACGGCTAAGGCACACCCGTGCAAATCGTGGTCCAGCCCGTGTCTCTATTCTGTTGATTTAGGCACGACCGTGGCATGCCCGTGCAAGTCGAGGGTCAAGCCGTGCTTTGGGTCTGTCAATTGGGGCACAACCATGCAGATTGGGGATAGGCCGTGTTGGGCTTTTTGTCAACGAGACACGACCGTGTGAATTGGTGACAGGCCGTGTTCTAGGTGGATAACAAGGCACGGCCGTGTGGAATAAAGCCCAGGCCGTGTCGACTTCTTGGGTTGGCCCAATTTGGTCCAGATAAGCTCTTTTACGTTCTTTTTATCCTTAGGTGTTCTCCCGAGTATAAGACATGAAAAGAAAGGATTAAGAACACCTTTTTACATAAATTGAGGGCTAAATCATCCAAAATCATACTAAATATAGGGTTAAAATATGTTACTTTTACGGTTTATCAAATACCCCCACACTTAAGCTTTTGCTTGTCCTCAAGCAAAATTCTCAACTTACAATTAAAACAAACTTTCCAAGATTCATAATTCCCATTGACAATGCCTCATCATAATTCATAGATAATTTATACATGGATGATTTAACTCGAAGTGCCCTAAAGATTCAATTACGATAAGTCATACCTTTATAGCCTGAAACCATAGGTGTCTCCCCTTATCAAAGTAATTACCTTTGATTCAAAACCGACAAGGATCGACATCCTCACTAAAGATTCACACAAATCACTCAAAAGTGTTTAAGGTTCAAGAATAAGCACTCTAAGTTGAACTTGAAAAGTTAATCCCATAAGCTTGCTTGAAAATCAAATCTCCACCACTGTATATGAGATGATAAACAGATCAAAAGGTCTTTATTAGGGTTGTAACGGGGCATGGGTTAAAAGGTGTGGCTAAAGGCTGAATTAGAGAGTTAAAATCGAGATTGAATTGACTAATTACCTAATCTAGAAATAATGAACTAAATATGAATATTTACATCGAATGAAAATAATAATACCACTATTGATAATTACTCTATAATAAAGAGTATTTTCTTCACTTTAAAATTTGATAATACTTTAATACGAGCTTTTTCTTCAACAATTGGAGTTTAATTGCTCTAAGCTCTTTTATATACTACTAATATTGAATATACTTGGATATATATATATATATATATATAATATATTAAGAACAAACTAAAATATTACATCCTAAATGATAAATGTAACTAATGAACTAATATAATTCGATAATTTAATCAAATCAAACCTCGATTAAAGGGTAGTCAAAGAATGGTTGTAAGACCCAGATTTTGCCCGGCCCGTACACAAACCAACCCATTAACCCTAAAACCAACCCAATACATTAAAGCCCAACCAGCCCAAACCCAAATCAAAAAAAAAAAAAAAAAAAAAAACAAAACCTAACCCTAATGCAAGTGGCGCCATGAACCTAGGGCCACTTGCTCGACATTCGACACCACCGCCACCGCCACACATCACGTCGCGCCTCTACCGCCAAGAGCACCTACAAGCATTAAAAGAAGAAGTGATGAAAAATTGTAAAGAAAATGGCTATAAAAGCCTATTTGGAATATTGTAAGCAGGTCTTTTTTCTCTTTGGACTATCAATAAAAATAATGATTCGAACAAAAAAAACTCAAAGCAAAGGAGTGAGATCGAACACCAAAAGACAGAGATTTAAACACCAAACAGAGGTCGAAAAGGTGATTTTTTCTAACTCTTAAATTTTTATTTCTTACTACAAATCCCTTTTATTTGCAAATATAAATATACAATATATATATAAACTTGTAAAAACATAAAAGAAAAAAAAAGAAAAAACATACCTTTTGCAACATTCTGGCCACCATGTACGGTGGCCGGTGACGGCGCCAGCGCGACGGTGGACTCACCGGAGTTCCCTTCCCTGTAGAGAGAAAAATGAAAGGAAATTAGTTTTTTTTTTAAGAAACGGATGAAATGAAAATTTTTAGGAAGATTATGCCTTTTATAGGCGCACGAAACGACGTCATTTTGGCCGACGTCCTTAAGACCCAAAACGACGTCGTTTCTCTCTGGCCCGACCCGATCCGACCCACTCCAGCCTATGGTCCGCGTGTTTTTCATCGGAGGGGCTGATTGCACTTGTAGTCCCTCCGCTCTTTTATATTCTTGCAATCAGGTTTTTTTAGTTTTTTTTGAAATTTGCCCCGAAAGTTTATTTGGTTTGCAATTTGGTCCCCGTCAAGACGCTGCGTTTTAGGAGAAGGGCATAATTTCCATTTCGGTCCCCCTCCTTTCATGCGCATTTCAATAAAGCCCCTCTCTCTTTTATTTATTTTGAATTTGCCCCAATATTCTATTTTTTTTAAACGGGTTCATCCCAATTTTTTTAAAGGTTGTCTTGGACAAGGTATATCCCAACCTTTTTAAGGTTGTAATAGACGGTTTTATCTCAGCCTTTTTAAAGGTTGCCTTAGACAAGGTCTATCCTAGCCTTTTTAGAGTTGCTTTAGAAGGGTCTATCCTAACCTTTTTTAAGGGTTTCCTTAAAACAAGGTCTATCCCAACCTTTTTAAGGTTGCCTTAAACGAGTCTATTCCAACCTTTTTTAAGAGTTGCCTTAGACAAGGTTTATCCCAATCTTTTTAAGGTTGCCTTAAACTAGTCTATCCCAACCTTTTTTAAGGGTTGCCTTAGACTGGTCTATCCCAACCTTTTTAAGGTTGCCTTAAACATGTCTATAACAACCTTTTTCAAAGGTTGGACTTGACTAGGTCTTTCCCAACCTTTTTTAAAGGTCGGCATTGACTAAACTTTTCACAACCCTTCAATAAGGGTCGGTATGTTGGCTTATGGCGACGCTTTTGAAAAAGCGTCGCAATGCATATACCAACTGCACTATATACAACCATTTTGGAAGCGTCGCGAAACCTATGCCAACCTTTTTTGCGTCGTCTTATGTCAAAAAAAGTGTCGCTATAGGATTGTTTTGTTGTAGTGGGAAAGAAGATAAAGAAAGCTCACAAATCAATTTTTATTAAATAAATAAATAAACCTTCATCTTTCGAATAGCATATGCAAACTATTAAACTAGATTATATTTATAAAACCCTAAAACTTTATTTAAAGAATCAAAACCCAAAAATTTATCAGTAATCTCAAAGATTCAACATAATATATAATTAAAATATCAAATCCATAAAATTTAAAAAGAAAAATGAACCAATCCAAAAATAATAAAGAATCAATTCATTCTCAATGATTCAACATGACAAAGCTCAGATGCCACTTGTTAGATTTGTAAAATAAATTTAGAATAAAACTGAATAAACCAGGATCTATCATGTCAAATCATCAAAAATAAATCAAAAACAAAATTAAATACGGAAGCGTACTTGAATCCATAAATTCCTTGAAGTTTTACCGAATCTTGGGGATTTGATCTTCCAAATTAGCACACAAGAAATTCAGAGAATATCTGTTCTCTCCTTCCTAATGATGAGATATTAAAAAATATATCTTGTGTATAATTTGGGGACCATAACCCTAATATTTATAACCTTGGCATATTAGTTCTAATTAAATTCTAAGTAGCCCATCATTAATTATAATTTAATTAGAACTCAATTACTAGAGTATCTACACATATTTGACCCATACTTTATTTAATAATTAAAGCTCAATAAAATTCTAACCAAATTAGATCATTTTTAATTTGGGCTAACTTATCATGATAGTAAATAATAATATGTAATTACCCTTATTATGTATGTGATGTTCATATTTTTTAACACTCTAGTCTAAACAAGCCACTCACTAAACCAATACCACCATTCTTCACTATCTCAACTCTTGCCATTGAACCCAAAAGCCTTCACTACCTTAATATCGCATTTAACTCAATTCACTTACAGCGTCACTTCATCAAACAAACCACTCAACAACTCTCCAAGAGCTTGACCCGAAACTAATACCACCCTATTTGGCTTTCATCATTACCTATAACTATAGTTAAATGACTAAAATAAAAATAAATTAAAAGTTTAGCGACTAATCTAAAAATAGATGCACCATATGCCTAATTGCGTTGCTTAATCTAAGAGCCCAAAGAAAAGTCTGAAACCCCATAACATCCTAAAAAGGGCTATGCATTTTGGCTTAAATTGTACGAAAAGACATGTTTTATGTGTTTTGGAATAAATTTGGAATGATTTTGGAAACACGAGAATGTATGGAAAGGTTTTGAAGTCACGTTTAAAGTAGGAAAATGAATGTCAACACCTTAATGTCATGTAAATCACTTTCCCAACATGACCATTTCGGAAACCTAAGTAAATTAGGAAAGTGAACATTTTGGAAACTAAGCCAAAGAGGAAAGTGAACATTTTGGAAACTAAGCCAAAGAGGAAAGTAAACATTTTGGAAACTATGCTAAAGAGAAACTAAACATTTTGGAAACCTAGGAAATGTCAAGTTTACAGAGCACATGAAAAATTTTGGAACTTAAAATGACCCCAAAATGTCGAATTTTAAAGTTCAAAGGGAACTTAGGGCAGGTGACCTAAAATATAAAGTATGTGAAATTTGACCCATTAACGGACTTGGAAAAGTGGCTGAAGATGCCACTTAAGGCCTCGAAATGGCCCACATGCAAGGGTGTTGGGCTTGAGTTGAGTCACATAAAACAAATAAAATAAGTTTTATTTTGCTTTTAGAAGCCAAGAGGTGGACGACACAAGGCTTGCAAAGAGGAGTTTCACTCTCTTTAAAATTGGCTAAATGTAAGTACTAAAGTACCATATTATGGTACAAAGTACTCAGTGCGTTTTCCTACTCCTACTAGGATTTCAAAATATGTTATATTTAACATGTGAAAAGTGATGTGAAAGTGAAATTAAATATGATATGCATGATATGTATAATTTGGGGCATTAGGTTAATTGAGAAAGGGAAGTGAATGTGATGACTTAGGTCTCACTAAGTGAATGTGATGACTTGGTCTCACTAAGTGAATGTGATGACTTCGGTCTCACTAAGTGAAACGTGGCGACTTCGGTCTCACTAAGTGAAGCGTGACTTCGGTCTCACTAAGTGAATGTGGTGACTTGGTCACATTAAGTGAATGTGGTAACTTGGTTACATTATTCGAAAGTGGTGGCTATGCCACAATATTATAAGTGGGCGATGAGCACGTCCGACCGCAATGGTGCCTTCAATGGTGTGTAGCGGATGGAGGGTTGACTTAGTAGTCCCCACTGTGCGAGGATGAATGCGACGTGGTGGTGTAGCGGATGGCTATATAGGTTTGGGTTGGGTTTGCATCATTATCTTGAATTTTATATGAATATGATATGTATGGTGTGCCTATTTCTATTATGTTTTGGTGTTGGTTACACATGAGTCTATCGACTCACCTGTTTTGGAACATGTTTGGTGATGAGCAATAATGGATGGGACGGCAGAGAACTTGTGGTGGCCATGTTCAATTTGAAGTTTAATTTTATTTGAATCTTTATTTTATTTTAAATCTTGTACAATTTTATTTTGGGTTTCATTTTATGTAATAAGGCCATGACATTTTATTTACGCTTTAATTACTATGTTATTAATTTAAGGCTTTACAAAGAATAAGCCCATTTAATTTAAAATAATTTAAATATTTTGTCACCGAAATAAATGGGTTTTTGTTATAAGATAAATTTGTTTTCAACTCGAGCCCAACCCACAACAAACTATCTTTCAAAACACACGGCTTTCAAAGTATTCGAATGAATTTTGAGCCAAGGTTACTTCGAGGAACATACCGATCCGGTCCATTCTCGTAGGCGGTGTGGAAATGTTTCAGATTTGGTATCGAGCCAGCTTTAAACTCTCACACCATGGGCTAAGGCCCAAAACATTTTCAAAGCGAGCCAAATGATTATCTTTGAAAAATTTTTCAGGTTTTCGGCATGGCACCTAAGTCTCAGACCATGATCTACTGTAAGTACTTGACTTTCAAGTGATTTGAATATGTGAAATATATGGGCTTTTATGGCAACGTAGATTAGTGAACTAGGATCTGATGAACCCTGGACTAGTCTACTCAAAACACAAGTACATAAGACTTAAGGACCATTAGACAAACACATGATTAAGTCGCCGAGCTAGGGTGTGGTAAATCAGTTATGCGCATGTCTAGGAGTGGATTCAGAAGAGCTTGGTATTTAAGCATCCTAGCGACTCACCTCCTCTTACTCGAATCCTACCAGTGCGAAGTAACTGTTCACCACAACCAAGAGGACTTAGTCACTGCCAAACCCAATAACTAAAACACGAAAGGGACTAGCCGTATTTTATGGAAACCCTAATTTTAAAATTTCTAAATTACCCTCTTGATTTGAAAAGAATATTTTATAAATTTTCCTAAATATTTCGATTTATAAAATTACAAAAATATCCCTAGTGGTAAAATTACAAAATGCCCTTGGTTTATAAAATGTCCAACTACTCAACAGTTTTGCTACAATTTCATTATTTTATAAATATTCAAAAACCCTAATTTGAAACTATGAAAATACCATGATTTTGGAAAATTACAAAATTACCCCTAACTTACCAAAATTATCAAAATGACCCTGATTTTTAAAATTTTTGCAACTTCAACCTCTTGGAAAGTACAATTCTCAGAAAGAACCCTCAAAGTTTTGCAACTTTTGAAATATCCCCGATTTATTAAAATTTTACAATTTACCCTGTGTGTGGAAAAAATTACCAAAATACCCCCAAGGTCCAAAATTTTCAAAATACCCTCAGAGTTCAAAAATAATTTCCAAAATACCCAGAAAACTTTAAAACTTCCAAAATACTTTGTGACAAAATCACCAAGGAACCTCATTTTGACAAAATACGAAAATACCGCTGTAGGACAAATTACGAAAATACCCCCGGGTAGTGGAAAAACAACAACAAATGAAAACTACAACGTTTCTCTGAATGAACTAAGGTTCATAATTGTTTGATGGATGTATGAATGAATGAAAAGGCTGTGCATGTATGAATACGAAAGAACCACTCCTAAATTCCTTTTCATAAAATTTCTTGGCAGTTAATCGGTGAAACAAAATTTTTTTAATACATAAAACTTCTTAATCGATTAAATCGCGACGTTAGAAATGAGTTCTAAGGGACTTGAACTTAGAGATTGTGCCTAGAAAGTATGATAGTTCTTTGAGATCAAAGAGTGACAATAGCATAGTGTAGTGAGTTAGACTATACGGATAAATAAATTTGGAATGATTTTGGAAACACGAGAATGTATGGAAAGGTTACGTTGAAAGTAGGAAAATGACCATTTCTGGAAACCTAAGTAAATTAGGAAAGTGAACATTTTGGAAACTAAGCCAAAAGAGGAAAGTGAACATTTTGGAAACTAAGCCAAAAGAGGAAAGTAAACATTTTGGAAACTAAGCCAAAAGAGGAAAGTAAACATTTTGGAAACTATGCTAAAAGAGGAAACTAAACATTTTGGAAACCTAGGAAATGTCAAGTTTACAGAAATGAAAATTTTGGAAACTTAAAAATGACCCCGAAATGTCGAATTTTAAAGTTCAAAGGGGAACTTAGGGCCAGGTGACCCTAAAATATAAAGTATGTGAAATTTGACCCATTAACGGACTTGGAAAAGTGGCCTGAAGATGCCACTTAAGGCCTCAGGAAATGGCCCACATGCAAGGGTGTTGGGCTTGAGTTCGAGTCATAAGAAGCAAATAAAATAAGTTTTATTTTGCTTCTAGAAGCCCAAGAGGTGGACGGCACAAGGCTTGCAAAGAGGAGTTTCACTCTCTTTAAAATTCTGACTAAATAGGTGGATAAATGAAGAATTATTCTTTAATTAGAAAAATAAGGAAGAGTGGTGGCCAAGTTAAGGATTCTTGGCCTAGTAATTTCGGCTATAAAAGGATGAGACTAGGGCCATTCATTATTCATTCTCCTCTCTTTTCCTCCGTGAATATTCTTCTTGAGCCTCCATTCTTTTCTTCTTTTCTTTTAGCCTCCTAGCCGATTTCTTCTAAGCCTATTATTCTCTCTTCTTTCATCTTTGAAACCGAATACATAGGGAATCATAGCCGATTGTTCATCAAGTCTCTAAGCTGAATCTCTGAAGGTTGAAGTGAAGGTGCAATCGATTCCTTCAAATAAGGGTAAGATCCAAGTTTGGTTTCCATTCTTTTATATTTTAGACTTATCAAAATCTAGGGCTAATCCCATTAATGTTCATGGTTGCGAAACTTTGAAAAGATCTTTCGGGATTTACTAAGTGTAGGCTACAAGGAAGGAGAAGTTCTTTTCCGAAGGTACACCATAGGCGCGTGTTCCCTAGTTATTCTAAGTGAGTTTGGATTTAAAACCCACAAGGTAAGTGTCTATAGCATTTGGCTAAGGCCTATTTTGATAGTTAGATCTAATTCTTGTTTGTTTAAAAGCGAAACTAACCCCGATGAGATTTAGTGCTTGGTGAATACAAGGAGGAGCATAGCATAGATTTTGGATTTGATTAGTATTGAAATCGGCAACAAGGTAAGTCTTTTACAAATCCTACTAGGATTTGGATATCATAATAAATAAATTTATGCTAAGTAATAAATGATGAATCAAATGTAGGGACTAAGGATCTAAACTTTAGATCTAGCTTTTCGGAATATCAAGGAATCGCTAAACAAATCAGGTGTGTACCCCACACTAAATCTTGATAGATTTATGGCTTTAATTTTATTATATGTGCTAATATAAAAGTGTAAGAATACGGATAAGGTATCGTGTGTACCCTACACTAAATCTTAATAGATTTATGGCTTAAACTTGATATATGTGTTAATATGAAAGTGTAAGAATATGGCTAAGGTACCGTGTGTACACCACACTAATCCTAATAGATTTATGGCTTAAATATGATAAATATGTTAATATGAAAGTGTAAGAATGTGGCTAAAGTACCATATTATGGTACAAAGTACTCGATTACGTTTTCCTACTCCTACTAGACTTCGAATATGATATGTATGGTGTGCCTATTTCTATTATGTTTTGGTGTTGGTTACACATTGAGTCTATCGACTCACCCGTTATGGGAACATGTTACGTGATGAGCAATAATGGATCGAGACGGCGAGAACTTGTGGTGGCCATGTTCACTTTGAAGTTTAATTTTATTTGAATCTTTATTTTATTTTAAGTATCACAAATTTTATTTTGGGTTTCATTTTATGTAATAAGGCCATCGTGAAGTGATTTGAATATGTGAAATATATGGGCTTTTATGGCAACGTAGATTAGTGAACTAGGATCTCGACTCACCGTTGTAGGAACATGTTATGGTGATGAGCAATAATGGATCCGGACTAGAACTTGTGGTGGCCATGTTCACTTGAAGTTTAATTTTATTTGAATCTTTATTTTATTTTAAATCTTGTACAATTTTATTTTGGGTTTCATTTTATGTAATAAGGCCATCGTGACATTTTATTTACGCTAATTACTATGTTATGAATTTAGGGCTTTACAAAGAATAAGCCCATTTAATTTAAAATAAGTTTAAATTGAACCCTAGGACTAGTCTACTCAAAAACACAAGTACATAAGACTTAAGGACCATTAGACAAACTAGTGCATGTTCAGGAGTGGATTCAAAGAGCTTGGTATTTAAGCAAATTCCTAGCGACTCACCTCCTCTTTACTCGAATCCTACCAAAAGTGAGTAAACCGCTCACCCTAATCAAGAGGATTTAGTCACTGCTAAACCCAATAACTAAAACCCGAAAGGACTAGTCGTATTTTTATGGAAACCCTAATTTTAAAATTTCTAAATTATCCTCTTGATTTGAAAAGAATATTTTTATAAATTTTCCGAAATATTTCTCGATTTATAAAATTACAAAATATCCCTAGTGGTAAAATTACAAAATGCCCTTGGTTTATAAAATGTCCAACTACTCAACAGCTTTGCTACAATTTCATTATTTTATAAATATTCAAAAACCCTAATTTGAAACTATGAAAATACCATGATTTTGGAAAATTACAAAATTACCCTAACTTACCAAAATTATCAAAATAAGTCTTTTACAAATCCTACTAGGATTTGGATATCTAATAAATAAATTTATGCTAAGTAATAAATGATGAATCAAATGTAGGGACTAAGGATCTAAACTTTAGATCTAGCTTTTGAATATCAAGGAATGCTAAACAAATCGGTGTGTACCCACTTTAAATCTTGATAGATTTATGGCTTTAATTTTATTATATGTGCTAATATAAAAGTGTAAGAATACGGATAAGGTATCGTGTGTACCTACACTAAATCTTAATAGATTTATGGCTTAAACTTGATATATGTGTTAATATGAAAGTGTAAGAATATGGCTAAGTGCATGTGTACCACACTAATCCTAATAGTTTATGGCTTAAATATGATAAATATGTTAATATGAAAGTGTAAGAATGTGGCTAAATACCATATTATGGTACAAAGTACTCGATTCGTTTTCCTACTCCTACTAGGATTTCAAAATATGTTATATTTAACATGTGAAAAGTGATGTGAAAGTGAAATTAAATATGATATGCATGATATGTATAATTTGGGGCATTAGGTTAATTGAGAAGGGGAAGTGAATGTGATGACTTAGGTCTCACTAAGTGAATGTGATGACTTGGTCTCACTAAGTGAATGTGATGACTTGGTCTCACTAAGTGAAATGGTGACTTGGTCTCACTAAGTGAAGCGTGATGACCGGTCTCACTAGTGAATGTGGTGACTTGGTCACATTAAGTGAATGTGGTAACCGGTTACATTATCGAAAGTGGTGGCTATGCCACAATATTATAAGTGGGCGATGAGCACGTCGTGTAACATCCTAGATTAGGGGTTATCGTTTGTGCATAATTCATGAGTAGTAGGTTTTGACAATGGTTGGAAGTGAATTAAGGGTTTTAAAATCCTAGGATGAAAGAAAGCTTTGTTATTGGTTTTAAGTTAAAAACAAGTGATGTGGAAAAGTGGCAGGGATGCCACCTAAGGTGCAAGGTTATGGCATCAAGTGAAGTACTTTGAGGGAAGAGGTTGAATCCCATTGTGTGCATTTTGCTTAATGAAATAGCATGTTTACTATGATATGGATGTGTGGTGTGCATCTTTAGAACCTTGGAAATGTGAAATGTAAGGAAATATAAAGAAATGTAAGGAAATAAAAGGAGGTATAAGAAATGTAAGAAATGTAAAAAGAAATGTATGGAAATGTATGAAATGTAAAAATGTATGGAAATGTATGAAATGTATGGAAATGTAAGAAATGTATGGAAATGTAAAAATGTATGGAAATGTAAGAAATGTATGGAGCGATTAGTTAAAGAGGAAAGTGAACATTTTGGAAACCTAAGCTAAAAAGGAAAGTAAACATTTTGGAAACTAAGCCAAAATAGGAAAGTAAACATTTGAAACCTAAAATGTCAAGTTTACATGTGAAAATTTTTGAAACTTAAAATGACCAAAATGTCAAATTTTATGACGTGATTAAGTCACGAGCTAGGGTGTGGTAACTGCTAGGTGTGCATGTCAGGAGTGGATTCAGAAGAGCTTGGTATTTAAGCGTCCTAGCGACTCACCTCCTCTTTACTCGAATCCTACCAAAGGTGCGTAATGTAACCGCTCACCCTAATCAAGAGGACTTAGTCACTGCTAAACCCAATAACTAAAACCCGAAAGGACTAGTCGTATTTTTATGGAAACCCTAATTTTAAAATTTCTAAATTATCCTCTTGATTTGAAAAGAATATTTTTATAAATTTTCTGAAATATTTCGATTTATAAAATTACAAAATATCCCTAGTGGTAAAATTACAAAATGCCCTTGGTTTATAAAATGTCCAACTACTCAACAGCTTTGCTACAATTTCATTATTTTATAAATATTCAAAACCCTAATTTGAAACTATGAAAATACCATGATTTTGGAAAATTACAAAATTACCCCTAACTTACCAAAATTATCAAAGACCTCGATTTTTAAAATTTTGCAACTTCAACCTCTTGGAAAGTACAATTCTCAGAAAGAACCCTCAAAGTTTTGCAACTTTTGAAATATCCCCGATTTATTAAAATTTTACAATTTACCCCTGTGTGTGGAAAAAATTACCAAAATACCCCCAAGGTCCAAAATTTTCAAAATACCCTCAGAGTTCAAAAATAATTTCCAAAATACCCCGAAAACTTTAAAACTTCCAAAATACTTTGTGACAAAATCACCAAGGAACCTCATTTTGACAAAATACTTAAAATACCCACAGAGGACAAATTACGAAAATACCCCCGGGTAGTGGAAAAACAACAACAAATGAAAACTACAACGTTTCTCTGAATGAACTAAGGTTCATAATTGTTTGATGGATGTATGAATGAATGAAAAGACTGTGTGCATGTATGAATACGAAAGAACCACTCCTAAATTCCTTTTCATAAAATTTCTTCGCGGTTAATCAGTGAAACAAGTTTTTTTTAATACATAAAACTTCTTAATCAGATTAAATCGCGACGTTAGAAATGAGTTCTAAGGGACTTGAACTTAGAGATTGTGCCTAGAAAGTATGATAGTTCTTTGAGATCGAGTCTTGCGACAATAGCGTAGTGTAGTGAGTTAGACTATACGGATGAACGATAGTAAGTAATTTCGAGGACGAAATTATTTTAAGGGGGGTAGAACTGTAACATCCTAAAAAGGGCCTATGCATTTTGGCCTAAATTGTACGAAAAGACATGTTTTATGTGTTTTGGAATAAATTTGGAATGATTTTGGAAACCTGAGAATGTATGGAAAGGTTACGTTGAAAGTAGGAAAATGACCATTTCTGGAAACCTAAGTAAATTAGGAAAGTGAACATTTTGGAAACTAAGCCAAAAGAGGAAAGTGAACATTTTGGAAACTAAGCCAAAAGAGGAAAGTAAACATTTTGGAAACTATGCTAAAAGAGGAAACTAAACATTTTGGAAACCTAGGAAATGTCAAGTTTACAGAGTCTCATTACCTATAACTATAGTTAAATGACTAAAATAAAAATAAATTAAAAGTTTAGCGACTAATCTAAAAATAGATGCACCATATGCCTAATTGCGTTGCTTAATCTAAGAGCCCAAAAGAAAAGTCTGAAACCCCATACAAATGGGTCACTATCGAAATCATCAAATGGTCCACAACTTTTTGACACTTCTTTTCGCACGAGACTTTTTGTCTTAGAAAAAGAAGTAATCTTTTGCCTTTGAATTGGGTCCCATAACCACTGACAGCTGTAGCCATCAATTGCTGGCAAGAACCACAAAAGTAAAAGTTAAGATAAGTTTATTCTCCGTTTTGAAGTCAATTTCTCTTTTCTTTTATATGTCTCCATTTAACTTACTATCATAATCATGATATTTCATTTATATATATTGATATGTTAATGAATGTCAACACCTTAATGTCATGTAAATCACTTTCCCTTTAATTTGCTTTTGTACAAAAAATAACATGTTAATGAATTGTGTCGATAGTTTTAGGACATAGAAAAGGGTAGAATCGGACTGTGAGGGGCGATTTTAAGGGGCAGCCCTAAAAATGAAAATCGTATAATTTAGTCCTCTCAAAACTGAATTTATTTTTATATTTAGTCCTTCGAGAATGATAAATCAGAAATTAATAAATGATAAAAATTATATTTTAACTTCTTAAAATTTATAATTTAATTTCAATTCACACTAAAAATAATTCTGAATTTGTCCTTAGGCTTGTAATGGATGTGAAGGTAAAATACTTATAATATGTATATACAGATATAGATATAAGAAAGCATCAAAGTTTCTATTTCAAAATATAATTTGATTCTTTTTTTTTAAACATTAATCTCATTATAAGTTCTTATCATATCTGTATTTTTTATACAATGCCTAGAACTATTCATATCCCCTCCCAATCCTTAAATAGGAGGATAATACGCTTTAATGCACTCGAATCCACATCCTCCTGCACTAGTAATAATGTCAATGCTAATCAAACTAAGACTGAATTAACAAAATATAATCTGATTCTTAAATCTTTAAAAAATTGTAAATTCATATTTATTTTGATTTAATTATTTTGAATTTATTTTATTATAAAGTGAGTTATTTTTTTATATTTAGGAGAGAGAAATAAAATTGTTTAGGATGGGTTTATACTCAAACTTTTATACATTTATCTCTACGCTAAGAAATTATTAGAAATTTTAAAAGATATTTAAAAAATTTGAAGAGTAAATGCAACAAGTAATAACGATAAGGGTTGGTTGAACCTTTCTATATCTACTTGCATTGTGGGATCCAAGTATCAATAAAAAGAATTACATTTAAACATTTATGTCGGGTGTCATTTGCATTTGCTCAAACATTTATTATTTGTATGAGAACGGTTGGTTCACCACAAAATACAAAAAAAAAAAAATTTTTTAAAATATATAATTTTTTTTATAATTATCTCAATATTTATGGTGTTGAGTTTTATTGTGAAATTTGTGCGTGAAATTTTATTGTCCTAATAGGATTTGAATAATAATTATGTAATGATTAAATTATTTCCACATCAGAAGTATGAAGTTCTTTATATAATATGTAAGAGATATGAAATTAATTTTTAACAGTCAAAGTTAAATCCTAATAAATGTATTGTAATGAACTCAACACTTATAGGTGTTGAGTTTACATATGTTTAAGTTTTTATTATTTATTATAAACCTAACCTTAATAAATAGTTATAATGAGCTCGATATCCATATTTGTTGAGTTTAAATATGTTTAACTTTTCACCATTTTTTTGTAAACCTAACCCTGATAAATATATTATATGGAGCTTAACATTCATGAGTATCCATTATTGGAGTTTAACACTCAAAGTATTGTGTTTAGGTTAAAATTGAATTTTAATCATTTAACTCAACTTAACCCTTGTAAATTAGTGTTGACACCTATGAGCTCTATTAGAGTTAGCTTCAACAGAATCAATTATTTAGTTAAAGATTCTGTTTGTTAATAGCACTTTTCTTATTCTATATGTGTATAAATACTCCCATCTATTTCAGCAATAATCAAGCAATATTTTCATATTCAATCATGAGAAATCAACATATGTGTTCTTGCCTTTCTTTGTAATATTTGTTAAAGATATGTGACCCAAATTTTTGTTAAATCGGTATTTGCCCTTGTAGATCCCCAATAAGCAAGATACTGGGCTGGGGTCGCAACTTGGGGTTTGGCGGTATGGTACTGGCTGCACAAGTGAAATTCGTATAGAAGTATGTTTCCTCTATTTGATGTTGATTAGAATAAGGGGTTTTAACCTTACTGCATTACTTTTATTTGACTTTGATTAAAATATGGTTTTACAAACCTATAAATAGACGTAGTCGTCTCTCCTTTTGTATCATTCGAATTCGACATAGTGAATTTTCTTCTCTGCCTGTGGTTTTTTCCCAAAAGGGTTTCCACGTAAAATCTATGTGTTATATTTTTTTCTTCTTTTCTTGCCATTATTGACATTTTATTTTTACAATATTCTTTTATGGTATCAGAGCTCTTTGCTGAGCTGTTGTCCTTGGTGCTTGATGGTTACAATTTCGCTTGAAACACCTGTGAATGAAGCTATGTCTCATAGAAACTCAGCTCGTGTCTACAGCTCATTATGCCATGTTTTTCCACTAGAGAAGGGACTTATCGAAGTTGTTCAATCTTTCCTTTTATATGATATAGTGAAGCTAAAAAAGACACATTTGTCTAGTGGCAGTATCAACTTATGCTCATTATTGACAACTATGGCCTCACAGACTATGTCAATGGTACTCTTACGATTCCTCCCCAATTTGTGTTAGATCAAGAAGGGAAATTGGTTTCTAACCCTAATTTTGCATCTTACCATCAATATGATAAAATTTTGGTTTCTTGGCTCTTATCCATAATCAGTGGCGATATCTTACTGTGTTTTACAGGTGTAAACACTACTCATGCGGTCTGGAGCAAGGCCTACCATCTGTTCACTACTACTTTCGGTGCCAAGATCTCTCGCCTGAAACATAACCTACATTATCTGAAGAAAGGGCATTTATCGGTTAAAGAGTATTTAGCTAAAATAAAAAATATATGTGATCTTCATGATGCTTATGGCTACACCGTTTCTAATGATGAACATGTTGACATCGTTCTTGTTGGTCTTTCGGTGGAATTTGAGTTTGTCCTCACCGTTGCCTCGTTTACGACAGAGCCCTTGAGGTTGGATCGTCTTATTGATATGCTTCTTGAGTGAAAATCAATAGAAACAAATTGCCTTTGAGGTTCTTGTACAGGCCAATCTAGTTTAACACTAATTTGTTTCGACCATTTTGGATTCTTCTCATCTGAATGTTTCAATGGTTAAGTCTCGGTCGACGAGTTTTTTTTAACATGATGGACGTGGTGTTTATCATGATTGTGGCCGGAATGGTCGTGGCTTTCTACAATGTCAATTGTGCGGTTGTATAGGGCATCTTACCCAATGGTGCTATATAGATTTGATCGGTCTTTTGATGGATTTCTGGCGGTTGATAGGGTTCCTCATTCCAATCATTTTTCTGAGGGATTTTCGGTGGTTTCTCCCAACTCTGGTTAGTTTTCCTATAATGGGTTTTCGTCAAACCTTTATTTCCCTAGCACATATGCTATGCCACTTGGTCCGATACCCTCGTCTAGAACCATGGTCTAAGCAAATCATATGACTTATTTGCCACAGCCGAATGGGTCAATTCCATATGGGCCTGCTTATGCTGGTTCAAATAACGCCGCAAATCACGTTACTGGGCCTTGCTTGTGGCATTTTGTTGGGCTGTAGAGTGTCTCATCTAGCCCGTCAGTTTCCTTGCCATTTGTCTCCACCTAAACATCTGTATGGGTATCCCGATTCTTGTGCTACAAATCACGTTTGTCATGAGGCTTCCATGTTGCATGATACGAGTGAATATTCAAGTAAAACACCTTTGCTTATGGGTGATGGTACCTGTGCTCCTATTACTCGTTTATGCCATAGTGCCAGTTTTACTTTCTGTAAACTTTTTCACTTAGCAAATATGTTACATGTACCTACTATTCACAAAAAATTACTCTCGGTTTCTTAGTTTGCTCTGGATAATAATGTGTTTTTTGAGTTTTATCATTTTCATTGTCTTGTAAATGATATTTAAACCAAGGAAGTTTTATTTTGCGACCACTCACATGAAGGGTTGTATCAGTTTTCTCTGGTGTCTTTTTTCGACAATTTGGGTTTTGTTCGTAGTTCTGAAATTTCTATTCACAACGCTGAGTTGGGCACTACTTCTTCCTTGTCTACTAAATATAATTTGTTTGAATTGTGGCATCGCCGACTTGGACACCCGTCGTCTAATGTTCTAAGTTTGGTTTTACAATCTTGTAATGTTTCTGTTAATACTTGTAACACCCCTATACCCGGTCCAATCGTGCAAACTTGGTATAAGACTATTACATTTGGTGCCAAAACGGTTATGGCTAGATACTATTTAATTAAAACATTTATATATAGTATTTTAACTTACCAACCATATTAGCAAACATACTTATTGTTTTACTAATTCATTTCGTATATACCAAAATACTTCAAGTAACTCAAAATAGATAGAATTTCAAGAGTCTACATTTTAGTCCCTATCATATGGGAACACATTTGAATTGCATATGTACATGCCATTTTAATTCAAAATATAGTACCTAATTTTGAAGCTCTTGAGGATGTGATGAGGTGAGAGATCTTCTAGTCGGACTCTATCTCTTCTAGTCTAATTGTACCTACGCGTTAAGTCGATAAAAGCTTAGTAAGCACTACAAGAATAAATAGGTAAATAATCAAAACAAAATATTTTAAACTTATTCAATTATTACATATCCACTCACATATAAGTTTCTTCAACTATGCCTTGCTTTAATAAAATTTAACTTATCTTTTTGTAAGTTATAAAACTTACCTTAACACATCGATAATTTACTTTTGTTCATAACTCATATTCTTAGTCCAAAGTAGACTTTATAGAACACACCGGATATACGGAACAAAAATAGAGGTGCATTATTATGCAGTAGTGAACAGAGAGCAATAAAGTGCTATACAAAGAGCATAGATGTGCTAAACAGAGAGCACCAATGTGCTAATAATCGGAGAGCACTAACGTGCTAATAATCAGAGAGCGCGCTAAAGTTCCTTAATGGCATGCCACTAATATCCTAGTAGTTCTAAATTCCATCTACTTGGGCATTAAAACTAAATTTCATACATTTAAATACTTTACATATATATTTCGAAAAAGATTTCTCATTTCTCCCTCATTACAATTTAGTGCACATTTCACAATTCACAAATATCACACCTTTTTCGCATATATACTTTTGTCACAACATTATTACTTAATGTTCAAACAATATACCATCTTATATTCTCCATCTATAATTTTCTTTACAAATTTCATAATTCCATAATATATTATTATTATTATTATTATTATTATTATTATTATTATTTACAAATTTAAATATATATTTTATATCTTTATTTCTAAGTAATTCTATACTACAATATAAGCATTTAAATAAAAATTTAAAAATCTTGTAGTACTTACAACAAAAGGTTGAGATGATATATGTTCTTCTTCCTTCACTCCTTAGCCTTCTCTTTTCCTTTTTCTTCAATTAGGTCCTCTCCTTTTTTTCTTTCTCTTCAATTTCATATAAAACATATAACATTTATATGTTAAAAAAACAATCAAATAACTTTCCTATACTATTTAATAAAAATAAACATGTATGATATAATAAATTCACCATTTCTTACCTTAGCTCACATTTCAATTTAATCCATAACTAAAATTATTTCTATTTCTATCACAATCTATACCTTATTTTTACTTAAATTTTACTTATAACTTAACTTAACTCTAAAATTTTCACTAATAAACCCTAATTTTGAATTTCTTACAATTTAGTCCTTATTGTATTAAACTTATAACTTATTTTACAATTTAACCATTCACTCAATTCTAACTTGAAATTCTATAAATTCAACCCCTAATTCATCAATTAATTCAACATAAACCATGTCAAAAGATCTACTAACTTTCAAAATTTCAACATATACTAAGTAGTATTTTGTTCTAGGATCATAAAAACTCAAAAATTACAAGAAAATGAGTTAAATTGACTTACCAATTTGAGTTTGAACATTTAAAATCCCTAATTTTCTTTCTTTCCTTCCCTTTTTCTTTTTCTTTCCTTTCTCCCCTGTTTTCATTTTGCTTCTCTGTTTCTTTCTCTTTTATTTCTTTGTTTTATATTTAATAATAATAATATAATATAATATATTATTATATAATAATATAGTATAATAACATACTTATTAATTAAGTAAATATAATATAATATATATTTAAAATTAAAAATATCTTAGATTTTTTCAATGTTAAACCGCCTCAATTTATAATAATGGCATTTTTGCCTATTTAGTCCTTTTTACTTTCTTTAATCTATAATTAAACTTTTACACTTATTTCAATCTAATCCTTTTTTCCTAATTACTTCTAATTAAGTCAAATTCACCTAATCAAAACATAATTAGACACACAACTAACTTCGTAAATATTTTTAATAAATATTTACAATTCAATTTTATGAAAACGGAGACCCGAAAATATATTTTTAGTTACCCAACTATCGGGTCACTATAATACTAATAAAATCTAGCATGTATGTTCTGCGTGTCAATAAAGGAAGTCACACAAGCTTCCGTTTTCAGCTTCCACCACTGTTCATCATCATCCGTTTGATCTTGTTGTTTCTGATCTATGGGGTCTAGCTCATGTTAATTCCAGGGCTAGTTGGTTTTATATTTCATTTATGGATGTTCATAGTTGATTTACTTGGTTGTTTCTCATTCAAAAAAAAATCTCAAGCTATTAATTGTTTTATGCAATTTCAGAAATAGGTGAAAATGCAGTTTGACAAGGAAATAAAGCAGTTTCAGAGTGACTGGAGTGGTGAATTTCGGTCATTTACTTCTTTTTGGGCTCAACATGACATTATTCATTGTGTTACATGTCCACACACATCTGACCAAAATAGGATTGTTGAAAGAAAGCATCGTCATGTGGTCAAAGTTGGGCTTACATTATTGGCTCAAGCACATTTACCAATTAAGTATTGGGGGTATACCTTTTTGTGTGCTATTTATTTGATAAATCAGTTGCCCATTTTGATTCTTCAAAATCAGTCTCCATATTTGGTACTTCATGGTACTCTTCTAGAGTATGATCATATTCACGTTTTTAAATGTTGTTGTTATCCATATCTTCGTCCGTTCAATCAACATAAGTTGGAGTTCCGGTCTCAACCTTGCACTTTTCTTAGATATAGCTCTCAACTCAAAGGTTACCAATGTCTTGCTCCGAATGGTCGGGTGTTTATTTCTCGCTATGTGGTGTTTGATAATGATCGATTCTTTTTTGCTCCTTCCTCTAATGCTTCGTCGTGTCTCCGACATCAAATCAAGTTCCTACTTTTTTCTAGTCATACATTCTCATTTCTCGTATAAGTCATCCCCTGTCTTAGTAGTTGCCCATTTGATCCACCTAGAGGTCTCTTCCTTTGAATCCACTCTTGTTTCGGCATCTCCATTTCAAGACTTAAATTCAGTTGTAGGGAATGCCAGTGTTTGTTTTGACAATAGCTCTGGTACTTCCTTTCCTACATCAGAAGTTCCTGTCTATGTTCATGATCCTTTTTTGTCTCATTCCGTTAATACTCATTCTATGGTCACTCAGTCGAAAGCTGGTATTTTTAAACCAAAAGTCTTGACCGTTGAACTTGTTGAACGAGAAGTTCACAATATTGAAGAAACTTTTGCTAGTGTTGAATGGAGGACGGCTGCTTAAGAGGAAAATGATGCTTTGCTTTGTAACACCACTTGGAAATTAGTTTTTTTACCTCCAGGTCGAAAGGCAATTGGTTGCAAGTGGATTTTTAAAATCAAACAAAACTCTGATGGTACAATGGCTCGTTGAAAAGGGTGATTGATTGGCAAAGGTTGTTCTCAAGTTCCTAGGTGTGATTTTCATGAAACATTTAGTCCAGTGGTTAAGCTTGCCGTCACTAAATGTTGCTGTTGCGACAGGCAGATGTCAACAATGCTTTTTTCAATGGTGTTTTGATTGAAGAAGTCTATATGCAATAGCCTCCCGGCTATGTCCAGACAGATAAAAATGAGCAACCTTTTGTATGTCGATTGAATAATGCCTTGTATAGTCTATTACAGGCTCCAAGAGCTTGGTTTAATAAGTTGAAGGCTATTCTTATTTCCATTGGATTTAAGCTTTCCAAATCAGATGCCTCCTTATTTGTTTGCATTACTAATATGTTTCGTATATATGTGATGGTTTATGTAGATGACATCATTATAATCGGTGACTCTAGTACAGAGATTAATGTTTTTGTTAATCAACTCCACACTGAGTTTTCACTCAAGGATATGGGTTTTCTTCACTATTTTTTAGGCATTGAGGTGACTCATCTCCCGAATTATGGTCTTCATCTTTGTCAACAAAAATATATTCTTTATCTGTTGGAATGATGTCATATGGACAAAGCTAAAGAAGTACCTACACCCATGGTTAGTTCTTGTTCATTGTCCAAACAAATGGGTACACCTCTTGTTGATCCTCATGAGTATCGTAGTATTGCCAGAACATTACAATACATGGTTCTTACTGGACTTGACATTGCCTATGCAGTTAATTGTATATGTCCATTTATGCATGCCCCGACTGATGTTCATTTTGTTGCTATTAAACACATTTTACATTTTCTCTATACTACTATTGGCTATGGGTTACAGATTCGACTGTCTAATAGACTGCCTTTAGTTGGGTATACTGATGCAAATTGGGGTCTAGATTCTTACAACTACCGCTCAACCATTGGGTATTGTGTCTACTTTGGTAAGAATCTGATTTCTACTATTCTAAGAAACAACAGGTTGTTTCTCAGTCGATGACTAAAGCGGAATATCGAGGTATCACAACTATTGCCGCAGATATTACATGGCTTGAATATTTGTTATGTGTACTTCATTTGTCTTCTGATGACAAACCTACTATTTGGTGTGATAATTCCAGTGCGGTAGCTGTTGTTGCCAATTCCATTCTTCACTCTAAATTTAAGCATGTTGAACTTGATCTTTTCTTTGTTCGTGAAAAAGTTGCAACTGGAACGTTGACTGTTGGTGAAGTTCTTACATATGATCAGGTTGCTGATGTTCTTACCAAACCTTTATTCACGCTTCATTTTTTTTGGTTGAGGGAGAAACTTCTGGTCACAAAGCAGTTACTTATGGGTGAATATTAGAGTTAGCTTCAACAGAATCAATTGTTTAGTTAAAGATTCTATTAGTCTATTAATAACAGTTTTCCTATTTTGTGTATGTATAAATATACTCCCATTTATTTCAACAATAATCAAACAATATTTTTAGATTCAATCATGAGAAATCAACGTATGTGTTCTTGCCTTTCTATGTGATAATATTATTTTAAGTGTCAACTATTTTAGAGAGTTTATTTATGGTGCTTATAAATATATTATAACACCCCTCACCCGTATTCAATGCTGGAATAGGATTACAGAGCATTACCAAAATTTTAACATATATAACAGTACTTTTCTCATACATTCAACCATTTCATACAATCATCATTCAATTTGTCCCTTACAATAGCCTACGAGGCCTTAAACATGCTTTAAGAGCGGTTCGGGACTAAACCGATAACTTATAAAGCTTCTATGAAACTTTGAAAATTTTTCTCAATACAGAGGACACACGCCCGTGTGACCAGACACGCCCGTGTCTCCAGCTGTGTGAAAACAGGGGGTACATACTAACTTGGGTCATACGGCTAACCACAAGCCCGTGTGCCCTTCGAAGTGGCCACACTCGCCCGTACGCCAGGCCTTGTGCTAGGCCGTGCCAAAATTGTAGGGTATACTGACTTATGCAACACGGCCAAGTCACACGCCCATGTGCTAGGCCGTGTGCCAATTAAGGGTATACTGACTTGTACCACACGGCCAGTCACACGCCCGTTTGTGAGACCGTGTGGGGCATATTGACTTGGTCCTAATATCAACACCAGAGGACACATGGCCGTGTAACATGACCGTGTGTCGGACACGGTTGAGACATACACCCTGTCTCTACTCGTGTGGACAAAAAATAGGCTATTTACAAAGCCATGTTGCCACCCTATTTGTACATGCATGCACAAGCATAAATTGCAACATTTTATAATCCAATAGGCAGCCAATCCACAACATTTCATACACATTTTATACCAATTTGACATAGTATTCAAATACCTAATTATTATCATGCATTTTCCATTCATATGCCTATTACAAATCAAGGTAATATTTGCATATTTTTCATAACATCTATTACTAGCCAAAACATACCATATTTGAACACTTGTACACAACCAAAACATTACACCAAGTTAAGCCAAATCACATGGCTTTAACTATTACCACATCATGTACCAAAATCACTATCTTAAATAACCATAACTATCATCTTTATAACTAGCCTATACATGCTATATTTACAATATCTAAGAGTTCAAAAGTACTAACAGTAATTGGGTAGTGTGATGCGTAACTCCGACTTTATCCGGATCGAGCGAGCTATCGAACCTTTATAAAACATGGAAAATAAACAAAGTAAGCTTTAAATCTTAGTAAGCCCGTATAATTCAAAATTAAGCTTACCATTATACATAATCAAATAAGTAAACAAAGTATATCAAATTCACTTGCCAAATGCCTATACACAAGTATTCATCAACAAGTTAGTCATATAAGTATATGTAATCATCCATTATCTCCATTTAATACTCAATACATTGTATCATATCAAATTCACATATATCATGTAATCATTTATAATATTTCATTCTCAATCATATAAATAGTAATTCATTCGATAACTGTAACAGTAACTCATTCGTAACAACAATACTTCATCTATATAACACATATCTTTTTCACATAACCGATAACAGGATTTATGCCCATTGAACCTATTAGAATATTGAGGGATACTCGGGTGATATACATAACATATAAATCAGTAATCCATCAATTCATTATCATTTTCGCTCTTTCGAGCTATGATCAGTAAGCTCCTCCTGAGCTGATGGACAGTAAGCTCTATTGAACTGAAACAATAAGCTCTAACGAGCTGAAAACAGTAAGCTTATTATGAGTGTGGTGAGTCCGCAACACATGCAGTAACCTTAGTGATGTGACTCGAATCCACAATTCTTACGGTTCAAATGGGGCTCGGTAACCATCTCAGAACATCCTAGATTAGGGGTTATGCGTTCGTCGTAATTCATGAGATAGTGGGATCGATGGATGTGTTCAAGAGTTTCAAGAACCCTAAGATGTAAGGAAATATAAGGAAATGTAAGGAAATGTAAGGAAATGTAGGGAAATGTAAGGAAATATAAGGAAATGTAAGGAAATGAAAGGAAATGAAAGGAAATGTATGGAAATGTATGGAAATGTATGGAAATGTATAGAGATGTAAGGAAATGAATGGAAATGTAAGGAAATGTATGGAAATGTATGGAAATGTATAGAGATGTAAGGAAATGGATGGAAATGTAAGGAAATGTATGGAAATGTATGGAAATGCATGAAAATGGAAACTTGAACTCAACCTAAATAGTAACCTTAGTGACATGTGACTCGAATCCTACGAATTCTTACGGTTCAAATGGGGCTCGGTAACCATCATAATATATCAATAAGGCATTTGATTTTCAAGTAAATCATTTACTCAACTACATAGATTCATTTCAAATAATTACAAGTATTTAAAAGTTCGATTCTAATTATATGAACTTACCTCGTCTCGCAAGGAAGCAATCGGTCAAGGCATTAAGATAGCAAGTATTAGAGGTGTATGGGCTTGGGCCGAGCCCAACTAAAAATTTAGGCCCGTTCATTGGGCTTGGGTCGGGCCGGGCCCAAAAAATAGGCCTAAAATTTTGCCCAAGCCCGACCCATATAAAATGCTAAAACCCCGAGCCCAAATTCTACCTACCAGTATTAATTTTATATTATTTTATATAATTTTAAATATATATAATACATCAAAAATACTAAAAAATCAAAATAAATATTTTTCAACAAACTGAAAATAAATTTTAAAAAATATGTAGGCTTAAATAACACTAAATAGATGCAACTTAACAAGCAAATGCCTCTAAAATAATAAAAAAATTAACAAATGTCTTTAAAATAATAACAAAATTAACAATAAAATAAGTTTTATATAATATCTAAACAATAACAAAATAATAGAAACATAATAGTAAAATGGTAGAAAAATAAGGAGAAAAATAATAAGAAAATAATATTAAAAAAATAGTTTTTTTCCTTTAATGAATTCGGGCCGGGCCGGGCCCGGGCCAAAAATGCCTTACCCGAGCCCGACCCATTTTTTAAACGGGCCTTATTTTTTTGTCCAAGACCATTTTTCGGGCCTATATTTTTGTCCAAACCCTCCCACATTTCGGGTGGGCCTTCGGGCCGGGCTGCCCGGCCCATGTACACCTTTAGCAAATATCCACTATTCATCTACTTTTCTTTTTCCCTGATCTAATTTGGATCTCGGCTTATCATGATCTATATCATATCAAAATTAACTCATTCAATATTCATTTAATTCAATTTAGCCCAAAAATCACCTTATGTAAAAATTACACTTTTACCCCTACTATTTTGACATTTTTACAATTTAGTCATTATTTCACAAAACACAAAATTCACCTAATTCAAGACTAACCCATGCTAGCCAAATTACCAATATACCCCTAGAAGCCCATATTTTCCATTTATTTTACATTTGAACCACTCAATTTGCACTTTTCACAATTTAATCCTTATTATGCATTTTCATAAAAAATCACTTAACAAAACATGTAAAACTATCATCAAGCTTTCATATTTCAACATTAAATATCAAAGAACACATAGATTCAACAATGGCAACTCTCAAAATCTTTAACAGTTTCGAAATTAAAGTACGGGCTAGATAGATTGAGTTGCAACGATTACAAAAACATAGAAATCATCAAAAACCGAGCTAAAAATATACCTTAATCAAGCTAAGAGTTGGCCAAACCATAAATTCTCTCCCATGGCTTCCTTTATCTTTTAATTTCGGTGGACTAAAATAATGATATGTATGTTTTTGTTTCATTTAATTTATCATTAATTAACTATTTTACTATTTTAACCTTTAATATACATCATTTAAAACACCAAAAATGTGTCCATATACGTCCAATAAGGTTTCAAATGGTTTAATTACCATTTGAGGCCATCATATTTAAAAGCCAAAGCTATTTGACACCTTTAACAAGTAGAATGCAACTTTTGCCTTTTACGCGATTTAGTCCTTTTTATCAAATTAACCAACCAATTGATAAAATTAGCTCACAAAATTTTCACACATATCACATAACATGCTCTAAATACTGAAAATAATATTAGAATAATTTTCCAACCTCGGATTTGTTGCTCTGAAACTACTGATCCAATTTAGCTAAAATTAGGCCGATACATATCTCTTGATAATGTGCTTAATCAATATGTTTTTAGTGATTTATTCTAATTGATTTTGGACATGGATGCTACTAATTTGGTACCTTATTGACTATATTCTATATAGGTACGATGCATAGTCGAAGTGTTAGAGTATAAGCTAAAAATATAAATTTACCATGGGATCGAGAAATTGGCATACAAGACTTATAAATTTTATGATTATTATAATATTTTGTTTTTATAATTTTTATTTGGAAACATATTTCTTAGGAGGAAATTTTAATTTTTATTCTATTTTATTTTTTTAGAGGCGTTAAACTCAATTTTAGGTTAAGGTATTAGTTTCATTATTATTATTAGTGTAAAGTACACCAACAATCACTCAACTTTTAGCTCAGTCACTCAACTTTCAAGAAATAACAAATCAGTCACTAATGTTATCGAAAAGTGATAAATCAGTCATCTACTAACATTTTGTGTTACGGCCCTAATAGAGCAGGTGACACGACCAGTTAACTAGTTGACGTACCCAGTTAACTTGCCACGTTGGACATGAGGAGCAGAAGGATCTTCTTCTTGTTTTCCTCATCCGCTTCTCGCAATTCTTCTCATTTATCCAGGAAACCAACAACCTAATTTATTTTTCATTTACGCTCAATAATCATTTCTATTTCTTCTCGTTTTCTTTCACTTTCCAAGCAACTAATCAAACTAAGAAAGAATAGTATAAGAAAAACAATTAAAACAGAAGAAACAAATTAATTTATACCGAAAACAAATGAAACCACCATCAACAGTGGTGTTTTGAGCCTCACAAACAACACATCCGACTCGAAGCGGATTCAAGTGAGTAGGAGGTGAGTCACGAGGAGTTTTGAATCGGCTCGATACAAAAATGTAACACCCCAAACCCGGCCCACGAGTCCTGACCGGATCTGGTATGTTACTGGGTAAAAATAATTTGAGTCAATTTGAAAGTTTGGTGAAAACTTTGGTAAAATTTGGTTAAGGTATGAAAACGGGGTTTGAAAACTTAGTTGGGCTTTTTATAAATACAGTTGGGCTGAGAAACCCTTTTGAAAACTTTTGATCATGTAGCATTTTAAAATCATCTGAGGTATTGGTGACTTGGTAAATTTTGTTACCCGATGGTAACTTCCTTGAAAACTCGTAGTAGTTACTTAGTTGAAAAGTTGCTTTTATCCGGTTCAATAAATATTTATAGAATTCCATTTTGTTATTTAACATGAGTGAAATAAAGCAATAAATAAACATCCAACAATAATTAGCGGCCTTATTACATCCCAAAATAAAAACTTAGAAAATAAATAATATTAACTTTAATAAAATAAATTTAAATCCATCGACAAGCATGGCCGCCTCGAGTCCTCTCCGGCTCCATCTCCGCGTTCTACTCATCTGCAAAATGTTAAGGAAAGGGGTGAGTCACCAAGACTCAGTGTATAAATCCCCCACCCGGAAAATATAACTCATACACATTTTATTAATAAACATGCACATGCAACCCAACCTAACCATCCATACTCTTTAACTACCCCGTGTGGTCAAAACCACTAGTGGTCAAAACCACTGATGACTTAGAGTCACAAATCAAATGATGGGGTCAACCCATCGTGCGGTCAAAACCACTGATGACCATAGGTCACAAATAATCAAGTGTGGTCAAAACCACTGGTGGTACCAAACCAATGGGACTTAGTCGCAAATAATCAATCGATGTGGTCAAAACCACTGATGACCATAGGTCACAAATAATCTGATGGGGCCAACCCATCTTGCGGTCAAAACCATTGACATCAGTCCATAAATCATCCCCCTCCTCTCACCAATCCCACCATCACATGATTTTATATCAATTTTCATATATCATGTCATAGCATTTAATATCATGTGATGGCATGCAAATCATTTAACAAAAGTCACAAGTTAGGGGACTTACCCGAAATCCATGATTATGCCACAAGCTAATCACAACCAAAAGATTAAGGCAAACATTAAAGTCATGTAAATTAATAAAGTGTGTAGAGAGATCTTACACACCTGTTACTATCGAAATTCCTAGATCCCAAAAAGTTGATCTACGATGCTAGAACTTGACCCTACATTCGGCCAATTGTCAGTGTTAATACCAAAAGCCTATTCGGCCAAATTAGTAATCCCGAAGGACTTAATCGCAACTTTAATCCAAATATGGCCATTGGCCGAATGTGGCTTATTCACTTACCCCACTTACCGTAATCCCGAAATATCACTTGAGTCTTCAAGATCCCTACCAAAACACATGTTAAAAATCGACTTGTATAATCACACATAATCAAGGCCTATGGCCGGATGTCACTTACCTCCTTACCTTGGGGAATCAAATCCCGAAAGATCTCCCTACTCCTTTAATGGTGTCCTCTCTTGGCTACAAAACAAAGCATGAATCCAAGGCCTTAATAAGGTTTGGCCAACCCAAAAATACATGGTTGAGCCTCAAGGTTTCGGCTGGCCATAATAATTAAAGAATTAACTTCGAGAGATCCCTTACCACACTTATGAAAATCGGCAGCACCTTATTGGGGATGTGAGATTCGGCCTAAGCACAATTGGAAGGGCTGGAATTTTTAGTGAAGGAGGAGGGTAGGTTCGGCTACTAGGAAAGAAAAAGAAAAGAAAGATGTAGGGGAAGTGGTGGTCTCGGCTTAGTAGAAGAAAAAGATGGTGGAAATTTTGAACAATTTTGGCTATGCAACAAGGAAAATTCGGCAGCAGCAAAGGAAAAAGAAGAAGAAATTTGCTGAATGTTTTTTTCAGCACTCCCTTGTTTAATCGTTAAACCGAAAATAGATGGCCCTAGAGAGCCCCTATTTCGGCCAACAACATCCCTCCCATGAGATAAAACACTACAGCAATTTGGAATTTTAGCGGCATTTTTTTAGGCCTTTAGCGGCGTTTTTAAGCGCCACTAATAGTATTTTGATGCTTTTAGAAGCCCTATAAAAACGCCATAAAAGAGGTGCCGCAAAATTTAGCGGCGTTATGAGCAAAAACGCCGCTAAAGATCATGACTTTAACGGCGCTTTTTTACAAACCGCTAAAAGCATGAACTTTAATGGCGCTTTTATTAAAAACGCCGCTAAAGGTCATGACTTTTAGCGCGCTTTTTTTACAAACACCGCTAAAGGTCATGACTTTTAGCGCGCTTTTTTTACAAACGCCGCTAAAAGTATGGATTTTAATGCGCTTTTTACAAACGCCGCTAAAAGTATGACTTTTAGCGGCGCTTTTTTGTACAAATGCCGCTAAAGGTCATAGCTTTTAGCGGCGCTTTTTTGTACAAACGCCGCTAAAGGTACGACTTTTAGCGGCGTTTTTTTTTACAAACGCTGCTAATTTTGTCATGAAAAATAAAAAATATATTTTCTTCATATCAACAAATTAAAAAATAAAATTTTGCATTACTATTGTATCTCTAATTTGTTTGGTACCGAAATACCACATTTTATGTCACATCAATCTATATTTTTTCCTTTAATAAATAAAAAACGTTCAGAGAACAAAGAATTATCCATATCAGTAAGCTTTAGCAAACAAAGCAAGAAAATTAGAAGTAGAAAACAAGAATATCCAGGTTTATGATTTGCATATGTACATATATATAAGCAACAAAATTTAACGTGAAAAGGGTGCACCTCACATCTCGCTTGATTCATCTGGCAACAACGACTTTTCATTGTATTTTGTAGTGAATATAAGAGAGCTTTAAGTTGTTGAGCTCTGCAGAAAAGAAACGGATCCAACTTATCAAGTAGTATAACAATGAAATGCTAGAAAGGTTTGAACATAAGCCTAAAATCCAAAAGATGAACTTTGGACTCAACAAAGGGACAAGTTAGCAAACCAAATGGAACCCTTAACTCTTATAGATTACATTCAAATTGCATGCACATGCCAATTTCTAAACTCTGGAATGACAATGAAGCAACCGTTTTCTTCTATGAATTACATATTGTTTTTATAGATGTTAAAATGGAATTTAATTTATAAAATTATAATTGATAAATAATTTCAAGCTTACTAGTCATGGAATTAAATGAAAGATAATGTTTAAGTAAACTTAATTTAAATACCATTTTCATAATCATACTAATTAATATAATTCTTTTTAAAAATCATACTAATACATATTTTAAAAAATATATTTTTAAAAAATCCAGATAACACATGTCATATTTTCCTTAATACATTCTTAATTTATGGTACTCTACCACTCAAAATGTAAAGCCAGAATAATACCTAAAAGAAGAATAAGTTTGGATGATTGGAAATTCAGGCCAAAAGATGAAGACAATTTCCATTTTCAATTCATTTTGATCCAAAACCAAACCATTTTGCCGAAAAACTTGTTCTTTCCACGAGATGCTCCTCGTTTGTTGAATCTGCTCCACCTTTCACTTTATCGCACTGTGTTTTGCTGCAAATTACGATTTAAACATGGGGTTAATGGCTTCATTTCATTCAAAGAACATAAACCAGGAAAAGAATTTCAAAGAAAAATTCAATTAAAGCACTCGATATATATATATATATATATATATATATATGATTAATTGTAAGCTTGTATAGGTTGGTCAATGCAAACAATATTTGTGCAACATGAAAAACATGTTTAAAACAAAGCAAAACCTGGTTTTGAAGGAGGCTTGTTAACTTTTGCACTCCTTGCATCATTAGAAGTCTTATCGAAATGTGTTGCGAAGCTTCACGACGTGAAATAGACGGTGATTTCGCTCTCCGACATCGTATAAACAGATATCATTAACACCTATACAATCAACAAAAATTTTACAACTATGGTATTTAAGGTTATCAAATATATATATGGATTGTTTAATTACCATCATTAGAGGGCTTTCCATAGGTATGTTGCAATACTTCAATGAACGAACTGTCCCTTTCATCTTGCATTACTAAGAAAACAACCCAAAAATCAGATAAAATTCATTCACTGAGGTTAAGTTTGTTGATAGATATGGAAGTTCTTACATTGATCGTAAAGAGCATTTCGTTTAACAATGGAAAATATGATATGGCTTGTGACTCCTCACGAGCCCTCTCCACAACCGTGGAATCTACAACCTGCACCACGCAACATTTTCTGACATAATCCAAGAAATATGACTAGATAAATAATAGGTGAAGCCTGATTTGTGTTAATTACTGTAGATAGAAATGGTAATGTGCTGCTAACTATATCAGATTTTTGCTTATAAGGTCCATTTGAACATGAACATTTAGATGTAACAATCTAATATAATCCTAATAAAAATGAAAAAGTTAATTACTGAAAACATCACTGAAGCTTGAGAGCCAGCTCCCATGATTAGTCCAAAATTGGATCTTTAGCTTTCTCACCAAAGGCCACCCATGGATAAGCTTTAACCTACCAAGAGAAATTGAAGTAAAATAAAGAAAGCCAAGGGAATAATTTAGGTCCTCTAGTAACTAAAATCCAGCAATAGGCATGCATTACTCACAAATTTCCTTGCTTAAACCATTCATCGATGGGTTAGGTCCATCTGAATATTTTCTATCAACAACAAACACGTTTCAATTCAATCATTAAGTTGACGAATAATGCATTACGTTTTAAAGGGAAAATAGTTAAAATATGAAAGTACCTCCGCTAAACGAAAAGCCATCACCAATGAAACATGAGCATCAATAAGATAATCTGCAAAAACCCAACATCATATTTCACACAAATTAATGGTTTGAATCATCACTAATGTATGAAAGAGGGGGAGGGGGAAGGAGGTTTACATCTTGTGGGTCATTGGCGTTTGATGTCTTTATGACTAAGTCTCGAGAGTGAGAGGTTTTCGTTGAGCCTTGGATTTGAAAGACCCATCATTGACAAGTGATGAGAAGAAGTGGGAGAACAAAGGGAACTTTGAAACGATGAGAGAAGAGAGTAGGGGCGCTTGGATTGCCATTACCTTGAGTCGCTAACATGAACATTTGGCTCCACCAGATCCATTGTTAATGCCCCCACTTTGTCCCTGAACTTGAGCATGCGCCATTTTTGTAAACCCTAAACCAACAGAACCAATGACTGCATAGTGACTGACGAGAAAAATTGGATTGGAAGGTGAGGAAAACCGATTTAGGGGATTTTAGTTTGGGGATTTTGGGAAATCGATAGAGGAAAATTTTGGGGACTTCGAAAAATTAGGGTTTGGGAAAAAAATCGGGGTTATAGGGTTGAGCAGAGAAAATATAAGACCGTGTATGAATTTTTGCGGCGTTTTTAATAAAAATGCCACTATATCTTTATTTTTTATGCGTTTTTTTTTAAAACGCCACTAAATCTTTTTTTATATATTTTCTTTTTTTTATTTTGGTCTATATTTTTTAGTTTTTTTAAATTTGTCTTGAGATTATAATTTTTTGAATTTTTATTATATTTTGAGTATTAAAATTTTAACTATAATATTAATATTAAATATTTTAATTTTTATTATTACATTTTAAAATTTTAAAATACATCAATATATTTTTATATTGAATAAATATAAATTTTATGTATGCAATATATAAATAAAAATGATGTTAATTATATCAATAATTGTGTTAATATTTTACAAGATCTAGATCAAATTAAAGTTCATGTATACAATTGCTCACTAAACCATTGTTCATGTATGCTTTTGGGATTTAACCCATTTTGATATATATTTTTAAAATAATAATTTACATTTATCTTATTTTGATTTATATTCTAAAAATTTCGATAAAAGCACCAATCTCGGAGAACATATTTACTTGTTTTATGAAACGCCACTATTCTCAATTTTAATTTTTTTCCATTTTTCCATTTTAATTTTAATTCTAATTTTAACCTAAATTTTTCTAAGTTTTTCCTTTCAAAATTTTCTTAATTTTAACTCTAATTTTGTTATCATATTTATGGAAAAGATAAATATAAAATATTTATAAAACAAATGTACAATTAAAAGCGTGGAAAGTTTATAAAAATAAATTTAAAATATTTAAAATTAATATTTAATATTTAATTAAATATTATTTTGATACTACATATTTAGAAAATTAAATTATAAATTGCAGTGTATAATTATATTGCAGGTAAAACCCAATAAATTATGCTTATTTTGATTTATATTCTAAAAAACAATAAAAACCCAATATTCCAATAAATAATAATTTACATTTATCTTATTTTGATTTATATTCTAAAAAATCCAATATCAATCCCTAAACAATAAACCTTAGACCTTAAGCACTAACCCACAAATAGCTAGCCTTAAACCCCAAACTCAAAACCCCAAACCTTAAATACTAGACCATAAAACTCGAACCCTAAATTACTCTAAACTACAAACCCTAAACCATAATCCGAGACCAACTTTTTGGGAATTCATGTAGCCAATGTTAGTGTAGTACAAAACATATATTTTAATATCTAATACATTAGCCATAAATCCCTCATGAGGGATTTCGATTTCGGGATTTTGGGTCATATAGATAACACCCTAAACCCTAAACCCTAAACCCTAAAATCCTAAACTAAAATCATAAACCCTAACTTAGAAACCTAACACATTAACCATTTCTCCTCAAACCCCTAACCCTAAACCTTAAACCCATAAACCATAAACCCTAACCCTAAAACCCTAATCCATTAACCATTTCATTCTAAACCCTTAACCCTAACCCTAAACCTTAACCCTTAACCACTAACACTTAAACCTTAATACTAGTAAACACTAACATATTAAACACTATACAATAAACCCAAACAACAAACTTTAAAACACTAAACCCATACACCAAAATAACAAACCCTAAACCATGAAATTAATATACTAAACATTAAACCCTAAATCAATTTTAATAGCTTAATTTATAACTTAAATGAAAACTTCTATATTGTTTAGTTAACAATTTATAACTTTTCATAATTAAGTAACTAAAATGAAACTTTCTCATAGCTTATAAGTGAATGTATCAAAATAAAATATAATTCAAAGCGAGAAAAAGGAAAAATATGAAAAACTTTTGGCGTTTGTGAAAAAGCCGCTAATGCTCAGACTTTTAGCGGCGTTTCCCAAAGCACCATTAAAGCTCAGACTTTTAGCGTTTTCCCAAAGTGCCGCTAAAGCTCAGACTTTTAGCGTTTTTCAAAAGCCACGCTAAAAGCTCGACTTTAGCTGCGTTTTTCAAAAGCCACCGCTTAAAGCTCAGACTTTTAGGCGTTTTCCCAAAAGCACTTAAAAGCTCAGACTTTTGCGGCGTTTTCCCAAAAGCTTAAAGCTCAGACTTTAGCGGCTTCCCAAAAGCGCCGCTTAAAGCTCAGACTTTTAGCGGCGTTTTCCCAAAAGCAGCCTAAAGCTCGACTTTTAGCGGCGTTTTCTCAAAGCCACTAAAGCTCAGACTTTTAGCGTTTTCTAAAGCCCGCTAAAGATCGGACTTTTAGCGGCGTTTTCCCAAAAGCGCCGCTAAAGCTCGACTTTTAGCGTTTTCTAAAGCGCCGCTAAAGCTTTGACTTTTAGCGGCGTTTTATAAATAAATGCCGCAATATGTCCTTTTTAGCGGCGTTTTGCTAATAAACCATTATTGCTTTTTTTTGCGGCGTTTTCCTTCAAACGCCACTAATGTATAATATTTGCGGCGTTTTTCTTTAAAACGCCACTAAAAACGCCGCTAAAATTCTGTTTTGGTGTAGTGAAACTTCCAGCTTTTAATTATCACAAAACAAAGCAAAATTATCTTACATTTAATCCCTTAATCACCTTCAACAATTTAATAGCAATTCAACTACTAATACCCCCCTTCCAACTAAATTCTAGAGCAAAATTAAGCTCAATCTTATCAAGTTAAGAGTCCAAAAAAAGCACCACTAGCCTCACTCATCCTCACGCCACCTTGAAGAAAATAAAAAATAAAATTAAAAAAAAGCGATTCTTTGCTACAGGTTCGAACTCGAACCTCTCTAATGCAACCCCCTACAACGCCCCTTGCCATCTCTTCCAACCCGACTTTCATGTCAAATACCCTCTCCATTTATTTATAAAGCCTTCATACCTGGGCCCTTTTTTCTTTTAACGCCAAAGTCTAAAAAAAATAAACTCCTTGCGCCTACCATGACTCGAACCCGAGTCCATGCACCAAGGTCCTTTAAGTGGCGCCCCAAGCCACTCCGCCAACCTACCTTTCATGCCATGAACCTTGCCTGAAATTTATTTAAAACCTTCCTAGCCCTAATGCCTAAAAAGCCCACAAGGAAAAACATGTCCTCCTTGTATCTCCCATGGATCGAACCCAAGACCTCCCTTGCCAACCACATGCTACCAGCCACTGCACCAGAACCATTCTTGTGTTATAATTCGCCCAAATTTTATTTAAGCCCTAACTTCACCTAGCTCCCTCCTTTTTAAGCCTTAAAAAGAGATTTTTAATTCAAAACCGACCTAATTCGGGGTTATTTCTAGACCCTAAATCATGCCAAATAAAGTCATATTATTTATTTCTTCAAGCACACATGGGAAATTAATTAAATTACAAATAACCCCTAATTTAGGGTGTTACAAGACACAAGCCCGTGTGAGCCACACGGGTTGGACACACCCCCATATGCCAGCCCGTGTCGATTTCGCACCCTACTTCCCAAATACGTGAAAAACCCAATTTTTTGGGTTTCTTGGCATTCTAAAGTCTATAAATACCCATTAGAAGAAGACATAAGGGGACAATCAAAGAAGATAGAAGAAAACACTTGAAGAACACCATCAGAATCAACTCGAAAGTGGATCTCCTTCAAGATCGAAGATCTCCTTTTAATTTCTTTCGAAGTTTTATTGAGTTTCTTTATGTCTTATGGTTATTCTGACTTTGAGATGTTTCTATTCAGGATTATGAATGAAATTTCCTAGATACCTAGGGAATGATGAATCCTTTTATTTAATTTTTATTTTTACTATATAAATACTTATTCTTGTTCTCAATTATGTATACTTATTTCTTATTTTAATATTTTCAGGATATTAATTCATGTTTAATGTGCTTATTTCAGTGAGGAAAAGTCTCTATTTAAGAGTAGATCTAGCATAATTGAGTGGAGTTGCATGCAATCCTAGAAATAGAACGACATAAATCTACAGGATTAGAGTAAAATCTAATAAGGGAATCTATAAATTGAGTTAACTTGACGATAGGGATTTTAATTAGAAAGATATTTCAATTAATCAACCTAGAGTCAGTTGTTCTTACTCTCGAAAAAGATATTAACATAATTTAGGGATTTCTACGGATCAAGACACAAGTGAATAAATCGTTTAATTTAGATTCATAATAAAAGGTGAAGTCTAGGTGAATTCTTTCTTAAGTATTGTCTATCTCATTGGTTATCTTCGATTATTTCCTTGATTCATTCTCTGTTGCGTTCTTAGTTAAATTAGTTTAGTAATTTTAGATTTAAACACAATCACTCCAATTTGTCGGCTAAATAATAAGAAGATGGTAATTATTAGTACTTTTAGTCCTCGTGGATACGATATTCTCTACTCACCATAGCTATACTATTGTTCAATAAGTGCGCTTGCATTTGTTGTATTTATAGTTAGTTTAGTGACCATCGGCTGATAAATCATTGTTGTTTGAATCGTGAGAATTTGAAATCGCAATTATATTTTCCATATTGATATTCGTTAATTCTCCAATTTAGGAGATAGACTCAATTATCTCACAATGTCGTTTTAGCATCAAATCGAGAAGGGTGCCTCTCGATTTAATGTTGGACAACATGTCGTTGGTAAGTCGATACAATTTGTAATTGTCATATTCGGTTTATCGAAAAAAAATGACACGATCTGCGCAGTAATTCGCAAGATTGTTGAGGAATTAAATCGTGGATGTTGCTTTCAAGGTTATTTAGTTGGTAAGGGTTAGTTGTTGGGTTGTTCTCGCAATTAATTTACTACTACGGAAGAATTAGGAGATTTGAGGTTGTTCATTGATCTCTATAATCGACTTATCAATTGGAGGAGAAAACGCATTATCCAGGATCAATTAGAAGTCGGAGTCAAAATCACGCTTGAGGTTAGTGTTTTCGTGTTTTTGGTTTATTCAATTTTAATTTTGTTTTACTTATTTCTACTTTTTTTATTTAAATTTCTATTAATTAATTTATATTTTGATTTAATCCTCCTATTTCGTACAAGTTTTCATGAGTCTTCAGCATGAAAACTGCCCACGACACGTTCTGTTATAAAGAAATACAAATTCGGATAGATCAATCTCTGTGTGATCGACCCTACTCCTTATACTTCAAATTTAATTTTAATTTTAAACGAAAGTATTTATTTTTTATAGATTCAACATCCATCATTCCTTCCCCCATTCTATTTTTTCATCGAAACTAAAATTGTCTCCCATCATTATCAACTTCTTAAACAAATAAACTCTCCTATCATTGGTATAGTTAGGATGAGAAATAATATTTTGTTTTTATATTAAAATGAAAAAAAAAACCATGATCATCATTACTTTCTGAAAAGGAAAATATAAATTTTATGAAAAATCACGGACACTACGCAAACAAAATACAACAATATAAAGTTTCCTTTAAATTTTACATAACATTAAGTAACATTATTACTTGGCTAGATTTTTTTATCAAAGATAGGGAAATAGAATTATTCAGGTTTAAACAACTAAAGTCATTTGCGATATCTATGGCTAATTGACATTGAAGAACTTGGGAGTAACATTAAAAGTTAAATGTAAAAAGAATTATATTTAAAAAAATAATATTGCAAAATTTATAAATTAACTTCTTTTCTTTTATTTAAAATGTAAAATAAAAAAGTAGAAAATCATTAATACATCACATTAAAGAAAAAGTTAATTATGCAAGGATAGCTATATAAACATGTTGAAATATAAAAAAATATATATATATTTAATTATTAATATTTGTTGCATTAATGGTGTATAATTATATACATCTTTTATGAACTAAACGATGCCACATCTATATACACACAGGAGTGAAGCTATAATTTTTTTGGAGCGAAATTAAATTGTATACTTTTATAATAGCAAAATGTAAATTTACCATTTTAATAACTTATATCTTTATAACTTTTAAAAGATTAAATCAAATTTTTTATCATTTTAGAGGAGCTAAAGTGCAATTTTACCATTACTAATTTCAAATTTTATAAATTATAAAGATATATATATATATATATTCAAATGTAAGTTCTTTTTGGGTAAATTACATCTAAGGTCACTAAATTATTGGTAAGTTTATGTTTTAGTCACTCAACTTTAAAAAATTACAAAGTGGTCATTGAACTATTTGAAAGTTTTCATTTAAATCATTGGACTGTTAAAATCACTGTTGTATGGCATTCTTTGTTTGCATTGCCTGCACCAATCGGAAGCTCTTATTTTTCTTCTCTTCTACAATTCAATTTTTTATGAAATAGCTTTGAACGTCACGAATTTTCGAATTAAAATCCAAACAACTTTCTTCTCTGATCTTAGATACTAATTATCAAATTGATTTGATCTAAGGCATGTTCTTCTATTAGTTGATGGGTATTGATCTACTGTACTAATTGTTGAATTGTCACTTGGGGCTTGGTAGTTAAACCTTTTTCTTAAAAAAAACTTAACAACCTAATGACTTAAATTAAAACTTCCAAATAATTCAATAACCATTTTGTAACTTTTTAAAGTTAAGTGAATAAAATGTGAACTTACTGATAATTTAATGAACTTGGATATAATTTACCCTTTTTTTTTAACATGTTGAGCTATGAAAGTTGTTAGCTCGATAATTCAACTCGAAATCACCAAGAGCGGGGGAAGAATCGACCTTTTAAAAATTTATGGTTGCTAAAAAAATATAGAGACAATAAACACTTCAATTTATAGTGGTTTGGCCCCAATTACCTACTCCAGACTACAGCAAAACAGGCTTTTAGCGGCGTTTGGACCAAAAACATCGCAAAAGTTATACATTAGTGGCGCTAATTTTAAAACGCCGCAAAAGGTTAAGCAGTAGCGGCGTTTGTGAGAAAAAAGCCGCAAAAGGTCTAGCAGTTGCGGCGTTTGTGATAAAAACTCCGCAAAAAGTCAAGCATTAGCGGCCGCAAAAAAATTATATTAATGACAAATGTTGCTGTTTTACTCCCTGTCTATTTATTATTTAACTAGTTTCTTTATATTAATTAAAATAAAATTTATTTTTAATTGAATATTTAAAATCTTCAGAAAAAAATTAATGTTATGTAGAAAAATTAAAAGTAAAAACATAGAAAATATATGTTAAAATTGAAAAATTAAAATACTATTATTTAAAACAATTTTAAAGTTTTTTAGGTATAAGACTGATTTTTTAATTTATATATTAAAAATTTCTTATATAATTGAAAAAGAGATAATATTAATTTTAAAATATTAAAATTATCATTATAGTTTATGGTTATGGTTTAGGGTCTAGTGTTTTACTATTAGGGCTTAAGGTTTAGTATTTTTAGGGTTTAGCGTTTATGTTTTAGGGGTTGAGAGATATTGTTTTAGAGTTTAGGGTTTAGGATTTATAGTTTAGTATTTTAAGGTTTAGGTTTTTAGGGGTTACGAGTTAGGATTTAGGTTTTTAGGAGTTAAGAGTTAGGAAAGTTAAGCAGATTGAGTTTTAGCTCAATTAGTATGAGCATTGTTGTCAATATAAGAGAACATGGGTTTGAGTGTGTTGAAATGTATTATTCTCCTATTTATGAGTTGAGGAGGAAATATGAGTAGTACGTTGTAGACATAATATCAAAAAAAAAAAAATTGAGAAGTTAAATTTTATCAAAATCAATTTAAATAAATTCTATCAGCTACACAAAAAATTAAACTAGTGGATACAAACTCTTCGTAAGGAAGTTTAGTTTCATTTTCTAAAATTATTTTCGTACACAATTTTAAAATTTTACAAATTAAATATATTGTTTGAAACAAAACAAACTTAAATCAAAGGAATTTAATAAATAATTAAACCTTTCAAATATAGAAGCAAAGAAGAAAATTGGATTGAATCTAACTAAAAATTAAGGATTTAGTACATATGTACTTCAATTTGATCAATTTTTATCTTTACACTTTTTGAATTGGTGAATTTTATCATTAGTATCGTACATTTCAATTTTTGATCAATTTAGTACATGTACTTCAATTTGAGCAATGTGGGCTTCTTAGTTCTCTTAGGAAAATAGTGGGATTAGATGCTCAAAAAGTTAAAACCCGCATCCCTAAAGCTGAGTTTGCATAATGATAAAATTCACTATTAATATTTACTCATTTTATCACTTTTGTCTTAATTTTGGATCAATTTGACTTTCAATCTTTAACGACACTGATGTGATAACTCACGTGCTAGTCTATTTGTATTCCATTGTTGGCGTATATATATTTTTTTAAAGAAATTATAATTTTTTAAAATTTTGTTGAATTTTTAATATTTATTAGTACCAAAGGCATTAGCGGCGTTTTTCTTATAAAAGTCGCAAAAGGTAAACAATAGCGACAAAAAAACACAAAAAATAATTTTACTTTAAACAAAACGGCGCTATCTTGTAGTTGCGATATTATTGGCATTAGCGGCGCTAAGGGAAAAATGCCACAATAGGTCGGGCTTTAGCGGCGCTAGCAGAAAAACGCCGCAAAAGGTCTACAATAGCGGCGTTTGCAAAAAAATCGTTTTACTTTATACAAAACGGTGTCATTTTGTATGGCACTTTTAGTGGCGTTAGCGGCGCTATCTTAAAAACGCCGCAATAGGTCGATCTTTAGTGGCGCTAGGTGAAAAACGCCACAAAAAATTCATTTTACTTTATACAAAATAGCACCGTTTTGTATGGCACTTTTAGTGGCGTTTGCTGCGCTACTTTAAAAACACCGCAATAAGTCTATCTTTAGCTACACTATGTGAAAAACGTCGCAAAAAGTCATTTTGTTTTAATTGAAACCACGACGTTTTGCTCTATCACTTTCATCCCATATACCCGAAATCCCCAAAATTTCCCCCTAAACGTAAATCCCCAAATCAGTTTAATTTTTTCCCAAACTTAAAAACACAGAAATCCCTTTTTGGAAATCCTTAAACCTAAATCCTCCCCTAAATTGCAATACCCGAAATCCCTTTCTTTTTTTCCCTATTTTAAAGTCTGTTTGTTTGGTGGAAAATGAATTCCTCAAGGAAAACATTTTACAAACACGGGTAAAATCTCTTCTTTATTTCTGGAAAACGTCTTACCAATTTCTTTTCCGTAAGACATTTTCCATAGCTTTCCCCTTCATCCAAGTAAGACTTCTCCTTCTTCCCTTCTTCATTCCTTCTCCTTCCTTCTTTCTTTCTCAGCCAACAAATCTCTTTCTCAGACTTTTCCGGTTCCTTCTTTCGTTGGGTCTTGGAATCTCTCCTTTCGCTGGGTCTTGAAATCTTTGGAAAATTTCATCTCTGATCTCCTCCAGGTATGTGCATATTTCTCTAATGTTTCATCAATGATTGATTACTCTTTGTTTATTCTCTCAATTTTTTCCTTTTATTTTTCTTTCATTTGTTTTCTTGACCGTAGTTAGCCCTTGACTTGTTTTGAGCTACTGTTTTGTGTTGCGAAATAGGAAAGGCTATAGGAAAAGCATAGTCAGTCGATGAATTTTGGTGATATGATTTGGTTTCTATGGCTCAATGTTTTCTGTTTTCTATTTCAATGTTTTCGATGAATTTTTCAGATTTCATTTTTCCGATTAGTGTTCGATCTATGGTTGCCCATTTTTCTTAATTCCACCTGCAAATAGAATAGATTTACTGGCATAAACAAAATAGATGCTTTATCCTTAGAATTTTTCGATTTTCTATAAACCCAAAATTTTCTTTCTTTTTACTTTTGAAAACTTCCAAATAATTTGCTGTTAATCTATTTATTGGATGATTTTGGGGAGCATATTTGTTAATTGTTGCTAGTTTGGGTCATTTCATAAGCAACTCACAATATGTTCGATAAAAGTCCTCTTTGGGTTATTGCATCTTCTTTTATTATTTTTTTCTTAGGGATTCATGCATGATTTTGTTAACAAATGTCTCTTAGATGACATGAAACAACAAGAAAATTAATATAACTAAGCACTATCGTTACATAAATTGGCCAATCAACCCTATTTAATGATGGTAGCCGTGCACTGTTTGCTTTGCCAACTTGGTTACAACAAGGGGGGACTGTTTGCACCTTCACAGATATGGACTATGTAGTATTTCAGACAAATATTGATACTTTGGGGCCAGATTCTTATCATGTAATGCCATTTTTTTCCTTTCTTTCACATAGCAGTTTCTCATGAGTTCTGGGACCAAAACTATGTACTGTTCATAGGAATATTACATTCGACATTTAGACAGATCCCCAGTGAAATTTGATGCAGAGAGACAAAGGGTAACTCAATTCTTGAAGCAACAATGGAGAGAAGAGTATCTGAGGTGAGTAAATTAATCTTTTCATGACATCAAAGTATCACCTTTTTCTTCATATGTTTTATGCATTATTTATTTCTATAAAATAACTTACAATTTGTTAGGAATCGTTTTCCATGTGTTTGTACTATCCTAGGGCTTGTGAATAAATTAATCTTATGGTGTGGAATTTGCTTGCAGTTATGGTCCCTCTATCAAATTTAACTATCTTAAGCTATTTAAATAATTTGGTACAGATATTGACACAAATTGTTTATAGAACATGAATCCATACATATTGGAATATAATAGTCATAATCAAAACATTATAGCAGTCCGATCTAGCGAGACCAGTCAAAGATCTCTAGCTACTCCATTGTTGACTCTTTTGTCAAATTTTGTTCAATACTAACACAGGTTATTTTAACGATTTGTATCATTGGTGCATCCATCGATTACTAACACGGAATATGCACTACTTTGTTAGTAAGTAAGGTACAGGATGTTGTTGAACTTTGGCCTACAATGCAACGAGAAACCAAAGACAAACCGGCATGTATCCAAAGTAACCGAGAAGCAATGATTTTGTTTATTTTGTTAATTTGTAACTTGATTTAGTTCCAATGTAATTTATACTTAAAGTTAGTAGGAGTAGTTGTTGATTTATGTTTGATGTTATAGCTGCTATGTCATTGAAAAAGATCTGATTTTTGGAGATTAAATTCAGTTTTCTTCTTGTTCAAACTTCTTTGCATTGGTTTTTATTTTTCTCCTTAGTTTTCTGCTAAAAAAACCAACACATGTAATCCAGACTACTTATGTATATGGCATACTGCTTATTCAAGTAATGAAGTTAATCTTTACATCATCCGGGTTACTTGCTTCTATTTTCTTCCTCTGCTGTCAAAACCTCAACAGATGTGATTTGCAGCTCTTCCCTTTAGCATTGATGACCAGCTAAAGGCTCGACATTGCATGTTCTACATGGTGGCCATAGGCTGATTTAATTACTAGCCAACGATTGGTTTTAGTTTTAAAGTTATTTGGTGCTAGCAATATCTTGCATTGAGTTACTGATGATAAATATTTGAAATAACATGCATTAAGAAGCAGAGACATTGAGAAAAAGGGTATTGTAGATATTTCATTAAAGAGGTTTGAAAGAAGAATGGATAGTTCTGTACTTATGTCAAACTTATTTATACATGTTTTTTTTTCTCTTCATGTATTTGGCATTATGGATCTATTTGTTAGAATTCATAAATTAATTATATATATATAAAAATTTATTAATATATGTAAAAACAGCTTTTTCGAAAAATATTTTCAGGAAATCTGCTAAACAACAGAAAATATTTTACACAAATTGATCCAAACACCAGAAAATATTTTCAGTAAATCATTTTATAGAAAAGTAAATCATTTTCCAGAAATTATTTTTCAGAAAATATTTTACTGGTAAACAAATCCATTTATTGAACTGTTCCTATTTTTTCTTCTTTCTCGACATAAATAATGTTTACATTTTGGGTTTATCTTTTTCGCTCTTTTCGTTTAATGCATGACCGATTATATTGTTGAACTCCAACGGCGTTGTCAATATTTTGAACTTTTAGTGGGATAAAGTGTATTATATTCAATTAATTCAATATTTTGGTTGGTAAAATTTTTTCTCAAAATGAGGAATTCTGCATATTACGTGTAAAAAGAACTGGGTTTAGTTTCAAAAGAGTTTGCTACATGGGGCTTTGTATCCATTTACGTTCTTTTCTACTAAGATCTGTTGAAATACGCAGCAATTTTTCTTCAAATGACAGTTTTTGCTAGGGAACAGAATGTATGTAGGGCTATGTTCTTAATTAGCATACTGGAAACTGATTCTTATATTTCAGTTTTGTTTATTTTTCCCTCTTCTATTTTGTTCAGAAATTCACTTTTTTTTATTGACTTCAGTAAGAGTACTGTAATAAATAAATAGATAAATCCTAAAATAGTTATAAGATAATCCTTAATTAGTGATTAAAGGCACAGCTTAGGAGTTGGTGTTTCTTTAGTTTGTTGAATGGCATCCACTCTATTTTCGTTGAGTTATGAATAGGTGTTGATTTTGTGGGTCAAAACATGGAAATATGGACGACGAGCTGTCTGGTTGTCTTATGGCCATGTGAAGATGATTCGTAAATTGGGTGTCAGAAGCCTAAAATATTGTTTAATGCAGCATTTTGATACTAGTTTTATTATGTTAAGGCAGAATTACATTCCAGAGAATAAGTATGAACCGTCATAGACCTTTTGAATAGACTATGGCGTCTTAGTTATAATCAGAGTGGAGGAATGGTGTATTTTATTCCGGAACTTTTATTACTTTTGGTCCATGGTCAATGTTGTTTTACGACAGTATATCTGGGGTTGATAGTTTAGCTCATCAAATTGGAGATTGAAATCTTAAGACTTGTTAGTGAGAACCAAATCTCTTCATGGTTTTTTTATAGAAATTCTACTTATTCTAGAAACCAATAAAACTACTGAAATAAAAGCACAACATTAACTAAGGAAAGAAATAAAATCACAACCTAAGACTTAATTAGAGAATCAAAATTAGCAGCCTTTCCCAACATAAATGCACCCCATAACATTTTGCTTGATTTTCCTTTACATGTTAACCTCTTCTTTTTTTTATTATTTTGTATATCGGAATGAATCATGCCTGTTTATATATTTTGGTTTTGTTTTGTCATTTTACTTTACATTTTTATTGAAGCTGGATTAAGCTTAAAAATGTCAATATTTTATTTTTGGACAGCAGTCCTGTCACTCTTTTTCTGATTTGAGTAAGTTCATTCCTTGATAGCTTGCACCACTTCTGAAGCCTCTTAATTATCTTTCTGAAATTTCTTTTGCTTTTTTTTTTGAAATATACTGCTTAATTATTCCTTTGGTGAAATATATTTGACCAGAAAGTATGAATACTTTTTGCCTGGAGTAATATTGATTTATTTTAAAATAATTTTAACTTAATTAAAATACTTAACTCAATTGAAACCATTTTAACTTTATTTTATTTTATTTTTATTAATTTTGCTTAACTTTAACTTTTATTTAAAAACATTTTAACTTGTTTTATCAAAAATATATTATCAAATAAAGTTATGCAGAATAAAAATACTTTAAATCAAAACACTAACCCTATCATGAAGTTGTTTCCTAAAAGCTCCAAAATAAAAGTGATTAAGCCTAAACCTTAACCTAAACCCTTAAAAATAAATAGGTATAATTATTGTTTCTGTATTATATCTATGTTTAAGCTTTAATATTTTATCTTAATTTAATAATTGTTATAAAAAAACTCAATCAAATCGAATGGAATGGATCCTTATTAAAGGCTATTTTATTGAAATAACTTAAAAAATATTTATAAAAATGACCCACGTTTAAAAATAATCATCAAAATGACCTGAAATGAATAGTTGATAAGGGTTTTGGCCTGTCAATGGCCGGTACCACCTGGTATTTTAAACCCATGATTGCCTGATTATTGTGTCAGACTTTAAAAAATTAATTTTTTTGGTTCTGGCTTGTTAATAGCCGGCACCAAGGTATTTTTTTTAAAAATAGTATCATACTGGTATACAGAAATTTAAAAAAAGAAAAAACAAAAAAAAAATTTTAAGTGCTTGCTTGTCAATGGCCGACATCACTGTACCAAAAAAATTTTTTTTTTGGTGTTGGCCTGTCAATAGTAAAGGTAGAAGAAGAGGAAGAAGCTGAAGGGAATAGAAGAGCTTACTATGCTTAAACTAATTGCGTTGGAGAAAGGGTTATTATGGGGACTTGGAAAGTCGATAGTTACAAGGGTTCATCGTTTCTTTAATGGAAACATCCTGAAGGAAGCAGGACGATGGATTGATTTGTTTTGATAACTGATGGATGATTTTCATGGAGATGGAGGCTATTGGTTAAGGAATAGACTCGTTTCAATTTCATTTGATTTTTTTGTTTTTGTTTTGATACTGGTCTGTTGTGTTCTAGGTTTTTTTTTTTTTTTTGCTTTTTCTTTGGTTTTCGTTTTACTCATTAACTAGGGGATGACCACCATTGATGAGACCGAAGATCAAAATTTTTTTTGAATCTTGTGGTTTCGACCATTGATGAGGCCAAAGACCAAAAATTTTTTTACAGTGCGATGGTCTTGCCATTGACAAAGCCAAGACCCAAATTTTTTTTTTGGTACAGTGGTGCCGCCCATTGATAAGCCAACACCCAAAAATTTTGGTACAGTAATTCCGACCATTGACAGGCTAGCACCCAAAATTTTTTTTCTGATACAGTGGTGCCGGCCATTAATAGGCCAGCACCAAAATTTTTTTTTGTTTTTTAAAATTTTTGTATATCAGTATAATACGATTTAAAAAAAATATACCCTGATGCCTGCCATTGACAGGCCAAAATAAAAAAAAAATAACTTTTTAAAGTCTAACACAATAATCAGATAATCATGAGTTTAAAATACCAGATGGTGCTGACCATTGACAGGCCAGAACCTTATCTACTATTCATTTCAAGTTATTTTAATTATTATTTTTAAATTTGAATTATTTTTATAAATATTTAATTTTTTAAGTTATTTTGTAAAATAGCCCTCATTAAAGCTCCGCTATGATTGTACTGCTGCTTTTAATGGTAACCATAGTGGAGTAGATATCTTTCTTTTCCATTCCACTACTAGATCCTCACGCACGTGGGTCGCATGTTTATTTTTCCTTCCCTACGTCTCTATTAAAATATTCTCCAAATTTTAAAATTTTAATTTTTAATTTTTTAAATTTAAAATTAAGATTTAATTGTTAACATTATAAAAAAATATTTTGTTAAATAGACATTATTGGTGAAGAAGAAGTAATAAATCTGGCTCAATGCTACGAGCATCTAGAATTAAATAAGATTTTCGATAAATTAATTATTACAAGTATTACGACAATTTAATTAAAAATCCAATGATAAAAAAAATTCATTAGTTCATTATTTAGTCTAAATCAGTGAAATGATAGAATCTATAAAAATAATTCAACAGGTTGTGAAAGAATTTTGGGGATTTTTTGAGAATTTAAAAATACGATGCTTTGATATCACATTTTAAAAAAATTTCACTTATTAGTCATGTATGTATTGTAATAATCATAAATTTAACAGAAACATTTTACAATCATTATAATAAAAAATTACATCAACTTAGAGCCTATTTTCCGCCAAAACTTAGGAGTAGTTTAATAGAGATATATTATTGTTTAGGTCAAAAACTGATTACTAAACAAAGATCCTAAAGCTAACTAGTAATTATCCTATTGTTATCATAATTTCCTAATAACATCCCGTAGTTTAAGTTTGGTTCACAAATGTAGTCCCAACTATGTATTAGATTATACAGTGTTACTCAACTTATTGATAACTTAATTGTTTCTAAATAATTCCAAGATAGTCCTTGATGGATTAATCAATTAAAATTTAAAGTCGTGTAAAATTCATCAAAATATTAGTTGACTTCTTGCAATGGTTTTTAATAATGATGGGATTAATTATTATATTCAATTTTCTTTCAACCCTACTTTTTAAATTAATATTTTTAATGGTGAATTAACAAAGACTTTATTAATTTATGAATTATGGAGTGATGATACCAGAAAATAAAGATGTGACTTCAAAATTAAGTTTATTATATAAATTTTGAATTATCCAGTATTTTTATTATATTATTTAAAATAGCATATATTAAACGATTATAAAATAAATAGTAATAAAATTAATTTATATAAATAGAATATAAAATGTGAAGTTTAGATTATTAAAATATTAAAAATTGATAGATGACATAATTATATTATATATGGGGTGCCATGCAACATCACAATCATGGCATTGTGCAAAATGTGTTTCCCTTTCTCTCGTTAGCATAGAAACATCTTTTTTCTTTTTACGATAAAGCGTTAGAATTATTATGGTTGACATGAAAGAGCTTCTACAGAAAATTATAAGCATAAATATTAAAATAAACACAAACAATAGATGAGTTTTAGATGTTTTATTATAAAAATAAACTGAATGTGTAAGAAAATGACATGAAAGGGCATCTACTTTTTTCTTTTTACATAATTTTTTTAAAATAGCAAATATACAAAAGAATGTCAAAAATTCAAAAAAATCTCAAATTAAAAAATGGAAAGCTTTAAAAAATTCAGATATTTTAAAATATACTTTTCTTCTTTAAAATACATAAAATACAAAAAAAAAAAGAGAAATATAAAATATGTCAAAATTCATAAAAATCTCAAAAAATTAAAAATCAGAAAATTATATATAAAATTATATAAAATTTCTGAAACTTTAAAATATACTTTTGGGAAAAAGATATATCATACAAAGAAAGAGAAAATATGAAAAAAATGTAAGAAGAAATTAAAAAAAAAATAGTAAAAGAGAGTTAAGATATTTGTATTAAACAATGCAACATTCCATATTTATTTAAAAGTGATAATTGGATGGAGCTTTAGGGGGAAAAAAATAGTGCATTAACCATAAATTAATCATAAAGCATTTTGTTTGACCATGCATATGGTTATCAACCTGAGAGATTACTACTTACAATTTAGAAAAAAATAAAAAAATAGAGGAGCAGTTTGAAGTAGTTGGGATGCATACAAACATATATCAAATATAAATCATTTAATATATTATATGCTTTTATTGATCAATCCCTTGTTATCAATCTCCAGGTTAGTAACACTATCATGTTTACCTCAATCTTTGCAAGTTCAGATGTTAATTTGTTTTTTTTTGTTGTTTGGTTTTTGAGGTGATACATGTTGATTTTCCTTTAAATCTTTCAAGGCTGCAACAAGAGTTTCTCTGTAATGTTCTTAAGGCATTCAAATGGACCACATGTATCTAAAAAACTATGAAATTTTTTGATTTGCATCTTTAATACATTAATACCTCTATTATTTGCTTCAGGTTTTTAAGTGACAAGAATATGATATTTTGAGGTGCAGAACAACATGGGAGAGAGTGCGTGGATTATGTTCTGTAATAACTCCATCTGTTCAAAGGAAACTGGGAAGACATGCAGTTCCGGTTTTCCATCAATTCTCAATCCATATTCATGTTTCAATCATGCTTTCATCATTTCTGTTGATATGCTGCTTCTCTTAGTGGCCTTCCTCATCATTTTTTGTAAATTTTCCTCAAAGAAGATCACTACAAATTCACAGTCACAAAGCATCTCTTTAGTGGCAGTTCTCTCTGAAATTTATAATGGAATACTGGGTGTTGCCTATTTGTTCTTGGGGATATGGACCATTTACCATAAACATGATATGGATCATACGGTTTTACCTCTGGATGGATGGTTGGTGTTGCTATTTCAAGGGTTTTCATGGCTGCTTCTAGCCATATCTGTGAGCTTGAAGAATCTAAACCTTCCATGTACAATAGCAGTAAAGGCTTGTTCAAGTTTTACCTTATTGTATGCGGTCTTTCTCTGTATTTCATCTCTATTTGAAGCTATTGCAGACGAAACTGTGTCAATTAAGATCATTTTGGATGTTTTATCTTTTCCTGGATCTATTTTGTTTCTATTCTGCGCCTTTAGAGGACACGGTTCGAAGGATACTGATCCGGGAGGTAATTTTGATGCTTGCTATGCACCTTTGCAAGGTGAGGAACATGATTCAACTGACGAAACCAGTGTCAACCATGACATTACTCCCTTAGCCAATGCTGGGGTTTTAAATAAAATGTTCTTTTGGTGGTTGAATCCTCTATTGCGGAAGGGTAAGGAGAAAATCCTACAGAACAATGATATTCCAACTTTGCAGCAGGCATGTCAAGCTCAAGCATGCTACTTGAAGTATAACGACCGACTGAGTGAACAGAAACGAAGAAATTCAAGTGGTTCAATTTCTATGCTGTCAATAATTGCATATTCTCACTGGAAAGCAATGTTAACTTCCGGGGTCTTTGCATTGATCAAGGTTCTCACACTATCTACAGGTCCATTGTTTGTTAGAGCTTTTATTGCTGTCGTTCAAGGTAATGAAACCTTTAAGTATGAGGCTTACGTGCTGACCATTGGCCTGCTTATAGCAAAATGCTTGGAGTCTATATCTGAGAGGCAATGGTTCTTTATAACAAGAATGGTTGGACTTCAAGTTAGGTCTATGCTATCTGCAGCAATATATCGAAAGCAACAAAAAATATCGAATGCTGCAAAATTGAATCATTCTCCTGGTGAGATAGTGAGTTATGTCACCGTAGATGCCAACAGAATTGGTGAGTTTCCGTATTGGTTTCATCAGATATGGGCAACAAGCGTTCAGTTTTGTCTAGCATTATTCATTGTATACTCTTCTGTGGGACTGGCAACTTTTGCTGCATTAGCTGCAATAATATTGATACTGGTTGCAAGTTATCCACTTACCAAATTACAGCTTGAATGTTACAAGAAAATCATGTCGGCGCAAGACAAAAGACTTAAAGCAATTACGGAGGCACTCGGAAATATGAAGTTATTGAAGTTGCATGCTTGGGAGACACATTTCAAGAAGGTTATTGAAAGTTTAAGGAAAGATGAGTTCAAATGGATAATAGGGATTCTGTCACAAAAAGGGTACCAACTAGTTTTGTTTTGGTCTTCTCCCATTGTAGTGCCTGCTGTTACTTTCTGGACTTGCTACTTGGTAGGGATTACACTCAATGCTAGTAATGTCTTCACATTTTTGGCCAGTCTTCGCATTGTTCAAGAGCCGGTTAGGTTAATTCCTGATATTGTTCAAGTATTCATTGGGGCTAAGGTTTCCCTGGACCGGATTGTGAAATTCCTTGAGGCACCAGAGTTGGGAAACAGAAAGCTAGAGCAAGAATGTGAAGACAAAAATTTTGAGCACTCCATTCTCATAAAGTGTAATGAAATCTCTTGGGACATTAACCCTTCATCCAAACCTACCTTAAAAGACATAGATTTGGTGGTTAAATCAGGAGAAAAGGTTGCCATTTGTGGAGAAGTTGGCTCAGGAAAATCAACTCTTTTAGCTGCTGTTCTTGGAGAAGTTCCAAAAGTCAATGGCACAGTAAGTGAGAACAAACTCTCAATTCCCACATTGTATATTTTTCCAAGTACTAATAATTTCATGTCAAAACCTTACTTGAGTTTCTATGTGGATCATCAGGTCCATGTGAATGGGAAGAAAGCATATGTTTCTCAGACAGCATGGATCCAAACAGGAAGTATACAAGAAAACATTCTTTTTGGCTCTGTGATGGACCGTGTCTGGTATCAAGAAGTGGTTGAGAAGTGTTGCTTAATAAAAGATCTAGAGATGCTTCCTTTTGGGGACCTTACTGAAATTGGAGAAAGAGGCGTTAATCTCAGTGGTGGACAAAAGCAGAGAATTCAGCTAGCTCGTGCATTGTATCAAAATGCAGATATCTATTTTCTGGATGATCCATTCAGTGCTGTAGATGCTCAAACTGCAACAAGCCTTTTTAATGTGCATCCATTAGTTTTTGTCTTATATATATGTATGCATGTATACATGTATGCATGTATATACACTTAAAAATCTAACACCCCTTTGTTTTATGCAGGAATATGTGATGAGAGCTTTGTCTGATAAAACTGTTGTACTTGTGTCCCATCAAGTTGACTTCCTTCCAGCTTTTAATTCTATATTGGTAAGTGTGATAATTTCAAAATACAATATGATTACAAGATATGGTTATAACATCTTAAATATGATTATAACATCGTTCAAGTATCTGATTATATGACAGTTGATGTCTGGTGGGGAAATTATAGAGGCTGGTACTTATGATCAGCTGCTAGCTTCAAGCCAAAAATTCCAGGACCTTGTAAACGCTCACAATAACATGATTGGATCCGAAATGGACGTCTCGTATTCTTCTAATGGAAGATCTATGGCATCCAAAGATGTGATCAAGAATGTACATGTTAAGGAAGAGCCTATAATGGCTACTGGAGAACAATTAATTAAGGAGGAAGAAAGAGAAACAGGAGATACAGGTTTGAAGCCTTACTTGCAGTATTTGAGACACAACAAGGGCTTTCTATATTTCACCTTAGCAATTCTTTTCCATGTGGCATTCATAATTGGGCAATTAGTACAAAGCTACGGGTTAGCAGTTGAGCTCCAAAGTAGTGAAGTAAGCAGCAAGGAATTACTCACTGTTTTTACAGTGACTGGGTTTTCTTTAGCAATCTTTTTGCTCCTTAGATCCTTCTATGTAGTTCTTCTTGGTCGTGGAGCTTCAGAATCTATCTTTTCTACACTGTTGAAGTCTTTGTTTAGAGCTCCAATGTCCTTTTATGACTCAACACCTGTGGGAAGAATACTGAGTCGAGTAAGTGTTCTCAAAATCTTCATTTTCATGGAAATTCTATTCTTCCTTGAACTTACTGTTTACAGTTTCCATTTTACTTGATAGGTGTCATCAGATTTAAGCATCATTGACCTTGATATGGCTTTCAAGTTATCAATCACAGTTGGAACAACCATGAATACCTACTTCAGCTTTTTTGTATTGGCAGTGCTGGCTTGGCCAGTTGCATTTGTCATTATTCCCATGGTTTATCTGACCATACTTTTACAGGTCTTACATACATGCAAAAAAACTAAGTTTTTATCATAAATTGTTTTCTTTTAACGAGTTCTTAACTGTTCTACTTTCTTGAAAACAATTAGAGACACTACTATGCTTCTGCAAAGGAGTTGATGAGAATCACTGGAACAACAAAGTCTTCAGTTGCTAGCCACCTTGCTGAATCCATTGCTGGAGCCATGACAATCCGAGCTTTCGGAGGGGAAGATCGATTCTTTTTAAAGAATATGAATCTGATTGATGCCAATGCAAGTCCAGACTTTTATACTTCTATTGCAAATGAGTGGTTAATCCAAAGGTTGGAAATATTGTGTGCCATTGTTCTTTCATCCACAGCCCTTTCCATGACTTTGATTTATCTTGGACCATCTGCATCTGGTTAGTTCAAGCAGAGTTTAGTTCTTCGAAAAATACTGAATATGTTCTCATCATTTTGGATTATGCTCTAACCATGTTTTGTGGATTTCAATGGCAGGGTTAATTGGAATGGCACTGTCATATGGCCTCTCATTAAATGTATTCCTAGTTGTTTCGGTGAAGAATCAATGCTTTCTATCAAGTTCAGTTGTTTCTGTAGAAAGGGTAGAGCAATACATGCATATTCCTAGTGAAGCTCCCGAAGTAATTGAAACTAACCGGCCTACACACGGCTGGCCTTGTCTTGGAAAAGTCGAGATTTGTAATTTGAAGGTATAATCAAAAGGTTTTACTAACTATTTTCTCCATTTGTTGAGTCATGAACTTTACAGGGAATGCATAATAAAACGTCAAACTCATCAAGCAGGTTCGTTATCGGCCTAATGCTCCGCTGGTCCTTCATGGCATCAGCTGCATATTTGAAGGAGGAAGTAAGATTGGGATTGTTGGTCGGACCGGCAGCGGAAAAACGACTTTTATCAGTGCTTTGTTCCGCCTAGTAGAGCCTGCAGATGGAGAAATCATCATTGATAACCTTGACATCTGTACAATTGGGCTTCATGATTTGAGATCACATTTGGGGATCATCCCTCAAGATCCAACTCTTTTTGGTGGATCTGTTAGATATAATATAGATCCTTTAGAACAGCATACTGATAATGAAATATGGGAGATACAAGGACCAATGATCGCTTTGCAGATTTTGCAAGAGACAGCCATCCCGAGGATAAATCTTTGGTTCAAGCCGGATCACGATGCCAATCTTGCAAGAAGAAGGGTCATGTTGAAAGAGTTTGCAAAGCAAAAGGCAAACCGAAGGGACACCAAACCAACAACCAAAAGTTGAGGCTCAGTGGTACGTAGAAGGAGTGACAATGAAGAGCAAGTCTTTGCAGTCTCATGCTCATTGAAAAACAAAAAGCTACCAAGGGATGGCTCTTGGGCGGTGGGTGTCTGAATCATATGACACCGACCCTACTATATTCAAGACGATAGATAGAAGTTTTAAAGCTAAAGTCAAAGTGGGAAATGGTCACTTCATTCATGCGATGAGGTAAAGGTGATGTGTTAATATACACATCAGCAGGCGATGGTGGTGACCAATGTGTTACTAGTACACGAAATAGATAGAAACCTCTTGAGTATTGCACAATTGCTAGAAAAGGGCTACCTTTGTTGTGTTCGAGGGCAAGGAGTGCAAAATCGGTGACCCTTATGGCTCTAAACTTATAGCGGTCACAATGGTGACAAGAGTTTTGTAGTTATTGGACAAACCACATGGACTCGGCATATCTTGCTCAATGAAGACACCAAGTTGTGGCATCAAAGACTTGGACATGTTAACTTTAAATCCATGTCCAAGATGATAAATGAAAGCTTAGTTGAAAACTTCACCAACACAATGACCGATCAAGGAGTTTGTGAAGTGTGTCGACTGGAAAACAAGCCGCTACCTTTTCCCTCGAACCAAGCACGGAGAGCGGAGAAAAGCTTGAACTTGTTCACACGGATGTATGTGGCCCCATGAAGAGAATCAATTAGTGGAAGCAGTACTTTGTACTTTTTATTGATGATTATTCAAGATTACATTGGGTTTATTTTTAAAACACAAATCAAAGTTTCTCAAGTGTTCATGAAGTTCAAAGTTCAAGCGAAGCGAAACAGTTTGCAAGTTAAAGACTATCGAGTCGAGATAATGGGGTGAATATATTTCAACTCGGTTCAAGCAATATGCAATGATTCGGCATCAAACACCAACTTACCAATGTCATACACCCCAACAAAATGGTGTAAGTGAAAGAAAGAATAGAAATGCGCTTCGATATGGCGGTGTCTTCTATTTGAAAAGAATATGCCCAAGGCAATGTAAATTTGAAGCGATCAACACTTACATTTATCTCCAAAATAGACTTCCAACAAAGGCATTAGCTCACAAGACACCCTTTGAAGCTTGGTATGGATTCAAGCCATCATTGGCTCATCTGAAAGTTTTGGATGCCTTTGTTATGCTCAAGTTCCAGACAAGAGAGACAAAGCTGTCTAAGAGATCACAACACTGGTGTTTTGGTTGGGTATAGCTCGATCAAAAAAGGCTATAGGATCATAGAACCAACCACAATGAAAATTCAAGTGGCGGGGATGTGGTCTTTGATGAGAAGGCCCTCTGGAATTGGGAAAAGAATCAACCAATGGAGACTTGGAAGAACTTGTGGCGGTCGGATAGAACACGAGCATCTGATCCGAAATGGACATAGATGATGTCGGTCAGAGGACTAGGTCATTGATTGATGTTTATGAAAGGGCTCAAGTGGCCATAATGGAGCCAACAAACTTTGAAGAAGCTGAAGCACACAAGGGCTGGAAGGCTGCAATGGAAGAAGAAATGAAGATGATCGAGAAGAATCAAACCTGGGATTTAGTTGATAAGCCACAAGACAGAAAGGTCATAGGTGTCAAGTGGGTCTATCGTGCCAAGCAAAATGCAGATGGGACACTGAACAAGCTTAAAGCAAGGCTGGTTGTGAAGGGTTTTAGTCAGAAATATGGCCTGGACTACATGGAAACCTTTGCTCCAGTAGCGAGGCTTGACACCATCAGATTATTGATTGCTTTGGCAAAGACAAAAGCAATGGTCCATACACCAACTCGATGTCAAATCAGCATTTCTAAATGGGTTGCTGAAGAGGAGATCTATATCGACCAACCTCGAGGCTTTCTTTGTGCAGGGCAAAGAGCACATGGTCTATAAGCTTAAAAGGCCCTATATGGTGCGAAGCAAGCTCCTCGAGCTTGGTATGCTCGAATTGATAGTTATCTCATTAGTTTGGGATTTCAAAGGAGCATCAGTGAGCCTACATTATATATTAAGAAGAATGAAGCTGAAACTCAGCTCATTGTATCTCTTTATGTTGATGATTTACTGGTTACAGGAGGAGACATCAATGCCTTAAGAGATTTCAAGAGCAAAATGAAGATGATGTTCGAGATGTCAGACTTGGGCCACATGACTTACTTTCTTGGAATGGAGGTTAGTCAATCCAAAGGAGAAATCTTCTTGAGCCAACAGGCATTTGCCAAGAAGGTCTTAAGCAAATTTTCAATGGAAAATTGCAAACCAACAAACACACCAATAGTTTGTTGGAATGAAGTTATCATGTCGAGGGATTATGAAGCGGGTTGATGAGTCCTCCTACGAAGTCTAATTGGATGCTTATTGTATCTAATGACTACTAGACTGATTTAATGTATGCTGTTAGTATGCTATCGAGATACATGCCTTCTTTGCAATATGCGACACCTTCAAGCGACAAAAGGGTGCTCGGTACATCAAAGGTACCTTGAGCTATGGATTGAAGTTTAACAAGGCTCAACAATTTGAAACTAAAAGGTTATCTGAGGCGGTGATTGGGGTGGATCAAGTGATGACATGAGGAGTACATCCGGATATGGTTTCACCATTGGATCAACACTTGTTTTCTTTGGTGCTCAAAGAAGCGAACCTTGTAGCTCGATCAACAAAGAGAAGTGAATATGTTGCTATGGCAAATCTTGTTAATCAAGCAGTATGGTTAAGAAAAATCCTAAATGACTTAAACTTGTATCAAGAGAACAGCAGAGATTTATTGTGATAACAAATCAGTGTTTGCAATTGCAAAGAACCCCTGTTTTCCATGGTAGAACCAAACATTTCAATATTAAAGCGCATGTGATAAGGGAAATGGAGCAAGCTCGAGAAGTTGAGCTGATTCATTGCAATTCAGAGAATCAGATTGCAGACATCTTCACCAAGGCCCTCAAAACAACAAGATTTAATGAATTAAGAAAGAAATTGGGAGTTTGCAGCATGGAGTCCAAGGAGGAGTGTTCATGCATGCCCATTACAGCGTACAAGTAATGTCCTAAAGAACCGACTAAGGCGCCATTGTTGAACTAAGCTTGTTTTGTTTCTAATATAAATGTAACTTAGTGCAGTTCATTTTGAACCATATTAGGTTAATATTTTATGTCATTTTGATGTTGACAAAGTGATCAAATCAGCAAGATTAAGTCCACAAGTTATTACTTCAAGTTTCTATGAAATCTAGTGGGATTAGGTATGTTTAGGTATGTTTAGGTAATGATTTGTTGAAATTCACATTGACCATGGCCTTTATATGTAATGGCAATGTATCCTTGTGTAATGTAATGAAATATCAGAAGCATTTCAGCTATTTTAAAGCTCCATTTCCTTGATTTCTTTCTCCCTTTAATATTACATCAATTTTCCTTCTTTCTTCTTTAGCAAGTCTCGACACTTGCCTGACAAATTCTTGCCTTATACTAGCTGCTAGGTGCTTCTAATTCCAACAGATCTGTTAGATATAATATAGATCCTTTAGAACAGCATACTGATAATGAAATATGGGAGGTATGTGTTTTACCATATCATGCACCAATAACCAGCCTTGTATTTTGGCTGACTTGAATTTCTAATCATTGAATGTTAAGGTTCTCGAAAAGTGTCAACTCCGAGAGGCGGTTCAAGCAAAAGAAGGCGGCCTGAACTCCATCGGTAAGAAAAACAAAGATACCAGAGTTGGTTTTCGCCGATTTGCTTCCATTAACAACATGAAAACAATAAGTGCAGTTGTACAAGATGGATTGAACTGGAGCATGGGGCAGCGACAATTATTCTGCCTGGGGCGAGCATTACTAAAGAGAAGCAAGATCCTAGTCCTTGATGAAGCAACTGCATCGATTGACAACACAATGGACTTGACCATCCAAAAAACGATAAGGACGGAACTCAAAGACTGCACGGTGATAACTGTGGCTCACAGAATACCAACTGTGATGGACTGCAAAATGGTGCTTGGCATAAGTGATGGTGAGAAGATATCTTGATATGCAAATAGTCCATCGACTTTTTATTGTTATTGTCTATGATTTGTTTCGATTTACAGGGAAATTGGTGGAGTTTGATGAACCAATGAAGCTGATGAATAAGGAAGGGTCATTGTTTGGACAGTTAGTCCAAGAATACTGGTCGCGTTCCTCCTAAAATAATGGTACTTGAAGATTGGTAATAAAGTTCTTTCATAGAGCACAATTACTGTAGAACAAGCTATCAACTTTAGAAACGAGAAAACCAAGTCACTATTCTGATTTAATTTTTTGTAAACAGTAAAAAGATTTTTAGTTTCCTTGCTATGCATAATCTCCAAGGCCAAAGAAGAAAAAGAAACAAGATATACATAAAAATGACAAATGCAATTACTGTGGGAACACACCATTCTCAAGGACAGGTTGAGTTCTAGTTACTGTTGCAGATGGCATTTTACTGCAATTCACCAATCTGCTATCAAGAATTTCACCTTCATCAGCTTGTCTTTCCATTGCTTGAACCCTTTTGGTCTTCAAAACCTTAAGTAATACCAAACCAAAGTATCCTGACAAAACCAGCATAACAAATCCAAGCACAACACCTATCATCCATGGATACCATGGCCTTTTTTCCCTCTTTAGTGGAACAAGAACAGAAAAATGGCCTTGGTTTGAAGTGTAACACACATTGGAAGACATTATGGGACTGAAATCAACTGTCCCATTTCTGTTGAAAGCTGCACATCTTGCTGGATCAGGGTATTTCAGGTTGGGAAATTGGATTGATATAGGCTTCCCCATTGTGTCAAGGTTGATGCTTTTTAAGCTTTTGGCTCTAGCATTCGACGCATCGAAAACCATAAAACCGATGACGGGAGCAATCATTGAGTAACCTTGAACTCTGTAGTAGTATGAAGACCAGTTGCCGAGGGCCTCGTAGACTATCGCGACCCTTCGGACGTGAGGAACCAGAAAGGTCCGTGATGGGATACGAAAACAACTAAAATTAGCCCCTTTCTTCCACAACGTCCGGCTTCGGATTCGTGCAATGGAAACGCCCATGCCTGACACATTAACCGGAAGATTAGCTTTGTATAAAGTTCCAGTATGAGGTCTGTGCCTAATAACCAATGCTCTGAAAGCAAAATCCTGAAGAAATGTATCCAAGGAACCATTGGAAAAGCTGTCTAAGCTGTGAACATATGAAAAAGAACACAAGTACAAACTGAAAACCAAACATACGAGTGTGAAGCTCATGTTGGGTGGTTGTTATTTCCTGGTAAAAGAAACACATACAAGCAAGAAGATTATGAAGAAAGGGGTAGCTTTGAAATGCATTGTTGGATGATGATGCTTTTCCAAACAAATTGATTTAAGCATGCTTTTAAAAGGGTCCCAATTAGTTTATTGTATCAAAAGTTTGATGCATCTTTTAGGTTATGATTTTTTTCATTTTTAATTTCACTAAACCGTTCATTACTCCAGAGCATCGTGCACGTTTAATTTTGACGTGTTGACTTATTTTAATTAAGGTGGGGGTCTAGTTTGCTACATGCAATTCAAGTCCCATTAATGATTAACGTCAATTTGTGTTGAAAAACAGAGAATCTTTGCTTCTTAGGCACTTACCCCCGTTCATTGCGGGAAAACAATATTACATCATTGGTTAATTTCTGTTGTTAGGCCCTGCACTTTTTAAATCTTAAAATTTTAGTCTTAACCCAAACAGTAACAATTAAATCAAATTTGGTTAAATTCAATTACTAATCATATACTATACATATTGTCATAGATTTAGTCCATATTCTCTAATTGGATTATTTTAAGTCCTTATACTTTGTGAATTTTGAAATTTCAATCTTGACATAAATGCCTGTCGTTAATCCATCAGCTAAATTTTTAGCGAGTAAAATGTGAAATTAACAAGTTAACTTGATGTTACAGATATGATAATAATGTATGCTGCATTATATTTGGAAAACAATAAAACTTAATGAAATTTTAAAATTTGAAAGATATAGGACTAAAATGATCCAATTAAAATATAAGAATTAAATCCATAATTTTCATAAAGTACAGGGATTAATGGAAGAATTTAACCTTAGATCATTGCTGTATCAACACTTTGATTGATTTATAAGAAAAATGATTAGAGTGTTATTTAATAAAGTCGTAAACCATGGCTACAAATTCAAAAGGCCAAATTAACAAAGATTTTAATTAGAACTAAAAAAACAGAGTAAAAAATAATAATAATAATTCAAGGACTGGGGCTCATTGTCTCACTTTGAATTCGGGTTTCTTAAAAGGTATAATTTTGCTTTTAGTCCCTATACTCATCACATATTTGAAATTTAGTCCATTTATTTTTATTTCCTTAAATGTAGCCCCTCCTCTGATTTAATCATTGAAGACCAATATTGAAAAATGTTGCAACCTTAGATTCAATGTTTTTATTTGATTATTTGACTTTTTACACGTGTAATCTTAATCACTTGAGTAATTTTTTATTTTAAAAAATGACGCATAATCTAATTTGATGGTGTTTGTCGAAACCATCTTTTTTTGTAAAATGGGGTCGATTTTGATTTTAAAAATAAAAACAAAAAATGGGAGTCGCCACCAATCTTTTTTTGATGAGGTGTGATCGGGTCACATCGTAATTCGGTCATTTTAATAATAGATTTGATTTATTAAAACAACGGTTTTGGTCTACGAAATTCAGAAAAACGGGTTCGGAGTCGGTTATGAATGAGGAAGGATTAGCACCCTCATAACGCCCAAAATTGGTACCTAGTTGATTAATTACTTTCTTAGTGTAGAAAATCAAAAATTGAAGAGATTTTAAAAATACGATCCTCTGTTAAAACATTACTTAATAGAAAATTTTTCTGAGAAGAGGACATATTTCACGTTAATAAGAATAAAGAATTACGTCCCGTAAGTTAGGACACAACATCTTAAAACCCGAAATGAGAATAAATACCGAAAAATTTGTTTATTTTGAAAGACATTCGATTATCTCGATTTTAAAAAGAAATCGTATTCCGTAAGTTAGAACACGATTTTTCTAATTCCCGAGAATGTTCAAAATCCATGCTTTAAAAAGTTCATTTACTCGGATTTATTGAGAAAATCGAAACCCTGTAAATTAAGAAACAATTTTTTTTTAATCTCCAAATACAAAACAATGCTTACTTTTAAGAAAATCTTTTTCATGCAATTATGTGAAAATGAATATAACATTTGAAATGTCGAGGATTTTATTCGGGACATGATAGAACGAAAATTTAAAATGGTTCATGGTGTGATTGCAATAATAATAAAATGATGATGCATGACACGATGATATAACTAAAATAAGTAATGGCATTAGCTAATTAAACCTAACATTAAATAAGTAAAAATAAAATAATAATAATAAAAAGGAAAATAAAAGGAATAAAAAATACAAAAAAAAAATGAAACCAAATGGTAATAAGTAAATAGATAAAATGCATATACACAAAGTTAAGTTTAATTACTTGGAAGATAAAAAAATGAAATTTAAATTGTAGGGCTCAAAATTTGCCCGGGCCCATTTTATAACAAAAACCAAAACAATAATAATAAACCAAGTCCAAAAACGGCAATCCAATAACAGTTCAAAATTTAAAACCTAAACTTGGCCTAAGATACAACCCATAACCCAATACTAAACCTAGCCCAAGCTTACAAGGCCCTAAGCCCAAAATGGTTAAACATTTTAGAAACCCTAGAGGGTTCTAGATCCCTCTAGCGCCGCAAGACGTTCGGGCTACCACGTCCTCCGCACGCCACCATGAGCGAGCCCTCACCAGCAGCCTCCGTACGCGCCACGTCCACGCCCAGTACACCTCGGTTGTACCTACAAAAAGACGACAAATAGACAGCAAGCAAAAATGACAGAAAAGAAAAACAAATTCATATTGTATTTTCTTTTTATTTTTCGGCTATATAAACAAAAAGCCAACAAATGTAAAGGGGATTACTACACGATTTTATTGATATACAAAGAAAAACAGAGGTATATTTGAGATTTTTTGTAGTCTATTTCGCTTAAAAAAAAATACATTGCATGTACATAGAAACAAAAAAGGAGATCAAAGTTCTCACCTTTTCATGATAATCGAAGCCGAAACCAAAGCGTCTCTTTTACTTTTTTCGATATCTAGAATGGTCTTGAGTGTTTGGAGGTCAGATTTGGGTTAGGGGAAACGAAAGGATCGAAACAAGCTATTTTGGTCTCCTCCGACCACCGTGGACGGTGGCGCTGTTAACTGCGATGGACGGCCTCTCACGGTGGCCCGATGGCCTAGGATCGGAGAACCAGAGAGCAAATCCCTTCTTCCCTTTGTTTTTTTTTAGCCAACACAAAAATAATTTTTTTAAAGCATTTTGGCCTTTTATAAGAGAGAGACACGACGTCGTTTTAGTCTAAATGCAATAGCTTCAAAACGGCGTCGTTTTGAGAGGGATCGGGTTGACCCGACTTGAGCCCGAGGATCTGCATGTTTTCGGATAAAAGGGATTTTTTTTCATCCTAGGTCCTTCCGCATTTTCGTTCTTTTTAATTAAGCTTTTTAATTATTTTAATTTAGCTTAGTAATTTTGCATAGTTTTGATTTAACCCCTATTTGAACGCTGTGTTTAATAACCGGGGGTAAATTTTGTTTTTAGTCCTTTTTTATTCACGCGCATGGCGTTTAGGTCCTTTTTCGATTTTTCTTAATATATTGCTTTTAGCTCTCTGATTTTGTCCTGATTTCAATGTAGTCCTTAAATTATTTAGTTAATTATTTGTTTATTGATCGTTTTAATTATTCTTTTAATTAATATTTAATATAAAATATTTTAAATCATTTTATCTATTATTTATTTATATGATGTCTTCATTAATTCTATAAATATATATTTTATATATACATATTATTTATATTAAATCATTTTATGTATTTTTTATCATTTTATATATATTTATGTCTATTATGTGTATAATTCATCTCTTCAAAATTATATTTACTTATTCTATACATGTTTATATAATATTATTATTTTTACATGTACATTATTTTATGTTAAGTTTCTTTTGTTTATTTACACGTATTACTTAAATTGACATGTATTATTTGCTTATTATTTTAAATATGCTATGTTTTAGTTTAATTCGTTTCACTTAGCCATATTTTTAGCTTGCGTTATTTCTTAATTAATAATGTTGGCATTTCCAAAATAAGAGTTGTGAGATTATGGATTTTATATTGAATTGTATATTCAACTATTATTCTTGTCATCTATTTGTATAAACGTTGCATTCACCTATGATTCTTTCCAAACTCGATACCATATTTTCGTTTCTCATTATCTAGTAATTCAATAAAAGCATTTTGAGTCGATTTTAAAATCATTTATCTTAAGGTTTCAAAACAAGGTAATATTCGTGCGTTTGAAAATTCGAAGAAATTGTGCCCAATCGTGCTGGGTGTGATTTTTTGTTTGACCAAATAAGCGAATACCCTTTCAAATTTTCTCCATATTTTCAAAACAAGGTAATATTTGTGCGTTTGGAAATTCGAAGAAATCGTGCCCAATCGTGCTGGGTGTGATTTTTGTTTGGCCAAATAAACGAATATACTTTCAAATTTTATCCACATTTTCAAAATAAGGTAATATTTGTGCGCTTGGAAATTCAAAGAAATCGTGCCCAATTGTGCTGGGTGTGGTTTTTTGTTTGTCCAAATAACCAAATACCCTTTCAAAATTTAAATACATATGCTTGGAGAATTTTGGGAATGATCTTGATTTCGATGACTCAGATTGTCGTGTCCAATCGTGTTGGATGTGATACTCTATTCCTTCGGAATAAGGAAATCTCAATATTCAATCAAGTTAAAAAAACAAAATTTCAGAATCATTTCAAACTTTTCAACATTAGGACATCAAGTAATCAATTTGGTACCAATTTTGGGCGTTGCGAGGGTGCTAATCTTCCTCGCACGTCGTAACCTGACTCCCGAACCCATTTTCTTCTTGAAATTCATAGGCCAAAATTTATTTTATAGGTAACCCGATCACACCTAAACAAAAAGGATTGGTGGCGACTCCATATTTTTAAAGTCGATTCTCATTTTTCAAAACACGATAAAAAAATGGTTTCGACAGCTTGGCGACTCCGCTGGGGATGGTTGAGAGTCAGGCCATAGATTGATTAATTTTTGTCCTTTTGATTGAAAACTTGAAAAACTGTTTTGAAAAATCATGTTTCTTTTAAAGCATTTGTTTGTGCTATAATTGTAATAATGTCGAGTCTCATAATACTTGAATTTGCATTACATGACCATTGGGGTTACGCCTTTAAGTGGGAGTGAGAAACTATGCCTTCGTGAGGTTTTCACCTCCGCATGGGCTAATGGACTGCTTTCGAGATACATCCGTACCTATGTGTTTCGTGAGATTTTCATCTCCGCATGGCCATAGGAAAATGTATTCCCCTGAACCGAACTCGACCCATATGAGCCTATAATGGATGAGGATTGAGGAATCTGTTGGTTCAGGTACCCTCTCTTTAGAACCAAACCACATATAGCGAATCCTAAGAGCTAACCATAGGTAAAGTCATGTCAAACCCTAATGGTCACTCATTTAGGTAATCCATTTTGGTTGTTGTGCTACCGTGTTTTGTGTTTATGTTTGCATTACATTGCACTGCATTGCATCATTATAGAAAGGAGATGTTGATTAGTAATCCGATTGCTAAATAGAGGAGTTTGTCATAAGAAAATGAATTTCTTGATAAAGTGGATTATAATACGGTTTTCCGGACATGGTCTGAGTAAACACAATAGAAGAAAGTTGATAGTCCATGGAGGAATGCAAAACCTTGCCCGAAAGATTTAAATTGACAAGAATTGTGCAAGAGTCGTCATGCCTCAATTTTCTTAAAGAAGTTAATCAATATCGCAAGGGATAAGTGAGCAGCGAACCACGACCCGAATCAAGCCAAGTGGAAATAAAAGAGATATCTTTTAGGAGGATTTGAAGGATTAGACTGCAGCGTCTGGATATGAAGGAGAAAATCGATGTTTTCACTTGGACTATGAGGGCAAAGCCGCATACATAATCCATTTTATGTAAAGAAATCTGTTTTCTAGAGAAGTTCTTCTAATGGAATTGAATTCAGAATCAACGTCTCTCTTTCTTTCTTGCATTTGCATTTAATGCATTTGCATTACATCATTTGTATTTCATTTTCACATAAGGTCCCTAATTAGGTGAAATTATTTCAGTTAACTCGAAAAACATGGAACGAAGGGAGATTAGAGCAAAGACAAATATAAATGCTGGAGCAATTGGCTGAAATCCAGCAGGATATGCGAAATCAAATGAATATGATGCGCCAGATAACCCGATTACTAGTTGGAGGGCTTAAAAAAAGGAGTGGCCCAGTGGTCAGCAGTGTGGATGGTGATGAAGACATCGTTTATTCCCCGATAAGTATCTCGACTCAACCAAACATGCATTTGCATGGGGTACCCGTCATTATTAGACCCTAACATCAGACTAACACTTCGGCCCTGTTGAACTTCTCGATGGGTTCAGGTTCTAACAAGGAGGACGATCGAGCCAAACCGATTGTACTGACAGGAACAAAAGAAAAAGGAAAGTGGACTTTAGAAGCCCGGAGAAAAAGGAAAATAAAGCGAATAGAAGGAGAAGGCATAACATGGGCAACTAGGAGCTTATCACAGTAGGTCAGTCAAGGATTGTAATAACTGGTTGTCAAGCCTCCCTAGGGCAAGAACCCGATCCAAGACCGAACTCAGAAAAATCCCAGTTCGCACCCATCCCAATCACGTATAGAGAGTTATACCAAATGTTGTTTGAAGCGCATGTTGTATCCCTTTTACCCTAAACCAATGCAACCTCCATACCCAAAATGGTATGACCCAAAGGCCCAATGTGAGTACCACGCGGGGTCCCAGGGCATTTGATAGAAAATCGTCTTGCTTTTAAGAAATTGGTGGAAAATTCATCAACATGGATGTTGTGAAGTTAGATAATGTGTCAAATGCAGAAATATGAACCTGGGAGCATTTTGAACAATTGGACTGTAAAAAAAATTCCTGTAGTATTTAGAGCTTACTCGGAGTAATGTACAAAACGCACTTGTTGCTTTAAGCCTAGGAGCAATAAGATTTATTTTGTGAAATAGGTTTGTGTTCAGAATCCTTATTTCAATGAAATGCATCTTTTTGTTTATAGATTCTTTCGTACTTTGGATTTCTATCCAAATATTCTTTCATTCTTTATTCATGGTTATACATACAAATGTTCATTCATAAGTTCATTCGTTCTTTCCATATTCTTTTGAACTTACAATAGGTCCCCAGATATCAATGACATGGGCGACGCTAGGGGTGAGCGTTCGATCGAATCGAATCGAATCGAATGAAAAAATTTCGAGTTAATCGAGTTGACGAATCATATTTTATCATCCTAATTTGATTTGAAATTTTCTCGAATCGAGTCGAGTGAGATGGAATTCGAATCAAATCGAATCGAATATATTTGTTCGAGTTAAATTTTAAAAAATAAATTTGGGTCCTTGTAACCACTATCACCCATCGTAATAAAATTTGTCGACCTTAATAAAATTTTTATTAACTTTCATCACCTCATAATTTATTTATTAATCTTTTATATACGGGTTAGCTTCTTTGCTTGCTTAGTTATTTCAATTATCTTTAGATTCTTGTCACTATGTATTTTGGAATTAAAATATATATTAAAGTAAAAATGTGATTTTTAATAAAAGTTATTTTAAAAGATAAAATATGAAATTGATACCAATATAAAATTTTAATACTGAATATTTTATGGCATAATTAATAATTCAATTTTAATATAAATATTCAATATGAATAAACAATTCAATAATATAAATAATATAAAATGTGAAATTTAATTTAATAATATAAATAGTAGATATAAATAAAATTATTGCTATTTATGTTTAGTGATTTTTTTTGGATAATTTTGATTTTTTATTTGAGAGTAAAAGGTGAGAAGTAAAAGTTTAGGGGGAAAATAAAAAGTTTTGGGGAATAAAAGTTTGAGTGAAAATAAATAGGGGAGTAAAATTTTGGAAGGAAAATATAAAAAAAAAATGGGGGAGGGATGGGTTTGGGGTAGATGGGAGGTGAGATGGGAAGTGAGTAAAAGTTTTAGGGGAAAAGTGGGAGGGAGTAAAAATTTGGGGGGGAAATAAAAAGTTTTGAGGGTTTTTTGGAGTAAAATTTTGAGAAAAAGTAAATGGGAGAATAAAATTTTGGTGGGAAATGGATTTTGGGTAGATTGGAGGGTTGGGATGGGAGGGGAATAAAAGTTTTGGGGGAAAAGTGGAAAGGAGTAAAAATTTTGAGGGAAAAGTAAAAAGGTTTGGGAGTTTGGGGTAAAAATATAAATATTATATTTTAATATTTGAATTATTCGAATTATTCGAGTTATTCGATTTCAAAAACTCAACTCGATTCGAACCCGAAATTCAAAAAAATTCGAGTTGACTCAAATAACTCGATTAACTCGAATAATTCGATTCGTTTAACTCGAAATTCAAATTTTTTTCGATTTTTTTCGAGTCGAATCGAGTTTTACTCACCCCTAGGCTACACTGTTACTGACTCCCTTTTTGAGTGAAATAGGGGTCTAAGGGATCTCAAGACTTTGAAGATGACAGAAATTGTAACATATCTTCTAATTTGTTAATAATGGATGAAAAACAGATCCTACGTTGCGAGCCAAAAAAAGGAGATGAAGATCATAGCCTAGATCAAAACAGAAATAAGATTTCCTATATGTGGGGCATGGATGTTACCAAGCCAGTCTCATCAAAAGTTTCTAGCCAACATCGATTCATGTCAGTTACTTCACTAAGATGATAAAATTAGCTTCATATGCCAATATTACAAAGTCGATAGTCATCAAATCAAAAAAAAGAAAGAAAGAAAGAAAGAAAGAATATTGACAAAAAAAAAGAGGTCGAAAGGATCATATTTAACCGCACAATGTAAAAAGTTTGCGGTCTGTTCAAAGATCAGGTGCCACATCACATTAAAGCAGCCAAAAAGAAAAAAAAAGATCAAAAAGAGACCGAGACTTGCAAAGATTGGCTTACAGAAGTTACTATTTATCCTCTATGCTTATCAAACATTGGCTAGGAGGAGTCACCGGGGTAGCACATTTCTCATTGGTTTCGTCCATTGAAGTCAAATTTCCTTTTTCTGAGTCTTACCAGAACTGAAGTTGGATGAGGCAGAATGCGTTTAATCTCAATATGATCAGTTGAATTTGAAGAGAAAATGTTAAAAGCTATCTATCACGGTCAGATGATGCGAGCTCACAACAAAAATGATTCGTCCTAGAAAATTTCATGATAGGGCTTTGAAGAAGACTTTTCCCATGCAAAAGGGACTTCAAAAGAAGGTGGATGCCAAACTAGGAAGGACTGTATGCAGCAAAGAAAGCATGTTCTAGGGAAGCATGGATATTGTCTGAGATAGATGACAAGGACCTACCCAATCCGGAGAATTCAGATTCAATAAAAAAAAAGAAAAAAATAAAAAAGACAAAAAAAATTTTAAGAAAAAAAAAAGAAGAAAGAAAATGAGAGGCCAAGGCGAAAACCCGCAAAGGGTGCTTTGAGACCAAAGGGGATTTGAGGTGAAAACCGAAAAGGGCGGCTCAAATTTTGATCAAAGGGGGCATACAGCAGTCTTGCTATGCTTGAATTAACAATGAAGAAGTATGCTATGTCTTGGGGCATCGACAAAGTACTTCGGATCCCCTAAACACATATTGAGCTTAAAATGGTTCCCAAGAAGTTTGAACAGAGAAGCTCAGGCTGCGATATCTGGGGCACCTAGTTTCCACTTCATCCATTTTAAATTTGTTATTTGTGATTGTATTATTTTTTTCAAAATATGTTCACAATAAATTTCCTTCTGATTGCGATTGTTATTTTTGCTTAGCTTATTTGTTCCGAGCTATGCTCCTAATTAATCTCTTCCTTGTCCATGGTTATGATCTTTTTCAAGCACTTCACATTGAAATAACGATTAGTGGACCAATAATATTTTCATAAAATGAGTTTCGCATATTACTCTGGAAATATCTGAATAATACAAGAATTTGAAACATGACTATTATTTAAAACTCACCAAGTTTAAGGAAGACTCTAAATCGAGGTTATCTCATTGGATTTTCTGTTAAAAATAGTGGGTGATACAATCTCGACAAAAATGGGCAATGTTAACCCAATGGTAAAAATGGGAATCACTCTCCGGAGAAAAACTGATATTCTGCATTCACGTGAGCATCATGCATACTCATCTAGTTGGGTCACCCGAGGAGTGATCAATTGATGGAACAAGCTATAGGCCCTATACCCCCGAGTTATAGTGGGATAGATGGAAGATAATACAGATCCTATACCTTTGAATAGCAATGGAATGGATGGGAAAGGATTCAGATCCTATATCCCTAAGTCACAATGAGATGAACCTTGAAGTCACAGTGGGGCAAATCAGTTGAGCAATATATTTGTTTTCTCAGGTTTTCTGTCAAGAATACCAGCCGAACAAGAAGGCAGCATATTACCCTGATGAACAATGGGCAATGACAACCTTAAACAGGGATCATTCTCATGAAATTCTGCATTCATGCAAAACATATTTAGTTAAGAGCATTTGATTCATTCCGATCATTGCATCCTAATCATTGCAAGAAATCATTCTCATGACATTCTGCATTCATACAAATGTCATCCATAAGACACATTTAGTTAGGAGCATTAGATTCATTCCTATCCTAATCTTTGTAAAAAGACCATTCTCATGACATTCTGCATTCATACAAATGTCATCCATAATACATTTCATTAGGAGCATTAGATTCATCCTAACCATTTTGCATAAGCATAAACAAAAAACTAATTTTACAGGACAGGTCCCCTAGAGGACGTTGTCACAACATTGGTGAATTGGAAGATCTTGCTTTCCTGAGTGAAGCGGATCGAAGATACCAAATCTGGCAATCCTGAAGTTGCAGCAGCAGATTGGATACATCAGTCCTATCTCCCTGACCAGTAGTAGAATAGGTCGAAGATTGTAGATCTTGTCACCTTAAGCAGTAGGGAACCAAGATCGAACGGCAAATCTTTTCTCCCTAAGTAGTAGTGGAACAGATTTAAGCTGCTAGCCTTATCTTCATGACCAGTAGTGGAATAGGTAAAAAATTGTAGATCTTGTCGCCCTAAGCAATAGTGGACCAAGATCGAACGTCAAATCTGGCAATCCTGAAGTTGCAGGAACAGATTGAAGATAGCAAATCTGAGAATCCTGAGTTTGCAGGGGCAGATTGAAGATAGCAAGTCTGGAAATCCTGAGTTTGTAGGAGCAGATTAAAGTTAGCAAGTCTGGCAATCCTGAAGTTGCAGGAGTAGATTGAAGATAGCAAATCCAGCAATCTTGAGTTTGCAGGGGCAGATTGAAGATAGCAAGTCTGGCAATCCTGAGTTTGCAGGAGCAGATTGAAGATAGTAGACCTGACAATTCTGAAGTTGCAGGAGCAGATTGAAGATAGAAAATCTGGCAATCCTGAGTCTGTAGGGGTAGATTAAAGATAGTAGATCCGCAATCCACGAAGTTGCGAAGCGGATCGAAGACATCGATCTTGTCTCTCTGAGTTTGTAGTGGAGCAGATTGAAGATAGCAAGTCCGCAATCCCGAGTTTGCGGGAGCAGATTGAAGATAGCAAGTCCGGCAATCCACGAGTTTGCGGAGCAGATTGAAGATAGTAGATCCGCAATTACGAAGTTGCGATGCATTGAAAGTCTAATTTTCCTTGAGTTGGTCGAAGCGTTAGTTCTCAGGCCCTTGAAGAAGCAGTGGGATGGAATGAAGCTATGCAAAGAAGAAAATGCGTTGAATGATGTCAAGATTCGATAAGACCGGGCAAATTTGGCCCTTTCTAAGTCTTTGCTCTATTCTCGTTACACGATAATGAGCAAAGAAGGGCAGCTGTAGAGCCCAAAATTTGCTTGGACCCATTTTATAACCAAAAACCAAAAACAATAATAATAAACCTAAACCTGTGCTCGAGAGATAGCTATCCATACACTGATAAGGGATGTATGGATTATCGAGAAGAGAGGAGCCGAAACGAAGTGACTTAGACAAATCTTTTTTGTCGATAACCTCAGACCAATCAATCGAATATTGATTAATACGTAATCGATCGAACACTACTTGAAAATGGCTCTTACGCTCGAAACAAAATGTTCCAAATGCTCACGGAAATTCTTGCTTCCATTGGACCATTTGTATCTATATCATTAGGATCTCGATTCATGGATCTCTCGGTCGAGAAATAAAAATAAGAGGATCAAACCATTTCTTCCGACTCTTTTCAAATTCGATAAATGTTGGTTGATCGTATATTTCATTATAGTTCTATGATTGAGTATCATTTCCTATTTGATCCTTTGAATTCCATATTCAAAGTTGCGATCGGATCGATTCATCGTGAATTAGTTTTTTACGAAATGCAGACAACGAATTAATCTTCATAAATTCGATTTCATCATAAATCGAAATACTTATCTTATAAAATGACAAATAAAAAGAAAAGTGTGGGAGAGATAAAAAGATGCGAGGTCATTTATGCATTTGGCTAGTTAAACACGGGTTAGTTCATAGATCTTTGGGCTTCGATTACCAAGGAATAGAGACTTTACAAATAAAGCCTGAGGATTGGCATTCCATTGCTGTTATTTTATATGTATATGGTTACAATTATGAATGAGTCCTTTGGTCAATAAATAAAAATTCAATTACAAATTAACTGGTTGATAAGAATTTCGGATTCCTTTTTATTGAAAATAAAAATATATTAATATATTCGTAATTATTTAGAAATATATAGTTTCAAAAAACAAAGTACCATTTTCTTTTGATCAAACAAAAAAGAATCAAAAACGAAACTGTCCAATAATTGTCCCACAAAATCCTTCAAATTGTATCTGATTCAACCCAGGTATTGTAGACATTTCCCCAGTCCAATTTCTAATGAATCAAGATAACCATTCGTTCCGGTATAAATAGTACTTATCTGTTCCGCCACCGTAAGAGGAGCTGATTGGGATTGTTTAAGCAACTCAAGTAATCGTTGACCTCGTGCCAATTGATTTTGAGTAGCTTTATCAAGACTTTTTTGTGTTTTTGATTTCATCAATTCGATTTATATATCATAATAGATATAGATCCTAATCTATCCTATAGATTTGAATGGAGATATAAAAAAGAAAGGTACCAAATTTTCTTTTTCAAGCCTGGAAACTCCAGGAACAGAAGTAGTAGGATTTATTTTCATAATAAAGTGAAATATGTCATTTTTTTTCCAAAATTATCTAATACATAATAAATATTCGACAGGAGGTTGATCGGTTAATTCAATAAGAAATGGGGGTTAGCGCTCGATTTCGTTGGTCCCATCCAATTCAAGTGCATGCAATTGGATTGTTTCCTGTCCAAAACGCAGGTCTAATAACAGTTCAAAATTTAAAACCTAAACTTGGCCCAAGATACAACCCATAACCCAATACTAAACCTAGCCCAAGGTTATAAGGCCCTAAGCCCAAAATGGTTAAACATTTTAGAAACCCTATAGGGTTCTAGATCCCTCTAGCACCGCAAGACGTTCGGGCTACCATGTCCCCCGCACGCCACCACGCGCGAGCCCTCACCAGCAGCCTCCGTACGCGCCACGTCCACGCCCCCGTATACCTCGGTTGTACCTGCAAAAAGACGACAAATAGACAACAAGCAAAAATGACAGAAAAGAAAAACAAATTCATATTGTATTTTCTTTTTATTTTTCGGCTATATAAACAAAAAGCCAACAAATGTAAAGGGGACTACTACACGATTTTATTGATATACAAAGAAAAATAGAGGTATATTTGAGATTTTTTGTAGTCTATTTCGCTTAAAAAAAATACATTGCATGTACATAGAAACAAAAAAAGAGATGAAAGTTCTCACCTTTTCGTGATAATCGAAGCCGAAACTGAAGCGTCTCTTTTACTTCTTTCGATTTCTAGAAGGGTCTTGAGTGTTTGGAGGTCAGATTTGGGTTGGGGAAATGAAAGGATCGAAATAGGCTCTTTTGGTCTCCTTCGACCATCGTGGACGGCAGCGCCGTTAATGGCGATGGATGGCCTCCACGGTGGCCCGATGACCTGGGATCGGAGAACCAGAGAGCAAATCCCTTCTTCCCCTTTGTTTTTTTTAGCCAACACGAAATGATTTTTTTTAAAAATAGATTTTGGCCTTTTATAAGAGAGAGACACGACGTCGTTTTAGTCTAAATGCAATAGCTTCAAAACGGTGTCGTTTTGAGAGGATCGGGTTAACCCGACTTGAGCCCGGAGGATCCGCGTGTTTCCAGATAAAAGGGATTTTTTTTCATCCTAGGTCCTTTCGCATTTTCGTTCTTTTAATTAAGCTTTTTAATTATTTTAATTTAGCTTAGTAATTTTGCATAGTTTTGATTTAACCCCTATTTGAACGCTGCGTTTAATAACCAGGGTAAATTTTGTTTTTAGTCATTTTTTATTCACACGCATGGCGTTTAGGTCCTTTTTCGATTTTTCTTAATATATTGCTTTTAGCTCTCGAATTTTGTCCTAATTTCAATGTAGTCCTTAAATTATTTAGTTAATTATTTGTTTATTGATCGTTTTAATTATTCTTTTAATTAATATTTAATATAAAATATTTTAAATCGTTTTAGCTATTATTTATTTATATGATGTCTTCATTAATTCTATAAATATATTTTATATATACATATTATTTATATTAAATCATTTTATGTATTTTTTATCATTTTATATATATTTATGTCTATTATGTGTATAATTCATCTCTTCAAAATTATATTTACTTATTCTATACATGTTTATATAATATTATTATTTTTACATGTACATTATTTTATGTAAGTTTCTTTTGTTTATTTACGTATTACTTAAATTGACATGTATTATTTGCTTATTATTTTTAAATATGCTATGTTTTAGTTTAATTCGTTTTCACTTAGCCATATTTTTAGCTTGTGTTATTTCTTAATTAATAATGTTGGCATTTCCAAAATAAGAGTTGTGAGATTATGGATTTTATATTGAATTGTATATTCAACTATTATTCTTGTCATCTATTTGTATAAACGTTGCATTCACCTAAGATTCTTTCCAAACTCGATACCATATTTTCGTTTCTCATTATCTAGTAATTCAATAAAAGCATTTTGAGTCGATTTTAAAATCATTTATCTTAAGGTTTCAAAACAAGGTAATATTCGTGCGTTTGAAAATCCGAATAAATTGTGCCCAATTGTGCTGGGTGTGATTTTTGTTTGACCAAATAAGCGAATACCCTTTCAAATTTTCTCCATATTTCCAAAACAAGGTAATATTCGTGTGTTTGGAAATTCAAGAAATCGTGCCCAATCGTGCTGGGTGTGATTTTTATTTGTCCAAATAAACGAATATCCTTTCAAATTTTGTCCACATTTTCAAAATATGGTAATATTTGTGCGTTTGGAAATTTGAAGAAATCGTGCCTAATCGTGCTGGGTGTGGTTTTTTGTTTGTCCAAATAACCAAATACCCTTTCAAAATTTCAATACATGTGCTTGGAGAATTTTGGGAATGATCTTGAATTTGATGACTCAAATTGTCGTGTCCAATCGTGTTGGATGTGATACTCTATTCCTTCGAAATAAGGGAATCTCAATATTCAATCAAGTTATTTAAATTTATAAAAAAAAACAAAATTTTAGAATTATTTCAAACTTTTCAACATTAGGACATGAATTAATCAATTTGGTACCAATTTTGGGCGTTGCGAGGGTGCTAATCCTTCCTCGCACGTAATCGACTCTCGAACCCATTTTTTTCTTGAAATTCGTAGGCCAAAATTTATTTCATAGGTAACCCGATCACACCTAAACAAAAAGGATTGGTGGCGGCTCCATATTTTTAAAGTCGATTCTTGTTTTTCAAAACACGATAAAAAAATAGTTTCGACATAAATAAATTAGTATAAACAAATATAAAATTTAGGTAAAAATAATGAACATAAAATAATAATAATAATAATAATAGAAAAATAATAAAATAAATAATCTAATATTTGAAAGCATATAAAAAGATATAAAATAATAAATAATGAATAAAATAATCATAATGAAAGTGATAAAAAAAGAAAGAAAGTAAAGTCTATTTAAAAAAGTAAATAAAAATGAATACTCAATATTAAATTAATCAATTTATTAATATAATAATAATAACAAAAAAAAAGGCTAAATTGAAATCAAAATGGAAATTTGGGCAAAATTGGGCAAAATTTAAAGAAGAAAAAAAAAGGACTAAAATCGAACGCGTGCCAAAAGAGGGGGTCCAAATTGGAAATTATCCTAGGCCCTCTAAACGCGTCGTTCTGTAGAGGACCAAAATAAAATAAAAATAAAATTTTGGGGCGAAATAAAAAATAAGAAATGGAATAGGACTAAATTAAAACAAGTTAAAAGCGGAAGGACTAGGGAGTAAATAACCCATTGAACAAAAACACGCGGATCCCCCTGGAGCAGGTCGGGTAGCTTGCGGGTGGCCTCAAACGGCGTCGTTTTGGCGCTTGGGTTCTCAACCCAAAGCAGCGCCATTTTGATGTTCTATATAAGTGATTTTTTAACCAAAAATTCATTTTATCCCTTTGTTTAAAAAAAAACTCAAAAAAAAGCTCTCAAGCTCTTTCTTGAATCCGGCCAGGTCCCCGATGGGCCACCGCCTCACCAACCACCGATTTTCGGTGTCGCCCGTCGTCGGGGTGGCCGGCGAAGTGAAAATGTGACTTTTCAAGATCTCGACCCCCCTAAACCCAAATCCGACCTTAAAACACCCGAAAAACAAACCGGTGAGCTCTTTTTCCCTTTCCTTTTTGTATTTTTGTATATAAAGATAAAAATTTAAATGGTAAAATAAATAGAAATAAAAGAAAATGAGAATAACCTTTAGAAATTTTCTATTTTGTTTTTGATTGATATTCGTATTTGTGTAAAAAACTTCAGAGAGATGAGATTTGTGGTTTTAGTCTGCTCCACTGCAATGTCAAGGAGATAATACTTACCATGGTAGATTTAATTCGACTACTGTGACTTCAGAGGTATAAGATTCGTCGTTTTAATCCGCTCTACCCCAACTTCAGGGAGATAGGATTAGTAGCTTTAATCTGCTCCACTGTAACTTCAGGGAGGTAAGGTTTGTTTTGATCTGCTCTGCTGCAACTTCAGAGAGATAAGATTTGTAATTTATAGCTTCAATCTATTCCACTGCAACGTCAGAGAAATAAGATTCACTGTCTTCAATCTGCTCTGCTGCAACTTTAGTGAGATAAGGCTGGTGGCTTCAATCTGCTCCACTGCAACTTCGGAAGATAAGATCCGCCATAATTTGTAGCTTTAATTTGTCCCACTGCAACGCCAGGGAAATAAGATTCGCTGACTTCAATCTGCTCCACTGCAACTTTAGGGAGATAAGGTTGGTGGCTTCAATCTACTCCACTGTAACTTCAGGAAGATAAGATTCACCATCTTCGATCTACTCCATTGTAACTTCAAGGAGATAAGATCTACAACTTCAATCTGCTCCACTGCTACTTCAGGGAGATGAGATTTGTGGATTCACTGATCTTGCTACACCGTCCTCTAGGGGACATGAAGTGTAGAATCGATTTCATGGGTCTATGCTTATGCCAAATGATTAGGATGTCATGATCAGAATGAATCAAATGCTCCTAACTAGATGTGTATGAATGATACTTGCATGAATGTATGAGAATGATCCCTTTTTAATGTTTGGGTTGTCATTGGTCGTTGTTCATCAAGGTTATATCACTGAGGTGTTATCATGCCCTCTTTGCTCAGCTGGTGTCTTTGACAGAAAATTCGAAGAAGTAGTCTTAATTTAGACTCTTCTTTCTCAAATATTTCTAACCCTTAGGCTTGGTGAGTTCTAAATAATAGTCATGTTTTAGGTTCTTGTACTATTTAGAAGCTTTCAGAGTAATACACAAAATTCCTTTTATGGAAGTATTATTAGTCCATTAATTGTTATTTCAATGCAAAATGCTTGAAGAGGATCATAATAATGGACAAAACTAAAATTTATTAAGAATAAAATTTGAAAAGAATGTATTAATTAAAGAAAACAAACATTGCTGGAATACAAAATAGGTGGGGGACAAATAAGTGCCTTAGATATCACAGCTTGAGCTTCTCTGTACGAACTTCCTGAGGACCATTTTGAGCTCAACATGTGTTTAGGAGATCTTGAGTACTTTGTCGATGCCCCAAGATGTAGCATACCTCCTCTTCATTAATTCAGGCATAACAAGACTACCTGCATGCCCTACCTTCGATCAAAATTTGAATTGCCCTTTCACGGAGTTTCAATTCAAAACTCATTTGGTCTCAATGCGCCCTTTGTGGGTTTTCGCTTTAGCCTATCCCCCCTTTTTTTCTTAAGTGAAGTTTTTCTTGACTGAGTATGAATTCACTGGATTAGGCAAAGTCTTGCCATCTATTTCATTTAATATCAACGCTCCTCTAGAAAAAGGCCTTCTTTACCACATAAGGTCCTTCCCAGTTTGACATCCACTTTCCTCTGAGGTCCTTTTGTAGGGTATGATCTTCTTCAATACCAAGTCCCCTCACGAAATTATCTTGGGTGAACCTTTTTGTTATAAGCTCGCATCATTTGTTTTTGGTACATTTGACCATGACGGATAGCTTTCAACCTTTTCTCTTTAATCAGGTTCAATTGATCATATTGAGATTGGATCCATTCTGCTTCATCCAACTTCAGCTCTGACAAGACTCGAAGGGAAGGAATTTCAACTTCAATGGGTAACACTGCCTCCATTCCATAGACCAATGAGAAAGGAGTTGCCCCGGTAGAGGTCTTGACTGACGTTTGATAAGCATAAAGAACGAATGGTGACTTCTCATGCCAATCTTTATAAGTCTTAGACATCTTTCCTACAATCTTCTTGATATTCTTATTAGCCGCCTCAACTGTACCATTCATTTTTGGGTGATATGGTGACGAGTTATGGTGTTTAATTTTGAACTGATTGTAGACCTCTGCTATCGTGCTGTTGTTCAAGTTCAATGTATTATCCAATATGATTCTTTCTGGCATTTCATACCGGCATATAATCTCCCTCTTTAAGAATTTGCTGACTGCCGACTTGGTTACATTGACATATGAAGCATCCTCTACCCACTTGGTGAAGTAGTCGATGACTACAAAGATGAATCGATGCCCATTAAAGGCTTTTGGTGAGATTGGCCCAATGACATCCATGCCCCACATAGAGAAAGGCCATGGAGAAGTCATAACATGAAGAGGTGAAGGACGCACATGAATCTTGTCCCCATAAATTTGGCACTTATGGCACTTCTTGGCATAATTGATGCAATTCCCTTCCATGGTGGACCAATAATACCCGAATCTCATGATTTTCTTGGCCATTGTAAAACCATTAGCATGTGTTTCGCGACACCCTCATGGACTTCTTTTAGGATTTTCTTAGCCTCAACAGCATCCACACATCTTAATAACACCTGATCCTTTCTTTTTTTTTTTGTATAGGATCTCCCATCTAAGACATAGTCACTAACCAGTCTTATCAAAGTCTTTTATCATTTTTAGTTGCTCGATCAGGGCATTCACGGTTCTTTACATATCGCAGTATATCATGATACCAAAGAGGATCATCTTTTTCTTCCTCTTCATCGATGTTGTAGCAATGAGTCGAAGCATCGTAAATACTTATTTGGATAGGCTTCACAACCTCTTATTTATTTACTTTATCATAGAAGCTAATGTAGCCAAGGCGTCAGCCATCTGGTTTTCATCTCGCGGGAGGTAACAGAAGGTGATATCATCCAGGACTAGCTTTTGCTAATTGATCTATTTGAGGTATCTTGTTTCCTATTCACCTTTGAACTGATAGTCACTAGTGCAGAATCTCCATATACCTCTAGCACTTTGATTTTGTGTTCTATGACCGCACAGATTCCCATATACATGTTTCGTACTCTGCCATATTATTTGTGTAATTAAAATCCAATTTGCAAGTAAATGGATACTGATCTCCATTTGGGGATATCAGGACTGCCCCAATTCCATTACCAACAACGTTTGATGCTCCGTCAAAGTTCAGTTTCCATTGACGATCTTCTGGAGCGTCTTCTTCAGTAGTTGCTACATACATTAGATCTTCATTAGGGAAATCAAAGTTCAAAGGCTCATATTCTTCTAGAGCTCTACTGGCTAGAAAATCTGTTATTGCACTCCCTTTCATAGCTTTCTAGTTCACATAGACTATGTCAAATTCGGAAAGCAGAATTTGTCATCTGGCCATCCTTCCATTCAAAGCAGTCGACTCCATCATATATTTTAGAGGGTCTAGTTTTGAGATTAGCCAAGTCATATGGTACAACATGTACTGCCTCAATCTCCAAGTTGTTCAGATCAAGACGCAACATAATTTTTCAATTGGCGAATATTTCATTTTACACTCAGTGAATTTCTTACTGAGGTAGCATATCGCCCTTTCTTTCTTTCTTGTCTCATCGTGTTGGCCAAGCACACATCCCATAAAATTATCAAATATTGTCAAGTATAGTATAAGTGGCCTATGTGGACTTGGTGGTGATAGCACTGGGGTATTGGACATGTACTGTTTTACATTGTCAAAAGTTTTCTGGCAATCATCATCCGACACACCTGGATTGTGTTTCTTAAGAAGATGGAATATGGGGTCACATTTCTCAGTTAGTTGTGAAATGAACCGGGCAATGTAATTTACTCTTCCTAAGAAACGTCGAACTTCCTTTTGAGTGCGTGGCGGAGGCAATTCTTGTATAGCCTTGACTTTGTTTGGGTCAATTTCAATTCACTTTTCACTAACTATGAAACCTAGCAATTTTCCTGACCTAGCCCCGAAAGTACATTTTGTTGGATTGAGCTTTAGTTGAAATTTTCTCAACCTCAAGAAAAATTTCTTCAAAACTTGCACGTGCTCCTTTTCTTCTCGGGATTTTGCAATCATATCATCGACGTAAACCTCGATTTCCTTGTGTATCATGTCATGAAACAAGGTTACCATGGCTCTTTGATACGTTACTCTCGTATTTTTTAATCCAAATGGCATCACTTTATAGTAAAATGTTTCCCATAAGGTCATAAATGTGGTCTTTTCCATGTCTTCAGGATGCATCTTTATCTGATTGTATCCAGAGAAGCCATCCATGAAGGAGAATAGTGAGTAGCCTACCGTATTATCCACTAAAATGTTAATGTAAGACAATTGGAAATTGTCTTTTGGGCTGGCCTTGTTTAAGTCTCTTAATCTACACACATTCGTACCTTTCCATCTTTCTTAGGGACGAAAATGATATTGCTACCCATTTTGAGTATTTGACCACTTGTAAGAATCCAGCATCGAATTGCTTCTTAACCTTTTCTTTTATTTTTATTACAACATCGGGTCTCATCCTTCGGAGCTTCTACTAAACTAGCTTGCATTCTTCTTTTATGGGGAGGAGGTGTACGACAATATCAATGCTTAACCCGGCATATCTTGGTATGACTATACGAAGACATCTTTGAATTCTTGAAGTAACTCAATGAGGTCTCGTTTTGTTTCTTCGGCTATACAAGTTCTAATTTTCACTTCTTTTCTTTTTTCTAAGGTCACAATCTCTACTGTCTCATTGTGAGGTAGGATCTATTTCTCTTCTTATCCTACCATCCTTAACAAATCCGAGATAAGTTACAATCTCTATCATCTTCAAAATCCTGAGATCTCTTTAGACACATGTCTTGCTCAAAAGGAGATTCTAGGTCAGTAGCAGCGTCGCTTATGTCATTGATATCTGAATACCTATTGTAGGCACGAAGGAATATGCAAAGAACAAATAAATCTAAGAATAGCTATATGTATGGTGTGATTATGAATGAAATGAAAGAATAAAATAATATTTGCTCAGAGTGATACAAAACAATTCACTTTTTTATTGAAATAAAGATGTTGGACATGAGCCTATTTCACAAATGGATTCTTATTGCTTTTAGGCTTAAAGCAACAAGCGTATTTTGAACATTACTCTGAATCAGCTCTAAAAACTACAGGAATCTCTTCCACAGTCCAGTTGTTCAGAACACTTCCAGGCTCATAAGGACGGATGCCCGATAAGTTTTCTCTTTCGATTCCTTCTTCGGATATAGCATTGATGCTCTAATTTCTGAACATTCATTCCAGGCCTTCAATATATTTAAAGAATTCTAGTTCCTTATTATCCATCAGGCCTTGCACCAAGGCTTTGAATTCATTACACTTTTGAATCTCGTGATCCTCTTCATCATGGAACTCACAATAGTTCCTTGCTTCTCGAGATCTGTCCCTCGAGTCTTGTGTGATCAACCCTCTTTACCATTTTTTTCCAATCTTCTCTCAATGGGGTTTTCACTTCTGTGATATTCTTCTTGATTTTCTTCCCCGTATTCTCGACTATCACATTTACCCCCTTATCAGCATGGTTGGGTAACGAATTTTCTACACTAGATGGATCATCAAATTTTACGATGCCCATTTTGATTAGCCTTTCGACTAACTTTTTAAAAGTGATGCAATTTTCTATCGAGTGTCCCGTGATTCCTGCATGGTATTCGCATTGGGCATTTGCGTCGTACCATTTAGGGTACGGGGTTGCATTAGTTTTAGGTAGAAAGGGGATATAACATGTGCATTGAATAAACTTTGGTACAACTCCCTATACGTCATTAGAATAAGCATAAACTGGAGTTTCTCCATATTTTACCTTGTGTTGGACTTTTGTCTTGGTGGGTCTTGATGGCCAGCAGTTACCATCTTCAGTTGCTTCACAGTGATTGGTTTTGACCCTGTTATACGCGCTCACATTGTTTACCTTATTTTCTCTTTTTCTTGAGGCCGACCTCTTTGTTCTTTCCCGACCTCTATTTTTTTGCACCTTATTGCATTTTCTATCATTTTTCCAGACATCACTATGTCTGAGAAGCTCTTAGTTGCGCTTTCCTAGTATGTGATTGATAAAAGGTACCTTCAGGGTATTAATGAAGAGCATGGTAGTTTCCTTTTCTAGTAGTGGCGGTTGGACTTGCGTGGCAACCTCTCTCCACCTTTGAGCTTATTACCTAAAGCTTTCGTTTGACTTTTTCTCCATATTCTGTAGTGTGATTCTATCAGGCGTCATATCTGTCACGTGGCCATATTGTTTCATGAAGGCCTGTGCCAGGTCCTTCCACGAACTAATTTGGGCACGATTTAGCTGATTATACCATTTGACTGCAGCTCTAATCAAGCTGTCTTGGAAACAGTGAATCAATAACTGATCATTACTAACATATCCGATCATCTTTCGACAGAACATTGTAATGTGAGCCTCAGGGCAGCTGGTCCCGTTATATTTTTAAATTTTGACATTTGAACTTTCGAGGGAGCACTAGATTTGGGACCAAGCTCAATTCCTTAGCGTCAATTCCACAATGGTAATCAGCGTTTTCCAATACCTTGAATTTCTCCTCTAGCCATTTGCATCTGTCTTCCAGTTACTTTGGGAGCTCCACTCTCATTTTTCCCATTTTCGTTATATCATCAAGGTTGGGGACAACGAGATTTACTGGATTATTTTCGGGGTTGGAGCCTGAACCCATTAGGAAGTTTATTGGTACCGAAGTACCAATCTGATATTGAGGTTTGATGTTGACGGACACCCTTTGTAGTTGTGCTTGGGTGTTTGTTGGGGTGAAGCCTGGAGGATAAGTAGGGTCCTCGTTGTCATCTCTAGTATTGATCATAGGGCTCTTTCCTTTTTCTAGCTCCCAAGCCAGCAACTGCGTTAATTGGCTCATTATGTTTCTCTGGGATTCTAACATCTGATCCCCCATATCCTGTTGGATTTTGGCCAACTGTTCTTGCATCTGTATTTGCAGCTGATCCTGCATCTCTCTTTGCATTTGTTCCAATCTTTCCAACCTTTGGTCCATGGCTTTAGTCTTTTTCGTGTACCGTAATGATATTCCAGAGTAACTGCCACGATTTTAGGGTCTTTTGTGAGTTTTATTGCACATGATGCAATGCAATGCTAATGCATGAAATGAAAACAAAAAGAGGCGTTGATTCTGATTCAATTCTATTAGAATTCTAGAAAACAAATTTCTTTATATAAAATGGATACATATACAGCCTTGCTCTCATACTCCAGGCGAAGACATCGATCCTTTTCTCCATATCTGAATGTTAAAATCAAATCTCGTGAAATTTCCAATGGATGCCTCTACTAGCTCTTTCTTGCTTGATCCGAGCTGTGACCCATTGCTCATTCATCTCCGAGAGGCTTGTTAGCTTCTTTAAAAAAGTCAGGACGTTAACGGCTCTTGAATAATCTTTGTCAGCTTGAATTTTTGGGCAACGAAGCAAAGTCGTATACTCCTCCGTCAGACTATCACCCTTCTCTCGTGTTTTCTTAGACCATTTTTGGACGACTGTATTGTCTTCCACTTTATCAAGAAACCCCTTTTCCATGATAAGTTATCTATTTAGGATTTGGATGTGAATCAAAACCTTTTTTGAAAATGCCATGCAATTACAATCAAAGCAAAAAAAAAAAAAAACAAAGCAAGTTAGTACTTCATACACCGTTTAAAGTAAGCAAAGAATAATAAGTAAAGCACCTATTCGAGTGACCACTAAGGTTTGACGTGGCTTTACCTAAGGTGGGCTCTTAAGGCTCGCTATATGGGGTTTGGTTCTAGAGTAAAGATACCTGAACCGTAGATTCCTCGATCCTCACCCATTATAGGCTCATGCGGACCGAGTTCAGGGGAATACATTTCCCTATGGCTATACGGAGATGAAAATCTCACGAAGACATAGGTACAGATGTATCCCAAAAGCGATCCACTATTCTATATGGAGGTGAATACCTCACGAAGGAATAGGTTCTCGCTCCCACTTAAGAGGGGTAAAATTGAGCAAGTATGCAATATGATGCGCGGAAGTATACTAAGAGACTCGAACCAAAAGCAAACATATCAAATGACGCAAACCACGAAAATGAAATGAAAAGATCGTAATTTTAAATCAAATTTCTAATTTTTGGCAAGAGGATAAAAAATAATCAATTTACGGCTTGACTCTCATGAGGTCCCCAGGGGAGTAGCCAAGCTGTCGAAACCATCTATTTTTGTAAAACGGGGTCGACTTTGATTTTAAAAATGAAAACGAAAAATGGGAGTCGCCACCAATATTTTTTGATGAGGTGTGATTGGGTCACCTCGTAATTCAGTCATTTTAATAATAGATTTGATTTATTAAAACAACAGTTTTGGTCTACGAAATTCAGAAAAATGGGTTCGGGAGTCGATTACGCACGAGGAAGGATTAGCACCTCGTAACGCCCAAAATTGGTATCTAGTTGATTAATTAGTGTCTTAATGTCGAAAATCAAAAATTGAAGAGATTTTAAAAATACGATCCTTTGTTAAAACATTGCTTAATAGAAATTTTTTTGAGAAGATGGCATATTTCACGTTAATCGAGAATAAAGAATTACGTCTCGTAAGTTAGTACACAACATCTTAAAACCCAAATCGAGAATAAATACCAAAAAATTGTTTATTTTGAAAGACATTTGATTATCTCAATTTTAAAAAGAAATCATATTCCGTAAGTTAGAACGCGATTTTTCCTAATTCCCGAGAATGTTCAAAATTCATGCTTTAAAAAGTTTGTTTACTCGGATTTATCTAGAAAATCAAAACCCGTAAGTTAGGAAACGATTTTTTTCGAATCTCCAAATACAAAACAATGCTTACTTTTAAGAAAATCTTTTTCATGCGATTATGTGAAAATGAATATAACATTTGAAATGTCGAGGATTATATTTGGGACATGATAGAATGAAAATTTAAAATGGTTCACGGTGTGATTGCAATGATAATAAAATGATGATGCATGACACAATGATATAAGTAAAATAAGTAATGACATTAGCTAATTAAACCTAACATTAATTAAGTAATAATAATAATAATAATAATAATAATAATAATAATAATAATAATAATAAAATAAAAGGAATAAAAAATAAAAATACAAATAAAAATGAAACCAAATGGTAATAAGTAAATAGATAAAATGCATACACACAAAGTTAAGTTTAAATACTTGGAAGATAAAAGAATGAAAGTTAAATAAATCAATATAAATAATTATAGGTAAAAATAATGAACATAAAAAAAAAATAATAATCTAACATTTGAAAGCATATAAAAAGATATAAAATAATAAATAATGAATAAAATAATCATAATGAAAGTGATAATAAAAAAATAAGTAAAGTCTATTTAAAAAGTAAATAAAATAAATATTAAATATTAAATTAATCAATTTAATAATATAATAATAATAACAAAAAAATGGCTAAATTAAAATCAAAACGAAAATTTGGGCAAAAATCGAGCAAAATTAAAAGAAGAACAAAAATAAAGGACTAAAATCGAACGCGCGCCAAAAGAGGGGTCCAAATGGAAATTATCCCATGCCCTCTAAATGCTTCGTTCTGTAGAGGACCAAAATAAATAAAAATAAAATTTCGGGGCGAAATAAAAAAATAAGAAAAGGAATAGGATTAAATTAAAACAAGTTAAAAAATCGGTTTGGCCTTAAACTGGTCGGGTAGCTCGCGGGTGGCCTTAAACGGCGTCGGTTTGGCGCCTGGGTTCTCAACCCAAAATGGCGCCTTTTTGATGTTCTATATAAGTGATTTTTTAACCAAAATTCATTTTATCCCTTTGTTTAAAAAATATTTTAAAAAAAAGCTCTGAAGCTCTCTCTTGAATCTAGCCAGGTCCCCGATGGGCCATAGCCGCACCAACCACATGTGGCCAACGTTGGCGCTGCCGCGCGCGGTGGCCGGCGAAGATGAAAATGTGACTTTTCAAGATCTTGACCCCTTGAACCCAAATCCGACCTCAAAACTCCCGAAAAATAAACCGGTGAGCTCCTTTCCCTTTCCTTTTTGAATTTTCGTATATAAAGATAAAAACTTAAATGGTAAAATAAATAGAAATAAAAGAAAACGAGAATAACCTTTAGAAATTTTCTATTCTGTTTTTGATTGAATTCGTATATGTGTAAAAAAACTTCATTATTTTTCATGGCCTTTTTATAGCCGAAAAATAAAAAATACAATATTTGCTCTGCTTTTTTCTCTACTGTATCTATCCTCTTGTGTTTGGTCCGCAGGTACGAGGCCGTAGGCTAGCTAGACGGTGGCACGAGGAGGGTACGGAGGTTGAAGTGGCGTGCGGTGGCCATGGGTGACCTAGGGTTTTCTTCATTTTCTGATTTTGGTGTTTAAGTTCTGGGCCAATTGGGCTTTTAGGGTTTTTTGGGGCCATTTGGGCCTTATACTTAGGCTTGTAAAAACTTGACTGTAATATTTGGTTTTATTTATTATTTGGGCCTGGACTAAATTGACCCACTACAGTGTTATTAATTGGATTTCAATTATTAAATCAAAAGAGTAACAAGACTATGTTTGATAAATTGAAAATTTAAGTATTGAACTTTTTATACTGAATTTCATGAGCACTGGATTTATATTATAAAATTATTTGATATATTAATAAAAATTAAGCACGAAATATAATCATTTTATTTGATTATAGTATATCTTGATTTTAAAAAATCATTATTTTATAATTTTAATCCTATTAATATGATATTATATTTTGAATAATGTCGAACAAAAGTTAAGGATAAAATTGAATAGTTTGATTTTAATAAAACAAAAAAAATATTTCAAAAACAAGATTTTAAAAATAAAATTAGTTTAATATTTTCCACAAGTAATAAGGAGCTATTTATTTATTTATCATATTCAAACATTTTTTGTTGAAAATTTTATATTAAATAAAGCTTAATATGATTATCAAATACAATTAACAAATTTAAATGTTAAAAAATTGAAGGTTTAAATTCTTAAAAGTAAATTTAAAAGATGAGAAGCATAATTAGACCTTTCTATACTAATGCAACCTCTTCTCTATTTGGTTTAAAGATGGGCATTTTAGATGAGGATGGGGAAATCTATTTAAGTCATGATGATTGTTGGTAAAATAGTGTTGTTCCCTTTTTCCTGGCATAACCAAGAAAATGTCGTCAAATGGTAAAAAAAGTTAATTCAAGTTACCACCTTTATTTATATATCTTACAACAGTTTGCACTTTTAACTGGAAATAATTGAGAATTTGGCCAAAATGCCTGCCAGCGAAAAAGATGGCATTTGTTAATAGAAAAGAAAACGGTGGCAATTTTTATTTATTTATAAATATTAAATTTATATATAAAATTTGATTTGGTGTAATTATATATATAAAACTTGAATTGTGATTGTATATATAAAATTTTGATTTTGATTATTTTTCACATTTAAAGAAATAAAACGAACATTTATTTTCATATTAAAATAATATAATTATTTGTGTATGTAATGTTTCAACGTAAAATAGTATTAATTTAATAATATTATTAATAATTTATAAAAATTAAATTAAATCAAAATTTTATATATAAAATCATATAAAATTAAAAATCATTTATGACATTACAGATTAAATTATAATTCATGTTTAACGAGTCGATGATATTTATTTTGTATGGGAATTCCATGAAAGCTTTGCTTCCATTTCAGGTCTAATTGAGTCATAATGGTTCATTGGGCGACATGACTCATGAGTTTACAGTTTCCAACCTTAATCGTTTAGCATTTGGAAAGCCCTTCTGGCTCCCCTAATGGAGGCTGAAACTGGGCTGGTTTTACAAGCCCTTCTTGGCTTTCACCCCATTATTTCTCATTCAAAATTTTGCTAAATTTAAGGTCACTAAGGTAAGCCTAGATCAAAGGTCAAGAGCAGAGGTACTCGAGTCGAGCAGCTCGAATAGTGAAAAATTCAAATTTAACTCGAAATCTTTGCTTCAATCTCAGTTTGAACTTAATTCGAAGTAATATTGAAGTATTAGAGTTGAAGTTGATTAAATTTGTTTATATGATTTATATATTTGAATTTGGGTTTGAATTCATTTCAAATATACAAATTTGAAATTTAAATAATAAATTTTAGAATTTAGGGTTTCAAGTTTGTATAAAGTAATAATTAAATATTATAAATAAAATTTAAAATATGAGTAAGTCTCTATACTTTTTAAAATTTTAGAATTAAGTCATTGTACTTTTATTTTCAAGATTTAGTCCGTTTACTTTTCAGAATTCAAAATTCAAATTTAACTATAAACACTGTTATACCCCTCTGCCAGAAAGACACATGTCAAACTTAAAAGGCATCATTGATTCTATATTTACCCTCTAAGCACAACCATCCAACTCACTTCAAACGAAGTCTACCACTCGTGTTCATAGAAGAACATTATCTTAATGTGAACACACTTCTAAGACAAATAATGAGTCTATTAAGGCTTAATTAACTCATGCTGATATAATTTTATAATACGCACCCATGATTATCCATTACAAGTTTAATGAGATTAAACGTTTATCTAACTAATATCATACTAGTGGACAAGTGGACTTTTTCTTATAAATACCTCAAAAAACTATAGGCAAGGGATTGACCCTTTTTATACCCTATAGTTACTTTGAGCATTGATATTTCTAATTAGCATGTCCTCTTGTCCTTGTTTTGGCTCTCAATCCCTACAAGTGAACCGACCTCTACTATATCACCATGATCTCCTCTTTTTTCCACCTTGTCTTCCTCCATTGTTATACTTTGTATCAACAATTGGTGCGATGAGCATGGACCGAAAAAATGTCTTAAAATTAGAATGATGCTACCCACAACCCAATTAACAAAAACAGCGGCACCAACCCTGCCAATTCCTCCACTCCAATGATTGTAATGATGTCACAAACATTGAATTTCTTTCAACCCAAACTAAAACACCAATTTGCCCAACCATGGGTATCATGGAAGCTTTCACACAGCTTCTGAATACCCTTAATTCTTCCTCATTTAATCCTTCCACCGTGGCCTTGCCTTTAATTCCTAACATGCCATCCTCCACTGCCACCCCACAAGACCCCAGAGATCTCTTAAAATAAATCTTTTCTTGTTTAGCCTTGCAATCTCAACCTACTACTGCGACTATTCCAACAGATCAAATTTCCTAACAACAACATTTACCAGGTTCCAAGCACCACGTTGTTGAGATGCAGGAAAAAATGTGTTTTATGGAGGAACAACTTGTGGCTCAACAACGTCAATTTTAAGAAAAGTAGGAACGTCAACTCTTACTAGATCAACAAAATGCTTGCAATGAGCAATTGATCATAGAGTTGCATGCAACAAAAAATATTGTCAAAGAGGGTGAATTACCCCTTCGACTAATCCGAAAGATACAACATAATCAATTGTCCATAAATATAAGAGAGGGTGTAATAATGATGAGATTTTACAAGATCCTCAACCTAATCGAGAACCTTGAATCAATACCATTCCTATTGAGGAACAAATTGCAGCGCTTTGATTATAATTTTTACAAGAGGCTAAAGGTTCTAAATCTGATGAAGTTTCTTTGAGCTCTGCTAATGAACTTTTAACCCCTTCCATGTTGACACATAACTTGTCTACCTCTTTCAAGTTCCCAAGTTGATTCTTATTTAGGTTGATTTAATGTGGATTCATGGCCTTTGTAGGTTCAAGACCTTTGGAGAGAAAGATTTCAATGAACTATCCCACTACAACAACCACATGGACATTCTTGGAGCCTTGGATGCGAATGTTTTAAATCAATGCAAAGCTTTCAATGCAAAGGTCAAGGGATTTATGACCCTTTCTTTTAATGTGGAAACTTCTCACCCAAAAGGTGCAGCTCATTCTGGCTAATGACATTCCCAAAGGCTGCACTTGGACTTGGACGAATTTTTGGGACAAATAATCTTCTAGAAACATGTCTATTGGAGTGCCATTGATGCCATATACCTCCAAACGAATTTTGCAAGCTTACAAGGCCACATTCATTTGAATTTTGTCAAGCAAACCAAGGGATTTTCTTTCTAGATTTTTCCGGCAATTTATGGTGAAAATTAACTTAGTCATTAAGTTTTTTATGACTATTCGGTTAGCTCATATTAGCCTATAAATAGTTGCTAAATTTCATTTGTAAGAGACAGTTTTATGAACCTTTATAAAATTTATGAACTTTTGTTCATCGAGTGAGATTATCTCCTCTCTATCTTTCGTACGAGTTTCGATCTCGACTTATCAAGCTTGCTTGTGGCGTCAATCGATTCTTTTCCATTAATCTATACCTTAGGTTCTTATCATTCTTGATAACGGGTCTTTGGTCCATATCGATTTCCATCATCCACCTTAAACAAGTATAGAAACCGGGGTGACACTTGTTAGTGTTAAATCATTTCTGTGTTTAAGTCCTATTTTTCATTTCCACCAATTATCTCTATTCATCCTTAAACCAAAATTCCAACTTTCTTTCTTTCCATCCTAAGTAGAACCTATCCATTTACCTTCTATCTATTTCTTAAAACCAATTCACTTAAAAGCTTACGCAACTCTTCCATATTTTCTCATTATTACAGAAGGCTTGATTTCCTCCTCGTGAGCGATCGAACCTTCGCATACATTTCGACTCTTCTCGAGCGAATTGTATCATCACGGTATCGAGCTATAAAAATGAGGAATTTTGACTACGTACGAGAAGCCGAAATAGGTTTGTAAGTGAAAAAAATTCAAAAAAAATTTTAAGTTGTAATTTTCGTTCTTGTATTTCAATATATTGTATGTGAAGTGAAAAAAATTGAAAAAAAAGAAAAAAAACGAAAATTAAAAAAAAATATACAAGTTAAAAAAAAAAGTGTGGTGAAAAAAAAAAGGCTAGTGGAAATTTTTTTTTTTAAGTATTACTTTGTTCTTCTTCTTCCACCCCCCCAAAAAAAAATTTTTTTTTCTTTGTTCAACGGACCCGAAGCCAAATTTTTTTTTTCTTTTGTTCTGCCTACCTTATACCCGACATCTTCCCTTGTTAGCCACTTTGAAGCCGACCCTCAAGCCACGATGAGTCTTTCAAAATGAAGTGCAATTTGTGAGGCGAGATAGAGCGGAAAAAGGCACGAGTGAAATCATCAAAGAAAAAGCCATCATCTGAGTTAAACACGAGTGTGAGTGATTTTCTTCTGCGAGTGGCTCGTGAGGATTTTGTGGTAAGGTATTTTCTCTTTCTATCTATTTTCTTTTGTATAACGTATTTTATTTTCAGCAATAAACATGTTTCAAGAAGAACTTTCCACCGATGACTTTCAATTTTTGGTGAGCGAAATGGACCGAATGCTCGAGAAAAGTTAAGTCCAATACAAAGCGTTTGGACCGAAGCGGAGGAAAAATTTGACGAAAGCACACTACAACGAGTCGAAAGCAGATCGGCGACCATCTCGAGACCCACCTTCGATGATTACTCAAGAAAAGAATTGAGCATGACTCCCATTCATCGTCGACTTCAAGATCAAGAGACTTCTATCAAGGTTCGTCTTCATCAAGAAGTTCATTTGATATATATGAGAACATTGCTTCAATCTTGGAGTCTAATCCTTGTATTTTGAATCTTTTGAATCATCTTCTTGTTGTACTCACAATGTAAGAGAAAGCCCAAAAGAAAAGAAAGAATTTGAAAAAGAGATTGTGAGAGAAAAAAGCGAGAAAAAGAAAATGAAGAAAGAAACATTGAAAAAGAATGTGAGAACAAAAAATAGAAAAGAAAATTGAAATTGAGAAAACATTGAGAAAGAAAGTGAGAAAGAAAAAGATGTTGAAAAAGCGAGAGAAAAGAACGAGCAAGAAAAGGAGAATGACTTTTAACTAATCATCTTGAAGTTTGTTCTTCTTACATTTCTTCTTTCCGGGTTCTCGACCAATTTCACGATGACCTTCAACTACAATACCTTCCCAACGAGCGACGCTTTCACATGATTGAAAACGTAAAGTTGAATCACGCGAGATTGAAGGTAAGGAAGGTAAGTATTTTGAAGTGATTCAATCTCCATTGAATCTTTCTAAAAATTGTGATTATGTGGATGATTTCGTCATTGGCCATCCCTCGAATAATTGTGATGTTTTAAATGATGATAAGATGACTTTATTCCATAATAATCATTGTGATATGAAGTATGAAGGTGGAGAGACGCAAATCCAACAAGTGCAAGACGTGTCAAGGTATGACAATGACTTTTCTCTTAATTCTCATTTGTTTGATTGTGGTTTTTACGAGAATTGTTCATTGTCCAACGTGGAATCGTTGAGTTTCTGTAAATCTGTTTTGAAGCACGTCAAGAGCTTTGATTGTTCGATCTTAAACTTACATAATTCCTTTTGGTTTAACAAATTTGATTTTTTGAAACCAATGCCACATCCTGTTTTAAGTAATCAAACACATGTTTTTAAGCCGGGAATATGTCCTGATTTGTCTTATGAAAAATTCAAGTACCATGTGGTACGTTTGAAAGAATTCTATCATTTCGATACTTGTCTTTTAATTAAGGTAGCAATTTTGCTAACTTGTTGTTTAATTTTTATTCGTTCCTTAAACAAATCTTGTGGTTGTATTTGCGATTTACCATCCATTTACGAGATGTTGATTCAAGCGCAAGGCTTCGACTACAATACATGCCTCTGAGAGAAGGTTCGTCTTGATCGAGCAAGGTAAATTCGATCATCAAGTTTCAACTTGTGAAGTCAAGCAAGGTAAGGTTGATTTTTGTCTATCTGTGCATAAAGGTGAGTCTTCTGAAATCGTTGATACATTTTTGCTCTCTTCAAATGATGAAAAGCTTTGCATTGCCGATTTTGTTGTTGTGAAACATTTAGATCATTACATGCTTAATCGATCTATTTTTCCTATTTATGATCTAACCATTTTGTTCATTGACGAAAATATTCTTGTGTTTGATAATTGTTATAATTCATGTGCATGTGATTTATTATATTCCTCAATGCAAGATTTGGTTGTTTCATGTCGAGTATCAAATGCACTTTTCATCTATTTGCTTGTAATGACCATATATATCATTTAATGTGTTGCTTGATAATGTTGTTTTGAGGACTCTGTTTAAATCATATGCATGTTTTGAAGTCTATTTGTTTAAGTCTCAAACATTTGATAAGGCTTTGTTCATTTTATATGATAAAATGTTTATGCCCGTTTGCATGCCATTTATTTGTTTTGTTTTGCTTATATTTGGCTTGCAAGAATGTTTGCTAACTTATGGTTATCTTTTTCAGGTAACGCCATTATCATCCGTCCCGTTTGATCGAGGAAAATTGAGCAAAAAGAATTTTGTTCAAGGAAATCAAGAGTTCGATTCGAGGACGAATCGCCTTGAAGAGGGGAGGGATGATGCGAGCAACACCCGGGCATCCAACATTTTTCAACATGACGAGCTCGAATCATTGAGACCAAGAGCCATGGAGCTCATGTGCATCTTCATGCACTTCCAAATTGAGCCGGATTAGCTCATTCTAGCTCAATTTGAGCTCACTCGAGCTCAATCTAGCTCATTGAGTGATTCGTTAATTTTAAGACTTTAAATAAATTGAGTAGCTAATTTATTAATTTTTCTACAGCAATTAAAATGTGTCCAAATAATTAATTTAGTGTTGGATTTAATTTTTCTAAGCCTAAATTAATTTATCACATTTTATTACATGTTTTAAGATGTTTGGTTTTAAAATTAAATGTGCAGATTTTTAGTTAATCAAGTTGTTGCCGAAAGTTCAATGTGTACTAATGGTGTCTTTAGTTTGTCTAAGGCGTCCCTTGATGTGTCCAAAGCATGTTTTAATGTTATTCATCTGATTTAGGTTGATTTAATGTGGATTCATGGCCTTTGTAGGTTCAAATAGAACCTTTGGAGAGTATTAAAGGAGATACATGCACTTAGGTGCAATGAACTTGGTGAGTACTTCAATGAACCTTGGAGATACATGGATGGCTGGAAGCATGCACCATGGCTGCCAATTTTGGCCATTCAAGGCCACCATTCGGTTGGGAGAAAGCACAAGTACATGGATGAATTTATTGAATGTTTTAAGCATCAATTAAAATGGGCGACAACTCATTCATCTTCCAAGGGCTGTTAGGTGCAATGCAAAGGTCAAGGGATTTAAGGGCTGAATTAAACCACATGAAAGTTGTTCAAAGAAGAGTTTTAATGCTGGAAACTTCTCACCCAAAAGGTGCAGCTCATTCCCAAAGTTGGCGAACCTAGACAAGCCTTTTGACTCCTTTCTTTGTTCAAATTCGTTCAACCACTTCCTTCTTCATTAAGAAGACTTTAAAACGTCCCAAATGGCTGAATTTACATATCCAAGAGGGCTACTCACGTTCTCCTTTATTTCTGGACACTTTTCAGCCAAAAGAGACCAAATTAATAGCTCAATTATTGCATGGGACGTACCTAGCTGCTGCATGCCTTTTCAAGTGGCCCAAAGTTCATTTCTTCTTCTAGAAACATGGCTAATGACAAAAGGCTGCACTTGGTTGGACCAAATAATCTTCTAGAAACATGTCTATTGCCATTGATGCCATATACCTCCAAACGAATTTATACAAGGCCAATTTTGAATTTTGTCAAGCAAACCAAGGGATTTTCTTTCTAGATTTTTCCACAATTTATGGCTGAAAATTAACTTAGTCATTAAGTTTTTATGACTATTCGGTTAGCTCATATTAGCCTATAAATAGTTGCTATTTCATTTGTAAGAGACAGTCCTTTATAAAATTTATGAACTTTTGTTCATCGAGTGAGATTATCTCCTCTCTATCTTTCGTGAGTTTCGATCTCGACTTATCAAGCTTGCTTGTGGCGTCAATCGATTCTTTTCCATTAATCTATACCTTAGGTTCTTATCATTCTTGATAACGGTCTTTGGTCCATATCGATTTCCATCATCCACCTTAAACAAGTATAGAAATCGGGGTGACACTTGTTAGTGTTAAATCATTTACGTGTTTAAGTCCTATTTTCATTTCCACCAATTATCTCTATTCATCCTTAAACCAAAATTCCAACTTTCTTTCTTTCCATCCTAAGCGAACCTATCCATTTACCTTCTATCTATTTCTTAAAACCAATTCACTTAAAAGCTTCATCTCATGTCCATTCGTGAGCGATCAGAAAATAAACCCTTCTATAATTTCATGAAAATGTCCATTTAATGTTAAACCCTCTATAATTTCATGAAAAGATTTAATGTTGCAACTACGATACCAAGGGTGTTTCCGATGCTTTAGCCATCCAATCTTTCTTAGCAGGAACCACTCACAAATTCCTCCGATTTCAACACTACGGTGAGGAACTCCCTTATGTCACGAGGTTAATAATGTAATTTGGAACTTTTACAATTCAGTCCCGATTCGATCTCAGGTTAACATTAAAGCTTTTGTAAGCTTGTATAAGACCTGGGAATGTTTACTTATCATATTTTTTTGCTTATAATGTTCATATTTTAATGTTAAATGGCTTGATTTGTGTTTATTTTTATCGTAGTTGCTTCAGCAACGAATGCGACACTCTATAATTCAGACCTGACGACCAGGTCGATATAGGGTATTACAGTTTCAATCCATTATTATATTACAAATCATGTCCCATAAAAAACTACTACTTTCTATTTTATTCAATTTAGTTCACTATCTCAATGGTCAAAATCAATTATAGCAAATAAATTCATACGATCATTATTAATTCACATCGATATTCAATCATGCAATATGATATGAATATGTAAAGAAATAAATTTATCTCAAATCATAAGCACAAATCAAAACCTTGCATCACTCGTCGATGGCTATCATTTTCCCTTTCCCTTTTGACGACCCGATGTCATCTTTCGCTATGATTGATAATGTTGGACCTGGTGCCCTAAGTGTAGTATTTTCATCATGTACACGTGTAATTTTTTCGAACAGATTAGTTAATAAAATAATTTATGAATTACATTAATACCCTTCATTTATTGTTCTCATATGGTTTTTGCATGTAAAGCAAAATAGAAGCTAATATTGGCTCACTGATTATCTAACGTTTAAACTGATACTAAGCGGTATAACATGGTTTGATCATAATACAAAAAGACAACTTATATTAGTAGAAAAATCTAAACATGTGCTTAGAGGTGAGAAAAATTCAGTTCAACTCAAATAAATCAAAAAAAATGTTTGAATTTTGAATTATTCGAATATAGTTAATCGAATCAACTCAAATTTTTTCGAATTTTAAGTTCGAATCAAGTTGAGTTTTCGAATAACTTGGATAATTCGAATAAACTAAATACCAAAATATATTGTTTTAAATTTTAAATTTTAAATTATTATTTTAGCATTATTATCTTTCATTCTTTCTCGTTTGCCCCAATATTCCCCCCAAATCAAAATCCCATTCCTATTTCGGTATTTCCTATCTCAAAAATGAAATCAAACCCCCTATTCCTAAATCAAAATCACTAAATCAAAGTATCAAACCCTCCATTCTTCTTCATTTCTTCTTCATCAGTTTCTGAGGTTAGGCAAATCCCTCACCCGTCCCTCATTTGTCTCTGGTCTCCGATTTCTCGCCCCTCACTCGTCTCCTACTCATCGAATTTGGTGGTGGAAATTGCCACTGATATGATCTTTGAGGTTGTAGTAGTAGTAGTTGTTGCCTCTTCAGATACTATTGTTGTTGAATAAATTTTTATTACTTTTGGATATTTTAGGATTTCGACAGAGTTTGGTCTATTTCTGACTTAGTGCAATCTCGTGATGTTTGAAAGGTTGATTTTTTTTGATTTATTTCATTTTTATTTTATTATTTGTTTGAAGTACTATTAACTTATTGGTAATTTAGGTTGTGCAAAGGATGATTAGTGAGATGGAAACTCAAGGAGCTCTACAAAAGAGTAGTTTGAGGGTTTCTTCGCTTGCTACTTGCTGTGGACCAAGGTTAGCTAGCTAATTTTTGTTTGGTTACTAAGAAAATTCAAGAAAGTTAATTGGAAAAGTGTATTAATTGGTTCTATTTTCACTAGGCTTGTTACAGTGAATATTTTACAATGGCACTGAGTGTTAGTGTAAAGTTGTTTGAAATGTTTTATGTATAAGTAGTGAAATTTCTTAATTTGTCACCACATTAGGTCTTCTTATGTGTTTGGTTGTATATTTTTTGAACTTTTGTGGCAACTTTCATTACACGTATTGAAAGAGGTTCATAGACAAACTTTTGCTTTAGATGTTGCTTCTAACCCATTGCCTGCACCATTGATTGATGTTACATTTTCTCATTCTGCTATACAACTTCCTGTAACCAAGGTAATGCTGTTCTGTTGACTATTTATATGAAGTCCAATTATATCCTTTTTCCCTCTTAAGTTGTACTTCATTGTTCTATGTTTCTAGGATTTCTTATAGCATGGTTTACTTCATGTAGAGTTTCAACATTAGTTTCAAAATTTCTTCTCTTGAATTCCATACTAGTAAAGTAACATATATATTACTAAATAGGCTAGAATTTCACTTGAAAGGAGGAGATTTCTGAAAAATGCAGAAACAATAGTGCAAAGACAAGCGATGTGGTCAAATTTGGCTTATGAAATAATTGTAGAGTTCTGTGGTCTTTATGTTGTGGAGGTAAGTAAATAATAGGTAATCAGTCGTTTGAGCTCTTCTTGAGTATTTATGTCAAATTATCAATATAGTTGGTGTGGTTTAAGGAGAAAATAATAACAAGTTAGTAGAATTAGACTGAAAAATGAGTAAGAAGTTGGAACTCTTACAAACACAGGGTTATAAATAAGCTGTATAGGTTTACAACCAAAAAATTATTATTTTTGTTTGAACTAATAAACTTCAGAAACTAGAGGTTTTTATGACCCTATGTTTTCAAGAGTTCTAACTTCTATCATACACGTTTTTTGAACTGATGTGTTATTGTTATCGGTTTGTTGTGTTATTACTGTTGGTTTATTGGACTTTTGTTGTGTTGTTTTTATTTTTTGTTTTGTTGTTTTGATTGGTGTAGTTTTCTGCTGTATTTTGGACTTTTGCTTATGTTTTCTTTTATAATCTTGTTGGGTTGTTGCTGTTGTTTACTTCAATTTTCCTTTGTTTGGTCATGTTTAAAAACTTTAATGAACAATATTTTTAATAAACATTACATAAAAATAAACAACACCAGATTCTTTTTTTTAATTTAACTTGAAAAAATATATTCGATTCGAATTCCATCTCACTGGACTCGATTCGAGAAAAATTCAAATCAAGTTAGGATGATAAAATATGATTAGTCAACTCGATTAACTCAAATTTTTTTCATTTGATTTGATTTGATTCAATCGAACACTCACCGCTACATGTCCTTAGTCTAATTGGAAATGAGTGAATCGACTGAAAGACTAATATGCCATCTATCAAGTCCAATTTGAGAGATGCTTTGTATTAGGCATCTATAACAACCTCGTTTTTAGTGAAATCAGAATAGTGGTTTTGAGACCACAAATTCAACGTGAAAATATTTATTTTATTAATATTTTAGCTTCTATGGTTTGTTAGTAGTTTCATAAAAAAATTTAGTTAAGAAATTTTGATGTTTGCATGCTTAATTAAGTAAAAAGGACTAAATCGTAAGAGGTGCAAATGTGCCGTTCAATTAAATAAAGGCATTAAATTGCTATGAATTTTTAGCATGAGTGGCTTATATGGTAATTAAACCATTTGATGGGTTGATGGACATTTATGGACATCATTTTAATGATTTTAAAGATTTGTATTAAAGGTTAATTTAGTAGACAAATAAATACAACATAAATTAATGAAAAGAAAACTAAATGTCCATCTTCTCAAAACTCTTTCTCCACTAAAAATTATAATAAGGAGAAGCCATTTTAGGGTTCTTCCATTCGACCATAGTCTATCCTTGCATTTAAGTGTAATTTTGTCCCCTTTTTAATGATTTCTATGTTTTTGAAGTCGTTTTAGCTTAATCTAGCTAAGCCCATGGACTAATTTGCAAAACTGTTAAAAGGTTAAGGTTTTTCCATGAATGTGTTCATGTAATTTTTGATATTTGATTGAGGAAAATGAATCTTTGATGATATATAAACAACTTTTGTAAAGTGATTTTTGTTGAAAATGTCAATTAGGGATTTATTTGTAAAATGTGTAAAATTTATGGTGAAATTGTAAAATAATGATTTTTATGCATTGCTATGGGTTTATAGTGAATTCGGCTAGCTTAGTATGTGGATGAAATTGCATGAATTTCAATTTACGAGCTTAAGGACTAAATTGTAAATTAGTTAAAATATTAGGGGTTAAAGTGTAAAATTTTAAAAGTATGTATTTTGGACTGAATTGAATAGAATGAATATTGAATGGATTAAATTTGCTTATTTAGATCAAGTTAAGCCTCGTACAGATCTAGATCGAAGGAAAGATAAAGTATCGGATTAGTCGATCCTATTTTGTTATTTTTGCAATTGAGGTAAGTTCGTATGTTTAAATAGAATTTTAATGTATTTGATTTAAATGCTATTATGTTATTCATCACATCATGTTACGATGGAAATCCAATGACATTACGACGAATATCGAGCCTCGTTTGAACTTTAGGAATATATAGGAAACAAATGACATGTCATTAGGGTTACCTTGTTTTGGGTGCTAGTCCTGAATGTCCTACTGATGGCTGAGTTTAGGCATTTGTTGTGGATACTCATCAGCTCGTGTGAGCGGCATCGTGTAGCTACATTCCGACCGTCAGCTTGTGTGAGCAGACCCATTTATGGCTCAAGTGAGCATGTATGTAAAGGAAAGGAAAGTAATGGTTTCGACCATGTGGTTAGCACACTTTGTGTGAGCTTCTCGAGTATCCGATATTATTCTAAGTGGTTCAGAGGGGATGAAAAGAGAAAGAGTGGTAAGTGTACCAAAAGCTAAAATAAGAACTCATGAAAAGGTATGAAATGTTGATGGTCAAAGTATGAATACTTAAGTTTATGAGAAATATGATTTAAGTGATGTTAAGCTTATGTACTATACCTTATCATGTGATGATATTGCTAATTTATGTGTTTAATCACTAACTTGTGTTGTTGGTGATGCTTAGGTTTGTACCAAGCTATGTTGGATTGATTCATGTCTATTTTATGATTATGCATTGAAATGGTAAACTATGTTGATGATTTATGAACTTACTAAGCATTATGTGCTTACGTCATTTTTCTTTCTTATGTTTTATAGATTATCAGAAGCTCGATCGATTTGGAAGCTCGTTGGAAACCTAACACACTATCTAGTGACTATATCAGTAGATTTTGATGTTTTGGTCATGGTTATAATGGCATGTATAGGTGAATTGTGTTTGATGAGCTAGTTGTTATGTTTGGTTTGTAAATGTGGTATTTTGGTTGGTGAAATTTTGGCATTTTGATGCTTTTATGGTTGGTGTTGAAATGGTTAAATGATGGTATGTTTTGAATGACCAACTTGGTATGTTTGAATGTGATTTTGCATGTGGTCATTGTGGTAAGTTTTGGTATGGAAATAGGTTAGAAATGTATGGGTGATGAATGATTAAATTATGCATATGTTTGGTTAATGTGATTGAAGTGCCTTTTGGGCATATTGGTTTTATGGATACATGACCTATTGAATTGGACTTATTATGCATGCTTTAGGCATATTTTAAAGGCTTGATTGTATGTACAAATGGCTTGTAGGTGTGTGCTTGATTAGGGTGAAGAAAATGGCTTGAATTTGACTTATTTCTTGTCCACACGGCCAAAGACACAGGCGTGTGTGACACACGGCTGTGTGTCCCCTGTAGGTTTCAAAGGGTTACAAGTCAGGCAGTTACACGGCCTGACACACGGGCTGTCGCTTAGTCGTATGACTTAAGTTAGAGAGTTACATGGGCATGGACACGGGCTAAGACACGACCATGTGTCCCTATTTCGATTGTTACATGGCCTGAGACACGTGCGTGTGTCTTAGCTGTGTAAGGCACACGGCCTGGCCACATGGCCGTGTGACCCCTACAGTATGAATTTTTCCAACTTTTCCCTTAAGGTTTCTTATGTTTTTTATTTAGTCCAGATTCGTTTCTAAAGTGTTTAGGGCCTCGAGGGCTAAGAAAAGGCATGATATGCATATGTTTGAATGGGTTTTGCTATGATTATGAAATGTTTGTAAATTGATGATTTTAAGTTAAGTTCTTACGGTAATGCTCTGTAACTATATTCCAGCGACGGATATGGGTTAGGGGTGTTATAGCATTAGAGCGGATGACTCCTAGAAGATAAAGACATAGACGTGACTGAATTGATTGACAGTGTATTTGGCTGGACCCAAGAATAGATCTTGAATCCGTTTTTGGATTTATTCACTTTTGACGTTCAAAGTGTGTCATACCTTAGTCCTGAGTGAATGACTGATTTTGTATGCGTGACTCGTATACTTTGATGTAAGTAAAAGTCTAAGTTCAAATAAATAGGGAACTGAAAGCTGGTGCATTGGGTATATGACTTTTGCAGTATGTAGCATCATTCACGACAATTGAATTCATAGCTCAAGATATAGGTAAATGATATCCTTTCATTGACATTACATGGTAGATGAAAATTAAATGTGGCCATGGGTCATTCATTTTTGTGATGAATGAATTAATTACTATTTGATAGTAATTAACTTTTCATAAAGAAAGATGTAATTATTACCATGAGATAAAATAGGATCATATTGGGAGAATGGATTTATCCCAAAGAGATTAAGGATATCTTGTAAAGGTAACACACTTATGAAAAGGTCATTGGACGAGCACTGATCGAGTTGCTTTCATAATGGTATGTTATTAGGGAGAGCTCAGTCACGATACTATAGTGGAATGAATTTGTGACTAAATGAATTAAAAGTAATAGGCAAAAACCTGAAACTTAATTATAAATTAGTTGAGCCCTAATTGTATAAGTCCAAGTCGGTCCCTCTACTAGCTTGTTAAAACTAGATTTGAATTGCATGTTGTATCAAATGAACAAAAATGGATGAAATTGGTAAAGTTAGAAAAATGATAAACATTTGGAAATGAATGTGATTTTCTCTAAATGGAAATGATCTGGAAAATGAATTTATGATTTTTTGAATTATTATTTAATTTATCAATTAAATTATTGAAGTTTAAAAATGAAAATAAATTAATTGGTCATAGTTAACCTGTCGAATGTAGAAATATTAATTATATTTTCTCATAGATTCTTTTAGCTAAGTCGTCACGATTTTAACGAAACTAGAATTGGATTGAGAAAATTATTTAATTGTGAAATTAATTTAAGATGTTTATTTCGGGAAATAGAAAAATAAAGTATCGAGTAGAATTGAATTATCAAGTATTGGGTTAAAAGTCCTAGAAGTACTTGTAATTGGACCCAATACGGGAGAGGCCCAAAAGCTCCTCATGTTAATTCTAAGGATGAAAAACCCTAGTATAATTAACTAGGTTTGTCGTCCCACCTAATCCTAGTTAGACTAGGTGTTTGTTTTTATATTGAAACAAAATTCTACAATTTAGTAAGGTTTCACATTTTCTCCTTATAAATAGATGGAAGTGGTAAGGATTAATATAAATATTTGAGATATTGTTTTTCTGCCCGAAAATAGTGAAAATTTATTTTCTAAGTATAAATTCTATTTCTAGAATAACAATTCTATCGGTCTTTATTAAGAGAGAATTTGCTTTTCCACTGAAAGTAAAGTAAACTATTTTTGGTTTTGTGTTTGATTCGAATTCGTTCGAGACCACACTCAAAGCAGTTCATGGTATGAGAATAGCGGAGAAGGCCATTTGGTCGAAAGCCGAGAACGACAAGGACCCGTCTAGCAAAAAAACAGGTGCAATTTCGGTAAAGGGTTTATTGATATAATTATCACAAACCGGTTTGGTTTTTAAAAATTTATTATTCTGTCGTGCAAGAAAACCATTTTCAAACAAATTTTTTTCCAAAAATCGATGTCAAAGCTTTAGGTTGTGCTATGTTTATAGTATAAACCAATATTGGAATTTTCTCTATTCTTCATGTGTAATTAATTTTGATTAGATGTGACATTCTTGTAATTGTATGCTTGTTTAGGGGAATGTTTGAGAATGAATGAATGTTACTGTTTTATTATTATGTATGATAAAGTAATTTTGTCAAAGTTGTGATTCCTAGAAAATTAAATGAAAATTTATTAATTTCCTAGGTATGAATAAATTAGATTGTGGACTATCATCTTCATGCAGAGTTTAATTTTATTATTTTAGAATAAATTTTGTGAGCCAGAAAGAAACATAGGATTTATGTAACCTGTATTTTTTGATGGTACCTAGAGAACTGTGATGCATCTAGGCTGATCGAGATAATGCAAACCCGACCCAGCCAAATCAACAATAGACTCACGTGGTTCGAAAGTAGGAGGCTACTGGTGTTCTAATGGTAATGTTTGACGATAAGGGTCGATGGAGAAGTGATCTGCCACAATTAGTTGTGGCAAATTGGTTCTTCTTGACACTTAATGAGTTTGTTTTTAAACAATTTAGTATTGTTTTAGTTAATTTTCCGTTCTAGTATGGTTTTAGTTAAAGTTAATAATATGAGCATTTTTGGAGTGTTTTATGACCTTCTAGGCCAATATGGGCCTAAGGGAAGACTAACATGTTAATTAAGTGTGTAGGGCATTAATTTATGCCAAGGAGTCAATGAACTACCTTCGATGTTGCAACACCCACTCTAGTACATGCAAAGAAGCATTCTACCACCGTTGTTGTGACACCAGCCTTGCAATGTTGCGACAACAAAACCTAGATGTGGAAGGGAACCATTTTGCCTGCGATGTCGTGACACCGGCCTTAGGATGTCGAGACACTGCTGCTGCGAGGCCAAATAATTTGGTAAGGGTGTTTTCGTCTGCACAACTTCAATCATATATGTTTAGTCACTTATATTAGGTTTAAATCAATCATCTAACATAATTTCTATAAATATGAATGCTCAAGACTTGATAGGGAGCTTTTTCCTTGTTTTTAATTTCTATTCTTAGATAAGGGTTTTGTGATCTGAGGATTTTTCTGTTTAAGTAATTTCAATTTTAATTTTAGTTCTTTTATTCAGTAATTTGCACTATTTCTGTTCGTTCTGACATTCAACTCCAATTCGCTCAACATCTGTCAACGAGATTTTCAGTTTATGCATTTAATCTAAATTCGTAAATTTGAATTCTCTTTTCCATTTTTTGTTATTTTGATATTTTTCTCAATGTCCGAATTCAATATAGGGATTTTTGTATTTAGATCGATGGGGAACTAAAACCCTAGAAAGATTAATGAGCGGATGTGAGATTAATTAACTAACTGGTTTGTGACACCCCAAACCCGACCGGAATGGACCGACCCAAATTTGAAGCGTTACATTAGCTACCTAAGTGACTTTCTAGCTATCGGTTTCCTACGACACACCTAGACCTTATAAAACCTTAATTTTATCCATTTATTAGTTATTTATTACTGTGGAAGCAATTTGTGAACCAATTTTAAACTTTTTATAAGTAATTTAACCTAATGGCATTTTTGTCATGTTACCACCTCCAGTGAAACTAACCCAAATTTAGCTCTAAACATTTACCAACCCTCTTTTAGTCAATTTGTGTAAGCCCTAAAAATTTCAGCTTAATCTGAGTTTATTTTCTACGTCTAATTCAAGTTTTATCATTAAGGACTAAATCGTGACAATTTCAAACTATTAGTACTATACCAAGAATTAAATTGAGTGCGTTTCGAACATATTTTATCAAGTTTCCTTATAATTTAAGGATCTAATTAGACTTATCAAGTTATAGGACTAATTTTTAATTTAAACGGACTAGAGAACCAATTTAAAAAGACCAAAATTCAAACCTCCAACAGTCCATTACAGTTTTTTATGCGAAAGATTCAATTTTAAACCCGATTTTGAGTATTTTAATGGCCAATTAAACTTGATTTAACTACAATTAAATATCATACATATTCATACACATTCAATTGAATTTATTAACACCAATTAAGCCTCAATTAAATAGAATTAATGTAACAGCCCATTTTCGGTGAGATCAGAATAGTGGTTTCAAGACCACAAATCTGAATCAAAAATAAAAAAAAAATTATTTTATTTTATTTTATGATTGGTATTATGATAGGAAGTTCACATGAAAATTTTGGTATGAAAATTTTATCAATTTAGTGCCTAATTACGAGGACTAAATTGCATAAAATGTGAAAGTTGAATTCTAGTAGCTATAAGGATTAAATAGCTATGGAATTCAAAACTAGAGGTCCTTATATGGTAATTAGACCATTAAGAAAAGTATGTAGATTTTTCTTGGTGACTCATCCATCGAAAAATTAGAAATGGCTAGGGACTAAATTGGAAATCAACAAATTAAAAAGATGATAGAAAAATAAAAAGAAATCATCATCCTTTATATTCATCTTCTTCCACAATATTTTCTATGGAAACCCTATGAGAGAGGAAGATAACATACCAAGCTTGAAAAGGTATTAAATCAAGTCTCGTTTTTAATGATTTTTTATTTTTAGAATCGGGATAGCCTAATCTTTCTATTTATGGGATTTATTTGAAAATATAACAAAGTGTAGAAGCTTTTCCATGGATGCTAGAAATTTGAAATTTATGGTAGAAAATGAAAGATAGTTGATAGATAAACAACTTTTACAAAGAAATTTTTTTGAAAACTTGATTTAGGGACTAAAATGAAAAAGTGGTAAAATCCATGGAAAATTCTAAAATTTGTGGAATGTTTGTGCTGTAAAAATTGTTATTAAATTTTGGTTAGGCTTGTAAAGAGAACTAGATTGCATGAATTTCATTTTCTGAGCCTAGGGACGAAATTGGAATTTTTGAAAAGAATAGGGAAAATGGTAATTTTGCCTAGGATGTAGTAGGATGCAAATGTATGTAAAATGTGATGAGTTAATAATTAAAATTACTTTTATAGACCTGGAAAGACCAACTACGGAATTAGATTGAGGGAAACAAAAAGTTTCGAATTAGTTGGAATTCAAATACGAACCATTGTCAAGGTAAGTTCGTGTAACTTAAATATGTATATAAATTGCTTGGGTTGAATTGTATGATTTTAATGATATGTATGTGATGATGAACAAAATGAAATAACTATAATTTGGAAAATATGGATAAAATGTCATGTCCCGGGTGAACATTGAAATTCGATGGATTATGGTGATTTCTTGAAACGAGTAGGATATGACAAAAGTTACAAATAGGATTTAGCCTAGACGGGTAATCTTGAATTAAGCCTCTCGAGCATATGTTAGAGATTGGGTTTAGCCCGTACGGGTGACCCTAATTAAGCTCTTTAGAGCATAGCTCACTGATAGGATTTAGCCTAGAATGGAAATCATAAATGACTTTTGTGAACATCAGTTGAAAATCAGGATTTAGCCTGGATTGGTAATCCTATTGTAAAATATGTGACTTGAGAGTGTGTTTTTTTCAAACTTATTCCCAATGGGAAATAATGAGTATGAATTGATGGATAATTTATAATGTATATTTTATGTACATCACCTGAATGTCCTTCGAAATTTCATTAGTTCAACGGAAAAGACTTTTGAAATATGGAAATGTGGAATTAATGGAGTTTTGCATGTAATGAGCTCATTTATGTTACTTGATATTTATATGATGTTATATGACTAAGTTGCTTAATCAAGGGTATATGTTTAGGTGAACTACCTATAATGGATGATATATATGTTTATGTATGCTTGCTTCAATATATATAACCGATAAGTTTATTTTTCCGTTATACAAACTTACTAAGCATGAAAATGCTTACCCCGTTTACTTTTCCTTTGTCTTATAGTGTTTGTAAGCTCGCAAAGGTTGGAGGATCGGTCACAGCATAATCACACTATCCACTATCTCCTTTTCGGTATATTTAGAAGTCTCATTTTGGTATAATGACATGTATAGGCTTATTTGGTCAAAAGATGACTTGTAAGTGATGTTTTGTAATCTAGCCATTGGAATGTCTAGTAATGATTTATTTGGTATGTTTATAAGTTATCTCATGTTCAATGCTTAAGCGTTAAATATGGATAAAGAGAGAACGTTTATCTTATATATATGCATTAAATGTATGATTATAAACATGAATTGCATGTGATATTATGTCATTATAGATGTTAGTTTAGGCTTGGTTCTAATGCTTGATTTGGCTGGTATATACATTCAAATATTGGTGTAGGTTGTTGGCAAAATTAGGTGAGAAAATAAAGCTAAGAACGACTTCATTTTGTCCACACGACCTACACGGGCGTGTAGCCAGGCCATGTCTCCCCTGCACCTTAAAATTTATAAATAGAATGCTCAGAATCGAGCATACGGATAGAGACACAGGCGTGTCTCCTGGCCATGTAAAACTGCACCTTAATTTCAAAAATTAAATTTGCCACACGACCTAGCACATGGGCGTATGACTTCAATTTGTTCATGCCTTGCAAGTTAGAGAGTTACACGGGTTAAGGACATGGGCGTGTGTAGCCACATGGCCTAAAACATGGGAATGTCCTATGACCGTGTGAGCCACACAGCCTGATCACAGGGTGTGTGGACACTGTTCATAAGAGAAATTTGCAAATTTTGTGAAAAATTTAATGAGATCCCAATTGAGTCTTGGATCGATTCTAATGTTCATATTGGGCCTCAAGGGCCCATTCAAGGGACAAAAAGAAAAAATTTGAGTATGAATGGTATTTTAATACAATTTGCATGTGAATGTTCTGTTAACTTTGATAATACTCCGTCACATTGTTTCGACGACAGATACGGGTTAGGGATGTTACAATTAAACATTCAATTTCATGCATATCACCCACCATTTAATTCAAACAAGTGGCGTACCTTAGTCACTAGTAAACCACTCCACGAAAGCTTCATTTAAAGGGTTAGTGTAAACATCATGCCTCACACACCGTGTTATCAATCACCGTATTATCAAGTAACAATACACTATAAGTTATTCAATAATCAAACTCAAACATACATATATGATATTATAAAAACTTCCCAAATTAAAAATGTCCAATGTCCAAGTCCAATTACATCAAAATTAAACTAAGTCCCAAAAGTTCCACAATGCCCGATTAACATCTCTAAAACGTGTAACTAAATCTCTACTGAGCCTCAATCTCTTGGAACTCTCTTGCTCGACTCCTCAGCTCCTCAATCTTGTCGGTTAACTACACGAATGTGAGGGTGTGAGCTTAAAAATCTCAGTTAATATTAATAATACGAGTAAATTAGCACCCAAATTATGGTTAAATTGAAACTAATAAAATACAAATTTTCAATCACAATTTCAATCCATAATAGTTCAATGTCATATGCTAAACCATGTATCAAAAATAATAAATAATCATGGCATATAATCATCAATTTAGCATATAACTTTTGATACATTTATATTAGCTTATACAATCACGGCTTAATTGGGTGATCATACATCAGATAAATGAATCTCCTTACTCCCAATTAGAATCAGCATCAGTCAAAGATTGAGCGGGCGAGGCCACATGCTCCCTTATATCGCCTTAAAAGCAGTCCCGTTGAGTGGAGACACAAGCTCAATACTCCCTTATCTACTCCAAATCCGTCCACCTAGAGCCTCATTGCTCACAAATAACATATCAATATGGTGAGCACTCAAAAATCTTATGGCATGCCAACTATATTCAATGGACCCATCATGCTATAATGCCAATATAACCAATTAATCATAACATAATTTCAATCAATAGTGTGCTCAATTTAAAGTGCCAAAATGCATATGTGAATCATGTAACATAGGTATTTTAACATCAAATTAGATCTAGCATACCAATTACCTATTATCAATGTTCATTTATCAATTGAAATATCAACATACCATGAACCAAAAAATCCAGCATGCTTGCTTAATTCACCATTATAATCAATCAAATCAAGCACATAAAATTATTAGATGCTCACTTACTAATAGTTAACAAAAATTTCATCAGTTAAACTTATATAAGTAATCTAGCAAAATTAACCACCCAAAACTCAATTAAATATTTGCAATCAGTAATTAATCATCCAATTAAGCATAAGTGAGTGCCAATTTACCAAATCCCCCTTTAACAACACTCACCACACAACTAACTCAACCACAACCAAGTGATTAACCAAGCAAATCCAAGCTTCAATTTCGATTACCTCGATCCTCTCCAAGATTTAGAGCTTCAATAGAGATGAATAGATTTTACCACCTTTCAAAAGATATAATAAACACAAATTTTCATCAACTAGGCTACACGAAATTCTCACTCAAAGTTACCTTACTGGATTTGTATCATCAAGTCAAAAACTCAATTCCTCACAAAATTGATCACTCCAGCCCTCCTAATCACTTACAAACATCAATACTAGACCAAATAAACATATATTAAGCCTCAATTTCATATTTAAATCGACCTTACAAAAATCCGAAAAATCGATTCTTAAAGATGATTAAATTTGAATTTCTTTAAATTACCTTATAAAATATGTTTAATCTTGATAAATAAAATAAAAAACCTTCCAATAGATCCATTTTGAGTTAGAACATCTATTGATTTGTGGATTTCCTCTCAAAATTCAAGATCCACCATTAAAGCACCTTAAGCTTTTGAAAAAGATGACATTGATAAAAAATCATGTAATTATCACTCAAATCATGTAAATATGCATTTAATAATCATAAAAACAAGTTTAGAAATAATAATTACCTCTAGTTTGTTCCAAATCCTTTGATTGAAAATCTTGATTCAAGAATTTTGAGAAATTTTAGAATATTTTTGGCTACTTTTGTGAATAATTTCGGGTGAAAAGAAGAGAGTATTTTGAGAAGGAAATTTGTTAAATCTATTCTCTGATGACAGATCTTTAAAACCATGAGAAGAAAACGAATTTTATAGCTCTCTAATCTAATGTCAATGGTGTGAAAAGTAGGCTAGATGCATTGTGTCTAAAATTGAAGCAACCCACCATAAATTTAAAAATTGGAAAATTTCTCAATGGCCACTCCCACATTTCCATCACTTTACCAATTGATCATTTCCCTCCAAAATTTTGAATTTAATGGTTTATTTTCCAAATAAATACTCCAAAAATTCCCTTATTTTACAATTAAATCTAATTTAATTAATATTTAAATTTAACTCAACTTAATCCCCAATAAAAATATTTTAAAATTATTTTCAACCCAAATTAATTATTTTCACTAATAATTATTTAATTACTTTAAAATTAAATGTCTAAAAATATTTTTATTTTTTGAATTATTGTTTTATCGATTTTAGATGAAATTGACCTCCTAAATTAAATTAAAAATTACAATTAGCCCCATAAAATCCTAAATTCATGCTCGAAACCCGAAAAATATACTCGAAACTACTAGACCAAGTTTAGGGATATTACAACTCTCCCCCTCTAAAAAGAAATTTCGTCCTCGAAATTTTTCCTGAATCGAATAGGTATGGATACTGACGTTTCATCATATCTTCCAATTCTAGGTGGCTTCCTCTGTTTTGTGGTTGCGCCACAAAACTTTCACCAACAGAATCGTCTTATTGCGTAGCACCTAAACCTCTTAATCTAGGATCACAACCAGTTTCTCCTCATACGAAAGATCAGACCTAATCTCAATCTCTTCAACTGGCACAATGTGAGAAGGATCAGATTGGTACGTCCGTAGCATGGAAACATGGAAGATATCGTGAATATGATTCAGCTCAGGCGACAGCAATAGACGATAAGCAACTGGTCCAATCCTTTGGGCAACCTCATAAGGGCCAATGAACCTTGAACTGAGATTACCTTTTCGCCTGAACCTCAGAACGTTCTTCCATGATGAAACCTTCAAGAAGACCTTATCCTCGACCTGATAGTCAATGTCCTGACGTCTCAAGCCAATGTAAGACTTCTGCCGATCAGAAGTAGCTTTTAACTGATCACAAACAAGTCTCGCTTTAATTTACCGAACCAACTTCGGACCCAAGCTCCTCTTCTCCTCCATATCGGACCAACATAGAGGAGTCCTACACCTCCGACCATACAAAGCCTCGAATGGTACTATCTAAATACTCTTCTGGAAGTTATTATTAAAAGCAAACTCGGCTAATGGCAAGTGACGATCCCATCTACCTCCAAAGTCGATAACATAACTACGGAGCATGTCCTCAAGAACTTAAATCACCCTCTCGGATTTTCTATCGACTGCGGATGACAAGCTAAACTAAAATGAAGCTTCGAACCCAAAGCTTCGTGCAACGCCTTCCAAAATCTCAAAGTAAAGTGGATCTCGATCTAATATAATCGAAACAGGAACTCCATGAAAATGGACAATCTCTCCGATATAGAGCTTAGCTAACTAATTCAAATTGAATGTCGTACAGCTTGGCAGGAAATGAGCAAACTTCATAAATCTATCCACAATCACCCAGATCGAATCCTTACGAGTTGGAATCAAAGGCAAACCGAAACGAAGTCCATCGTAATCTGCTCCCATTTCCACTCAGGAATTCAAATAGGCTAAAGTAAACCAGACGGATGTTGATGTTCGACTTTCAATTTTTGACAAACCAAACATCTTGCAACAAAGTCGGCAACATCCTTCTTTAACCTAGGCCACCAATATAGATCCTGAAGGTTTTGATACATCTTGTTTCCACTGGGATGCATAGCATAAGGACTACTATGTGCCTCGGTAAGAATCAAGCACCTCAGATACTCGTCTTCTAGAACGCACAAATAACCTCTAAAACACAGAACACCATAAGAGTTGAGATCAAAATATCCTTGAACTCCCGACTCAACCTGACGAATCCGATGGGCCAAACTCTCATCAAAAGGATGACACTCATGAATCTGCTGCAAAAGAACCGGTCTCATATGAAGTTCAGCCAACAGGCCACCATCCTCTGAAATAGATATCCTCGCAAACATAGCCCTCAAATCAATTAGAGACTTGCGATTCATAGCATTTACAACTACGTTTTCCTTCCCTGAATGGTACTTGATCACACAATCATAGTCCTTCAGTAACTCGATCTAATGCCTCGGTCTTAAGTTCAAATCCTTCGGGTTAGGAGATACTTAAGACTCTTGTGATCGGTGTAAATCACAATCTCTCACCGTATAGATAGTGACACGAAATCTTGAGCACGAACACTACGAAAACTCACTCCAATTCATGAGTTGGATAGTTACACTTATGCGACCTCACTGCCTCGACGCATAAGCAACTACCCTACCCTATTGCATCAATACACAACCCAGTTTCGTATAATAAGCATCACTGTAGACCACATACTCTTTACCGGATACCGGTTGTGTCAACATAGATGCTTTGGTCAAAATCAACTTTAGCTTCTCAAAGCACTTCTGCCTCTCAACAGTCCACTCAAAGGCAGTGTTTTTCTGAAGCAACTTTGTCAAAAGAGCAGCAATGCTCAAAAACCCTCTTCAAAGTGACTGTAATAACCAGCTAACCCCATAAAACTCCTGACCTTAGAAATGTGTAACTAAATCTCTACTGAGCCTTAATCTCTTAGAACTCTTACTAGGCTCCTCAGCTCCTCAATCTCGTCGGTTAATTGCACGAATGTCAGGGTGTGAGCTTAAAAAGCTCAATTAATGTTAATAATACAACGAGTAAATTAGCACCCAAATCATGCTTAAATTGAAACCAATCAAATACAAATTTTTAATTACAATATCAATCAATAATAGTTCAATGTCATATGCTCAACCATGTATCAAAAATCATAATTAATCATGGCATATATTCATCAATTTAACATATAACATTTCATGCATTAATATTGGCTTATACAATCATGGCTTAATAGAGTGATCATACATCGGATAAACGGATCTCCTTACTCCCCATAAGAATTAGAACCAATCCTGAATTGAGTGGGCCGAGGCCACATGCTCCTTTATATCACCTCAAATCAGTCCCATTGAGTGGAGACACAAGCTTAACATTCCCTTATCTACTCTAAATCAGTCCACCTAGAGCCTCATTTCTCACAAATAACATATCATTATGGTGAGGACTCACAAATCCTATGGCATGCCAACTATATCCAATGGATTCACCATGCTATAATGCCAATATAACCAATCAATGATAACATAATTTCAGTCAATAATATGCTCAATTTAAAGTGCCAAAATGCATATTGAATCATGTAACATAGCCATTTTAACATCAAATCAAATCTAGCATACCAATTACCAATTATCAATGTTCATTTATCAATTGAAATATCAACATACCCTGAACCAAAAACTCCAGCATGCTTGCTTAGTTCACCATTATAATCAATCAAATCAAGTATATAAAATCACTAGATGCTCACTTACCAACAGTTAACAAAAATTTCATCAGTTAAACATATATAAATAATCTTGCAAAATTAACCACCCAAAACTCAATTAAATATTTGTAATCAGTAATTAATCATCCAATTAAGCATAAGTGAGGGCTCATTTACCAAATCGTCCTTTAATAACACTCACCATGCAACAAACTCAACCACAATCAAGTGATCAACCAAGTAAGTCCAAGCTTCAATTTCGATTAGCTTGATCCTCTTCAAGATTCGGAGCTTCAATAGAGATGAAATAGATATTACCACCTTTCAAAAGATATAATAAACACAAATTTTCATCAACTAGGCTATACGAAATTCTCACTCAAAGTTAACTTATCGGATTTGTATCATTAAGTAGAGAACTTGATTCTTCACAAAATTGATCACTCCAGCCCTCCTAATCCCTTCCAAACATCAACACTAGACCAAATAAATGTATACTACGCATCAATTTCACATTTAAATCGATTTCACAATAATTTAGAAATTTGATTCATGAAAATAATAAAATTCAAATTTCTTTAAATTACCTTACAAAACATGTTTAATCTTGATAAATAAAATAAAAAATCTTCTAATAGATCCATTTTGAGTTGGAACATCCATTGATTTGTGGATTTCCTCTCAAAATTTAAGATCCACCATTAAAGCACCTTAAGCTTTTGAAGAAGATGACATTGATAAAAAATCATGTAATTATCACTCAAATAATGTAAACATGCTTTTAATCATCATAAAAATAAGTTTAGAAATAATAATTACCTTTGATTTTTTCTAAATCCTTTGATTGAAAATCTTGATTCAAGAATCTTGAGAAATTTTAGAATATTTTTGGCTACTTTTGTGAATAATTTCGGGTGAAAGAAGAGAGTATTTTGAGAAGGAAATTTGTTGAATCTATTATTTGATGATAGATCTTTAAAACCATGCAAAGAAAATGAATTTTATAGCTCTCTAATATGATGTAAATGGTGTGAAAAGTAGGCTAGATGCATTGTGTTTAAAACTAAAACAACCCACCAAAAATTGAAAAATTAAGACTTTGCCCAATGGCCACTCCCACATTTCCATCACTTTACCAATTGATCATTTCCCTTTAAAATTTTGAATTTAAAGGTTTATTTGCAAAATAAATACTCCAAAATTTCTCTTATTTTTACAATTAAATCTAATTTAATTAATAGTTAAATTTAACTCAAATTAACCTCCAATAAAAAGAATTTTAAAATTCTTTTTTGATAAAATTAATTATTTTCACTAATACTTATTTAATTAGTTTAAAATTAATTTTCCAAAAATATTTTTATTTTTTCAAATTATCGTTTAATCGATTGTAGATGAAATTGACCTCCTAAATTAAATTAAAATTACTATAAACCCGATAAATTCCTAAATTCACGCTTGAAACCCAAAAAATATACCCAGAACTACTAGACCCGGTTTAGGGATATTTCATGGTCAGAGTTTGCTTTAGAATTAGTTGGATTGGGTTGAGTGTAAATAATCCCTAGGATTGACAACCCTAGGAAGTTATCTAGGTAGATGAGATTGAAGCATAGTCTACTGAGCATTTCTCAACTTGTCCCGGTTTGAACTATGACGTCGAAATATAAGTAGTTCCTTCCAACTAGTAAATTTAGTTAGAGGCTGGAAGGTAATAACTAGGTCAAGTACAAGCTAATTAATTAGAACCCTAAGTTCGAGGATAATTATGAACACTGAAGCGAGTTGATCTTCTATTTGCATAATTTGAGTGTTTTCGGTTGTTTATTTTGTTTTCTTATTTTTCTATTATTTTTTAGCATACTATTGTTTTTTGAATTACCATCCTATGATTTTGAATGATTACTATCTAGACCCTTTAGTGTAGAATTTATTATTAGTTTAATTCAACTTTCCTTGGGTATGATCCTTAGAATACTTTCGTGTTCCGTTGTAAGAACTATATTACAACTTGACCTGTATAATTGCTGACATTGCTTTATTTTCTATCTTTTTGTTGTAGTATTTTCAGTCTTAATGTTCGTGTGTCGGGACATCGGTCAAGTTGTTGGTGTTGTTGCTGGGGAGGCTTTAGCATTAGACTTAGTTTTAATTTCTGCATATTAATAGGCTAAGTAGGAAATTTTGAATTTATAGATACAATCTTTTTTTTTTTTGTTATTCTATTTCTATCCTTGTGTGCTAACTTAATTTCTCTATCTCTGATTTTAGTGTATGACTTGGAGTAAGGGCACCCTTATCGAGCCATATTGAAATTCAAAGAGAGTAATTAGACGTAATTGTAGATAGTAGCATATGCAAAATAAGCCACTAGCTGTAGTTGACCAATCAAGTGAGAATCCACTCTTTGAAGATCCTCCAGAACTGCAACCACCACCACCACCAGCAGTACAGATAGTGCCACCCATGGCTCAACATGAAAGAGCTCTATGCGATTATGCGCTACCCACTTTAGACGTTGTACGAGGCAACATCGATAGGCCAGAAATCAAAACTAATAATTTTGAAATTAAGTTGACCATGATCCAAATGATACAGAATAATTTATAGTTTTGGGAAATAACGATGGAAGAACCAGATCTACATTTAAAATGATTTCTCCAATTCTATGGTACTTTCAAGTTTAATGGGGTCATTAATGACACTATTCGTCTTCATTTGTTCCCCTTTTCATTATGTGATAAGACATTTTCTTGGCTAAATTCATAGGCTCCAGGTTCGATTATGACATGGGATGAGCTTGCAGGATGGTTTTTGCACAAATTCTTTCCAATTAGTAAGACCGTCCAGCTAAGACACGAAAATGCGAACTTTAAACAGATAGAGGGAGAGAATTTGTATGAAGCTTGGGAAAGCTTCAAACTACTGCTAAGAAAGTGTACACATCACGGTATGTTGGAATGGCTGCTACTGTAGATTTTCTATAATGGTCTAGACGAGAACTTATGGTCTAGGTTAGATGGAGCATCCGGAAGGGCCTTTATGAACAATACATACTAACGAGCCTATCAGTTAATTAAGGACATAGTTGTGAATTTGTACATGTTGCCCAATGAGCGATTTACGTACAACCCAAGGCCATCAACGGTTAAAGTGTCCATGAGGAGGACAAGTATCAATAGATTTTGGATAAGCTATATCATTTGGAAACTACTGCCACCAGACCACTAATAAATCAAGCAGCTCGTAACAGTGGCTTGTAACGCCCCAAAATTTTTATTTCAGCTTTTGTGAAAATGGGACACAGCTGTATACCTGCTTCAGTGGTTAAGTGTTCTGGGTGTGTGAGAGAGGCCCCAAGTTCAAGCCTTAGCTTTGGAAAATTTTGATATTTTTATGAATTAAGCCCTATCTCTGGTCAGTAGGCTTTTAATTAAAAGTTTGCAAGTAATTAACAGAATGGGCCTGCTGGTCTGGTGGTTAAGTAGAGAGTTAATTTATTAAAGGTCCCGTGTTCGAATCCCTACGTGAGCGAGGGAGTAATTCTTTTTGCATGGGGCGTGTGGCGTGGATGAGTTTGATTGGGATTGAAAGTCTATGAAGTTGTGTGATAGTGGGGAGTTAGGGAAAATCTGATAGGATTTGATTTTTGTTTTTCCAAAACTACCTCCCATCTCAAATTTTCTTTCTCTTTCTACCGTTTTCCTCTTTCATCCCCCACCATTGCTACCGAAATCCATTCCCCATCAACTATTCTCTTTTTGTTTTCTTTTTCCATCCGTTCCCGTAGTTTAAGCGTGTGATTTCATTATTTGGTAAGTATCGGTTTTGCCTTTTTCTTTTTGGTTTTGTGTACAGTCTCTTAAAGAAGGCTGCTGTGGTTCTTTTTGATTAGGAGAAGGGTAATAATTGATCGGTGCTACTGCAGAGAATTAAGAGTTACGATTTTAATTGTTGACGGTAAGGGTTTCGTTAGATTACCGATTATAGGTTTTGATGGGCTTTTGATTGAATAACGAAACATGTGTTTATTTGAGTGTTACATTGGTCGATTTTTAGGTTTTGGAGGCTTAGGAAAGCTTACGCGTCGAAAACGATACAGGTGTGTACCCAAAAAATGTAGAAAATGAGCTTTCAGTGAAAGCCAAAAACCTCACTGTCGGCACTACATGGGCGTGTGGTCGCCCGTGTGGTAGGCCGTGTGATGGGACACGGGCGTGTGATCGACGAGGCCAGGCCATGCGCATAAGACATGACTGTGTGATGGACAAGTAGGCCGTGTGCGACACATACACCTAATCAAATTTGGCCGAGTGGGTTACACAAACATGTGGGCCCACATGGGTAGTCCACACGGGCGTGTGGAATTCTGGGCCAAGCCGTGTGATTCACACGGCCAACTCCAATTTGGGCCGTGTGGGCCCATACTGGCGGACCACATGGGCGTGTGAGCCCATTTTTATTGAAATGTTTGCTAAGGTTGCATGGGTTGCCCATGTCGACTGTGAACCTTCCATAGGGTCAGTAAGCACTTTTTAGGCCCTTAACTGTATGTTACTAATCATGTGAATTACGTACTGAGCATGTTATATACCGGCATGTATACTGAACTGTATGTGTATCTGATAGACTCGTTATAGCATGACATATTATTGCATGTTGCATTGCATTGGGTTGGGGTTGATATTATTTGGAGGAAGTATACTGAAAGGGTTTTAAGCCTAATATACTAACAGCTTAGCTGCAAATTACTGTTTTGTGCCGCATTCGGTACTACATGGAGTGTAACGATGGGTTCGTTGATTAAATTCCCATATGGAGTGTAGGGTTGGACGAAGACGGTGTGTAGAGGCTGGTTGGGTAGGACTTTGTTATTGTATATCTGCTACTGTTACTGATGGGCTTAGGCCTTGTGTATATTGATTCTAATACTGTATTGGGCTAAGGCCTAACTGATTCTGATACTGAAATTGGCTTAGGCCCAAGATTGTTATTAACTGTGCACTGTGATTGTTGCTTATTTTGCTATGCGGGATTACACACTAAGTTTACGAAAACTCACCCTCTTTGTTTAATGTGCATAGGTAATCCCTAGACCTAGATGGATTGGTGCGGCGAGGACTCGATGGTAACCCTAGTTCTGGACTGTCATGGTTTTAATTTATGATTATTGGTTTTATTATTATTCTATTTTTACTGGTTAAATTTTTAGGTTGTAATTGGACTTTTGGACTTTGGTTTGGTTTTGGGTTTTAAATATCTTTACTTTATAGATTACAATTGCCGGTAGTAGGATTCCTTGGTTTTCAAAAGAAACAAATGATTTTCAAAAATGCACGATTGTTTTAACTGTTTAAAAAGCTTCCGCATCGAATAACACTTTGAAACTATCGACTAAATGAGTAACACAATTTTGGAACTAATAAGATATTAAGACAAGTAATTCAAAGGAAATGGTTTTATCGCGACGACACGATTTTCAAAAACCTATCGTGTGGCATCACGAGATTCGGCCATAGCGTCTAGGCCGAGTTTGGGGTGTTACATGCCTACTATCTTGAGAACAACTGGAAGAGGTGATTTATTTAGGGAATAGGGTTGGAAATCCCTATTCCAACACATACAGTCCTGGTTGTAAGGATCATCCCAATTTGAAGTGGGGAGGTAATCATGGAGGAGGGAACTACAAGCAAAATAAAAAAAAATCCTCGTTATCAACCTCCACATATACAGAGAGCTTAGGAGTGGCTGATGGTCAACGACCATATTGTATGTGGTCATTTATTAGTTAAGATAGAGGGAGAGATGTAGTCAATGAGGATCGAAATTTAACAGGTGCAGTCTAAGTGCACCCAAACCCATACTCAGTTGGCTAATATTTAGGACCAAATTTGCCAATGATAAGTATGATGCAAAGGCAAGTTGGTACTGGAATTCCTAATAATATAGAGAACAACCCTCATAGGGATGGAAATGAGTAATTAAAAGCAATTGAGCTTTGTTCGGGTAAAGTTTTTAAAACTCCAAGTGAACCCATCCAAAAAAAGTCAAAAGAGGGTTAATCAAAATATATTGTGGATGACATCCCAACAATGACGAGCCTATAAAAAATAACGATGTGCTAGTTGAACCGAAAACTGAGCTAGAAATTGAGAAATGTTCTGAGCCTGTGATGAAGAGAATAACATTCCCATCCAGACTAAAGGATAGATAATAAAGGGATGAAGCGAAATTTGTAAGTTTCCTTAACTTGTTTAAATCCCTTAATGTTAATTTAACCTTAATTGAATTAATTGAGAAAAATCCTAAATATGCTAAATAATTAAAAGAAATAATGGCTAGGCATAGTAAAACAAAGAAAGGGGAAAGTATCAACATAGGTTCTTTATGCAATGCAATCATTACTAGGAAGATACCCTAAAAACTGAAAGATCATAGTTTCATGATTTCCATAGAGATAAGGCACATAAACTTCAAAAAGGCCTTATGCGATTTGGGGGCCAGTATTAACTTAATGTCCCTATCTACTTCTAGAAAACTCAGACTGGGGAATTTGAAAATTACTTCTATTACACTGTAATTAGCCTATAGGTCTTTGATACACCCAAAAGGTTTACTTGAATACATATTGGTCAAGGTGAGAAATTTTATAATCTCGATAAATTTTGTTGTCCTCGACTTTGAGGAAGATTAGGATATTCTCATTGTAACACCCCTAACTTGTTTCCGTCGCTGGAATAAGGTTATAGAGCATTACAGTACAAAATAGAAAATTTAACTTCAAAACAAATCAATAAATCAATTGATGTCTTTCAACCATCCATATTAGCTGAACTATGACATAATGTTAGTTTTAATAAAGTTTGCAAATCATAGCTTAAATTTTTATCTCTTTAGGAGAGCTAGACGTGAATGAAAGTTTAAGTCTTTACAATTGACTTAGTAATCTCTTGAGGCGAAATCCTAGGAAGCATGGAATTTTGAAAATGACTTAGGCAAACTTTTGTTTGGACCGATTGAGCCTTTCAAGCCAACCTTAATGAATGTTTATCCCTTGAAACCCAACTTTAAGACTGCATGGCCTAATTTTATTTGAACCTTTGCAATGTTTAGCCATCACTTCTCTCATAATTATCTTTAAATTGCCCCAAACACTACTCAGTCTATCTAGAATATTCTTTGAAAATAAGTTTGGGGGAGTTGAAAAGAAGTATCAAATGCTCAAAATTTTTTTAGTACATATAGTAATATGCTAAAAAAAAAGGAGAAAGGGCATATGTTCTCAAAAGAAATAATGTACAAAAGAGCATGTAAAAGTAAAATGAGTTGGTGTATTTGTAACACCTCTTACCCGTATCCTATGCCGGAACAAGGTACGAGATGTTACCTAACTTAATAACATGCATACAAACATTTATGGGATATGAAACTTTGTTCAAATTTAAAACTTTTCAAACTTCATCTTGAGGTCTCTAATATGGGCCTACGAGGCCCAAAACATACTTTAGAAATGGCTCTGTACTAAACCAGGCACTTTAGAAAACTTTGGAAAATTTCATTGAAAAATAGGGGCACACGCCTGTGTGGCAAGGGACTCGCCCGTGTGGGTAGACTGTGTGATCACACACGCCTATGTCCCTAGCCGTGTGGATTTATTTTTCAATTCAAACCTACAGGGGTTTTCACACAGCCTGGCATACACCTGTGTCCCTCACATGGCCATGACACGCCTGTGTGTTAAAACCATGACATTTTGTTTTTGACGTCAGTAACATTTTAGGGTCACACAGATAAGGCACATACCCGTGTGCTAGGCCGTGTGTAACACCCCTATCCCGTGTTTGATCACCAGATTAGGGTTAAAAGCGCTATCAGACAGATCAAAATCATTTACAGAATTAATCGTACAACTATTCATCAAATATCAATCATAGTGTCCCTTAAGTAGGTCATCGAGACCTTAATCATGCTTATAAACCGAGTCGGTAATAAACCAAAACACATAAGAAATTTCATGAAAATTTAAAACTTTTCTAACATACAAGGGACACACGGCCGTGGGGGTAGGCCGTGACTCACCCATGGCTACTGGACACTCCCGTGTGTCCTCCCTGTGGTGGTATGCTACCAAATTCAACACGGTCACCAAGCACGCCCGTGTGCTAAGGCCGTGTACTACTAGATCACATACTGCCATTTCTCACACGGCCATCAAGCACACCCGTGTCAAGGCCGTGTGCAATTTAAGCCACATTCTGCCCATTTACCCACGGTCTTAGGCATGTCCGTGTGCCTCAATCGTGTGACATTATAGGCCATTTTACAAGGCCAATATGCCACCCATTTTGGGTCTCACCTACAAGCAATACATTCCAAAACATAATATGCATATATGGCAACCAAAACATATCAAATGGTTCACTTCATCCATACATCCACTACCAAATCCATCCATACCAAATTGCAAACTAAATCCTACCTCATTTCAAACATGTATCATCCATTTTCTTAGCCAAAACTTAACCATTCCATATGCATCAAAACATACTAAATATATGCTTCATAACTTATTCATTCAAACATTTATCCACTCAAAAACTTGCCAATACACATGGCCATGCTCACTTCATAAACATAAACACCTATCTAGCCTATACATGCCATAATTAGTCATATACATTTTCAAAAGGGTACCAAAATAAGTTTAGTAGTGTGATGACGATCCTTGACAATCCCGAGCCTTCAGTAGCTTCGACGACCTATAAAACAGAGAAAATACACACACAGAGTAAGCTTTCAAAAGCTTAGTAAGTGATATACAAATAAACTTGGCATAAAAAGCATATATGCAATTTGATACATTTGCACATCTCATACACTTAACAATTTATCATGTATATGCTTGATTCATACTTATGACCACATTGGTCACATTTATCTATTCAAAACTCATTTGAAGCACATAGCTCATTCATAATCTTCCTTGCATCTCATTCAACTTATCCTATTCAAACATCCATTTCTTCAAATCAAAGTCATATGCATACTTACCGTTCATGCATACTTAATGCACATTCAACATACCTGAATCGAATATTCATTCACTTAATGGATCATAGCTCGAATATACCATTCGATTTGTAGACTTGCCCATTGAGCCCTTAGGAACATAGTAGGATACTCAGAAAGCTTGGAATATTAGTACACTACCAACGTCCCAGACGAGGTCTTACATGCACTCGTATATCGATGCCATTTTCCCGCATGAGGGCTTACACGCATGATCATAACAATGCCAACGTCCCGGGCGTGGTCTTACACGAAGTTAATATGATGCCGATATCCCGCATATGGTCTTACTCATAAAGTTCATATCGATGCCTATGTCCTGCATTTAGGTCTTTTACATATACTTTATATCGATGCCTACATCTCAGACAAGGTCTTACACGAAATTTCGAACAGATACCTATGTCATGACATAGCTAATCCTATCTATTCCTAGGTTCGTACAGGACTTCTTGGCTTTATCACTATATTGAACTTATTTCAGAATTCACGCACTTAGCATCTCATACTCATTCATTTTCATCGATGGACACATGAATACATATGTTCAATTCAATACAGATAAGTCTATTTGCATAGTGACTTACCTCGAGTTCGGTTTATCGGAATGAAAATGTCTACTCGTTAACTTTCGCTTTCCCGCGATCTAAGTCCGTTTTCCTTGGTTCTTGATCTAAACATATTCAGAATTAACCCTTTTTATTCACCATTTCATTCAATTCAATCCATAGACACACATTTAGGGCTATTTGCAAATTAACCCTCATATTTGCACACTTCAACAATTTAGTCCATTTTTCACAAAACAGCAAATTCACAAAATCCACACACACATATGCTTGGCCGAACCTCTCTAGGGACTATACAAGCCCAAATATTTCATCAAATTTGCTATTTAGTCTTCAATTTACCATTTTCACAATTTATCCCTATTTAGCTAAATTCATCAAAACTTTAAGAACAAAACATGTTCATCAAACACATATCTTTCATATTTCACTATTAAACATCACAAATCACATGAGTTCATCAAAGTCTCATTTCACAAACATCATCAATCTTCAAAATTAAAGCATGGGTTTAGAAGCATTCGAAGCAACGATTACAAAAACATAGAAATTATCGAAAACCGAAGTCAAAACTTACCTTAATCAAGGTTAAAGAGTGCCGAATGCCCTAGCTTGTATTTTCTTTTCTTTCTTTGGTGATTTTCGGCTAACAAAGGATGATATCTATCATCTTTTCTTTGTTTGTTTTATTATTACAACATATTATTATTCATTTACTAAAATGCCGTTTCAGTTAATATAAGAAAACATATATATAATAATGGCACATTTGACCTTTATCCATCCACTATCTAAATAATGGTCTTATTGCCTTATAAGGCCTTCTCTTTTAAAAGCCCTAACATCTTGATACTTAACAATTATTATGCAACTTTCACATTCAATGCATTGTCAAATTAAACACGCAAACAAACAAATTCGCTTACGAAAATTTACCACATGCTAATTCACATATCAACGGCACAGAATATAATATTAAAATATTATACGGACTCAGATTTGTGGTCCTGAAACCATGTTCTGACTAGGGTATAAACCGGACTGTTACAATTCTCTCCCATTAGGGATTTTCATCCCCGAAAATCTTACCGTTAAACAGAATCAGATATTGTTGTCTCATTGAGTCCTCGAGCTCCCATGTAGCCTCTTCTATCCCGTGACGATGCCAGAATACTTTCACTAATGAAATTTTCTTATTTCTCAACTCTTTCACTTCACGAGCTAAGATACGGATCGGTTCCTCTTCGTATGTCATATCAGGTCAGATTTCAATTTTAGATGGGGTAATCACATGTGACGGATCAGACCGATATCTACAGAGCATCAAAACGTGAAATACATTGTGAATATTTTCTAGCTCAGAGGGTAAATTCAATCTATATGCAACAGGCCCAACACGTTCAATGATCTCATACGATCCGATGAATCTCGGACTTAGCTTGCCTTTATGTCTGAATCAGAGCACTTTCTTCCACGGAGACACTTTTAGAAATACTTTGTCGCCGATCTCAAATTCTATATCTTTTCGTTTTAAGTCTGCATAGGACTTCTAGCGATCAGATGCTGCTTTCAAACAATCTCGAATTAGTTTCACTTTCTATTCAGTATCTTTTATCAAATCGACCCTGTGTAACTTATTCTCACTGAGTTCAGTCCAATACAGAGGTGTACGACATTTACGTCCGTACAAAGCTTCATATGGTGCCATTTTGATGCTCATATGAAAACTATTGTTATACGTAAATTCGATCAACGGCAGGTATTGTTCCCACGAACCATTAAACTCTAATATACAGCATCTTAACATATCTTCGAGAATCTAAATAATTCGCTCAGATTGACCATCCGTTTGCGGATGAAAAGCTGTACTGAGTACCCAAAACATCTTGCAATTTCTTCCAAAATCGCGATGTGAATCTCAAATCCCTATCTGACACAATAGATAGTGACACCCCATGCAATCTCACAATCTCGGAAGTATAAAGCTCAACTAATCTTTCAAGTGAGTAATCAGATCTTATTGGAATAAAATGGGATGATTTAGTTAATCGGTCAACTACGACCCATATTGCATCTTTCTTTCTCAAAGTCAGAGGCAACCCAGAAACAAAGTCCATAGTTACTCTATCCCATTTCCATTCAGGAATCAGAATCGGTTGTAACAACCCAGACGGAACTTGATGTTCTACTTTCACTTGTTGGCAAACTAAACATTTCAAACAAAGTCAGAAGTATCTCGTTTCATACTAGACCACCAGTAGTGTTACTTCAAATCATGGTACATTTTAGTACTTCCAGGATGAACCGATAAATGACTATTATGGGCTTCATTCAAAATCAACTGAATTAATTTCGGATTTCTCGAACACAGATTCGATCTCGAATCTCAAACAATCATCAACAACTCAAAATTCAGATTCGAATTCAATTCACACTGAGCTCGTTTCAACAACAATTCATTATCGACCTTCGGAGCATCACATATTTGCTTTACAAATAATGGTTTCGCTCTCAATTCAGCTATCACAGAACTATCATCAGTCAAATCTAACTGAGCATTCAAAGCACGTTGTGCAAATAATGACTTTCTACTCAACGTATTAGCAACCACATTTACTTTACCCGGATGATAATCTATCTCAAGCTCGTAATCTTTTAACAATTCAAGCCATCTTCTCTGACGCAGGTTCAAATCTTTCTAGGTCATTAGATATTTTAGACTTTTATGATCTGAAAACACATGACATTTCTCACCGTACAAATAATGACGCCAAATTTTAAGTGCAAACACAATCGCAGTGAGCTCAAGGTTGTGTGTCGGATAATTCTTTTCATGAGGCTTTAATTGTCTCGAAGCATAAGCTACCACTTTGCCTTCTTGCATCAAAACACATCCCAGACCATTTAACGAAGCATCACTATATACAATGAATTCCTTACCCGATTCTAGTTCTACTAACACTGGAGCTTCTGTTAACAGAGTTCTCAACCGATCAAAACTTCTCTGACATTTATCCAACCATTCAAATCTGATATCTTTCTAAAGTAATCTTGTCAACGGAGTAGCTATTGTTGAAAAACCCTTTACAAATCTACGGTAATAACCTGCTAAACCCAGAAAACTATGAACTTCAGATACATTTCTTGGAGGTTTCCAATTTAGAATAGCAGAAATCTTGCTCGGATCAACACGAATCCCAGAAGCTGACACAATATGCCCCAGAAAACTGACCTCATTCAACCAGAATTCACATTTGCTTAATTTTGCGTACAATTGCTTCTCTCGCAGAGTTTGCAACACAATCCTCAAGTGTTCAGCATGCTCATTTTCATTCCATGAATAGATCAATATATCATCTATGAATGCTACAACAAATTGATCTAAGTACGGTCTGAAAATTCTGTTCATCAGATCCATAAAAATAGCAGGAGCATTGGTTAGTCCAAATGGCATAACTAAAAACTCATAATGCCCATACCTCGTTCTGAAGGCAGTTTTTGGAATATCTGAATTTTTAACTTTCAACTGGTAGTATCCCGATTTCAGATCAATCTTTGAAAATACAATAGCTTCTTTTAACTGATCGAATAAGTCATCAATCCTAGGCAACGGATATTTGTTCTTTATGGTCACCTTATTCAACTGACGGTAATCAATGCACATTCTCATCATGCCATCTTTCATTTTCATAAACAGAATAGGTGCACCCCAAGGCGAGAAACTCGATCTAGCAAACCCTCTATCAGTCAACTCTTGCAACTGTGACTTTAACTCTTTCAACTCTGTTGGTGCCATTCTATACGGAGATATTGAAATAGGTGTCGTACTAGGCAACAATTCAATACCAAATTCAACTTCACGAATCGGAGGTAAACCCGGTAACTCTTCAGGGAACACATTAGAAAAATCACAAACAATGGGTACTAATTCAACTTTCTTCTCGGATACTTTTGAATCAATCACATAAGTAAAATATTATTCATACCCCTTTTTCACATAACTCTGAGCTTTCAAAACGGATATCACAACAGGCAATCCATTTAAATCACTAGACTCAATCCATACAGTCTCATCATTCAGACCTCTTAAATCTATAGTCTTTTGTTTACAGTTTACAACGGCATCATGCATAAAGAACCAATCCATACCCAGAATAATATCGAATTCATCAAATGGCAAGAGCATCAGATCAGCAAGAAAACAGATGTCTCGAAACATTAACGGATAGTTCTTGCATACTTTGTCAACCAGGACACTTTTACCTAAGGGGTTCGATACTTTTATAGCAAATTCAGTAGACTCTACAGGAAAAGTCTTACCATATACTAAATTCGTGCATATGTATGAATGCATAGAACCAGTGTCTATTAAGGCTATCACAGAAGTATCATAAAGAGTAAAAGTTCCCGTTATAACATCAGGTGATGAAACTTCTTCACAAGCTCGAATAGCATATGTTCTGTAGGCGCTCTAGCTTCAGATCTTACCACAGTGTCTCTCGTGCACCTCTGACTACCACTAACATTTCTTGTATTCTTTAAAGGTCTACCTCTCGCAGGTGCATTATTAGATCTTAGATTCTGAACAGTCTTTGGCTCGACAGGCTCAGGGCAATCACGGATAAAATGATCAAGCGATCCACATCTGAAGTAAGCTTTATCATTTAATCTGCAGCTTCCCGGATGCCTCTTTTTGCAATGTTTACATTCAGGTCTCTCAGATTGAACATTATCAACACTGGCCACAGAAGTTGCTGGGATTTTGGAATTCATTTGCAATCTATCTCGGGTCCTGTTCAAATGTCTCGCGTTATCCCTGGAATGACTCTGATCATCTCTAAATCTCTTCGGAGTAGATTGAAATGATTTGTTCTGAAATCTCTTTCTCATATCTAGGGCTTCAGTTTCTGCTTTTCTTTTATCTTTTCCAAGTGCTTCAGCTTTGCAAGCTCGGTCAACAAGTACAACAAACTCTTTTATTTTTAAAATCCTGACTAGCAAACGAATATCTTCATTAAGACCGTCTTCAAATCTTTTACACATTATTGCCTCAGACAATACGCATTCATGAGCGTCATCGCCTCAACCCGACAAATTCTGCTCATATTCATAATAATCATACTACCTTGCTTTAGTTCCAAGAATTATTTTTGTTTCTGATCAATAAATCTCTCACTGATATATTTTTTCCTGAACTCGGTCTGAAAGAAATCCCATGTAACTTGTTCTCTCGGAACAACAGAAATCAAAGTTTTCCACCATTGATAAGCCGTATCTCAAAGCAAGGATGCAACACACTTTATACATTCATCCGTAGTTAGAGACATTTCATCGAAAACTTAAATAGTATTTTTAATCCAAAATTTGGCCTTTTCAGTATCATCATCCTTAGTAGCTCGAAATTCTTCTGCCCCATACTTACGGATCTTGTCAACCGGAGGCTTACTCAACAAATTCAAATTTACAGTCGGAGGTATATTAGATGTCTAAGGGGGATTAACCGGGGGCGAAGGTTGCAAAACAGTCGGGTTATTCTTTACGAACTAAGTGAACCACTCACTCATCATCTGGAAGAAAGCTTGTTTAGATTCTCCCTCCTGACCGATCGTAACCGGTCTCGAATTAGAAGGCTCTGTCCTTGCGCGGGAGCAGGCGCATTACTTTCTACGTCATTAGCTACGGCTCTTTCGGGATCCATTGCTATACAGAAATCACATTTTACACGTCAGGATTCATCACACTATCACAGTTCAAATATTATGGCATGTATAGCTAAACTCTGACACGCTACGTTAGTCCGAGAATCGACTAAACCATAGCTCTGATACCAATCAAATGTAACAACTCTATCTCGTGTCCAATCACCAAATTAAGGTTAAAGGTGTTATTAGACAGATCGAAAACATTTATAGAATTAATCGTACAACCATTCATCAATATCAATCATAGTGTCCCTTAAGTAGGTCATCGAGACCTTAATCATGCTTATAAATCAAGTCGGGACTAAACCAAAACACATAAGAAATTTCATGAAAATTTAAAACTTTTCTAACATATAAGGGACACACACCATGGGGGTAGGCACGTGCCTCACCCACGGCTACTGGACACTCCCGTTTGTCCTCCCTGTGGTGGTATACTGCAAAATTCAACACGGTCACCAAGCACGCCCGCATGCTAAGGCCGTGTACTACTAGATCACATACTGCCATTTCTCACACGGCCATCAAGCACACCCGTGTCGAGGTCGTGTGCAATTTAAGCCACATTCTGCCCATTTACCCACAGTCTTAGGCACGCCCGTGTGCCTCAACCGTGTGACATTATAGGCCATTTTACAAGGCCAATATGCCACCCATTTTGGGTCTGACCTACAAGCAATACATTCTAAAACATAATATGCATATATGGCAACCAAAACATATTAAATGGTTCACTTCATCCATACATCCAATACCAAATCCATCCATACCAAATTGCAAACTAAATCCTACCTCATTTCAAACATGTATCATCCATTTGCTTAACCAAAACTTAACCATTCCATATGCATCAAAACATACTAAATATATGCTTCATAACTTATTCATTCAAACATTTATCAACTCAAAAACTTGCCAATACACATGGCCATGCTCACTTCATAAACATAATCACCTGTCTAGCTATACATGCCATAATTAGTCATATACATTTTCAAAAGGGCACCAAAATAAGTTTAGTAGTGTGATGATGATCCTTGACAATCCCGAGCCTTCAGTAGCTTCGACGACCTATAAAACAAAGAAAATACACACACAGAGTAAGCTTTCAAAAGCTCAGTAAGTCATATACAAATAAACTTGGCATAAAAAGCATATATGCAATTTGATACATTTGTATATCTCATACACTTAACAATTTATCATGTATATGCTTGATTCATACTTATGACTACAATGGTTACATTTATCCATTCAAAACTCATTTGAAGCATATAGCTCATTCATAATCTTCCTTGCATCTCATTCAACTTATCCTATTCAAACATCCCTTTCTTCAAATCAAAGTCATATGCATACTTATCGTTCATGCATACTTAATGCACATTCAACGTACCTGAATCGGATATTCATTCACTTAATGGATCATAGCTCGGATATACCATTTGATTTGCAGACTTGCCCGTTGAACCCTTAGGAACCTAGTAGGATACTCAGAAAGCTTATAATATTAGTACAATGCCAACGTCCCAAACGAGGTCTTACATGCACTCGTATATCAATGCCACTATCCCAAATAGGGTCTTACATGTACAGATCATAACGATGCCAATGTCCCAGACGTGGTCTTACACAAGTCAATATGATGTCGATGTCCCAGACATGGTCTTACTCATAAAATTCATATCGATGCCTACGTCCCAGACGAGGTCTTTTACATATACTTTATATCGATGCCTATGTCCCAGACGAGGTCTTACACGAAATATCAAATCAACACCAACGTCCCGGACGTAGTCTTACATGATAAAACAGAACATATACTTATGTCATGACATAGCTAATCCTATCTATTCCTAGGTTCGTACGAGACTTCTCGACTTTATCACTATATCGAACTTATTTCAGAATTCACGCACTTAGCATCTCATACTCATTCATTTTCATCAATAGACACATGAATACATATGTTCAATTCAATATAGATAAGTCTATTTGCATAGTGACTTACCTCGGGTTCGATTTATCGGAATAAAAATGGCTACTTGTTAACTTTCGCTTTCCCGCGATCTAAGTCCATTTTCCTCGGTTCTTGATCTAAACATATTCAGAATTAACCATTTTTATTCTCTATTTCATTCAATTCAATCCATGACACATATTTAGGGCTATTTGCAAATTAACCCTCATATTTGCACACTTTAACAATTTAGTCTATTTTTCACAAAACAGCAAATTCACAAAATCCACACACACACATGCTTGGCCGAACCTCTTTAGGGACTATACAAGTCCAAATATTTCATCAAATTTTCTATTTTGTCCTTCAATTTACCATTTTCACAATTTAGCACTATTTAGCTAAATTCATCAAAATTTCAAGAACAAAACATGTTCATCAAACACATATCTTTCATATTTCACTATTAAACATCACAAATCACATGAGTTCATCAAAGTCTCATTTCACAAACCTCATCAATCTTCAAAATTGAAGCATGGGTTTAGAAGCATTCGAAGCAACGATTACAAAAACATAGAAATTATCGAAAACCGAAGTCAAAACTTACCTTAATCAAGCTTAAAGAGTGCCGAATGCCCTAGCTTGTATTTTCTTTTCTTTCTTTGGTGATTTTTGGCTAACAAAGGATGATATCTATCATCTTTTCTTTGTTTGTTTTATTATTACAACATAGTATTATTCATTTACTAAAATGCCCTTTCACTTAATATAAGAAAACATATATATAACAAGGGAACATTTGACTTTTATCCATCCACTATCTAAATATTAGTTTTATTGCCTCATAAGGCCTTCTCTTTTAAAAGCCATAACATCTTGATACTTAACAATTACCATGCAACTTTCACATTCAATGCATTTCAGTCTTTTTGTCAAATTAAACTAGTAAATAGACAAATTCTCTTACGAAAATTTACCACATGCTAATTAAAATATCAACGACATAGAATATAATATTAAAATATTATACAGACTCAAATTTGTGGTCCCAAAACCATTGTTCTGACTAGGGTTTAAACCAGACTATTACACCGTGTGGCAAATTTAATCTCGCATTTAAGGTGCAGACTTCACACGGCCTGGGCACATGCCCATGTATTATGGCCGTGTCATCCACATGTTTGAGACACACGGCCGTGCCTTAGCCCGTGTGTCTACCCATGTGGACAAAAACAAGGCTATTTACCAAGCCCTTTTGCCACCCTTACTTGCACCAACAGAAGCCATATCAAGTAACACCAATCCATACATAAGCATCTGACCAAATTAGCCACAACCAAGACATGCATCAATGCCACTACACTCCATTTATATGCAAAACTTATCTTATACTTTATCAATCCAATCATGTGACTTACTCATTCATGCATTAACACACCATATATTTCACCATGCAAATTGCACATTCATGAAAAACATCATCATTTACATACATCAATAACAAGTATTAGCCATCATCCATGGCCTTATAAAAAATGAATCAATCTTCAAGACAAGCCAACACATTTGGCCAAAACAATATGACACTTGACAAAAGATCAAGTCCCTATACATTCTATACTCAAAATGATAAATCTAACTATACCAAAAGTTCAGATTGATAGTGTGATCGAGCCTTCGACGTCCTTTGATTCTCGAGCTAGCTTGGCGATACTATAAGAAAATGGAAAGAAAAGGGAGTAAGCATAAAGCTTAGTAAGTTGCATGTAAATAAGTAACAACATCAACCATGCATATTTAAACACATAGCATATTATAAACTAGCACAACATTCTTGATTTAGCAATGGTATATTTACTACATATTTACACATCACAAGTGTAACAGCCCAATTTTGACTCTAACCGGAATATTGGTTTCGAGACCACAAATCTGAGTCAGAAAAATATTTTAATATTATTTTCTATGCTCATTATGTGTGAATTGATGTGTGCAAAAATTTCGTATTAAAATTTGATTATTTTGGTGCTTAATTTTAAAGAAATGGCTTAATCGCATAAAAAGAAAAATTGGGGGTTAAATGCCTAAGTGTCAAATTGATGATGGTTTGTTAAATTGAGCTATAAATAGTGTAAATTGACCAAAATTCATCATAGTGGCTGATCATGATTTGCATGAAATAGTAATGGAATTGTTTATTATATATTTTATGACATTAGGTAATAATTTAATATATGTTAATATGAATAATTGAATTAAAAAAAAGAAATGAAAGAGAAAGTGTTCATCTTTCTCTATTGACCGAAACTAAGATAAAAATAAAAGAAGAAAAGCTTCATGAGGTTCGGCACTTTGGAGGCTTAATTGGGTAAGTGATTTTGTTTAGTTTTTGATAATTTATACGTTTTTGAGATCGTTACTATGTGATTTAGCTAGCCCATGCTTGAATTTTTGAATTGGTTAGGTATTTTATGAATTTCCATTGAAGAAAGTTTGTTGTTTTTGTGTGTTGATGATGAAATATTGATTATATGTGTTAGATTAACAAGTTTTGTCTTTGAATTTTTGATGAAATTGAGTAGTTAGGATTAAATTGCAAAAATAAAATTTTGAGGGACTAAAATGTGAAATAAATGAATTGTAAGAGGTTGTAATAAGATGATGAAGATTCGACCCTAAAGAAGTGTGGTCAAATTTTGAGTATTTTGTGTTTTGTGCAATAGGGACTAAATTGTAAAAATTGTAAATGTTAGGGGTAAAATAGTAATTTTCCCATTTATGTGTTTTCGGATGAAATTGAATGAAAATATGTTTGAATGAGCTAAATTTTAAATTTATTAGATCAAGAACAAAAGCAATCGGGATTGGATTGAGGAAAGGAGAAGTTAATTGAATAGTCGGAAAATGAAGTCCGTCGATACTAGAGGTAATTTTTTAAGCAATTGAGTTGCATTGAATTTATTTATAATGATGTAAATAAATTTAAATGGAAGTAAATATATTTATATAAGGGATACTACTGAATGTGGTAATGGTTTATGAAATGAATTAGTTGATTCGAAAATGAATATATATATATGGTTGGAGTTAAGTTTATATGTATATGTATGAATAAGGAACAAGTTTGAGAGATGCACTAATGTGCAAATTTAACTTTCGAGCACTAAGTGCGAAATCGGATAATGAGCACTAAGTGTGCTAATTTTAAAATACCGAGTACTAAGTGTGCGAAATCGGTCGTTATGCACTAAGTGTGCGAATCTAATTTTCGAGCATTAACTGTGCGAAATCGGACAAGGAGAACTAAGTGTACGATTGATTTTTATATCTTGTATTAAATTTTGGGTAAGTTGATATTATGGGATGATATTAGTTGAAATCAAATAAGAGTGACAAATTAGTTTGGATGGAATGTATCAATTAACTTTATAGTTCAATTGATATAGGTTGACATGGAATATTGCTTACAAAATCTCATTATTTTATACATGAATTTTATATATTGTATTCGACCATGTGGAAGTTTGTATAAAGAGTTCATCTGATTAGTTTTAAATCTTGAATATGTGATTTATATGGGTTTGAAGTGCAAGAATAAGTTTGGTAAGTAATATATACATGCTTGTGAAACCTATTATCAAAGGATTGGAAGTTTGGCCTTTGGGCTGAGAAATGAGAAAGTTTTCGAAAGGTGATATGAACTAAAGTTATGGTTATAAACTTGGGTTGTAATTATATTATTTTAACTTTGCTAGTATAGTGTTATAATGCATTGTTGTTACGAGATTGCTTATAACTTACTAAGCTAAAATAGCTTACTCGTGTGTGTTATTTGTATGGTTTTATAGATTCTGAAGTCTAGTTACGAGCTCGGGGATCATCGTCAAAGTCTATCACACTATCAAATAATTTTGGTATCTCTTTTTAGTTGAGTTTTTGAAACTATGGCATGTATAGACTAACTTGTGTTTTGGGATTTGTTTTCAAATTGTAAATATTGAGCCATGCGAAAATGGCTTGAAATTTATACTTACGTTTATGCATTTTCAATTGTGATATAAGTTTATGCTTGGTATATATATGTTTCAGCATGAAGTACTTATATATATGGCTTATGATTAGTTCATTTGTAAAGCTTGATATATGTGGTTGTTGAATGTGATTGGGTTATGGGTTGTTAATGACTTACTATTGAGATGCATAAATTAAAATATGAATCAATGTGAAAACTGTTTATAATGTAAATTATGTATTCAGAAATGGTGTTTAAATCATGTCATTAAGTGTTTAGTATATGTAAATGTTAAAATTTTTGGAATTGGACTTGTGGACTAAGTTAGGCTATGAAAATTTGATTAAGGAATGTGGTCTTTGTATCGGATTGAAATGGCATGTTTGCATGGACAATTTGGTTTAGAAATGATAAATAATGTGTATATGCATATTTGGCTAAGGCTTGAATTCATAAGGATAAGTTTGTGATATGTTATATAACATAATTATATAATCATATTACGATTGATTGTTGTCATGAATGACCGAATATGTACTCAATTGATTGGATTGTGGTTGACTAATTAGGTACGAAAGGTAAATGAAAATAATGACTATACAATTTGAATGTTTTAGTCGGTTTATTTGGGTAGTGAAAATGTAATTTGTGTTTTCTCTTCAACTTGTGCCGAAACTTTATTCTCCAAAGAGACTTTCCTCCATTCCTTCTTCTTCTAAACCGAAAGCACCACCCCTTTCATCACCTTTTATTTTCTTTCTCTTCCTAAACTTGTTAGCCGTTGTCACCATTTGTGTTACCCATTTCTCTCAAGCCGAAACTCAACTTGTCCCTTCAAACCTCTTATTCCTTCTCTCTAACCTCCATTGTCGCAACTTCTGTTTCTTTTCAGCCTACTCTCCCTTTTTCTTCCCACACAAAGACGTGCATAGGGTGTATGCACTTTGGCCGAACCTTTCCTCTCCTAGTAGTGGTCTTGTGGCCGAATCTTTCTTCTCTCCTAGTGGTTTGGTTGGCCGATTTGTGGTTGGTGTTGGGGTAAGTTCTTGGCCGAATGGCCATTTCTCTTTTTCTCTCTAGTGCTATGATTGATTTCGGTTTGGTTAGGCCTATGTGGGTTTTGGTTGGAGTTAACCATTTGTTTATTTCTTGGATTCCAAGCAACAAGAAAAACTTTTTATCCTAATTCCAAGCTCATGGTTTATTTGTTTAGTTTCGATTAAGTCTAAGGTTTCAAAGGATTAATTGTTCTTATTTATGGTGTAGTCGATTAGTGGAGGAACCACTGTTGGTTCGAATTCGATTGTTTGGTAAGTGATGGTGAAATGGTTGCTCATGGTTTATTTGTTTAGTTTTGAGGTATGATTAAGTCTAAGGTTTCAAAGGATTAATTGTTCTCTTTGGGTGATGGTGTAGTCGATTAGTGGAGGTTTGGCACCTCGCCGCCTCGCCCCAGCTGGCTTAGTACCACGTGGGTTGGCCTCTAGACTTGATTATTGGATCGAACCACACGATGGGTTGGCCCCATCATCGGATTTGTAAGATCGCGGTCACCAAAGGATCGATCACACCGTTTTTTGGCACCTGTAAATGGTTATGACCGTCGCTAGTGGTATGGATTATTTGTGACTTCGGGTCAACCACATTATGGATATCGTGACTTTGGGTCACTAGTGGTTTGGCACCACCAAGGGTTTGGTACCACACCGGTAGAAAAGGAGATATGTTGGCTAGGATCAAAAGTGCATTACTTGCATTATTTTGTTATGATGTGTTGGCATGATATACCGAGAGGGATTTATACATCGAGTTCTACTGACTCACTCTCTCCTTTGACTTTTTCTGTGACACTTAGACGCTGACATGGAGCCACTGGGATGGACTCGAGGTGCTCATGCCATGCTTAAATAAAGATTTGCTCCTTTTATAAAATTTGGTACACTAGCGATTTATTTCTATTTTGTTATATTTGGGTTTGTAAATGGCCTTTTAAAATTATGTTTTGCTATGTTTATGCTTAAAGTAGATTTTTAATATGCCTTAACAAATTAATTGGGTTAAAATGTGCTAAAATTTGGAAAGACAACGATTTCAAAACTACAAAAGCGATATATTTTAAGCTATACCACCGGTATCACACTATAACTGATAAAAGAACTCAAATGTTTTTCTAACTTAAACTCGATTTTCTACTAAGTCAAAAATGTGATAGTAATAATGAGACAACTTAAACTTAACAAGATAAACCCGTTTACCTACCCATTAGAGTAAGTTTTTTGAAATTTCCGGTTTTCAAATACATCAATGATTTCAATCAAACCTACTCAATTTTTCTTCAAATACACAATTTAGCAAAGTGTTTTTCTCAAACTTTTAAACTTAAACCTAAACCTCTCAAAACCCTTTTTCCCCGTGACATACCGATTCGATCGTGGTGTGTTGACTATTTTGGTACTCATTGAGGTATGGATACGGATTCTAAGTAAGTCCGTTTCATTATGAAATATGTGATGGTATGTGATATCATGGTTATTGGTGTATGTACTTTGAGATGCCATATTAAGTATGTGAGGTCAAGAATGCCTCGTAGCCATAATTCGATGATAGAGATGTGTTAGCATTTGATTGGTATCGAGCTACAATTTTGTCGATTCTTAGACTAACGAGCGCGCGAGAGTCTAGCTATACATGCCATAATTTTATTATGAGAATGTGATGACTTCGACAAGGAAATATGTTTTGTTCATTCTTATAGTAAATGAATCTGATCCCAACAGTTGTGGAGTTGAGGATGTCGAGAGTGCGTGTCTTTCGAAGGACTGTGTTGGTTGAATATCACCATCAACGGGTAATCATGATGAGGGGCTAAACAAGCCTTCTTTAGTATAATGAATGATTGGTTCAATCAAGATGTCCTAATTCAATCCGGATCGCTCAACAACCCGAATCAATAATCCACCAGAGTGTGGGTACCTCCCATTAATCCAGAGATTAAACAAGGATCCGCCGATAGAATTGAAAATATGATGTCAAGAGTTTAGAGCCACAACTACGGATGATGCCGATTGCTGAATTTTGGGATAATATTATTCGGTCTTTGATGAATTATCCTATACACCGAGGAATGCTTGAAATGTGCTATTTCCTACTACGAGATTCGCCTACTATTGGTGGAACACTCTGAGGTGGTTGTTCCGAGGAACCAGTCACTGGGACTTCTTTCGTAGAGTTTCGCAAAAAGTACATTAGTCGTTGATTTTCGATAACCGCAAAGTTTCGGCTTAAACAAGGTCGTATAATCGATCTCGAGTATGAATGCGAAGTTTGTGAGACTCACCAATATGCCCGTGAGTGTGTTTCATCCGAGGTCGCTATATGTAGAAGATTTGAAGAAGGGTTGAATGAAGACATAAAATTGCTCGTTGGTATACTTGAAATAAATGAGTTCGTGGTACTAGTTGAGCGAGCCTGCAAAGCCGAAGAGCTAGGAAAAGAGAAACAAAAAGCTGATTTTGAAGCTAGAGATTTTCATAAAAGATCTGTAATACCCCAAACCCTACTTCAAACGCTGACCACAATAATCTAGAATGCTACTGAGGAAAAAGTTTGAAAAGAATTTGTCATGAGGGTGAAAACATAAAATTTTCGTCATTTATAAAACATTGTATATTTAAAATTTTAAGTAAAATTATGTTGTTACAAATTTCTAATTAAAACTTTAATATAAGTTTTGATGATGTAAATCGCTTTCAAAATAAAACATTCCAAATATCATCTCGACACCAATCCAACTCGAACACAATAAAAGTCCCCAAATACTTTAAACGGCCCTTATTACAATAAATATTTACTCAAAATACTGAAAATATAAAGTATAAAACAATGAAAAAACATCTTCCAAGATAGCCACCTCAGATCCGCTCCAAATTTCGTCCAAGTGGCATTATCACCACATTATTTGGTAAAACAGATTGGGTGAGTCAAACCGACGCAATGTGTAGTGATTTCACACATGGGCTTAGCCCAAACCACACCAATCCACATATCAAATAATAATGCAAAATCCACCCAACCCACCTTAGGTTGGCCCCATCATCGGCATTTGGTCAAGCCATCGCGGTCACCAAAGGATTTGGTATCACACCAAATCACGATAGAGACAATGTCTTTGGGACAACCGTGAGGTTTGAGTCGACCTCATCCACGTGAGGCTCGCCCCACTAGTGGTTTGACACCACCGTGGGTTGGCCCCACCCTATGATATGTCAAGATTGTCGCCAAATAGTGATTTGAGTATCACACGATGGGTTGGCCCCATACATTGGATTATGTGACTTTGGGTCACTAATACCCACTATGGTTTGGCACCATCTCACTAGTGGTTTGGCACCATTTGGTTTGCTATCATGACATTTACGTATATATATATATATATACACATACCAAATCCAACATGTGGTTTGGCACACACCTTTTTTTCGCGTAGTCGACTAAATCCCATAACCCAAAGCCTAAACGATTTGCACCTTACTTGGATCAATTCTTCCTATAACAACTGGTTAGATTGGCACCACATAGAACTCATGAGAGGGCTCATTTAACACTACAATTCTTTACCTTGAGTAATCAAACCCAAAAGAATCCTTTAATGCTCTTCACGCTGGCTACAAAAGAAATCCCAAAATTTCCTTCATGGTTTCGCCAAAGAGAATAGAAGAGATTAGAGTTTGCTTTTCAAACCGCCAAAAAGAAAGAGGAAAAGAAATCACCTAGAAGAGATTCTCACTGAAAAAGTAATGACCAAAACGCAAATGGCACACTAAACCCAAGAAATCGACAAGAAGAACTCAAGTGGAGAAATCGTTCGATGAGAAAGATGATAGGCTTTGGTCTACGGGGTAGAAAAGGAAAAGGAGATATGGTTGGCTAGGATCTGGTGCATTACTTGCATTATTTTGTTATGATGTGTGTTGGCATGATATACCGGAGAGGGAGAGTGATACTTAGAAGTCTGCGACAGAAAGAGGTACGGGAGGTCACTTACTTGGTTTACGGGTCCAAAAGAAAAAGAAACACAAAGCTTTTAAAAGAAATCACACATGAAATGCCTAAACCTCCCTGCAAATGCTAAAAAAGAAAAGGTGTTTTGGAAGCACAAAATGACCAAATAGGAAATACACCTAACTACTCATCCTACCAAAATCAACAACAAAATCCGGCCACCCCTTTGTCTATAATGCCTTCCACATTCATGGTCAAAATAGCCATGAAATAATTTCAAAACATCCACCTTTATACATGAGTCTCGACTCACTCTCCCAAAGTTAAGAAATTCTATCGGTGACATCAAGCAATTCTATCCACAAAGCCCTTGATTCATGCCTTATGTCCCCTTATCATACCAAATTTTCGGTTAAGTTGATGATATATTCGCATATGCTAAGTAAAATATTTATATACATATCAATGACATGTTTTGTTATGGTTAGATATACAAATGTCATAATGATAGTTAATTAGCTAGTGAATAAATAATGAGATGAAAGTTTAGACATATGTTTACATATTTTAAAGTACGCGCATATAATTTGTATATTAATTAGTTATCTTATACTTTGATTAATCAAATGCCATAAATGAGAAGAATACATATATGATTCATATGGTGGAGTTTTTGTTTAAAAGCATGTGAATTATGACTATTCAGAGATGTGCTTTGGTCAGTAATGCCTCGTAACCATAATCCGATGATAGAGATGGGTTAGGGGTGTTACATTTGATTGGTATCAGAGCTATAGTTTTGTCAATTCTTGGACTAACGAGCGCGTGAGAGTCTAGCTATACATGCCATAATTTTTATTATGAGAATGTGATGACTTCTGACATGGAAATATGTTTTTGTTCTTTCTTATAGTAAATGAATCCTGATCCCGAACAAGCCGTGGTTGAGGATGTCGAGAGTGCGGTGCCTGCTCTCGAAGGGACTGTGTTGGTTGAATATCGACCATCAACGGGTAATCATGATGAGGGGGCTAAGCAAGCCTTCTTTAGTATAATGAATGATTGGTTCAATCAGTATATCCGGACCAATCCGACTGTTCAACAACCCTGAATCTGAATAATCCACCTGTAGTGCCTATGGTACCTCCGGTCATTAATCCAGAGAGATTAAACAAGCCTCCGGTTGATAGAATCAGAAAATACGATGCTGAAGAGTTTAGAGCCACAACTACGGATGATGCTGAGTGGGCTGAATTTTGGCTCGATAATATTATTCGTATCTTTGATGAATTATCCTGTACACCTGAGGAATGCTTGAAATGTGCTATTTGCCTACTACGAGATTTAGCCTACTATTGGTGGAACACTCTGGTTTTCGTTGTTCCGAGGGAACCGGTCACTTGGGACTTCTTTCAGGTAGAGTTTCGCAAAAAGTACATTAGTCAGTGATTCATCGATAAAAAATGCAAAGAATTTCTTGAGCTTAAACAAGATCGTATAACCGTATCTGAGTATGAATGCGAGTTTGTGAGACTCAGCCAATATGCCCGTAAGTGTGTTTCATCTGAGGCTGCTATATGTAGAAGATTTGAAGAAGGGTTGAATGAAGACATAAAATTGCTCGTTGGTATACTTGAAATAAATGAGTTCGTGGTACTAGTTGAGTGAGCCTACAAAGCCGAAGAGTTAGGAAAAGAGAAACGAAAAGCTGATTTTGAAGCTAGAGATTTTCGTAAAAGATCTGTAACACCCCAAACCCGGCCCAAACGCTACGGCCGAATCCATAATGCTACTGAGGAAAAATTTTGAAAAGAATTTGTCATAAGGGTGAAAACATAAACATTTTCCATCATTTATAAAAACATTATATATTTAAAATTTTAAATTTAAAATTTTAAGTAAAATTATGTTGTTACAAATTTTCAATTAAAACTTTAATATATGTTTTGATGATGTAAATCACTTTCTAAAATAAAACATTCCAAATATCATCTCGATCGTCAATCTAACTCGAACACAATAAAAGTCCCCAAATACTTTAAATGGCCCTTATTACAATAAATATTTACTCAAAATATCGAAAATATAAAGTGCATAAAACAATGAAAAAACATCTTCTCATGGCCACCTCAGATCCGCTCCAAATTGGTCCAAGAATCATGTATCACCAGCATTGTTTGGTAAAAAATTGGGTGAGTCAAACCGACTCAAGGTGTAATTAGTCCACGATTTCCACACATGGGCTTAGCCCAAACCACACCAATCCACATATCAAATAATAATGCAAATGCACCTAACCCAAATTAGGGTCCATCCTCTACACACCCCGTATCCACCACCACACACCGGGGATTACTAAATCAACCCTCCAACCTCTACACACCAATTTGGCAAGCAATGCCATCCACCAAGTGGTCAAGCCAATCGTCCACGTGAAATAAATCACAAGATAATCCATAACGCGACCTCACCAACGTCAATCCATGATGTAGCTCGTAGCTAACATCAAATCACGATGAGGCACATAGCCATCACCAACCACGATATGGCACAAAGTCGATACCAACCACGATGAGGCATGAGCCGATCATCAATCCACCTAAGGCTCAGAGCCATCACTAAACCACGTACATAAATGTACATCCCGCCCTTCAATAATTATATCCCAATCCCTATGCATATGTCAAGATCATGGCCAAATAATAGTAAAATTCCAATGAGCATACATCACATGCTTACCACAATTCCACACATATACCATGGTAAAATAATATCATAAACCGACTTGGTTAACCGAATACCCACTATGGGTAGCCACCATCTCAAATATTATTTTCTGCTATCATACACATCTTATACGTATATATATACATAACAACAAATCCAAACAACAGAGATCGGTCACGATAATTACACACCTTTTTCTAAGACAATGACTAAATCCCAAACCCAAAGCCTAAACGATTTGCACCTTGCAATTTGATGGATTCCCTCCTACACAACTATGTTAGATTCAGCTCTAACATAGAACTCATGAGAGTGGCCTTTAGCCGAACACTATACCCTTACCTTGAGTAATCAAACCCAAAAGAATCCTTTAATGCTTCTTCACGCTATTACAAAAAAATCCCAAACTTTCCTTCATGGTTTCGCCAAAGAGAATAGAAGAGATTAGAGTTTTGCTTTTCAACCATCAAAAAAAGAAAGAGGAAAAGAAATCAGCCTAGAAGAGATTCTTACCAAAAAAGTAATGACCAAAACGCAAATGGTCACTAAACTCCAAGAAATCGACAAGAAGAACTCAAGTGGAGAAATCGATTCAGATGAGAAAGATGATAGGCTTTTGGTCTAATGAATAAATCAGCAGGGTAGAGATGCAATCACTATGGCCACAAGATAGGGATTCACTTTTGAAAGAACTATGAAAAGAAGAAGTGAATGATGGAGTGGTTCTGCTCTTAACAAAAGAATGGAGAGGGAGTGTGAGGCTTAGAAGTTGCGACAAAGGTGAAATAAAAGGGATGAGAGGTTCGGCCTAAACAAAATAAAGAGAGGAGAAAGATGATCAAAAGAGAAAGAGGTGCACAAGAGGTCACTTACTTGGTTTACGGTCTCAAAAGAAAAAGAACACAAAAGCTTTGAAAAGAAATCACACAAGGAAATGCCTAAACCTCCCTATGCAAAATCGGCTACAAAAGAAAAGGTGTTTTGGAAGTACAAAATGACCAAATGGGAAATACACCCAACCACTCATCCTTACCAAAATCAACAACAAAATCCGGCCACCCCACTTGTCCATAATGCCGCCCACATTCATGGTCAAAATGGCCATGAAATAATTTCCAAAACATCCACCTTGATACATACCTTGTAATCCTCTACTTTCCCAAAGTTTAAGAAATTCTATCCCCAACATCAAGCAATTCTATCCACAAAGCCCTTGATTCATGCCTTATGTCCCTTATCATACCAAATTTTCTTGATTCCATACCTTAAGTTAACACTTACCTTATTCCCTTAGTCTACTATCCATAAAAGATAAAGTCCAACCTTACCTTAATTAAAGTTTGACCAACACATGCCATACAAATGCAAAATAAAAGTCACCTTAAGTCTATCCATGGATTCAACCTAAGCCCCCTCACACCGCTTGTGGCGCCACTTTCCAAGGCCCTAAGTGGCGCCTCCTTACCACTTTGCCAACTCAATTCTTGTGATTAAATCCTCCAACAAATTTTCTTAAGGCCTATCTTGACTAGCTCCCTTTTAAGAATTAAAATCTAATATTTTTCTAAGGCATTCTCCTACATTTTAAAATTCCCAAAACTCCCAAAACACACTCAAACCACACATAGGCACGCTACCACATACAATTAAGTTAAAATGCCTAACCCCTAGATCTCGATATTACAATTCTACCCCTTAAAAATAATTTCAGCCTCAAATTACCAACTAACTAACAAGATTACATCCTAACTCACCACACTACGCTCTTCAGCACTCGATCTTAATAAAACTAATAGACTTTCTACTAAATCTTGGAACCCTTCCTTACCATCTTCTCTGCCTTGACGAGCAGACACTACATTGGATAAGTAATTCCTCCATTCACCTATCACTATAACCCCACTGGTTCTGACACTGCCATCCTGCCTCTACCACGCCCATGAGTATTGCGACCACATCCCCTAGAACTCATGTCTAACATCGCGATTTAATCTGATTTAAGAAATTTTATGCATTAGTATTTTGTTCCATTGATTATGAACAATTTTGTGTAAAGAAGTTTTTAGTAGTAATTCTTTCAATAAACCAAAGTTTTCATCTCAAGTTTACTACTCTAATTCAAAGAGTCACATTCATTCATCCACAACATCCACTACACTACTTTGGGCATTTTGTCCGTTCCCAACCTAGGGGTATTTTCGTAACTCATCCTACAGGGGTATTTTAGTAATAAATCGGGATTAATTCAAAAATGTTTACAAATCAAAGGCATTCTAGAATTTACAAATTTCAAGGTTATTTTGAAAAAATTTCCAAATCAAAGGTATTTTTGGAAATTCTAGAAATCGGGGTTATTTTGGTAATTTTATAAATCAGGGGTAATTTAGTAAATTTTCCAAACCGTGATATTTTAGTCAAAACAAAGGTAGTTTTTATAAAACTAAGATTTGTATTCAATCTGAGGTAATTTTTACAAAACAAAGGTAGTGGTCCCTTTCGAGTTTTAATTATCGGGTTTAGCCTATGAATAAGTCCTCTTGGTTAGGGTGAACCGCCACACGCACTGTAGGATTCGAGTGAAGAGGAGGTGAGTCACTAGGACTGCTTAAATACCAAGCTCTTACCGAATCCAATCCTAGACATGCGCACAACTATTGCCACACCCTAACTCAGTGACTTACTCACAGGTTTGTTTGGTTGCACTTAAGTCTTATGTATCTCGTGTTGGAGTAAACTAGTCCTAGGGTTCAATAGCTCCTAATCTACTAATCTACGATCCCGTAATGCCTATAAAGTTTCACATACCAATCACTTCAATAGTTAGGGGTACTTACCTCGTGGACTTCGATAGAGATACAAAAGCCATGCCATAATAAACCTGAAATAGTTCATGAAAGTGTATGTTTTGAAAAGCCCATCTTTGAAAAATGTTTTGGACCCAAAACCCTCAAAGTTGAGTTTTGAACTGGGCTCTGATACCAAATTGTAGCACCCCAAACCCGACCCAAACGCTACGGCCGAATCTAGAATGCTACTGAGGAAAAAGTTTGAAAAGAATTTGTCATAAGGGTGAAAACATAAAAATTTTTTGTCATTTATAAAAACATTGTGTATTTAAAATTCTAAGTAAAATTATGTTGTTACAAATTTTCGAATTACAACTTTAATATAAGTTTTGATGATGTAAATCGCTTTCTAAAATAAAACATTCCAAATATCATCTCGATCGTCAATCCAACTTGAACACAATAAAAGTCCCCAAATACTTTAAATGGCCCTTATTACAATAAATATTTACTCAAAATACTGAAAATATAAAGTGCATAAAACAATGAAAAACATCTTCTGCATGGCCACCTCAGATCCGCCTCCACCCAATCCAAGAATCATGTATCACCGCATTGTTTGGTAAAAAATTGGGTGAGTCAAACCGACTCAAAGGTGTAATTAGTCCACAGATTTCCACACATGGGCTTAGCCCAAACCACACCAATCCACATATCAAATAATAATGCAAATGCACCCAACCCAAATTTAGGGTCCATCCTCTACACACCCCGTATCCACCACCACACACCGGGGATTACTAAATCAACCCTCCAACCTCTACACACCAATTTGGCAAGCAATGCCATCCACCAAGTGGTCAAGCCATCGGTCCACGGAAATAAATCACAAGATAATCCACAACGCGACCTCACCAACGTCAATCCACGATGTAGCTCGAGCTAACATCAAATCACGATGAGGCACATAGCCATCACCAACCACGATATGGCACAAAGCCGATACCAACCACGATGAGGCACAGAGTCGATCATCAATCCACGTGAGGCTCAGAGCCATCACTAAACCACGTACATAAATGTACACCCTATCCTTCAATAATCATATCCCAATCCCTATGCATATGTCAAGATCATGGCCAAATAATAGTAAAATTCCAATGAGCATACATCACATGCTTACCATAATTCCATACATATACCATGGTAAAATAATATCATAAACCGACCTTGTTAACCGAATACCCACTATGGTAGCCACCATCTCAAACCATTATTTTCGCTATCATACACATCTTATACGTATATATATATACATAACAACAAATCCAAACCACAGGAGATCAGTGCGATAACTACACACCTTTTTCGGCACAGTCGACTAAATCCCAAAACCCAAAGCCTAAACGATTTGCACCTTGCGATTTGATGAATTCCCTCCTACACAACTATGTTAGATTCGGCTCTAACATAGAACTCATGAGAGTGGCCTTTGGCCGAACACTATACCCTTACCTTGAGTAATCAAACCCAAAAGAATCCTTTAATGCTTCTTCACGTTGGCTACAAAAGAAATCCCAAAACTTTCCTTCATGGTTTCGGCCAAAGAGAATAGAAGAGATTAGAGTTTTGCTTTTCAACCGTCAAAAAAAGAAAGAGGAAAAGAAATCATCCTAGAAGAGATTCTTACCGAAAAAGTAATGACCAAAACGCAAATGGTCACTAAACTCCAAGAAATCGACAAGAAGAACCTGAAGTGGAGAAATCAATTCAGATGAGAAAGATGATAGGCTTTTGGTCTAATGAATAAATCGGCAGGGGTAGAGATGCAATCGGCTATGGCCACAAGATAGGGATTCAGCTTTTGAAAGAACTATGAAAAGAAGAAGTGAATGATGGAGTGCTTCAATCTTAACAAAAGAATGGAGAGGGAGAGTGTGAGGCTTAGAAGTTGCAAAGCAAGGTGAAATAAAAGGGATGAGAGGTTCGACCTAAACAAAATAAAGAGAGGAGAAAGATGATCAAAAGAGAAAGTGGTGCACAAGAGGTCACTTACTTGGTTTACGGTCTCAAAAGAAAAAGAACACAAAAGCTTTGAAAAGAAATCACACAAGGAAATGCCTAAACCTCCCATGCAAAATCGGCTACAAAAGAAAAGGTGTTTTGAAGTACAAAATGACCAAATGGGAAATACACCCAACCACTCATCCTTACCAAAATCAAAAACAAAATTCGCCACCCCCTTGTCCATAATGTCATCCACATTCATGGTCAAAATGGCCATGAAATAATTTCCAAAACATCCACCTTGATACATGCCTTGTAATCCTCTACTTTCCCAAAGTTTAAGAAATTCTATCCCCAACATCAAGTAATTCTATCCACAAAGCCCTTGATTCATGCCTTATGTCCCCTTATTATACCAACTTTTCTTGATTCCATACCTTAAGTTAACACTTACCTTATTCCCTTAGTCTACTATCCATAAAAGATAAAGTCCAACCTTACCTTAATTAAAGTTTGACCAACACATGCCATACAAATGCAAAATAAAAGTCACCTTAAGTCTATCCATGGGATTCGAACCTAAGCCCCCCTCACACTGCTTGTGGCGTCACTTTCCAAGGCCCTAAGTGGCGCCTCCTTACCACTTTGCCAACTGAATTCTTGTGATTAAATCCTCCAACAAATTTTCTTAAGGCCTATCTTGACTAGCTCCCTTTTTAAGAATTAAAATCTAATATTTTTCTAAGGCATTCTCCTACATTCTAAAATTCCCAAAACTCCCAAAACACACTCAAACCACACATAGGCACGCTACCACATACAATTAAGTTAAAAACGCCTAACCCGTAGATCTCAAATATTACAAGATCAGGGGAAAAACTTCTCAATCGGTATCAAAGAAGTTGAAAAATGACAATAACTGATCTAAGACTAATGCTGGGATTTCCATATGAGAGTGACCACCAGTGAGTTCACGAGCTACCTTGATTGCCAGTATTGGCAATACTCGACCGAACAAACCTTAGTGTCAACAATGTGGTAGGATACATTTTGGTGAATGTTGGGGCAAGTCTAATAATCGAGCTTGCTACAAGTGTGGTTCGTAAGATCATTTCATTCGGGATTGCCCGGAGTTAGCTGAGAAGGATAATGCTTAGAGTGCGAGATCGAGCGGTGCTATAGCTAGGGGTAAACCACCCCAAAATGTGGGAGGTAGAAGCGGTACTCAGAGAGGAACTTCAGATGTAGCTGTAACACCCCAAACCCGGTCAACACACCACGCATCGAATCTGTATGTTACAGGAAAAGGATTTTGAGAGGTTTAGGTTTAAGTTTAAAAGTTTGAGGAAAACACTTCGCTAGGTTGTGTATTTGAAGAAAAACTTGAGTAGGTTTGATTGAAATCGATGATGTATTTGAAAACCCTAAATTTTGAAAACTTATCTCAGATGGGTAGGTAAAACAGTTTATCTCTTTTAGAAGTTTAAGTTGTTTCTTATTATTACTAAAACATTTTTGACTTAGTAGAAAATCGATTTAAGTTAGAAAACATTGGAGTTCACTTTATCCCAAATCATAGTGTGATACCCGATGGTATAGCTTAAAATGTCGCTTTTGTAGTTTTGAAATCGTTGTCTTTCCAAGTTTTAGCACATTTTAACCCAATTAATTTGTTAAGGCATATTATAAATCTACTTTAAACATAAACATAGCAAAACATAATTTTAAGAGGCCATTTACAAACCCAAATAAAACCAAATAGTAATGAATATGCTTAAGTACCAAATTAATAAAAGTCTGAGCAAATCCTTATTTAAGCATGGCATGAGCACCTCGAGTCCATCCCAGCTCCAAGTCCGCGTCTAAGTGTCACCTGAAATGTCAAAGGAGAGAGTGAGTCGCAAGACTCAAAGTATAAATCCTCTCCCAGATAACATGCCAACACACATCATAACAAAATAATGCAAGTAATGCACCGATCCTAGCCAACCATATCACCTTTTCTACCTCGTGTGGTACCAAACCACCGGTGGTGCTAAACCACCGGTGACCCAAAGTCACGATATCCATAATGTGGTGCCAAACCACCGGTGACCAAGTCACAAATAATCCAATGATGGGGCCAACCCATCGTGTGATACCAAATCACTAGCGACAATCCCAGATCTCATAAGTGGGGCCAACCCACGCTGGTGTCAAACCACGGGACGAGTTGCAATGTGGTGCCAAACCTCCGTGTCCCAAAGACACAAGCAGATACTAAATCACCGTGACCGCAATACAAATCCGATGATGGGGCCAACCCATCGTGTGATACCAAATCACCGGCGTCAACCTCAGATAATCAATCGTGGGCTAACCCACCGTGGTACTAAGCCACGGGACGAGACGCCGAGGTGCCAAACCTCCGTGACCCAAAGTCACAAAATATGTGGTACCAAACCACGGAGGTGCCAAACCTCCGTATCCCAAAGACACAAGGTCCCAAAGACACGGATATCATACTCCCCTCCTCTCATATCACCCAATAGCACATCATACTAAATGCAAAATCGTGCAATCATGCTATCATGCTCACATGCTTAATATGGCATCTCAATGAATATACACCCATAATCATGATATCATATATCATCACATATCTCATAATGAAACGGACTTACCCGAATCCGTATCCATACCTCAATGGGTACCAAAATAGTCAACCACACTGTTTCATTTACACAAACAGGTTATCACATTACTCAGTTAAGAAAGTGTGTTGGTTTACACACCTGAAATAGCGAAGGTTAAATCCTAAGAACCGGTCTAAGTCCCTTGATCACCTCGACAACCCTGAGCCTACAATCGGCCAACAAGGGATTAACACTTAAACCATTCAGCCATAACCATTTAAACCAAAAGGGTATATCGATTAACCCTTACCTTAACTTGATTTGGTTTCCTACCAAACCCGAACTGACAATGGTTCCTCTTTGAACAATCGGCACACCCTAAAAAGAACCGTTAATCCATTGAAACTTGGCTTATAGAATTCTAAAAGAATAGACTATCAAGATAATCTCTTACCACTACTTACCACTTGGCTTCTCCAATCGGCTGCTTCGAAATCCAAAGGCCCTATATGGAAACGATTACCAAAATTGAACGTTACTCCTTTTTAACAGATGCCGAAATCGGCCTTAGAACACACTAAAAATCGACAAATTAACAAGAAAGGAAAGAAATGGCCATTCGGCCAACCACTTACCCCTTCCAACGCTTGAAAACAAAACCCAAAAATGATCCACACCACACCCCACAATCGCCAAGATGGAAGAAAAATAGAAAAAGAAATTTCAAGAAAAGGGATGATGGTTCGCTAAAGGGTTTGGGAAAATCAAAGTAAAAGATGAATAGGGGTTACTTTCGGTTTGAAAAAGATAAGAAATGGAGAAGGTGTTTTGGAGGATGAGTTTCGCTATTAGTCTTCAAATAAAGGAGAAAGAAAATGTGAGAAGAAGATGCTAGTTTCGGCTTAGCACAATTGAAAAGGAGAAGAAAGGGAGAGAGATGCACATTCGGCTACCACGGCTTTCAAATGAGAAAAGAGGAAAAAATGTGAAGAAGAAGGTGTAATAGTTTCGACAAGTAAAGGTGCTTGAGGTTTCGCCACACAAGATGTAAATACTAGAAGAATGGAAACAAGCATTCGGCTACCAAAGAGAATCAAAAGAAACAAAGCAACCTTGGACTTTCGGTTTAAGGGGAATGAAAGAAGAATTAACCTTGAAGTTATTTTGGTTAGCTTTTGACACAAAGAAAATCGGCTTGTTTTTGGCAAAAAGAAAGAACTTAGTTTGCTATCCCCTAAGACCGAAAATGCACACTTACCAAATGCCAAAATTCAGCACACTCCCACTCTCTCACAACACTTACCAACCGGCCAACCTCCCCCAAAATCTCCTCAGAACCGGCCAACCTCCCCCCAAACACTCCCAAGCCACTAATTCAAATCTCTTTGAATTAGTCCACCTCCTACAATCACTCTCCACCCATTTGCTTGAATAGGAAGACTTAGTCCAAGGCGAGTTTGAACCGCCTACAACTCCTCCCTTCCATGCCACAAAATGGATGCAAAAGTGTGGGATTTTCGCACTTGAACACAAGACCTCCTCCCTTGCACTTGACGCCACACACATGCTCCAAGTGGCGATGCTTTGCCACTTTGCTAGCTCTTCACTTGTGCTCAAGAACACCAATTAAAATATAAAAGACCCAGCTCCTTCAGCTCCTTTCACATAAAGCCCAAAAACTAAAATTTTCCCACCTACTCAGGCTCACTCCTAGCCTACAACTAAGCCCCGAAACCACACAAACAACAATATAACAAGCCCTTAACATGCAAAAAAATGCCAAATCAAAATAGCCCTTAACCCGGGATATTACAGTAGCTGTTCAATCTGAGGCTCGAGTGCCTTCCAGAGCTTACGCCATTCGTGCTCGAGAAGAGGCTTCATCTCTAGATGTCATCATTGGTATATTTACTCTCTTTAATACTAGTGTAATTGCTCTAATTAATCCCGATTCAACTCATTCCTATGTGTATTAAACATTAGTATTCAGTAAGACTTTACCTGTTGAGTCTACTGAATTTGTAATTTGGATTTTGAACCCCCTGGGTTGGTGTGTGCTAGTTGATAAGGTGTGCAAGAATTGCCCTTTGATGATTTGAGATTCATATTTTCTAGTTGATTTGATGTGCTACCATTTGATGAGTTTGATATTATTCTCGGCATGGATTGGTTAACCGTACATGATGCTGTAATGAATTGCAGATGAAAGACTATTGATTTGGGTGCCAGAATAATGAGATCATTCGAATTGAGTCTACTGAATTAAATGGATTACCAACAGTGATATCCTCAATATTGGCTAGGAGGCTTATGAGAAAAGATTGTGAAGCTTACTTTGCTTATGTAATTGATAGTAAAGTAACTAAAAAGAAGATTGAGTTTGTACTAGTTGTATGTGAGTACCCGGATGTGTTTTCGAAAGAATTACCGGGTTTGCCACCTATTCGGGAAGTAGAGTTTGGTATTGAGTTAGTGCCAGGGATGACTCCGATTTCAACAGCTCCGTATAGAATGGCATCGATTGAATTAAAAAAATTGAAGGCACAGTTGCAAGAGTTAACGGATAGAGGTTTCGCTCGACCGAGTTTCTCTCCCTGGGGTGCGCCAATATTATTTGTGAAAAAGAAAAACGGAACTATGAGAAAGTGTATTAACTACCGCCAGCTTAATAAAGTGACCATAAAGAATAAATACCCATTGCCACGTATCGATGATTTATTTGATCAGCTAAAGGGAGCCTCAGTATTTTCAAAGGTCGATCTAAGATCAGGTTACTATCAACTGTGAGTTAGAGACTCAGATGTACCAAAGACTACTTTCTGGACGAGATACGGCCATTATGAGTTCTTGGTAATGCCGTTTGGACTCACTAATGCCACTGTTGTTTTCATGGATTTGATGAATCGGGTATTCCAATAGTATCTGGATTGGTTTGTGGTTGTGTTTATAGATGACATTCTGATCTATTCGCGTGATGAAACCAAGCATGTCGAACACTTAAGACTTGTGCTACAGATTTAGCATGATAAGCAGTTGTATGCAAAATTTAGCAAATGTGAATTTTGGTTACGTGAAGTTAGCTTCCTGGGCATGTTGTTTCAGCATCAGGTATTCGGGTTGATCTGAGTAAGATCTTGGCTGTACTTGATTGGAAACCCCACGTAATGTTTTTGAAGTTCAGAGTTTTCTGGGACTTGCCAGGTTATTATAGACGCTTCGTGAAAGGTTTCTCAATGATTGCAGCTCTGATGACAAAGCTACTCAAAAAAAAGATTCTAATTTGAGTGGACGTAAAAGTGTCATAAGAGTTTTGATCAGCTGAAAACCTTATTAATAGAAGCTCCAGTGCTTGTTCAGCCAAATTCGTAAGGAGTTTGTTATATTCAGTGATGCATCCTTGTAACGACCCAAATTTGGGCCTAGGAGAATTGGGCACATTGGGCTTTGGGTGTGGGAGCATTTAAAAATTTTGAGAACATGAGAACGGCATTAATATAAGTTGGACCTATTAGGTGAGTGATTTTGAAAGGTTAGGGGCCTTCTATGAAGTCCCGGATCAAACTTTGACTTTTGGAAAAATTTGTTTTAGGTGAATAAAACCCTGGGAGTTAGTAGGTAGGCTTTAAGAATAAAATGTGGAGAGAAATGACACAAAAGGAGTTGTGGCCTAATGGCAAGTGGCGCCACTTAGGGAGCAAGGGAGTGATGCCACAAGGAAGCAAGGGGATCCAAGGTTCAAGTCTTGGCGCTTGCATTTCTTTTAGATTACTTTTTTTTAAATGGAATTAGACTTTGGATATAGACTTATCTTTTGTTGCGCATGTTTTAAGACACAAGGGGAGCATATGGCAAGGTGGTGTGGCGTCAAGGGAAGTGCAAGGAGGTTGGAGGTTCGAATCCCACAGTTGGCAAATCAAGGCTTCTATTTTTGTGTTAGCTGGATGGAAGAAGTAGAGTTCAGTCACAACTCTACCTTGGAGGTTGGTGACTTGGTCAAATGATTTGAATGGGTGATGGGGAGCAAAGTGAGGAGTGAATCATGGGATTCAAAGTGTGGAAAGAGGTGGCCAAAATTGGGGGTCTAGTAAAGGGAGTTTCAGCTAAGTAAGTAAGTTTGGAGTAGCATATTTGGCTTTGTGTATGGGAGAGTGCCATTTTCTTTTCAAAGTTATCTTCGTGGGAGTTGTGTTTTTTTTTGCATTTTTGACTATAGCCGTAACACCCCAAACTCGACCTAGATGTCATGACCGGATTTAGCATGTCACATAGAAAGGTTGTTAAGAAAGTTGCGTGTTTGTAAAATGTTTGTATTCTCTAAAACTTCAAGTTTAGGTGTTTGCTATTAAAAACCCGTTTAGCTCAATGTCCATTTTCGAAAAGTTGTGATTAGTTTGAGAACTGATTTTATTAGGATATTTGAGTTTGAATGGTTGATAATATCTTGTTTACAACAGAAATCAGCTTCAGTGAATTTCGAACATGTGATATTTTAAAAACTATTTTCGACATTTAAGAGAACCCAGTGTTTAATCAATTATAGTTTGAATAACTGTTTGTTATCGTTTTGGTAAAACCAGCAGGTATTAAGGTTTTAGGAAAATCCTGTATCAGAAATTTAATAATAAGCAAAAACCAAATAAAATACCAAAGGCCTTATTACAAAACATAAACCCAATTTAAAATAAAATTTAAGGTAAAGGAAAACGGGAATTACTAAAGAAACGATGTATGGCCACCACAGAGTCCGCCTTGGCACCAAATCCTCAATGCTGAGTATTACCTACAAAATTAAAGTAGTGGGGTGAGTTATGAGAACTCAGTGTATAATTCCCCATTTGGACAAAACTGGACCCAAGCCCACAGAAGTAAATTGGGCCTTAGACCATACGGAAGTACAATGGCTTGAAGCCCATACAGAAACAAATTGGGCCTTAGCCCTATTAGCGAGATAACACAGGTAATACAGCAATGCAACCTAGCCTTCATCCGGTACAATCAACCCTTCATCCGCTACACACCTCGATGGTAGTCACGCTGCTTATCGCTGAAATTGTGGCAAAGCCACCAGACTATCGAAATATATGTGGCATAGCCACTGAACCAAAATGTGACAGAGTCACTAAAATATGAGGCAGAGCCATCGAAATACACTTCCCCAATCATCAAAATCATCCCAATCCCATGCAACATACTATGGCATAATATTTAATGCATGCATGAACGTATCGATATAGCCGTTAAACAATTTACATAGTCATGCCAAATCTAACGAAAGGGTATAATCGTAAATTCACTCACCTGGCTATTTCCAAACTTACCTGTTAGGTATATCTCGTGAACTTACCCATTAAGGGTATTTCGGCTTTTAACTATTACACCGAATAATACATTATGAAACAAATAAAGGTGTGAGTTTACACACCTATTGGAGAGAAACGTAGCAACCCATGAGCGTAGAACCTTAGAAGAATCGGCTTATACTTCCTAAGCTGTTTGATCACAAATTGACCTTACTTCTCGCGATTAATCTGGATCACAACCAAAGTTAAGCACCAATACCCAAGTCCACGCCTCACTTAGGATCTGGATTGAAACCTAACACCCTACCACCAGAAGGTAACATTCGGGTTAGAAGCATGAAGGGTACTACCACTACTAAAACCGATTGCCCAAAAGTTTTTATGAAAAACAACTTACCCAGGATGATAGAACCATAGAGTGCCCCAACAACTTCCCTCCTTTAACAGTGTACTCAAAATAACTATGCTAGCAGATGAAGGGTGTCCAGCCTACCTAACGAGAGTCTACCATGAAGCACAGAAAAGAAACAAGGTCACAACATCATGGAGTAATCAATTACGAAAGAGAAACTAAATTCGGTTTGCAATTAAAAGATGAGTGTTCGGCTTTTATGAAAAGAGAGAGAAGAAGAACATATGTGTCAAACAAAATATAAAAGAAACCATTACCTTGTGCTTACCAACAATCGACTAAACAAAATGGATCCGATTCACTTGGGACCAAAGGGACTATTCGGCTTAAGGAGAGAAATAGAAGAAAGACAGTGAAGGAGCAGCAAAGTTTCAGCTATGATGAGAATAAAAGAGAAGACAGTTGGATAGAATGGATGAAGGGAAAAAGAAATGCACGAGTGGTCACTCTATAGATTCAGCTAATACTAAAGAAACAAGAAGAGATGAAGAAATGAATAAAAAGCCACACCAATGACTTTGGTTTCGGCAAAGGAAGATGAGACTAAAATTGAAACTTGATTGACAAAAAGAAAAGAATGCTCTCAATTGCACAAATTCTAAGAAAAATGCTCAAATAATTTGGCATACACACCTTACCCCAAAATCGAACACTCTCCCCAAAAGCCCTTTACTTGAACAAATTTACTCCCCCCAAACACTCCCCACTTCCGGCCAACTATCACCACACTCTCACTCCCTTGATTTGCACCTTGATTTACTCCCTCACTCACTCTTCATCATCCATTCAAAATATTTGACTAAGTCTCCCCTCTCTCCTATAGAGTTTGAACTTCACTCAGCTTCCTCCCTTCTTGAGCACAAAAATATAACTCCTTTTGCAATAGGTGGGATTCGAACACACTCCCCCCTTCCATGCTCCCTTGTGACGCCAACCACTAGGCCACCTTTCTACTTGTGATAACAAAATACACTTAATTCCTTTTAAACCCTGTCTCTAACGATCCTCCTCCTTAAAGTACTCAAAAACTAAACTTCCACCATGGCTCAAACTTGACCCCAGACCTCCCTAGAGCCCCCTAAACACCTTCAAATAACACAAAAAACTATCATAACATGCAATTTCACAAATTTTACAGACCCCTAGATCTTAGGATGTTACAATAGCATTTCGAGCTGTTTTCCCAATCTTTTTTTCCTTTGCCGAAATCTCAGTTCCCTTATTCTCTTTCTTTCATCTGTTGGCCGAATCATTTTTTTCCTTTTCCTCTCATTTCCTTTTCTCGTCTTTCCCTCATAGCCGAATACATATCCTCTCTTCTACATATTTTTGTGGTAGGCATTTAACGAGGTTAAGTCTCTTTCTTTCATCTTCATCTTCGTATTCCATCTTTATTTACTACCCTTTGCTACCGAATCTTTCCCTCCTATTCGATTTTCTCTGGTTGCAAGGTAACACTTTCGTTTCACTTTGTTTTCTTTACTTTCTTTGTTTTTCTCTATTAAGTCATTTCACTCAGGCTTAACTCTTGATTGTTAGGTTGAATCTATTCATTCTTCTCCAACTAAAGTCACTTGTGTTCTATTTGGTGAGGGTCAAACTCTTTTGGTAGCAATTTTCGATTGGTGGTACTCTGGTAAGGGTAAGGAAATTCAAACGCGTTCTTATTTTGTTTTAGTAAAGACTCTCGTGACGGCTTGGGTAGGAATTTAGTCTCTCTTTTTCTCTGTGGGGGACGAATGTTGGATGTTGTTTAACACACTTTTGTTCATCAAAACTACGTTAGGGTCTTGATTTCTGTAGTCAAAGGATAAGGCCAAGGACTGGGTACACTAAAGGAGATCGCATTGCGGTAAGAGGAGTTAGTTTAGTAAGTGTTCTAGTTACGTTTATCAAGTGGTGACTAATCTGTTATCAACTATCACTATAGGTGTTGGAATCAGTGGATAGCACAGCTCATAATCAGGTGTGTAATCTCACACCCATTTTGATGAATGCTTGTGATGTTCTATGAAACGGCCAAAAGTGAAAAGTCGACAACTGTGACCACTCGAGCGTGCGAGCACTCGTAGTGGTAAATCGAGATATGAATAATGACGGTAAGTCATTGAGAGTGTCACGAGCACTCTCGTAAAATTGAGGCTGTAATGGGCCTAATCGAGCCGAAACAGGCCAAGTAGGCCCAATGGGCTACCGGCTCACTTGGGCAAAACTATTAGATAACTGCCATATGATAGGTCCAAATGCAAAATCTACAAATCTGAAGCCGAAACCATGCGTTTTGCGCCACACGAGCGTGTGGGCCTATTTGGGCCTAAAATGAATTTTGGGCCCAAATAGTTTCGTAGAGACCCAAAAAGGGTTTCGTGTCACTCGAGGCGACAGTAGGCCTTCGAAAAGGCCGTTAAATGCAAAATTATCAAAATACCCCTAGAGGGTAAATTACTAAAATACCCTTGGAAGGTTAAATTATTGAAATACCCTCGGTAAATTATCGAAATACCCTAGAGGGTAAATGATTGTTATACCTCTAGTGATAGTTAAGTGATATTTGTGTGATATTTATATGATTGATTATGATTGTGACATACTATATACACGAAATATTTATGTCACGACAGCATGCATTGGGTTGGGTTTGATGATCGGAGGAAGTATATTCTGGTGGCTCGCCATAATCTGTATAGTGGCTATGCCACGTATATTCTGTTATTCTGGTGGCTTCGCCACAAGTTCTGTGATTAGCAGCTTGTCTGTCTTATTGGTGTGTAGCGAATGGGTGGGTTGATTTAGAAATCCCCACAGGTGTGTTGGGCTAGTACTGTGTAGCGGATGGATTATTAGGTTGAGCTATATACTCTAGTTGCATTATCATATTTATAGGGCTAAGGCCCAGATTGTTACCGAATAGGGCTTCGCCCACCGCTTCAGATGAGGCTTGCCCGCCTACTACAGTATGAGCTCGGGCCTAATTAGTGATCGATTTGGGGATTACACACTGAGTTCTCGTAACACACCCCTGTGCTTTAACCTTGCAGGTGATCCCCAGCATTGAGGATTTGGAGCTGCGGAGGACTCTGTGGTGGCCATACATCGGTGTACTTCTCCCAAACCTTAGTAAATTATCATTTTAATTTATTTTGAGATTTATTTTAATTTGGGGTTTAATGTTGTAATAAGGCCATTTGACTTTAATTTTTCTTTAAAGCTTTCATTTTGGTTATATTCAAACTATAAACTATTAAACTCTGGGTTTTCATAAAACGCCAATAACTATTTTCAAAATATCTCATTTTTGAAATTCATCGAACCTGATTTCTATTATAAACAAAGTTTTCGAAACAACAACAACAACAACAACAACAATAATAATAATAATAATAATAATAATAATAATAATAATAATAATGATGATGATGATGATGATGTTTTTACAAGGAAACCATCAAAACAAATTTGAGTTTCACAAACAACAAAGCTTGAAGTTTCAAAAAGATTACGAAGATTTTAACGAACGCACAGTTTCTTAAACAACCCTTTTATGTGGCATGCCAGATCTGATCGTAACGTCTAGGCTGATTTTGGGGTGTTACAATCCTTGAAGGTTTGGGTTGTGTTTTGATGCAAGAGGGTAAGGTTGTAGCTTATGCCTCGAGACAATTAAAGCTGCACGAAAAGAACTATCTGACGCATGATCTCGAATTAGTCGCTATAGTCTTTGCTCTGAAGATATGGCGCCACTATCTATTCAGTGAAAAATGCCATGTCTATTCCGATCATAAAAGTCTAAAGTACTTAAGGACTCAGAAGGATCTAAATCTGAGACAACAAAGATGGTTGGAATTGTTAAAAGACTACGAGCTTGTGATTTATTATCACTCGAGAAAAGCTAATGTGGTTGCTGATGCGTTAAGCCAAAAATCACTGTTTGCTTTACGTGCAATGAACGCAGATATGGCCATAACTGATGATGGCGTGATTATTGCAGAATTGAAAGTAAGACCGTTATTTGTTCAACAGATTTGCGAAGATTAATAGGTTGATAAAGATTTAATAGCAAAAAGGGATCATTGTAGTTTGAATACTGATTCAGAATTTCAAGTTGATGCTGAAGGTTGTTTTCGGTTCAGAAACCAAATATGTGTACCAAAAGATCCTAAGTTGATTCAGATGATTTGTAACGAAGCCCATAATGGTAGATTGTCTATTCACCCGGGTAGCACAAAAATGTATAATGATCTGAAACAATATTATTGGTGGCATGGCATGAAACGAGATATTTCAGATTTTGTGTCGAAATGTTTAATATGTCAGCAAGTAAAAGCCGAGCATCAAGTGCCATCAGAATTACTTCAGCCGATTATGATACCTGAATGGAAATGTGATCGAGTCACAATGGATTTCGTATCTGGGTTAACATTGACACCGAGCAAGAAAGATGCAATCTGGGTTATTGTTGATAGATTGACTAAGTCGGCTCACTTTATTCCAGTCCGTATAGATTACTCGCTCGATAAGCTAGCTAAATTGTATATCTCTCAGATCGTACGATTATATGGAGTACCTATTTCTATTGTTTCGGATAGAGATCCGAGGTTTACTTCACGATTTTGGAAAAAATTGCAAGATGCATTAGGTACTAAATTGCATTTCAGCACAGCTTTTTACCCCCAGACGGATGGTCAATCCGAGAGAATTATTCAAATACTCGAGGATATGTTGAGATGTTGTGTTCTCGAGTTCGAGGGTACATGGGAACGGTACTTGCCTTTGATTGAATTTATGTACAATAATAGCTTTCAATCGAGTATCAAGATGGCACCTTACTAGGCTTTGTACGGTCGTAAATGTCGTACACCTTTGTATTGGACTAAGCTAAGTGAAAGCAAGATACACGAGGTTGATCTAATCAAAGAGACTGAACAGAAAGTAAAAATGATCCGTGAAAGTTTAAAAGCAGCATTAGACCGTCAGAAATCCTATGCAGATTTGAAATGTAAGATATAGAGTTTCAGGTTGGTGATTGAGTATTTTTGAAAGTCTCGCAGTGGAAGAAAATACATAGATTTGGTCGCAAAGGAAAGCTGAGTCTGAAATTTATTGGACCGTACGAGATTATTGAACGACGTCGTCCGGCTATGCATGATTGATGTTGCCACCTGAGTTAGAAAAGATCCACAATGTTTTCCATGTTTTGATGCTTTGACGATATAGATCCGATCCTTCTCATGTGATTAATCCATCAGAGATTGAGATTCAGTCTGATTTAACCTATGAGGAAGAACCAATTCGTATTTTGGCTCGCGAAATGAAAGAGTTACGTAAGAAGGAGATCTTGTTGGTGAAAGTACTGTGGTATAAGCATGGGGTCGAGGAAGAAACATAGGAGCTTGAGGATTCAATGAAAGAACGTTATCCTAACCTATTCATCGGTAAGATTTTCGAGGACAAAAATCCTTTAAGGGGGAGATTTGTAACAGCCTGATTTTTACTCTAATCAGAGTAGTGGTTTCGGGACCACGAATCTGAGTCAAAAAAATATTTTAATATTATTTTCTATGCTAATTATGTGTGAATTGATGTCTGTGAAAATTTCGTATTAAAATTTGATTGTTTTGGTGCTTAATTTTAAAGAAAGGGCTTAGGGCTAGTTTAGCAATGCTTTTCAAAAGTGCTTTTGAAAAGTGCTGTGGAAAAGTGCTTTTGAGAAGTGCTTTTGAAAAGTTTGCTTTAAAATTTGAGTGTTTAGCATTGCTGTCAAAAAGTGCTTTTGAGAAATAAAATGTCCATTTTAGACATGCTATTATCAAGTAACAAATATACATTTAAATAAATTTTAAATTAGTTAATATTATTATATTTTAGTAAGAATATAAAAAATTACTATAACTTGTTAATATTTTAATATATGAAATATAAATTTTAATTTTAAATATTTATAAGTAATAAATATTAATTAGTTATAAAATTTAATTAGAATATATAAACTACATTTTAAATATTTAAATATAACCATTAAATATTTGTAATTAATATTTTAAAAATATTTTTTATTTTTAATTAATAATTTTAACACATTTGTAATTAAGCTCTACGAAAAAAAAGAAAAGTACTATGTTATTAGAGGGGTGAAAAAGTAATTAAGCACTAAAAGTGCTTTTGGGAGAGGAAAAGCTAAAAATTTTAGCTTCTCCTTTTTAGAAGTGCTTTTGAAAAGCACTTCTGAAAAGCCAAAATTCCAAATAAAAGCGACTTGTTCGCATGACTTTTCTTCCAAAAGTACTTTTGGAGCCAGAAGTGCTTTTGAAAAGCAATGCAGAACTGGCCCTTAATCGCATAAAAAGAAAATTTGAGGGTTAAATGCTTAAGTGTCAAATAGATGATGGTTTGTTAAATTGAGGTATAAATAGTGTAAATTGACCAAAATTCATCATAGTGGCCGGTCATGATTTGTATGAAATAGTAATGGAATTGTTTATTATATATTTTATGACATTAGGTAATAATTTAATATATGTTAGTATGTATAATTGAATAAAAGAAAAGAAATGAAAGAGAAAGTGTTCATCTTTCTCTATCGACTGAAACTAAGAGAAAAATAAAAGAAGAAAAGCGTCATGAGGTTCGGCACTTTGGAGGCTTAATTAGGTAAGTGAATTTGTTCGGTTTTTAATAATTTATACGTTTTTGAGATCTTTACTATGTGATTTAGCTAGCCCATGCTTGAATCTTTGAATTGGTTATGTATTTTGTGAATTTCCATTGAAGAATTTTTTTTGTGAGTTGATGATGAAATATTGATTATATGTGTGAGATTAACAAGTTTTGTCTTTGAATTTTTGATGAAATTGAGTAGTTAGGATTAAATTGCAAAAATAAATTTTTGAGGGACTAAAATGTGAAATAAATGAGTTGTAAGAGCTTGTAATAAGATGATGAAGATTCGGCCCTAAAGAAGTGCGGTCAAATTTTGAGTATTTTGTGTTTTGTGCAATAGGGACTAAATTGTAAAAATTGTAAATTTTAGGGGTAAAATAGTAATTTCCATTTATGTATTTTCGGATGAAATTGAATGAAAATATGTGTGAATAAGATAAATTTGAAATTTATTAGATCAAAAACAAAAAGGATCGAGATTGGATCGGGGAAAGGAGAAGTTAATTGAATAGTCGAAAAAAGAAGTCCGTCGATACTCGAGGTAAGTTTTTAAGCAATTGAGTTGCATTGAATTTATTCATAATGATGTAAATAAATTTAAATGGAATTAAATATATTTATATAAGGGATATTTCCGAATGTGGTAATGGTTTATGAAATGAATTAGTTGATTCAAAATGAATATATATATATATATATATATATGGTTGGAGTTAAGTTTATATGTATATGTATGAATAAGGAACAAGTTTGAGAGATGCACTAATGTGCAAATTTAACTTCCGAGCACTAAGTGTGAGAAATCGGATAATGAGCACTAAGTGTGCAAATTTTAAAATACCGAGCACTAAGTGTGAGAAATCGGTTGTTATGCACTAATTGTGCGAATCTAATTTCCGAGCACTAAGTGTGCGAAATCAAACAAGGAGCACTAAGTGTGTGATTGATTTTTATATCTTGGATTGAATTTTGGGTAAGTTGATATTATGAGATGATATTAGTTGAAATCAAATAAGAGTGACAAATTAGTTTGGATGGAATGTGTCGTAACCGTTTTTTGGAAAACGACAAAATGGGGTTCGACTTTGGTTTTGAAAATAGGGATAAAACGGGAGTCGCCACCGACCTTTAATTGGTGTGGTCGGATCACCTTTATTTTAATAAAACATTTTGTTTTACTAAAATAGTGTTTTTGGTCTCAAGTTTTGAAAATCGGGTTCGGAGTCGGTTACATTTGAGGAAGGATTAGCACCTCGATACGCCCAAAATTGGTACCAAAATGTTTAATTAGTGTCTTAATGTCGGAAGTTTGAAAGAGTTTTAAAATACGGGTCTTTTAAAAGGTATTTGGATTTTTGAGATATCTATGTTCCGAGAGGGCACGAACATCACATCCAGCACGTTAGGACATGATATTCGAAGCCTTCGTAATCCAAGTTATCTCGGAGTTCGTAAAATTTATTAAAAAGATGTTTAGTGTTTTAGTCAAACGGAAAATCGCAACCCAGCACGTTAGGGAACTATTCTCCGAATTTCTAAACACATCAACATCGCCTTATTTAAAAAATTTTTGAACGAAATAAAGTGGTTTTTATAAGATGTCCTTTGATCTTATAATGTTCAAGCTAAAAATAAGTGTAGGTATTCGGGCTAAAAAAATCGAGATTTCTTTGTTCCGAAAAGATCTAAACATCACATCCAGTACGTTAGGACACGATGTTTTAATCTTTCGTAATCAAAGTCGTCTCGTGTTTCATGAAATAGGATAGAAGGATGTTGGATTATTTAGTGAAACAAAGAATCGCAGCCCAGCACGTTAGGGCACAATTCCACGAATCTCTAAATACAAAACATTGCCTTGCTTTAAGAATCTTTGGATAGAATAGGACGATTTCATAAATTGTATTTCTATTTAGCGAGATTGTTGAAAAATTGCAATAGCAATAATAATGCAAATAAAGGATGATTGATAACAATAATGATGACAATGATGAAGGATAACAATACTTAAACAAATGATAATAAAGATGTTATATAATGGAAATAATAATAATGATAAGATTAACGAATAGAACAATGATAACGATAATAGTAACATACATATATAGTGATAGTAAGTCGATAAAATACGCTTATATGTAAAAATATTATGACAAGAAGAAGCGTAATAAATGATAGTAAAACACATATGCGATAATATAGTAGTAGTAAACTAACAATATATATATACATATAACTATGATGATAGCGATGGTTAAAGCGGACGAGAAAGCAATGATAGTATCGAAATGAAATGGTCACGCGGATAACGATATATGGATTTGATATGTGAAAATAATGACAAATAATAGAAATAACAAATAATAATGATAATAATAATAATGATAATAATGATAAAGCAAATTGAAATACGTAAATACATATAAAAAACCTAATAATGATAATAATAGTATTTATGTATTATAATATAATGCCAAGAATGATAATGGAAATAATAATATATGCATACTTGTATATAAATGAAACAAATAAGTAAGTAAGATAAAATAAAGTAAATTAATAATTGAATAAAATAATAAATATAATAATAATAATTGTAATATTAATATAAATAATTGTAAATGCAATATAGTATCAAAAATATTAAATACAATAATAATAATAATAATAATAATAAGAGGTTAATTAAATAACAAAAGAATGAAAATAATGAAAAAGGACTAAATTGAGAAAGGAATAAAACTACAGCACCTAAATTTCAAAAAAGGTAATGAATTAAGGGCCCGAATGAAGCGCAGAAAGAGAAGGGCCGTTTGGGAAATTATACCCTAATTCCCATGCGTATGCTTTATGTAGGACCAAATTGGAACAAAAAGAAACACACCAAGGCGATTTAAAAATAAGGAAAACTGAATTGGAAAGGCTAAAATAGCGGAAGGGCCAGATGCACAAATAGCCCTTCCGCTTAAGAAACACGTGGATCCCAGTCGCACGGTTGGTCGCCATGGTCGCCTTAAACGCAAGCGTCGTTTGAGCTCGAGATTCAACCCAAAAGCTACGCTTTTGTTGGGTCTATTTAAGCCCAAAATCACTAAAAAAAATCATTTTTCACCTGTTACAAAAAAAAAAAAAGTTTCTCTCTTAATTTTTTTCTCTCTGCAAGGTGGGTGGTGCGATTTCCGGCCTAACTAAATTACTTAACATCCCTTTTACGAAGTTTTGCAAATCACGAGACGACTTTAACTACGAGAGATTAAAACATTGCGTCCTAACGAGCTGGATGTGATGTTTATATCTTTTCGGGACAAAGAAATCTCAAGTTTTGACTCGAACCTTCCCTCGATTTGACCCGATATGAGGCATTTTGTAAAGTTGCTACCTTCCATTTAAAGGTTTTAAAAATAAAGGCAATGTTTTGTATTTAGGAATTGGGAATAGTGCCTAACGTCTCGGGTTGCGATTTTCCGCTTGACTAAATCACTAAACATCCTTTTGATAAGCTTCAGAAAATCATGAGATAGCTTTGATTACGAAGGTTAGAAATATCATGTCCTAACGTCTTTGGATGTGATGTTCGTACCTCCTGAGCAAAGAAATCTCGAATATCCTAATGTCTTTTAAAGGATCCGTATTTTAAGACCTTTTCAAACTTCCGACATCAAGACACTAATTAATCATTTTGGTACCAATTCATGCGACGAGGGTGCTAACCCTTCCTCGTATGTAACCGACTTTCGAACTCATTTTCGGATTTCGTAAGACCAAAATTGTTGTTTTGATAAATTAAACTGCTTATTAAAACGACTGTTTTATGAGGTGACCCGATCACACCTTATCAAAAAGGATTGGTGGCGGCTCCTTTTTTTATGTTTTCAAAAACCCAAAGTCGAACCTCTTTTTTTGTCATTTCCCAAAAAATTGGTTACGACAGCTTGGCGACTCCACTGGGGACCACCTTAAAGAGAGTCAAGCCATAAATTGATTATTTTCGCCTTTTGTCGAAGTTTGAAAGTTCGATTTGAAAATTACTATATTTGTATTGCATGTTGTTTTTGATTATGCATTGCATTGCATGACCGTTGTGGTCACACCTTTAGGTGAGAGTGAGAAACTACTCCTTCGTGAGGTTTTCACCTCCGTGCAGGATAGTGGATCGCTTTGGGATACATCCGCACCTATGTCTTCGTGAGATTTTCATCTCCGTGCAGCCATAGGAAATGTATTCCCTGAATCGAACTCTCGTCTATATGAGCCTATAATGGGCGAAGATCGAGGAATCACCGTTCAGTACCCTCCTTAGAACCGAACCACATGTAGTAAACCCTGGGAGCCCACCTTAGGTAGAACTATGTCAAAACCTCTAGTGGTCACTTGGATAGGTACTCTATTTTGTTTATTTCTTCCGTGCTAACGTGTTTTGTTTTGTTTGTGATTATGTTGCATTGCATCACACCGCATCATCTTGGAAAGAAGGTGTTGATTCATATTCGATTGCTAAATAGAAGAGTTTATCATAAGGAAATGTGTTACTTGATAAAGTGGATTATAATACTGTCGTTCAACATAGTCCGTAAACGACGAGAGGACCGATAACCCATGTAAGAATACAAGACTTTGCCTGAGGATTCAAGCCGACAAGGATTATTGAAGAGCCATCGTGTCTCTATTTTCTAAAAGAAGCTTATAAACATCGCGGAGGATAAGCGAGTAAAGAGGCACGGCCTGGACCGAGGAACAAGGAGCTAGAGGAGGCATCTATTGGGGAAGTTCACGGGACACGACCATAACATCCGGATACGAAGAAGAGGATTTCACCTAGACTATGAGGACAAAGCCGTATATGCAATCCGTTTTATGTAAAGAAACGTATCTTCTAGAAAAGTTCTTCTAATAAAATTGAATTCATAATCAACGCCTCTCTTTCTTTTTTTGCATTTGCATTGCATTTCATGCATTTGCATTGCATCATATCATATGCATTAAAATTTGTAGAAAGACCCTAATTAGGTGAAGTTATTTCAAGAATTTAGAGGACATGGATCAAAGAATGGAAAGATCGGAACAAATGCAAAAGGAAATACAAGAATGTATGCAAGAACGATTAATCAAGATACAACAAGACATGATAGAACAATTGGTGAATCTCAGAGTAGCATGATGAATCGGTTAGCACGCTTGTTGGCCAATGAACGTGAAAAGGAAAGGCGTTGCTACTAGTTTGGGAAACGATAATGACGACCACCTTACCCTCCGGATTTACCCCGCCAAATACCCAAGCACCACCGTAAGTATGTCCCCAAAGGACGCCTTTTGTTATCGTGCCACAAAGCGAGTTGAGACCATGAATGCCGGTAGACTTCCCGATCGGTTCAGCACTAATCCGGAGAAGGTCCGCTAACCTTATAGTCCCCGATTTTGATGAAATGGTGAAATGGATAAGGCAAAAGCGAACCTTCCCAAACAACTCGAGGATCGCGCAAATGGTTAGAAGAAAAGTTTAAGGAAATAGAGATCGCGACCATCGCTACGGGTGGACGCTAAAGACTTGAGCCTAGTCCCGCACCTGCATTTACGCTTAAAGTTTAAGACCCAGATTTTGAAAAATACAATGGGACCAGCTGTTCAAGCGCACATAACAATGTTCTGTCGACGGATGGCGGGATATGTTAACAACGATCAATTGCTTATTCATTGTTTTCAAGATAGTTTGGCCGGGGCCGCGGCCAAATGGTACAATCAGCTCAGCCGTACCCAGATCAAGTCGTGGAAGGACCTAGCACAGGCCTTCCTGAAACAATACGGGCACGTAGCCGATATAGCTCCTGATCGAATCACGCTCCAAAATATGGAGAAAAAGCCAAACGAAAGTTTCAGGCAATATGCCCAGCGGTGGAGGGAAGTAGCCACACAAGTTCAGCCACCGCTTCTAGAAAAAGAGACAACCATGCTGTTTGTCAATACGTTGAAAGCTCCCTTCATTAATCACATGCTTGGAAGTGCCACTAAAAGTTTTTCTGATATTGTGCTGTCAGGGGAGATGATCGAACATGCAATCGATGCGAAAGATTGAAGCAGGGAAACCACTAGAAAGCCTCGCTCCTAGAAAAGGGATGACGAGGTGAATAATACAAACATGGGGACCCAAAGTCAATTACCATTAACCACCAAAAACGGTGACTCACGAGTATCAAGGTTCATCAAGGAAAGAATCTCGACAAGGAAAAACATTGAAAACTCCAATTTACGCCAATCCCTATGACGATAAGGAGTTGTATCAAAGTTTATTTGATGCACACGTAGTGTCCCCAATATCCAAAACCGATGCAACCTCCATACCCAAAATGGTATGACCCAAACACTCAAAGGTGAGTACCACGCGGATCACAGCCATTCGATAGAAAATTGCCTTACCTTCAAGAAATTGGTGGAAAACCTCATCAACATGGGTATTGTGAAGTTCGATGACGGAGTAGTGGTAATTGAAACTGGGGGCAGGAGAGTTGCGTTTCCTTAAAGAAGTCATTAGAAACCTAGATCAGAACGCCAATGGTGTACCCCAAAGAGAACCGAAGAATAAAAGTTTTCCGAACATCTGCCTTTATGTACTTGAGAGTGTTTTGAACAATGAGACGATGGAAGAAACATGTATTTTTAAAGCTAATCTAGAGTAATGTGTAAAACACACTTGTTGCTTCAAGCCAGGAAGCAATAAGATTTCTTTTGAGAAGTACGCTTGTGTCCAGAATTTTTATTTCAATAAAATGCATCTTTCCAAGTAAATATTTTCATTCTTTACATTTCATACTGAATATTTTTCACTCATGACCATATCATACGAATAATCATCCTTAGGATCATTTATTCTTTGGATTTTTTACCCACAATGGGGCCCCAGATATCAATGACATGAGCGACGCTGTTGCTGACTCCCTTTTAGTGAGATATGTATCTAGAGGGATCTAAGGGCTTTGAAGATGACAAAGATTGTGACTTACTTCCCCAATGTAGACCCTACCTTATGAAGTGTCAGCAGACGCTATGAATTAACAAAGGAAATAAGGATGGAAGCGTGGCTCCTTGTAGGAATAAGGCAAGACATCGTTGAGCTATTTTCAGGAATTCGAGATGTTTTCGCACGATCATATCGAGGCATGCCAAACTATTAAAACATGGGTATGTTGTTAAGGTTGGGGTTTAAAGAACCCATGTTGTGCAACAGCCTAGCTAATCAAGAGGCTCGGGCTATTGGTTCACCAAAGAAGGGAAATTGCATCTGTTATGCCATAAGTCGAGGAAGACTGCGCCTTCTCCATTTTCTCTATATGAAGCATGGATGTTAACAAGCCAGTCTCCTCAAAAGCTTTTAGCCAACACCGATTCATATTCATGGTCATTGGTTACCTCACTGAGAGGGTGAAGATCGCTTCATATGCCAAAATTACAAAGTTCGTCAAAAAAAAAAACAAAACCATTCAAGATTTTTTGGAAAAATGGCTGAGACTTGTAAAGGTTGGTATAGAGAAGTTACCATTTACCGTTTTGGTTCTTTGAACGTGGGCGAGGACCTTTGCTGCAGCATCTTTCCCATTGATTTATGAAAGGGAAACAATTGTTGGGAGATAAGATTCCTTTTCCCAAACTTGGATTGAATTAGATAAAGCGAATGCCTCCTAGAAGCTCGATTGAAAGTATTCAAGAAGGTCAAATGTACCAAAATGACACGGCTTGACGAGAAGGTTCGCTCAAGAGAATTGCAGGAAGATGACCTAGCATTAAGAGGGATTCTTCTTATCCAAAAGAATTCCAAAGAAAAGTAAATGCCTTATACAGCAAAGAAGGCCTGTTCTAGGGAAAATGCGTGTTAACCAAGATGGATGACAAGGACCTACCCAATCCGGTGAGTTCAGATTCAATAAAAAAGTTTTCCAAAAAAACAACACAAAAAACAAAAAAACAAGAAAAAGAAAAAAGGAAAAAGAAAAGGAGAGGCCAAGGCGAAAACCCAAAAGGGCGCTTTGAGACCAAAGGGTATTTGAGTTGAAAACCCAAGAAGGGCAGCTCAAAATTTTGAAAGTAGGGCATACAGTAGTCTTGCTACGCTCGAAGAAGTATGTTACATCTTGGGGCATCGACAAAGTACTCTAGATCCCCTAAACACGTATTAAGCTCGAAATGGTCCTCAAGAAGTTGGAACAGGGAAGCTCAAGCCGCGATATCTGGGGCACTTAGTTTCCATTTTACCCATTTCTGTTACTTGTGATTATTTTATTCCTTTTAAAAAAAAAACACCGATAAATTTCCTTCTTAATTGCATTTGCTAGCTTTGATTAATTTGTTTGTTTCGAGCTATGCTCCCAATCAATTTCGTTTTTGTCCATTGTTACAATCTTTTCAAGCATTTTGCATTGAAATAACGATTAGTGGACTAATAATACTTTCATAAAAGGAGTTTTGCATATTACTCTAGAAGCTTCAATAATACAAGGACTCAAACAGATCGTTGTTTAGAACTCACTCAGCTCAAGGTTTGGAAATATTGGAGAAAGATGATTATCTCTTTGAACCTTTTATTGGTTGAACAAAAAGACAATACATTTCACCGGTAATACGACCTTGACAGATAACGAGCAATGTCAACCCAGCAGTACAAAGGGATCATTCTCGAGAAAAGAAAAATGATACTTTGCATTCATGCACATATCAGGCCTACACGTCTGGTCATTACACCAGTGAATGGTGTAACAGATCAAATTGATCCTATACCTCGAAGTCACAGCAGGATGGATAGAAGAAACCAAATGTTATTCTCCTAGAGTTGCAGTGAGATATGCAAACTTTATGTCTCGGAAGGTACAGTGGAAGGACCTCAAATTACAATGGGCAAGCTTGTTGAGCGTAATATGATCATTGTTTTGGGCTTTCTATCAATGATACTAATGAACGAGAAAGCATGATAACGTATCAGTGATAGAACCTTAATGAATTACGAGCAATAACGACCCCAAGCATTTAAAAAGGGATTATTTCCTTTTGCATTCATACATCATTTCAAAGCATGTTTAGTTAGAAGCATTCGACTCATTACATCCTGATCATTGTAAAAAGATCATTCTCATAACACTCTACATTCATGTAAATGTCATCCATATCACATGTAGTTAGGAGTATTTGAGTCATTCCGACCATAGCATCCGCGCCATTTGGCATAAACACAGGCATATAAAAACGAGTCTACAGGATATGTCCCCAGAGGACGGTGTAGCAACACTATTGAAGATTGTCCTATTGCCATCGACCAGCAGTGGAATAGGTTGAAGATTGTCCTATTGCCACTGACCAGCAGTGGAATGGGTCAAAAATTGTAGATCTTGTCGCCCTAACCAGTAGTGGGGCAAGATCGAAGGCAAATCTTGGCTCCCTAACCAGTAGGGAACATGATTTAGGCCACCGTCCTATTGCCACACACCAGCAGTGGAATAGGTCAAGAATTGGAGGCCTGGTCGCCCTGACCAATAGTGGGGCAAGACCGAATGCAAATCTTGGCTCCCTAACCAGCAGGAAGCATGGTTAATCTTTAGTCCTATTACTTAAACTAGCAGTGGAATAGGCTGAAGACCAAAGACCTTATCCCTCAAGATGGTAGTGGGGCAGACTGAAGATTGAAGTCTTCCTGAAGACAGTAAGGAAGCAAATTAGAATGTTCTGAATTCTCATTTCCTCGACGTTCCAGTGGAGTAGGTTAAGATTACAAATCTCGCCTCCACGAGTTAACAATAAGGATCCATCATTATTTCTTTGAAGTTTCAAGAAGAGAAGATGGAGATTACAAATCTCTTCTCCCCAATTCTCATTTCCTCGACGCCCAGTGGAGTAGGTTGAGATTACAAATCCGCCTCCCCGAGTTAACAATGAGGATCAATCATTATTCCTTTGAAGTTTCAGAAGAGAAGATGGAGATTACAAATCTCTTCTCCACAATTCTCATTTCCTCGACGTCCAATGGAGTAGGTTAAGATTACAAATCCGCCTCCTCGAGTTAACAATGAGGATCAATCATTATTCCTTTGAAGTTTCAATAAGAGAAGATGGAGATTACAAATCTCTTCTCCTAATTCTCATTTCTTCGACGCTCCAAAGGAGTAGGTTGAGATTACAAATCCGCCTCCTGAAAGTTAACAATGAGGATCAATCATTATTCCTTTGAAGTTTCAGCTTGGAGAAGATGGATATTACAAATCTCTTCTCCCCGAGTTCTTATTTCCTCGAAGTTCCCATGGAGTAAGAAGTAAATCAAAAATCAGTTTGGTGGTCCCTGAGTTTGCAGGGATCGATTGAAGAAAGTGATTTGATCTTCCCGGTTGTGAAGCGATCCTTGAGTTTGCAAGGATCGATTGAAGATAGCGCTTTAGACATTCCTAAATTTGCAAGAGCGGATCGAAAATAAACAAGTCACATCCTATTGAAGTCGCAGCACGAACAGATTGAAGCCACATATCGGCGGAGTGGATTGAAGCAACAAGATGCGGTGGGCAGAAGCGACGCTATCTGAAGAAAAGCACCTGAAAGGCCAAGACTCAGTGAGGCCGGGCAACATTGGGCTTCTTTTTGTCTTTGCTCTATTCTCGTTTCACGACAATGAGCAAAGAGGGGCAGCTGTAGAACCCAAATTTGCCCGGCCCAATTACAACCCAACAATAAAAACCCAACCAGAACCCAAACCTGAAGCCCATTTTTTACAAACCCAATAACCTGACCCAAGACCCTAGCCCGATTAGCCCTTTACATCAGCAGAAACCCTAGCACAAGTGGCACCGCACCTAGGGCATCTGCCTTCTGACTCCTGGTCTTCTGACCGCCACTTGCCCCTGACCACTGCAGCACCGCCCATCTCCACCGCCCCACTTGCACACCAAGCACCTGCAAGCATTAAAAGAGACGAGACAAGATGCGTATAAAGAAAAAATAACAAGGCTATAAAAGCCGAATCACAATTTTGTTTTAGAGGTTGGTTTTTCTGTATTGTTATTTTTTTCCACCGAAATACAAGCAAAATTTCGAACAGATTCAAACAAAAAGAAATAAAGAGCAGCAGTTTCTCAAACACGAAAAGAACGGGCATTAAACAGAGAAAGGGAGACGAACCAAAAAGGAACCAAACTCAGTAGCTTTAGGAGGTGATTTTTACCCCTTTTAATTTTATTCATTTCATTTCGGATCTTTTACACAAACATATATATATTAAAAAAATAACAAAAAATTTAAAGGAAAAAAATATATACCTTTTTGGATTTTTGGCCACCAGGTATGCGGTGGCCGTGGCCAACAGCCACGTGCCGTCTGACGACGACGGCAAATTTCTACGAGGCCCATCCCACCTGCAGAGAGAAAAAGAAAGAAAAGAAGTTGGTTTTTTTTAAGAGATGTAAAAAATGAAAATTTTTGGCAAAAGATTGGCTTATATAGCCAAATCAAAACGACGTCGTTTTGCCCGTGATCCGCTGCGTCGACAGGCAGCTATGAAGGATCCGCACGTTTTTAATCGATGGGTTAATTGCATGTTCGGTCCTTCCGCATTTTTATACTTTTACAATTAAGTTTTTTCGTTATTGCAATTTCACCTCGGAAACTTTAAGCGATTATAATCCGGTCCTTTTAAAACGCTGCGTTCCGAACTCAGGGGGAAATTTGCGCTCCTCGTCCCCAGCTTTTTTCCGCGTTGCTATTTGGTCCTGTATTTGCTTAAAATGTCTAATTTGGCCCTCTTACTTCAGTTTTAGTTTCAATTTGACCCATTTTTTCAAATTATTTTGTAATTTTTGCTATTTCTACTATTATTTAATATTGACTACTTGTTATTATTATTTATATGTTTATTATTATTATTATTTTTATTATTATTCTATTATTATTATTATTGTTATTATTGTTATTAAATATATTATTTTTACCATTCTTTCTTACTACTATTATTATATACATATATATTGATATATAATATATTTTATTATTAATCGTTTGCTATCATTTTTGTATTATTACCATTATCTTATATTTTATTATTCTATTATTTAATTTTCACCGCTAATTTTATTATTCTATTGTCATTAATATTGTATATGTGTTATTCATATCGTATAGTATTATCATTATTTTATATCATTATCATATCATATTATTTCTACTCTTATTCACTATATTTATATCTACATTTATCTTTCCAAATTTCATATTAATACTACGAAAATGTATTTTGAAAATCATCATATTTCATTTTAAGGTTTTAAAAAGGTGATGTCTTGTATTTAGGAATTCGGAAAATAGTGCCCTAACGTCTTTGGGTTGCGATTTTCCCCTAACTAAATTACTTAACATCCCTTTTACGAAGTTTTGCAAATCACGAGACGACTTTGACTACGAGAGATTAAAACATTGCGTCCTAACGAGTTGGATGTGATGTTTATATCTTTTCGGGACAAAGAAATCTCAAGTTTTGACTCGAACCTTCCCTCGATTTGACCCGATATGAGGCATTTTGTAGAGTTGCTACCTTCCATTTAAAGGTTTTTAAAAAATAAAGGCAATGTTTTGTATTTAGGAATTCGGGGAATAGTGCCCTAACGTGCTGGGTTGCGATTTTCCGTTTGACTAAATCACTAAACATCCTTTTGATAAGCTTCGTAAAATCATGAGATAGCTTTGATTACGAAGGTTAGAAATATCATGTCCTAACGTGCTGGATGTGATGTTCGTACCCTCTCGGAGCAAAGAAATCTCGAATATCCTAATGTCTTTTAAAGGATCCGTATTTTAAGACCTTTTCAAACTTCCGACATCAAGACACTAATTAATCATTTTGGTACCAATTCTGGGCGTATCGAGGGTGCTAACCCTTCTTCGTATGTGAATCGACTTCGAACTCATTTTCGGATTTCGTAAGACCAAAATCGTTGTTTTGATAAATCAAACTGTTTATTAAAAATGACCGTTTTATGAGGTGACCCGATCACACCTTATCAAAAAGGATTGGTGGCGGCTCCCTTTTTTTATGTTTTCAAAAACCCAGAGTCGAACCCTCTTTTTTTGTCGTTTCCCAAAAAATTGGTTACGACAGAATGTATCAATTAACTTTATAGTTCAATTGATATATGTTGACATGGAGTATTGCTTAAAAAATCTCATTGTTTTATACATGAATTTTATATATTATTTTCGACCATGTGGAAGTTTGTATAAAGAGTTCATTTGATTAGTTTTAAATCTTGAATATGTGATTTATATGGGTTTGAAGTGCAAGAATAAGTTTGGTAAGTAATATATACATTCTTGTGAAACCTATTATCGAAGGATTGGAGTTTGGCCTTTGGGCTGAGAAATGAGAAAGTTTTCGAAATGTGATATGAACTAAAGTTATGGTTATAAACTTGGGTTGTAATCATATTATTTTAACTTTTCTAGTATAGTGTTATAATGCATTGTTGTTACGAGATTGCTTATAACTTAGCTAAAATAGCTTACTGTGTGTGTTTATTTGTATGGTTTTATAGATTCTGAAGTCTAGTTACGAGCTCGGGGATCATCGTCAAAGTCTATCACACTATCAACTAATTTTGGTATCTCTTTTTAGTTGAGTTTTTGAAACTATGGCTTGTATAGACTAGCTTGTGTTTTGGGATTTGTTTTGAAATTGTAAATATTAAGCCATGCAAAAATGGCTTGAAATTTATACTAATTGTGATATAAGTTTATGCTTGGTATATATATGTTTCGGCATGAAGTAATTATATATATGGCTTATGATTAGTTCATTTGTAAAGCTTGATATATGTGGTTGTTGAATGTGATTGGGTTATGGGTTGTTAATGACTTACTATTGAGATGCATAAATTGAAATATGAATCAATGTGAAAACTGTTTATAATGTAAATTATGTATTCGAAAATGGTGTTTAAATCATGTCATTAAGTGTTTAGTATATGTAAATGTTAAAATTTTTGGAATTGGACTTGTGGACTAAGTTAGGCTATGAAAATTTGATTAAGGAATGTGGTCTTTGTATCGGATTGAAATGGCATGTTTGCATGGACAATTTGGTTTAGAAATGATAAATAATGTGTATATGCATATTTGGCTAAGGCTTGAATTCATAAGGATAAGTTTGTGATATGTTATATAACATAATTATATAATCATATTACGTATTGATTGTTGTCATGAATGACCGAATATGTACTCAATTGATTGGATTGTGGTTGACTAATTAGGTACGAAAGGTAAAGGAAAATAATGACTATACAATTTGAATGTTTTAGTCAGTTTATTTGGGTAGCTGAAAAGGTTAAGTTGATGATATATTCGGCATATGCTAAGTAAAATATTTATATACATATCAATGACATGTTTTGTTGTGGTTAGATATACAAATGTCATAATGATAGTTAATTAGCTAGGTGAATAAATAATGAGATGAAAGTTTAGACATATGTTTACATATTTTAAAGTATGCGTATATAATTTGTATATTAATTAGTTATCTTATACTTTGATTAATCAAATGCCATAAATGAGAAGAATACATATATGATTCATATGGTGGAGTTTTGGTTTAAAAGCATGTGAATTATGACTGTTTAGAGATGTGCTTTGGTCAGTAATGCCTCGTAACCATAATCATTCGACGGATATGGGTTAGGGGTGTTACAACAAGTATAAGCCAAAGATTACAAGATCGTCCCGAAATCATTCTCATAGATAGAACTTACCCAATTTCATCCTTACCATTAAGGCATCATAACTAAGCTCATATCTTATGAGTTTTGAGGAAGAACCTGTACCACTCACAACATGATTATATCCTTTCATATCTTTATCATAACCTTTAAATAACCCATTGAACCTATAACATCCTAGATTGGGGGCTCTACATTTGTGATGTGTTGTATGTGTATGCCATGCTGTGTGTTTGTGTCTGATGTGTTTAGAGCTTTCAGGAAGGCTTGGGGTTAAGCGTGAGCCTTGGTAGAAATTTTTGTTTTTAGACTCTGCAAGGGAGAACTAGGTGAAGGGGGCCTTAAGGGTACTTGAATGGGAAAGTTAACACAAAAATCTAGCTGGTAAAGTGGCAAGGAGGCGCCGCTAGGGGCATAGGTAAGTGACGCCACAAGGAGGGTTTGAAGGGAGCAGGTTCGAATCCCATGTTAAGCAAAAGGAGTGTTTTTTTTAATATATGCGCCTGAGGAGTGAGAGGTGGCTTCGGCTGCGACTCTGCAGGAGTGAGTGTGGATTGAGTCAGAAGAAAGGAAGATGAGGATAAGAGGGAAATGTGGGATAGGATAGAGGTGGAAAAGGTGGCCGAGTGTGGGACACTGAATGCAAGGAGCGAAACAGCTAGAAGTGGCTAGGGTATGCCGAAATTCTCATTTGTTTTTGGCTAAGGGTGTGCCGAAATTCATTGTTTTCCTAAGAGCATAGCTTTTATTTTCTCTCCTCCTATTTTCGGTAATTAAGGGTTCATCTTCTTCTCTTTTTCTGCCAAAACCAAAAAACTCCTAACTCTATTCTTCTAAAGCCGAAAACGCCTAAGCCTTTTATCTGTTCATCTCTTCTTCAAATCTTTCTTAAAAGTCGAAAACTCTTAGATCTCATTTACCCCGTTTCAATCTTCTTCTTTGGCATTACCGAATCTTCTCGCAAGTGGTAGCCGAAATCTTCTGTAGAGGTAAGTGTCGACTTGTACTATTATTTTTTTATAATTTTTTTCGACTTTTAGAGACCAAAGCCGAATGGCTAGTTGGTTGTTAGGGCTATCATTAGATTGATGTTTTTCACTGATCTCATGTTCTTTTTGGGCGGCATTCTAGGATTTGAAGGAGATCTAATCGCCTAAGTTTGTAAGCCAAAAATCGTTAACGTTCGAACCATATTATTTCTTTCAGGATTTCAAGGTAAGGATTTCAATTCTCCCTAAGTTGATCAATCGGTTTCCTTTCGTTATTCGTGTCTTAAACTAATGTTTTGTTAAGCGATCATCATTTCAATATAGTACCTTCTGACCAAGATCATTCATGGACTCGCATGCTAGCAAATCGAAGGAAGGGGTTGGATCTGTAGTCCCAGCCCCAAAGTTTAAGAAACGCGCGGTGTCTGCTATTCAGGATTGGCCATCGGGTTGTGGGCCAACTTCTGAGTAGAATAGTAGGTAGATAGCGTAGTTTCGGCTAGTGATAGTGTTGACATAGAGAGTGCCGTCGTGCGTATTATCAGGTGTGTAAGCCTTCACACACTATACTTTTTTTGTACTAACATTTGTATTGGCTGAAAAGCTGAAAAAAGGGCTGTGTAGACAGTCGTGATGCCCTTAGAGGTAAGGCTAGGATTGCCAGGTACGTGACCATATCGTTTCTTTGCATAGCCGAATGTATGTATGGCAAATTGATGTGTTATGAACAGCATGTTGCATTGTTAGGATTTGTATGTAGATCATGGGTATGGGTTTGATATAAAGGGGAAGTGCTTAATTGGTCACGTAGTGATCGGTGGCTTTGCCACGATATATATACATATGTTCATACATTATTTTTGGTCACATTGTGATTGGTGGCTCTGCCACGATGTACATATATATTTTATTTGGTCACACAGTGATCAGTGGCTGTGCCACGAAATATTATTTGGTCACCTAGTGATCATGTGTAATTGGCAGCATGACTATCGTGATGGAGTGTAGCGGATGGAGGGTTGATTGTAGAAATCCCCACGGTGTGATTGGTTGGTACGGGTTGGTGTGTAACGAATGGAAAAACTAGGTTTGGGTTGGGCTATTTGCATTTCATATGTTGTATGCTGATATGTGGGCTAAGGCCAATGTGTGACTATGGGCTTCATGCCGTATGTATAATATGGGAAATTTACACACTGAGTCTTGATGACTCACCCCTTTTCCTTAACTTTTCAGGTGAGCAGTAGCTCGTGGATGCAGGAGCCGATGCGGACTCATGGAGGCCATAATTTTGATTTTTTTCTTTATAGTTTCGACATTATTATAAGTTTATTTTTTTTAAATTTAGGCTTTTCGTTATGTAACAAGGCCTTTCAAGGGTTTTTATTGGGTTTTTTTTGTTTACTATTTATAGCAAACTCGACACCTTGGCAGTTTAAATATTAAAGTAAAAGTGGAGTTTCTTTAATCTAAACATCAATGTTTTCAAAAGACTACGTAATACTTGGAAAAAGTTTTCTTCTAAATCACCGATTTTTCTAAGATTTAATTAAGACTTGATTACACTTCACCCTGTGACATACCGATTCGATCGTACGTATGGGCTTTGGGTTTGGGGTGTTACATTTTGGTATCGAGCCTAGTTGTAAAACTCGGTCGTGAAATGGGTCCAGTGGTGTTTTATAGTTTGATGTGAGTTTAAGAAAAATGTTTTGGGTTGAGATATGGCCTTTGAGTCTAGCGGCACCTGATCCACGTAGGTAAGTATTCTAACCGTTATATGGTATGTATGTTGGGCTTGATGGGCTTTATGGGGACATAGACAGGTATGCTAGGGTTTATGGACCTTAGGTCTAGTTAAACAACTCTTAAAATCCATAAGACTTAATTTCTCCAGTTAAACATGTCCATGAACAAGTCGTTGGGTTGGAGTGTGGCAATGGGCATACGCATGTCTAGGATTGGATCTAGGGAGAGCTTGGTATTTAAGCGGTCCTAGTGGCCCACCTCCTCTTCGCTAGAATCTTACTTGGTGCGTAGTGTTTGTTCACTTTAGCCGAGAGGACTTGTTAATGGGCCAAAATTCATAACTAAAACCCAAAAGGGACCAATACCTTATTTTTGTAAAATTACTCGTATGCCCCTAGTTCTGTAAAATACCCAGAATACCCTAGGTTTGAGAAAATTACCAAAATACCCCTGATTTACGAAATTATCAAAATACCCTTATTTTGTAAAATCACCAAGATACCCTATTTTGTAAAATTACAAAAATACCCCTATAGGGTGAAATGACGAAAATACCCTTGTGTGACGAAGGTGAGGTTATGGATGTCACCTTTGTGTTTGATGCAGTTATGTGATACTCTGTTTGGAATGCGTATGGTTGTTGAACGTATGTGATTTCTAGAACTAAGAGATACAGACTTGAGACTGAACTCTGTAGATATAATCTCGAATTCGAAAGAACTACTACTGAAACTACTTTCCATAAGATTATTCATTATTGATTAGTGGAAGAAATTATTAATTCATAAAATTTTTAATCAGATAAATCGTGAACGTTATAAATGAGCACTAGGGGCGTGGTGTGCGTGGAGGTAGAGGCAGATTGTCGTGTCGTAACCAAGAGGGTCGGACATGATTCAGAAATGAGATACCGATGCCACCACCGTGGAGGCAGAGTATCAAGACCAAACAGGCGGAGACGATGCGTGTCTCGAGCAATGCTTGAGTGTTGGAGAGAGTTGCGGGCGAGCTTGGGTGCGGAGCTTAGAAATCGTGCGGAGCGACTTAGGGCTAATGGAGTGGAAATGTTTAGGGGGATTTTCGGTCTAGTTCCTAGTACAGCTGAGTATTGGATGGAAGCGGTGGAGCGTATAATGGATGATCTTGACTTCACGGAAGAGGAGAAGCTAAAGGGAGTGGTGTCTCTTCTTCGGGATGAAGCATACCAATGGTGGCTTACGGTCAGGGATGGTGTGGTGGCTGACCGTATTACTTGGAAGTTCTTCAAGTCGGCATTCCAGAGTAAGTACATTGGATCAAGTTATGTGGATACGCAGCGTAGGGCATTTTTGAATTTGATTTAAGAAAGTAAATCGGTAGCTACTTATGAAGCAGAATTTCTGCGCTTGAGTCATTATGCCAGAGGGATAGTGGCCACGGAACACGAGTGTTGTGTTCAATTTGAGGATGGTTTGAGGGATGTTTTGCGTATGTTGATAGCTCCACAACGAGAGCAAAATTTTGCGATTTTAGTGGAAAAGGCTAAGATAGCCGAGGAAGTTAAGCGAACCGAAAAGTAGAATAATGATAGAGATAGGGATACGAATAAGAGGAATGTTGGGACGTCGGGGTCAACGGGGCATTTCCAAAAAAGACTTAAGATGAATGGGCCGAGACAGGGTGTGAGATCTGGGGGTAATGGTCAACCTTAGATGTGTGGTCAGTGTAATAAATTTCATTCGGGCGAATGTTGGGTAGGTGACAGGAAATGTTTTAGGTGTGGGTCCTCGGATCATCTGGTTAGGGACTATCCACAGGATCAGGGTGGCACGGAGTCGATAGGATAGACTAACGCTCAGCCTGATAGAGGAGGTCCACAACCGCAGAGAGGTCGCGGTCCAGCTAGAGGGGGTGATAGTTATGGTCGGGGCCGTGGAATGCAAGGCAGAGGTGCAGGAAACACCGATACAAGACAACCGGGGTTAGTCTATGCAGCAAGACGTCGAGAGGAGGGGGATGCATCGGATGTCATAATCGGTACGTTCTTGATTTTTGGTTTGCCTTTTTCTGCATTAATTGATATTAGATCGACGCACTCTTATGTTGCTAGTATAGTCTCTGGAACTTTAAGTATAAACTTTGAGATTATCCCAAGGGAGATGACTATAATTAGCCCGCTAGGTCAGTCTGTAGTGGTGAACAAACTCTATAGGGATGTACCTCTTAAAGTCCAAGGGGTAGTCTTTCCGGCGGATTTAATGGGACTGGCTTTTGGGGAGTTCGATCTAATCTTAGGTATGGACTAGTTAGTAAAGTATCGAGCCAATCTAGATTGTGCAGCCAAGCGTATGGTACTAAAGACTAGTCGGGAGGATGAGGTGGTGGTAATAAGTGAATGGAAGAACTACTTGTCTAATGTACTATCCGCTCTAAAGGCTGAAAGAATGATGAGAAAAGGGTGTAGGGCGTTCATAGCCTTTGTTTGTGCTTTGGAAGTTCAGGATTCAATGGTGGAGAATGTTATAACGGTGAGGGAGTTTTCTGACATTTTCCTAGAAGAACTTCTCGGACTACCTCCGGATCGTGAGGTGGAATTTGGAATTGATCTTCTTCCGGGGATAGCACCAGTATCCATTGTACCATATAGAATGGCGCCGAAGGAGTTGGTGGAAATGAAAGCCCAGATTTAGGAATTGTTGGATCGGGGTTTCATCCGACCAAGTGTATCGCCTTGGGGAGAGCCAGTGCTATTTGTCAAGAAGAAGGATGAATCAATGCGTATGTGCATTGGTTACCATTAGCTGAACAAGTTGACTATCAAGAACAAGTATCTGTTGCAAATGATTGATGACTTGTTCGATCAACTGAAAGGGGTGTCAGTGTTCTCAAAGATAGATTTGAGATCAGGATACCATCAACTTAAGGTCAAAGAATCGGATATTCATAAGACAACTTTCAGGACCTGTTATGGCCATTACGAATTCTTGGTAATGCCGTTTGGTTGACTAATGCACCAGCGGCGTTTATGGATATGATGAACCGAGTGTTCCAACCCTATTTGGACCGATTCGTGGTGGTATTTATAGATGATATCCTGGTGTATTCAAGGTCGAAAGAGGAGCATAATTCGCATCTGCTAGTGGTACTACAAATCCTGAGGGAGAAGAAATTGTACGCAAAATTCAGCAAGTGCAAATTTTTGTTAAGGGAGGTTACTTTTCTAGGACACATTGTGTCGGTTGAAGGGGTCAGAGTTGATCCCTGGAAGGTTGAAGCTATCATGGATTGGAAAGCACCCAGGTCTGTGACGGAAATTCACAGTTTCCTGGGTCTTGCTAGTTATTACAGGAGGTTTGTTGAAGGATTTTCCTTGATTACGGCACCTTTAACCAAGTTGTTGAGGAAGGGGGTACTTTTTGTGTGGGGTGACAAGCAACAGGAAAGTTTTGAAAAGTTGAAGAAGGTGTTGACGGAAGCTCCGATGTTGATTCAGCCAGAGGTTGGAAAGGAGTTCGTGGTTTATTGTGATGCTTCACACAACGGGTTAGGATGTGTGTTGATGCAAGGCGGAAGAGTGGTTGCTTATGTGTCTCGATAGTTAAAACCGCATGAGCTAAATTATCCCACGCATGATTTGGAGTTGGCGGCGGTGGTTTTTACTTTAAAGATTTGGAGACACTATCTGTATGGGAAGAGCTCCATCGTTTATACAGATCATAAGAGCTTGAAATATCTCCTCACCAAAAGGAGTTGAATTTGAGGCAGAGGAGGTGGATTGAACTACTAAAGGATTACGATTGTTCGATTGAATACCATCCAGACAAAGCTAACGTGGTGGCGGATGCGCTAAGCCAAAAGATGATCTTGGATCTGAGGGCGATGTTTGCTCATCTGAGCCTGTACGAAGATGGGAGTTTATTAGCTGAGCTTCAGGTAAAGCCGACGTGGATAAATCAGATTAAAGAGAAGCAGTTGCAAGATGATGACTTGAGTGCCCGGCTATCTCAAGTGTAACATGGTGAAGTAGGGGACTATAATCTGAACGATGACCGGGTTCTATGTTTTCGGAAAAAGGTTTGTGTGCCGAGAGATGTGGAATTGAGGTGGATGATTCTTCAAGAAGTGCATAGTAGCCCATATGCTATGCATCCGGGAGGAAGTAAAATGTATCGGGATTTACGGGAATAATTTTGTTGGCCAGGTCTGAAGCGGAGGTAACTGAATTTGTAGGTAAATGTTTGACATGTCAGCAGGTAAAGGCGGAGCATCAGTTGCCTTCGGGGTTGTTGCAGTCGGTAAAGATTTCGCAATGGAAATGGGAAAGAACCACTATGGATTTTGTTAGTGGGCTACCTCTTACGCCTACTAGGAAGGATTCGATATGGGTAGTCGTAGATCGATTGACGAGGTCCACTCATTTTATACCAGTTCGGGTTGATTACTCTCTATAAAGGTTGGCTAAGTTGTATATAGCGGAGATTGTAAGGTTGCATGGAGTACCTGTGTCCATTATCTCGGACAGGAATCCTAGGTTTACGTCAAGATTTTGGAGGGGGTTACATCAAGTGTTGGGTACAAAGTTAGATTTTAGTACGGCATTTCATCCACAGACGGACAAACAGTCAAAAAGGGTGATACAGATTTTGGAAGACATGTTGAGAGGTTGCATTATCGATTTCAAAGGTAGTTGGGAAGAATTCCTACCATTGGCAGAATTCGCATATAATAACAGCTACCAGTCTAATATTCGGATGGCACCATATGGAGTGTTGTACGGGCGGAAGTGTTGTACTCCTACATGTTGGACGGAGTTGGGTGAACGACAGTTATTGGGTCCAGAACTCGTATTGGAAATAGAGAATAAAGTTGAGTTGATTCGGGCTAGGTTGAAGGAAGCGTCGAATAGGCAGAAGTCCTATGCTGACCTGAAGCGGAGGGACATAGAGTTTGCAGTGGGTGATCGGGTTTTCTTGAAGGTATCATCGTGGAAGAAAATTCTAAGGTTTGGACGGAAGGATAAGCTAAGCCCTAGGTTCATCGGGCCTTATCGGGTGTTAAAGCGTGTAGGACCAGTTGCTTATCAGCTTGAGCTACCTTTGAAGCTAAGTAAGATCCATAATGTGTTCCATATTTCAATGTTGCGACGTTACCGTTCAGACCCATCTCATGTGATACCGTTGGAGGAACTTGAAGTAAAGCCTGATTTATCTTTTGAGGAGGAACCAATTCAGATCTTGGAGCATGATGTTAAAGTTTTACGAAGAAAATTGGTTCCTTTGGTTAAGGTTCTATGGAAGAATCACGGATCAGAGGAAGCTACATGGGAGCCAGAGGATGTTATACGATAGCATTACCCTCACCTCTTTTGACTAGGTAATTTCGGGGACAAAATTCTTTTAAGGGGGTAGAACTGTAACATCCTAGATTGGGGGCTCTGCATTTGTGATGTGTTGTGTGTGTATGCCATGTTGTGTGTGTGTGTCTGGTGTGTTTAGAGCTTTCAGGAAGGCTTAAGGTTAAGCCTGAGCCTTGGTAGAAATTTTTGTTTTTAGACTTTGCAAGGGAGAACTAGGTGCTTTCAGGAAGGCTTAAGGTTAAGCCTGAGCCTTGGTAGAAATTTTTGTTTTTAGACTTTGCAAGGGAGAACTAGGTGAAGGGGGCCTTAAGGGTACTTGAATGGGAAAGTTAACACAAAAATCTAGCTGGTAAAGTGGCAAGGAGGCACCATTAAGGGCATAGGTAAGTGACGCCACAAGGAGGGTTTGAAGGGAGCAGGTTCGAATCCCATGTTAAGCAAAAGGAGTGTTTTTTTTTTAATATATGCGCCTGAGGAGTGGGAGGTGGTTTCAGCTGGGACTCTGCAGGAGTGAGTGTGGATTGAGTCAGAAGAAAGGAAGATGAGGATAAGAGGGAAATATGGGATAGGATAGAGGTGGAAGAGGTGGTGGCCGAGTGTGGGACACTGAATGCAAGGAGGGAAATGGCTAGAAGTGGCTAAGGGTATGCCAAAATTCTCATTTGTTTTTGGCTAAGGGTGTGCTAAAATTCATTGTTTTCCTAAGAGCATAGCTTTTATTTTCTCTCCTCTTATTTTCGATAATTAAGGGTTCATCTTCTTCTCTTTTTCTGCCAAAACCGAAAAACTCCAACTCTATTCTTCTAAAGCCGAAAATGCCTAAGCCTCTTATCTGTTCATCTCTTCTTCAAATCTTTCTTAAAAGTTGAAAACTCTTAGATCTCATTTACCCTGTTTCAATCTTCTTCTTTGGCATTACCGAATCTTCTCTCAAGTGGTAGCCAAAATCTTCTGTAGAGGTAAGTGTCGACTTGTACTATTATTTTTTATAATTTTTTTTGTCTTTTGGAGACCAAAGCCGAATGGCTAGTTAGTTGTTAGGGCCATCATTAGATTGATGTTTTTCACTGATCTTGTGTTCTTTTTGGGCGGCATTCCGGGATTTGAAGGAGATCTAATCGCCTAAGTTTGTAAGCCAGAAATCGTTAACGTTCGAACCATATTATTTCTTTTGGAATTTCAAGGTAAGGATTTCAATTCTCCTAAGTTGATCAATCGGTTTCCTTTTGTTTTTGTGTCTTAAACTAATGTTTCGTTAAGCGATCATCTTTTCAATATAGTACCTTCTGACCAAGATCATTCATGGACTCGCATGTCAGCAAATCGAAGGAAGGGGTTGGATCTGTAGTCCCAGCCCCAAAGTTCAAGAAATACGCGGTGTCTGCTATTCGGGATTGGCCACCAGGTTGTAGGCTGACTTCGAAAGCGTAATAGTTGGCAGATAGCGGTAGTTTTGGCTAGTGATAGTGTTGACATAGAGAGTATTGTCATGCATATTATCAGGTGTCTAAACCTTCACACACTATACTTTATTTGTACTAATGTTTGTATGGGCTGAAAAGCTAGAAAAAGGGCTGTGTAGACAGTCATGATGCCCTTAGGGGTAAGGCTAGGATTGCCAGGTACATGACCGTATCGTTTCTTTGCATAGCCGAATGTATGTATGGTAAATTGATGTGTTATGAATAGCATGTTGCATTGTTAGGATTTGTATGTAGATCATGGGTATGGGTTTGATATGAAGGGGAAGTGCTTAATTGGTCACGTAGTGATCGGTGGCTTTGCCACAATATATATACATATGTTCATACATTATTTTTGGTCACATTGTGATCGGTGGCTCTGCCACGATGTATATATATTTTATTTGGTCACACAGTGATCGGTGGCTGTGCCTCAAAATATTATTTGGTCACCTAGTGATCGTGTGTAATTGGCAGCATGACTGTCGTGATGGAGTTTAGCGGATGGAGGTTGATTGTAGAAATCCCCACAGTGTGATTGGTTGGTACGGGTTGGTTTGTAGCGGATGGAAAAACTAGGTTTGGGTTGGGCTATTGGCATTTCATAAGTTGTATGCTGATATGTGGGCTAAGGCCAATGTGTGACTATGGGCTTCATGCAGTATGTATAATGTGGGAAATTTACACACTGAGTCTTGGTGACTCACCCTTTTTCCTTAACTTTTCAGGTGAGCGAGAGTTCGTGGATGCGAGAGCCGAGGCAGACTCGTGGAGGCCATAATTTCGATTTCTTTTCTTTATGGTTTCGGCATTACTATAAGTTTATTTTTTTTAAATTTGGGCTTTTCGTTATGTAATAAGGCCTTTCAAGGTTGTACTTGGGTTTTTTCGTTTACTGTTTATAGCAAACTTGACACCTCGGCGGTATAAATATTAAAGTAAAAGTGGAGTTTCTTTAATCTAAACGTCAATGTTTTCAAAAGACTACGTAATACTTGGAAAAAGTTTTCTTCTATATCACCGATTTTTCTAAGATTTAATTAAGACTTGATTACACTTCACCCTGTGACATACCAGATTCGGCCGTAATGTATGGGCCTAGTTTGGGGTGTTACAGAACCATCTGAAATACTAAAGGATATCTAATAAGCCTCACACAAGAGGATAAAATACCGATGCCATGTCCTAGACATGGTCTTACACTGGCTCACAAGTCGAGGCCGATGCCATGTCCGAGACATGGTCTTACACTAGTTCACATATCAACACCGATGCCATGTCCCAGACATGTAACAACCTGATTTAGGGCCTAGTTGGAATAGTGATTGCGAGACCACAAATTCAAAATAAAAATGTGTGTTTTATGGTTTTTACGAGGTACTTGATGTTCGACCTTCCCTTGTTGACAAATTAGGCATTTTGATACAAATTTAGAAATATCTTTCTTCATACCTCGCCACCAGTACCATTTCTTCAAATCTTGGTACATCTTTGTACTGCCTGGATGCACATTCAAACATCCGTTATGTGCTTCTTGCAAAATTTTGCGAATAAGCTCATCATTCCTGGGTACACAGACCCTATCTCGAAATGTTAGACATCCATTAGGATTTATTCGAAAGTCTGACTCAACGTTCGACTCACATAAAATTCTTTTGGCTTGCAAACTGATATCATCCTTCTTAGCTTCATAAATCTCTTGAAGGAGTAATGGTTTAGCCCTCAACTTGACTAATATGGATCCATCCTCTAACAAGGTCATCTGGGAGTTCATAGCTTTTAGTGCAAACAATGATTTTTACTCAAAGAATTGACAGCTACATTTGCCTTTCCTGGATGGTAGTCAATTAATAGCTCATAATCTTTAATCAATTCTAACCATCTTCGTTGCCTCAACTTTAGTTCCTTCTGAGTCATCAAATATTTTAGGCTTTTGTGGTCAGTAAAAACCTGACACTTTTCACCGTATAAATGATGCCTCCAAATTTTTAATGCAAACACGATTACGGCCAACTATAAATCATGAGTCGGGTAGTTCTTCTCGTGTGACTTTAACTGCCTAGAGGCGTATGAAATCACTTTACCCTCTTGCATGAGTACACAGCCTAAACTATTCAAGGATGCATCACTATAAACCACAAATTCTCTTCCCAGCTTAGGTTGCACCAAAACAGGAGCCTCAGTCAACAGTGTCTTCAATTTCTTGAAACTCTGTTGACATTTTTCTGTCCAAACGAATTTCACATCTTTCTGCAGAAGTCTTGTAATTGGCGTGGCTATCATGGAAAACCCTTTGACAAAACGTCTGTAATAGCCAGCTAGGCCTAGAAAACTCCTTACTTCAGTTACATTCCTTGGCGGTTCCGACTTAACAATTGCCAAAATTTTACTCGGGTCGACTCTTATCCCATCTTCCGAGACAAGATACCCCAAAAATCCCACTTCCTTAAGCCAAAAATCGCTCTTACTGAATTTGGCATACAATTGTTTTTCTCTCAAAACTTGTAGAACCATACTCAAATGTTCTGCATGATCATTCTCATCTTGAGAGTAGATCAATATGTCATCGATGAAGACCACAACAAATCTATCCAAATATGGTCGAAAAAATGCGATTCATCAAATCCATGAAGATCGTATGTCCGGGACTATCAACCGATAATACATTAGTTAGTCCAAAAGGCATGACCACAAAGTCATAGTGGCACCTTAGAAGATATGCGTACTAGTCCTAAAGTCGCGATTTTAAAAGTGGTATGTCCGAGTCCTTGACTATCAATCATCGATAATGCCCCGACCTTATATCTATCTTAGAAAATATTGTAGCTCCATTCAATTGGTCAAATAGATCGTCAATCCTCGATCGGGACCTAGCTTTATTGCGAGCCCAAAAGTCCCCAAACACGTACACGCGTGAAGCAACATCAACGCAGAGCTCAAAAAAACGAGCTTAAAGGATACTTATTCTTCACGAATGGCTTTCACGACGTTAGTGAGAGTAGAGTCGCTAATTAGAGTATGATAATGAATTCATTGGTGGTAAAGTTCTAAGCTCGCAGACGAATTACCAATGATGATTGAGTTGTCGATAATCTATACATAGTCTCATGGATCCATCTTTCTTCTTCACGAATAGAATGAGAGTGCCCCATGGAGAGAAACTCGGCCTCATGAAACCCTTATCCGTTAATTCTTGCAACTGTGATTTTAGCTCTTTTAGTTCAGTTGGAGCCATTCTATATGGAGCAATAGAAATAGGGCGATGCTTAACTAGATCAATTCTCAATTCAATCTCACTCTCTGGAGGTAGTCCTGCAACTCTTACGGAAAAAAATCTAGGTATTCACATACTATGGGTACTAACTCAATTTTTGATCTGATTTCTTTAGTGTTCAGCACGAAGGCAAGATAAGCCTCATACCCCTTCCTTAGGTATCTCTGAGCTGATATGGTTGATATCACGGTTGGTGACCCATCTAGCTTATCTGATTCAACACAAATAAAATTACCATTTTCATCTCTCAACTCAAACTGCTTCTTCCCACAATTCACAATTACTCCATGGGTAACTAACCACTCCATCGCAAGAATGACATCAAACTCGTCAAATGGTAATAACATAAGATTAACTGGAAAGCAATGACCCTTAATCATCAAAGGGCACCCTTTGCAAACTATATCAACAAACACACACTTGCCTAAGGGATTTGACACTCTTATAATGAACTCAGTAGACTCTATAGGCATGCCCATGCTAGAGACTAGTTTTATGCATATGTATGAGTGGGTAGATCCCGGATCAATTAAAGCTATAACACGAGTATTATGAAGAGAAAAGATACCGTGATTACATCGGGGAAGATGCTTCTTCACGAGCACGAACGGCATATGTCCTCGTCGGTGCTCTACCCTTGACTCTAGCAGCTTGTTCTTTAGAAGGATTCATGCTTCCCATCTCCATTCTCGAGTTTCTCAAAGGTCTTCCTTTAGTGGAACTTCCCGATCTTGCACTCTGAAGCTTTTCTTTCCCGTCCACCTCGGGACAATCTCTGATAAAGTGGTCTAAGGACCCACATCTGAAACAAGCTTTTTCATTAGCCTGACATTCACCAAAATGGCGTTTGCCACACTGGGAACATTCTTTTCTACTTGGTCGAACGTTTCCCACACTAGCAACTGATATGGTTTGCCCTTTCGATCCTGAAAACTTCTTGCCTTTACTTTGGTTTAAAAACCCCATTGAAGCGACTAATTGAGTAGTGAAATCCTTCGATTTCTTAAATGAGGATTGGTGAGACTTATTCAATTGTCTCTTCCTCGAGTCATGAGACTCGTACTCAGCTTTTCTCTTCTCTTTAGCCAACTCCTCGGCTTTACAGGCTCTATCCACCAACACTACAAACTCCCTTAATTCAAGAACTCCCACATATAGGTAGATATCTTCGTTCAATCCATCCTCGAATCCCTTGCACATGATGGCCTCAGTAGACACGCACTCTCTTGAATACTTGCTAAGCCTTACGAACTTCCGTTCATAGTTGGTCATTGACATACGACCTTGCTTCAATTCTAGGAACTCCTTTCTTTTGAGGTCGATGAACCTCTGGCTGATGTATTTCTTTTGGTATTCCTCTTGGAAGAATTCCCAACTAACTCTCTCCCTTGGCATCACCGACACCAAGGTATTCCACCATTGATAGGCTGAATCTCTCAGGAGAGACACCACACACTTTAAACACTCTTCAGACGTGCAGGATAACTCATCAAATACCGGATGGTATTCTCAAGCCAGAATTCTTCTTTCTCTAGGTCATCATCCTTATCTGCCCAAAATTCCTTGGCTCCCAGTTTTCGGATCTTATCCATCGGATGCCTTTCTCTTCTCACCACCTCAACCACTTGAGGGGCTATTGGAGCGGGTTGAGGTATAGGTAGGGGCGGAGGAGGCTGAGCGTTGGGATTTGCTCAGGTATACTCAGTATACCAGTTGCTCATCAAATGGAGAAAAGCTTCTCGAGCCTCATCTCCCTGATCCAAAGTCTCGGGTCTACTGTTAACTGGCGCGATCCCTTGAGCGGGAGCCGGCGCATTACTAGTAGCATCATCAACTACAGTTTGGTCCGGATCTGAATCCATCTACTACATAAAACACAATTTTATACGTCAGGAGTCATCACACTATCATTACTCCGACACCCTTACATATGGCATGTACAGCTAGACTCATACTCACACTACGTTAGTCTTAGAATCGACTAAATCGTAGCTCTGATACCACTAAATGTAACACCCCACACCCAACACCGATACTAGGTCTGGATACTAGACATTACAATGCTTGGACTCACTAAAACATGTACTTACGGGATATAAAATTTCATTTCGACTTAAAAACTTCCCTTTCTTAGTCAACACATATAACAAGGGCCTACGAGGCCTTTAACTCATGTCAGAAAACTTTCGGAATTAAATCAAATAACTCATTTTTTTCTTGAAGCAGGGTTCGCACACCCGTGTGACTTGGAACACGCCCGTGCACCCTTAAGCACACCCATGTCTTCCAACCGTGGAAAGTTACTAACTAATTTCACACGGCCATGACATGCCCGTGGGCTTAGACCATGTGCTAACCCTTGATATACTGACTAAATTAACACGGTCTGGGCACACGCCCATGTCCAAACCGTGTGTATTACACGGCATACACACACGGCCGTGGGATTTGCCTGTGGCCTATTCTAAATAATAATACTAAGGTGCAGGGTTAACACGGCCTTGACACACGCCCACGTGTCCAACTGTGCTGGCACTTAGGGGCTATTTACCAAGCCATTTTCCACCACAAATCGGGATCAATCCAAACATTTTCATAAATAATAATACATACTACATTGACCTCAATAAACCTACATACATAGACAATTACGCGACCAAATAGTCAATACAAAAGAATAATTAAAAGGGGCATACACCTCATTAATATTATCTTTATTGCAAAAAGAAGAGTTTGTCAAACATTTGCCTGAATCAAGAACCCATTACAAAATGATTTACCACCAACACTTTAACTAACAATTACAACTTGACAAAACACCCTAGTCCTATACATGTCATATTCAAAACAAGTCTAAAATTGTTATACCAAAGTGTTGTTGATAGTGTGATTTCCAAACCCCTGCGTCTACGATCTTTGAGTTATCTTGGCAATACTATAAGAAAGAAGGGCAATGAAAAAGGGGTAAGCGATAAGCTTAGTAAGTTGCATGGAAATAATTAGAAATCGTAATCTTCATAAAAGAATGATTCATCCATAACATTAATTAATCATACACAAGTCAAGACTTCTTGACAATACTTACTTACACTTGCCCTTATCTAACATTTACCGAAACACATATAGAGCCAATATCTAGTGACTCATTCTTTAGCACTTGTATTCATTCACATTTCTACTTTTAAATTCATCTGCTTATTCCACCATACAATGGAGTCTCCTCTAGGTACAGATGCCATGTCCTGGACATGGTCTTATAGGGAATTACCTCTATATGTTAATGCCATATCTCGGATACGGTCTTACGTCTACTCTTGTCTCAATGCCGGTGCCATGTTCCAAACATGGTCTTACACTGGCACTAATAATATGGCCGATGCCATGTCCCAGACATGGTCTTACACTGACCCTCATAATATGGCCGATGCCATGTCACGGACATGGTCTTACATGGTCTTCCCGGACATGGTCTTACACCACCTCATAATATGGCCGATGCCATGTCCTGGATATGGTCTTACACCCACCTCACCGATCAAACATATCATAATATGGCCGATGCCATGTCCGGACATGGTCTTACACCGACCCTATGGTCCATTCCCGGACATGGTCTTACACGACCCTCATAATATGGTGATGCCATGTCCCGGATATGGTCTTACACCGACCCTCATAATATGTGATAGCATTTTTCAGATTCATCATAGTCCATTAGGACTTCATTATCATATTTACAAAATTTTCTCAACTTATTGAAGTATCATGCATCAATATGACATCAAGCATTCTCAATTATGCGAATATAATACTGCAATAAATCACATACAACTTACCTCGTTTTCAAAATGAATTAGTTCTTCGATTTAGTCCACTACTTTATCCTTTCCACCATTGAGGTGAATTCTCGTCTCCTCTTGCTCTATAATAGCAAATTAGCTCATTTTAATCATTTTATTAATATAAGCATCTTAATAATCCTACTTAGGCAAAATTACTATTTTACCCCTAGATTTTGGCAAAATAATCGTTTTGACCCTAGGCTCGAAAATTAATTCTAATCACATTTTTATCTTCAACAAGCCTAGGCAAACATTTAATGCTCTTAAATCTATCATCAACAATCAATATTTCACATACTTACTACCAAGTTCATAACCTTTTCATTAAGGTCCTATTTAGTGTCCTCATGCTAACACCCTTTTTAAGAGTTGTTCATTTAACAACTAAGACTCAAGTTATTCCTTAAAAATGCAACAAACAACTAAAGTAGCTCTCATGGTAAAACTCTAAACCTTTCACAACATTTCACAATAGTTCGCTCATTTGAAAGCTTAAGCTTTAGGGATCTCAAAAGTACAATTATTTTCAAGAAAAGTTCACTAGAACACTTACTTGAATGGATGAGAGTTTGCTGAAATTTTTGAATGCTGAAATTTTTGAAGGTTTCTACCCCTTATTTGCTGCAAATTTTTGGTGGAAGATGATAGGAGAAAAAGATGATAACTTTTCTCTCCTTATTCTATTATTAAAAGTCAAATTAGTCCACCTACTACTACTAACTTTGACACTAATTGACAATTTTGTCTCCCATGCTCTCTTATGGCTTGCCAAGCCTCTTTCAAAGGCTAAATTTCCTATTAAATACCCCCATTTAACAACCCATAGCCATTTGGTACTCTTAGCATATAGAATGGAGCCTTCGCACTTTATGCGATTTAGTCCTTTTTCGCAAATTAAACACAAAAACGTTAAAATTAAAATACCAAAATTTTAATGCTCATATGCTATCATTCTTTAACTCATAATATATCATGAAAATAATTTCTCCGATCTCAAAATAGTGATCCCGAGATCACTATTTCGACTAGCACCTAAATCAGGCTATTATATATTTTTTCCTTGATTTATGTAAAAAGGTGCTCTTAATCCTTTCTTTTCATGTTTTATACTCAGGAAAGCACCTAATGATGAAAAGAACGAGAAACAGGCCTAAAACGGGCCAATTCAGGCCAAAGTGGAAATCGAAACGGCCTGGACTTCAAGCCACATGGTCGTGCCTCATCAATTATCTAGAACACGGCCTAACAATGATCTACAAGGCCTTGCCTCAATCAACAGAACCGAAACACGGCCTAAAGTCGATTCACAGGGCATGTGCCATGGCCGTGGCCCTATCGTGGAAAAGAGGAATTTCACTCAAAAAAGGATACTTAGGGAGAAAGAAACGCATTCCACGAGCTTATATAAAGACCCTGAGTGTAACCTGAAAGAGGGCGGTTAGTTAGGGAGTCAGCTAGGCCAAAGAGCCGAGCCAGAAGGCTAGATCTGTGGGAATCACTCGAAGATAGCTAGTTGATCCATCTCAAGAAGCCAAAATTCTACTCAAGACGGTGGATCTCTCATTCAATTTCTTCAGGGGGTGTTAGGGATTTCTTATGTTTTGTTTTATCTTTTCTCTTGAGATGTTTTATTTTATCATCATGAACTAAACCCTTCAGATACCTAAAGGGGATAAAACCTAGATGAATCTTGTTATTATTTTCTGAACTATATGATAAATACTTAGTTTGTTCTTAATTATGTGTGCTTAATTCTTGTGTTGATATTTCTGAAATATTGATTCAAGTTGAATGTGCTTAGGTGGTGGAGCAAAAGTCCCTGCTTAAGAGTAGATCTAGCATAATTAAGCGGAGTTGATTGCACGCCTAGAGATAGGGTGATGAGATTTTGCCGAATTAGGGTGAAACCTAATATGGGAGTCCATAGATCGAGTTAATACGATTCTAGGGGTTTTAATTAGAAAGAGATTTTAATTAATCAACCTAGGGTTAGACGTTATTCACCTTGAGAGAGGGTTTAATATAAATTAGGAAGTCTTACGGATCAAGTTAAGTGAATAAATCATCTGGTTCAGTGTTAGATAACAAGTGAAGTCTAGGTGGATTCCTTCTAGGGTATCGTCATAATCAACTGAGTTTTTCTAAAAGTTATTTCTTCAAATTTGTTCTTTTTGTCTTTGCATCTTAGTTTAGTATTTAGTTAATTTAAACAACCAAATCACTTAATATTTAGGCTAAATAATAAAAAGAAAGTGAGTATTAGTACTTTTAATTCCCTTGGGTTCGACAATCCGGTCTCGCCTAAACTATACTACTGTTCGATAGGTGCACTTGCCTTAAGTCATTGTCAAAGTTAGTTTCCAAGTTCGATCGTTCTGTATTATAAATTTTAATACTCGATAATTCAAACGATCAATGCTAAGTTTAGCAAAAGTGAACTTTGGCTTAAAGAAGTTAAATTTTTGGGCCACATTGTTTCGGGTGATGGCATTAGAGTTGACCCGGAAAGATTTTAGCTATTGTTGAATGGAAACCGTCGAAGAATGTATCAAAGGTTAGAAGTTTTCTAGGTCTAGCTGGTTATTACAGACGGTTTGTCAAAGGATTTTCCATGATAGCTACTCCAATGACGAGGTTGTTGCAAAAAGATGTAAAGTTTGAGTGGTCAGAAAAGTGCCAACAGAGTTTTGAAAAATAAAGGCAATGTTGACTAAGGCTCTAGTTTTAGTGCAACCTAAATCGGGGAGATATTTATGGTTTATAGTGATGCATCCTTGAATGGATTGGGTTGTGTACTCATGTAAGAAGGCAAGGTGATAGCTTATGCCTCTAGATAGCTAATGTCGCACGAGAAGAATTATTCGACCCATGATTTAGAATTAGCTGCCATTGTATTTGCATTGAAGATTTGGGGACACTATTTGTATGGCAAGAAATGTCGGGTATTCACTGATCACAAAAGTCTAAAGTACTTGATGACTCAAAAGGAATTGAATCTAAGGCAACGAAGATGGTTAGAGTTGATAAAGGATTATGAGCTAGTGATTGACTACCATTCGGAAAAGGCGAACGTGGTCGCTGATGCTTTGAGTAGGAAAAATTTGTTTGCATTGAGAGCTATGAATACGCGGTTAGCTTTATTGGATGATGGTTTTATTCTAGCCGAGTTGAGAGCTAGACCGATGTTTCTCCAAAAGATTTGTGAAGCTCAGAAAGGTGACATCTATTTGCAGGCCAAGAAAGTTTAGTGTGAGTCAGGTGTTGAGTCAAACTTTTGGATTAATTTTGAAGGATGTTTAACGTTTCGAGATAGAGTTTGTGTACTGAGAGATGATGAACTTATTTGGAAAGTTTTGCATGAAGTACATAGTGGATGTTTGTCTGTACATCCAGGCAGTACAAAAATGTATAATGACTTGAAGAAATGGTATTGGTGGCCAAGTATGAAGAAATATATTTCTGAATTTGTAACGAAAAGTTTGATTTGTCAGCAAGTGAAAGTTGAACACCAAGTATGTTTGGGCTTACTTCAACCTATTATGGTTCCCGAGTGGAAATGGGATAGAATTACTATGGATTTTGTGACAGGTCTGCCTTTGACACCGAATAAGAAAGATGTCGTATGGGTTGTGATTGATAGCTTACGAAATCGATCCATTTTATATCGGTATGTATAGACTATTCACTTGATAAATTATTCGAATTGTATATTTCAGAAATTGTGAGATTGCACGGAGTGCCTTTGTCAATTATATCGGATAGAGATCCGAGATTTACATCACGATTTTGGAAAAAGTTGCAAGAAGCCTTGGGCACAAAGTTGAATTTTAGTATAGCTTTTCATTCGCAAACCGACGGACTGTCAGAGAGGATAGTACATATACTTGAAGACATGCTTCGATGCTATGTTTTAGAATTTCAAGGTAATTGGGAAAAGTACTTACCGTTGGTGGAATTTGTCTACAATAATAGTTTTCAGTCGAGTTTGAGAATGGCACCTTATGAGGCATTGTATGGGCGAAAGTGTCGAACACCCTTGTATTGGACCGAACTCAGAGAAAATCAGATTCACGGGGTTGAATTGATCAGAGAAATCGAAAAGAAAGTAAAAGTGATTCGTGACTGTTTGAAGGCTGCTTCTAATAGACAAAAGTCGTACGCAGATTTGAAATGGAAAGAGATTGAGTTTCAAGTTGGTGATAAGGTATTTTTAAAAGTGTCACAATGGAAGAAAGTTCTCAGATTTGGCCGGAAAGGCAAATTAAGTCCTCACTTTATTGGTCCGTATAAGATTACTAAGAGCATAGGGCTAGTAGCCTATTGTTTGGCTTTGCCATCTGAGTTGGAAAAGATCCATGATGTATTCCACGTGTCTATGTTGCATCGTTACCAATCAGACCCTTCGCATGTGATTGTACCAACAAAGGTTGAAATTCAACCGGACATGACTTATAGTGAAGAACCGGTTAAGATTTTGGCTCGAGAAGTCAAATAGTTAAGGAATAAAAATATAGCCCTTGTGAAAGTACTATGGCAAAGACATGGGGTAGAAGAGGCTACATGGGAACCTAATGAGGCCATGAGAAACCAATATCCAAACCCTTTTACCAGTAAGATTTTTGGGGATGAAAATCCCTAAGGGGGGAGAATTGTAATAGCCTGATTTAGGGCCTAATCGAAATAGTGGTTGTGAGACCACAAATCTAAAGTAAAATGTCTATTTTATGGTTTTTACGAGGCCTATGACATGGTTGCATGGTTGTGTGAAAATTTCATGAAAAATTTTATAATTTAGTGATCAATTTATTCATTAGGACTAAATTGTAAAGATTGAAAAATATGAGATTCTAGAAGTTTCAAGTATGAGATAGCATTAGAAAATTTATTAGAGGTCCTTATTTAGTAATTAGACCATTATATCTTATGATGGACAAAAATTGACATGGAAGGGAAAAATTTCAAGGAAGGGCATTTTGGTCATTAGGTTAATAAGTTAATAAAAAGGGGAAAAGAAGTTAAAAAAATGGTGTCCATCGTCTTCCCTGAGTGCCGAACATTTGAGGAGAAGCCATAGCTAGGGTTTTGTTCATATTCAAGCTCAAAGTAAGTATATCCTAGCCCCGTTTTTGATGTTCTTCATATTTTTGAGATCCTTGTAGCTCGATTTAGCTATTTCTACGATTATTTTAAGCTAGATGATAAACCATAAAAGTAACATATTTTAATCCCACATTTAGTATGCTTTTGGATGATTTATCCCTAATTTATGTAAAAAGGTGCTCTTAATCCTTTCTTTTCATGTCTTATACTCAGGAAAGCACCTAAGGATAAAAAAACGTAAAACGGGCTTTAAAACTGACCAAATTGGGCCAACCCAAGAAATCGACATGGCCTGGACTTCAAGCACACAGTCGTGCCTTGCCATTTATTCAGAACACGGCCTCACCCCGATTTACACGATCGTGCCTCGTCGAAAAAAGTCCAACACGGTCTAGCCACGACTTACACGGGCGTGTGCCATGGGCGTGCCCCTATCACGGGAATGAGCAATTTCACTCGGATTTGGATGCTTAAAGCCAAAGAAACATACTCCTAAGTCTACTTAAACACCTTAATAGTAATTCTACTTGAAGGAGGAACTTAAGAGCCATGTAAAGGATCTAAAGAGCCTATATAAACAACCCAAGGCAGCCGTTCTAGAGAATCAAGTTTTAGGCAGAAGTTTTCTGCTAGAGCTTTTATTCAGGGAATTACTTGAAGATAACCAGTTGATCCATCTTAAGAAGAAAGAGTTCTACTCAAGACAGAGGATCTCCTCTTCAACTCCTTTAGGGGTTTTAGGAATTTCTTATGTTTTGTTCTATCTTTTCCCTTGAGATGTTTTCTTATTTTGTTATGAACTAAACCCTTCAGATACTTGAAGGGGATGAAACCTATGATGGATTTTGTTATTTGATTTCTAATTTATATGATAAGTACTTAGTTTGTTCTTAATTATGTTGCTTAATTTAATCTGATGTGCTTAGGTAGAGGAGGAATAGACCCTGCCTAAGAGTAGATCTAGCATAATTAAGTGGAGTTGATCGCACGCCTAGAGATAGGGTGACAAGATTTTGCCAGATTAGGGTGAAACCTAATATGGGAGTCCATTGATCGATTTACTGCTTCCTTAGGGGGTTATTATAAGAGAACGAGAGTTCCACTAATCAACCTAAGGTTAGACATTATTCGCCTCGAGAGAGGGTTTAATATAGGTTAGGGACTCTCACGGATCAAGCTAAGTAAAGAAGTCATATGAATTAAAAGTTAGATAACAAGAGAAGTCATAGGTGGATTCTTCCTGAGGGTATCGTCGTAATCAACTGAGTTTTTCCACAGTCTTTTCCCAAAGTTTCATTCTTTTGTCTTTGCATCTAGTTTAGTTTTTTTCATTAGTTTTAGATTAATAAACCAATCACTCCATATTTTAGGCTAAATAATAGAAAGAAAGTGAGTAGTAGTACTTTTAGGTTCATTTGGGTTCGATAAAATAATCTGCCTAACTATACTATTGTTCGATAGGTGCACTTGCCTCAATCGTTGTCATAGTTAGTTTACAGGTTCGATCATTCTTTATAAATATTAAAACTCGACTATTTGACACGATCACTAGAGTTCATGTTAAAAAATTTACCCATGTATTATATGCATGTATTTTAATGTTTAAGGGAGGAATATAAAAGTTTAATGTGTGATGAACATCTTCTTCTAAGTGATTTTCATAGAAAACCCATAAAAAAGACCTATTTGTAAAAGTGATAAAATGTGTAGTAAAATCAGTTTTGAAGGAAAATATGAGTTATTATAAGTTTAAGATAGGTTCGGCTAGGCTTTGGTAACCAAGGAAATGAGTACATTTTATTATACGAGCCTAGGGACCATTTTGCAAATATGTAACAGTTTAGAGGCAAAATTATAATTTTTGCCAAAGTGTGAGTCATGGGCTGTTTTAGTCAATCTGATAATTAAATAAGTGAAATTGTCATTTATATCAAGAAACACGAAGTCCGGACCTAAACAGAGGAAAGAACAAGGTGGTGGACTAAATTGAACAACTACATATATTTTGGTACCGAGGTAAGTTTGTGCGTAATAAATCAACATAATGTTATTATGCTTTTAAATGCTTGATATCTTGCGAAATGTATATTATATCTATGAAATTGGTTAATGAGGTCTCGATGAAAGTATGATAAAATTTTATTATGTCGAAGTCCTAGTTGAACTTTAAGAATAGAAAGGATATCCTTGTCACAACATGAGATTATTAAGGTCTCGTATAAGACCATGTCTGGCATATGGCTTCGACACCAGATTGAGATCTCGTATAAGACCATATCTAGGATATGGCATCAGCATCACGTAGTAATTCTATGTAAGACCACGTCTAGGACCTGGCTTCGGTATGAAAATCGTGTAAGACCATGTCTGGAATATGGCATCGATATACGATCTCGTATAAGACCATATCTGGGATATAGAGTCGACATCGATATGAGATCCCATATATGGAATCAGCATCGACACGTGATCCCATGTAAGACCATATCTGGGATATGGCTTTGGCATCTTATTACTTGCATGACAAATTATGGGTATCCTTGAGTATTTCAAGTGGTTCAATGGGATAAAGAGCTAAGTTTATGTTAAAGATGAAAATAGTGCTAAAATTATGTGATGGAGTGATACAGGTACATATGCAAAACTCACGAGAAATGAGTCTAGTATGTGATATGTGGTTGGTAAGAGAAATGAGTAAGCCATGTCAATGTTGTTTGAGAATTTTATGTTAATTCATAATGAAATGTGTGGATATTATCATAAGACTTTATGTTGCTAACTATTACATGCAAACTTACTAAGCTTTATGCTTACCTCTTCTATTTTCCATTTCCTTGTAGTATCGCCAAGCTAGCTCAGGGATCGAAGGACGTCGGAGCTCGATTCACACTATCAATCTATTATTTTCGTATAGTAAAGTCTGATTATTTTGGGTATGGCATGTATAGGAACTTGGTCATTTTGTTATTTGTCATATTGGTTAGCCAAGGTTTTGGCTATGAATGTTACTCATTCCATTTTGTAAATGGTCATAGGAATTGGCCAACACTAGTTAAGTTATATCTATTCAATGATGATGAAATTCATGAAGTGCAAGCTTATGCAAATGAATGAGTAATGTGTGAAGTATATGCCTGATGAAGTAGTGAAAATTTAAGGTGTGGATGTCTTGATAGTAAATATTAGAAGTGCATTATTGTTGTGTTATGTGTTGCTGGAAATAGTGTAAGTGTGGTTGCTTTTTAGGGTGGCAAATGGCTTGGTAAATAGCTTTATATTTTTCCACACGGATAAATACACGGGCGTGTGTCTAGGATGTGTGTGACAAACGGTCAGCCTCGTGGGCGTGTTGATAGGCTGTGTGTTCCCCTGCATCCAAACTTTGCAAAATAGAATGCCCAGTAGTAAGCACACGGGCAGGCAGAGACACGGCCGGGTGAAGGACACGATCTTAGGACATGGGCGTGTGCCCAGGCAGTGTGAAGTCTACACATAAATTGCGAAAATTTAGTTCATCACACGGGCTAGACACGGGCGTGTGACTTGGCCGTGTGACCCTAAATGTCTGTTGGCATCATAAACAGAAAGTCCTTATTTTGGACACGGCCTGAAGCATGGACATGTGATATGCCACATGGGCATCTCCCTTCACTTACACGGGCGTGTGGCTGTAACATCCAAGGTTTAGGGGCTATGCAGTTTGAGTATAATTTAGGTGTTGGAAGGTTTTTGGGTGTGCTTGGATGTGTTTAGAGGATTTAAGAATGCTTGGATGAAAGGAGAAGGCTTTGGAAAATTTTAGATTTTAGTGTAAAAGGGAAATAGGGCAAGAAGGCCTTAAAATAAATTGGTCGAATTTAGGACACAAGAAACAGTTGGGTGGAGTGGCATGGAGGCGCTGCTTGGAGCCTGGGAAGGTGACGCCTAAGGGAGCAAGGGTTCGAGCTGCTAAGGCAGCAATTTTGTTTTATTTTAAGGCCACCAAAGGATCGGGCTAAGTAGGCCTTAAAAAAATTAATGGCCAGGTTGGTGGACATGAAAGTCCAGTTGGCAAAGTGGCTCTCATGCGCCACTTAGGCGCCGGAGGAGAGAAAGGGCGCAGGTTCGAGGGCTGGAGCGGCATTTTTGGTGTTTTTATTTTGTTATGTGGTGATGGGCTGAAGTAGGAAGGATTTAAAAATTAAATGTTGGGGCCATATGTCATGAAATTCAATGTGGCCAAGTGGCCTGGGCGTTGGAGGAGAGGCGTGCAGTAGCAAGGTTCCTGTGTTCGAACCTTGGGGGCTGCAATTGGTCTTTATTTTTATTTTCTTTGGCTTTTTGCTAATTGGACGGCACATGGAGTCTTATCGGTTGTGGATAAGTTGTGATTTATTTTATATTCGGCTGGTAGGTAGGGGATAAGTATTTGGTTATTTTATTATTTTAGATAATTATAGGATTATCTTAGTTAGTTTTAAATTAGAAATAGGAGATAAATGGCTGCTATTAGATTATTTTTTTAATAGGATGAGGTGATAAAATAGGAGTTTAAGATAGGAAGGGAATTGGGTTTAGAATTAAAAGAAGTGGTGGCCGACCAAGGGGTGGTCTTTGCTTTGATTAAAATAGGAAGTGGACTAATTCAAATTGATTTGAATTAGTGGCCATAGGTGATGGTCAAACTTGGGTTCTTCAGTGGGGAGTAGCCGAATATTATTTAAGGGTGGTGTGCTCTCCTTTTTCCAAATTTTAGTTCACTCTTCTAAATCTTACTTCTCCTTGAATTCCTTTTTATATTTTTCTAGTTGACCGAATCTCCAAGTAATCTTTATTTCTTTTCGTGCTTTGAAATTTAAATCCTCCCAAACACCATTAACCCTTGCCGATTTCTCCTTTGGCCTTTGTAGTCAAATATTTTATTGTGTTCTCTTAATTCCTTGATAGTGAAACCTTTAGCCTCCATCTCTTTCTATTTTACCAAGCTTGAAGTTGAACCTATGAAGTGTGGTGTCATCGACATCTAAAGCTTGTGGGTAAGTGTTCTAGTTACTTGTTTTAGTGGCCAAAACCGAATGGTTGGCCTTAGTTTTGTATGGCCGAATGTCCCTAGGGCCATGGTGATGTGTTTCGTTTGTTGTAGCTAGCACCAAGGAGCTAAAAGGGATTCTCTTGGGATTTGACAGATAAGGTAAGGTGAGGATAAATATTCGCCCAAAGGGGGCCTTTTCATAGATTCTTATTGTAGACCGATTCTAATAGTGGTGTGCGGGATTTCGGCAACACCATAGGACCATTATGCGCTTGTGATTCGTAAAAGAGGGTAAGTGATTCTTTGATATTCGCCTTAGGCCATTGGTTGTGGTTATGGGTTGACCAAATGGTGACTATGGTTTATAGGGCATACCAACAAGAGTAAAGGAAAGCCTTCGGTCTCGGTTTATTTCGGTAAGGATGAGTAGATTATGGATATTCATTTGAGATCTCAGATTAATCGTGTGTTGATTAGATATCGTTATGGATGCGAGTGTGCCGCAAGAGGAGAAAGGAAAGCTCCCATCCCAAGTTCAAAGAGATCGATTTACAGACGAGATTGGCCACTGGTGTGGACGTGCACAAAAACTATAGGCGATAATGGTAGTCTCACTAAATGATAGCGTCGGGATCGAGGGTTTAGAGCTTCAGGTTATAAGGTGTGTAGTTAACCATTGTTTTCGGGATTTGCGTGATATATGTCTGTTTTATATGTATGCTATCCAGTGCAGTTAAATGTGAAAACGGTACCCTTAAGGGGTATGAAGATGATCAGGTTAGTAGCAAAGTTGTAAATATGTGATCACTGATGTTATTATGTGAGTATGCCTATGATTGTGTTTAATATGTACATGCACCACCTTGTCATCATTTTATGTTACATGTGCATGGGTGGGTTTTGAAAGAAGGTACGGGTGTACTTCGAGTACGTGGTTGATGTCAGCTTTGTGCTACATCGTGGATTGGCGCTGACTGAGGTCGCGTTGTGGATCTTTGCGATTTAGTTCGCATGGTTACCTTGACTGATATCGGCTTTATGTCATATCGTGGCTTGATGGGTTGCTATGTGCCCCATCGTGGTTTGATGTTAGCTACGTGCTACATCGTGGATGGCATTGGTTGCCTTTTTGGAGGGAAAAGGAGAGGGCGACTCGATAGTCCCCTGGTGTGTGGTAGGCTGGATAAGGGGGTGTGTAGCGGATGGACCCTAGGCTTGGGTTGGGTCTCATGATTGCATTATTTCAGTTATGAAAAGATATGGTAATGGGCCAAGCCCAATATGACATGTGGATAGGTATGTTTTGAGAACATACGTGGAAATGGGCCAAGCCCAGTGATCAGTGGACTGATGAGAAAAGGGCCTAGCCCAGTGCTTGAATATGATTTGATTGTGGGCCAAGCCCAGATCGTGGTAATGTCTATATGTTTACATGTTGCATTTGATAATTGAGTTGATTTGTGGCTAACATGTGGGTGGATATCGGTGGTTTAATTACACACCGAGTCCGTGTGACTCACCCAATTATTTATCCCACATCGCAGTGACTTGTTGATCGGACCGAAGTTGGAGAGGATGCAAGGTGGCCCATGCGTATGAGATTGATTTAATTATTTTTAAGCAATTTTTAACACTAAGCGCTTTTGTTTAGTATTGGTTGTAATAAGGGCCACTTTTGATTAAAGTACTCTATTTATAGTTGATAAAGGTTATATCGTATTTAGTGATATTTTTACAAATGATTTATTTTATAATAAATTATAATAAAGTTTTATTCAAACCAAGCTTAGATTATTAAATAATTTTAAATGGACATGATTTTCAGAGTTAACAAATTTTCACGTTTTAATCTGAAGTCAAAGATTTTCAACCGTCTTTCCGTAGTGACAGAACCGGATCCGGTCTAGACTCGTGGGCCGAGTTTGGGGATGTTACAATTTGGTATCAGAGCCCGGTTCAAAACTCGGCTTTGAGGTTTTTGGGCCCGAAACATTTTCAAAATAGGCTTTTCGAAAATATGGGCTTTTATGAAAAAATTTTTTTAGGTTATTCGGCATGGCACTGTGTCTCCTACCAAGTCCACTGTAAGTACTTCTAAACTATTGAAGTGATTTGTTGATGTGAATTATTATGGGCTTAGTTTGGGCTCGTAGATTAGAATATTAGGGCTTTTGGACCCTAGGACTAGTCTACCCAAACATATGCATAAGACTTAAGGATTATTAAACCCACCGTGAAGCAAGTCGTCGAGTTAAGGTGTGGCAACCCTGCACGCATGTCTAGGAGTGGTATTCAAGAAGAGCTTGGTATTTAAGCAAATCCTAGCGACTCACCTCCTCTTTACTCAAACCTACTCAGTGCGTAGCTACTGCTCACCTTAACCAAGAGGGCTTGTTCATAAAGCTAAACCAATTATTAAAACCCGAAAGGGACTAGCTTTACTGCTTTAAAACCCTTAGTTTTAAAATTTTCAAATTTACCCCTACGGTTTGTAAACCCTAAATTTGATTTTGAAAGACATTTTCTCGATTTTCAAAATTACCAAATACCCTACTTGCAAAATTACAAAATGCCCCCTGTTGTAAAATTACCGCATTACCCTCAACTTTTGTTAAAATGATTTTACTTTGCAAAATACCAAAATCCTTAGTTTTCAAAGTATCGTGACACCGATTTGGGGAAAAATTTACGAAAATACCCTCGTGTTGAAAATTACTAAATGCCCTCGACTTTTAAAATTTTCGGTTAACCCTAATTTTAATAAAATTCTCTTACTTTGCAAAAGTATCCAATTTTCTGTATTTCAGAATAATATCCTGACTTTGGAAATTTACAAAATTACCCTGATTGATAAATTACCAAAATACCCCTGGTTTTCAAAATCCTGTTATACCTTCAATTGGCGAAATTTTCGTAAATACTCTTCATTTTGGGAATTTTAAAAGATCCCGACTTATTAAAGTTTTCAAATCACTTTGATTTATTACCAAAATACCCCTATAGGAAAATGACGAAATACCCCGGTAGAAACGCAGTAAATGTCCGAATAGTGAATGTGTGGTGGATACCACCGAATGAGTGTGTCTCTGCTTATGAATGTGAATGTGACTCAGATTAAGGTAGTGAACTTGAACCAACCTTGTGTGATCGAAAGAACCACTTCTAGAATCTCTTCTCATAAAATTGCTCGTGGATAAATAGTGGAACAAAAATTTCTAATGCATAAAAATTTCTTAAATCAGATTAAACCGCGACGATAGAGATGGGTTCTAGGGGACGCGGTAGAGGTAGAATGGCAGCATCAAAATCGGTAGGGTCTGGCCATGGGTCAGAAAGTGAAGTACCGCCACCAGCAGTGGACGTGGAGGAGCAAGATCAGACAGGAGAAGATGGCGCAGTATCGCGGGCCATGTTACGAGTGCTATAGTGAGTAGCAGGAGCTAGTAGGGGAAATGGAACTCGGAAGTCAGTATCGAAAAGGCTTAGATCGAATGGGGCCGAGGTCTTTAGAGGAGTGTCAGGAGTAGCTCCTAATGTAGCGGAGTACTGGCTAGAAGCAGTCGAAAGAATCATGGACGATTTGGACTGCACCAATGAAGAAAAGCTGAAGGGTGCTGTTTCATTGCTTCGCGACGAAGCTTATCGTTGGTGGCTCACTGTCAAACAAGGTGCACCGGCAGATCGATTGGATTGGGATTACTTTAAGGCCAAGTTTGAAGGAAAGTACGTAGGAGCCAGTTATTTGGACTCGCAAAGGAAAGCGTTTCTAAATCTAGTGCAAGGAATAAGTCGGTAGCGGAATATGAAGTCGAGTTTGGCGACTAAGTCAAGACGCCAAAGGAATCGTGGCTACCGATTATGAAAGGAGTGTTCGATTCAAGATGGGTCGAGATGAGTTGCGGAGTTGATAGCTCCGCAGAGAGAAAGGACTTCGCCATTCGGTGGAGAAAGCTCGGATCGTCAAGAAGTTAAGAGGACGGTAAGGAAAACCGAGAAAAGGATAGGAACGAGAATAAGAGAAATGTTGGACCATCAAGATCATTTGGTAATGTCCAAAAGACCAAGGACCGAGAACCTTGTACGTGCACTTGTACCAAATGATCGGAATCATTCATGTGTTAAGTGTGGAGAACCCATTTAGGAGAGTGTTGGGGAAATAGTAAAGAATGCTTTCTGGTGCGGATCTAAGGCACATCTGGTTAAGAATTGTCCTCGGCGACGAGGGTCGTGGTTCAAGCCATGGAGGAATGGTTCCATCAAAGTCAACCAAGGATGTGATATCAGGTAAGCTCCTTTACTTTGGTACATGCTTTAATTACTTTGCTTGCTTATGAGTTAGCCCTTTTCTGTGTTGCTAAGAGAGGTGTTTGGAATTTTGAGTGCGAACTTAGAGACTGTGTCGGGAAGTATGGTAGATTAAGTTCGAATGCTGCAGCAGAGGTGTAGAATAGCGAGTTATGACTATCCGTAATAAGTAATTTCGAGGACTAAATTATTTTATATGGGGTAGAATTGTAACATCCAAGGTTTAGGGCTATGCGTTTGAGTATAATTTAGGTGTTGGAAGATTTTGGGTGTGCTTGGATGTGTTTAGAGGATTTAAGAATGCTTGGATGAAAGGAGAAGGCTTTGGAAAATTTTAGATTTTTAGTGTAAAAAGGGGAAATAGGGCAAGAAGGCCTTAAAATAAATTGGTGGAATTTAGGACACAAGAAACAGTTGGGTGGAGTGGCATGGAGGCGCTGCTTGGAGCCTGGGAAGGTGACGCCTAAGGGAGCAAGGGTTCGAGCTGCTAAGGCAGCAATTTTGTTTTATTTTTAAGGCCACCAAAGGATCGGGCTAAGTAGGCCTTAAAATTAATGGCTAGGTTGGTGGACATGAAAGTCCAGTTGGCAAAGTGGCTCTCATGCGCCACTTAGGCACCGGAGGAGAGAAAGGGCGCAGGTTCGAGGGCTGGAGCGGCATTTTTGGTGTTTTTATTTTGTTATGTGGTGATGGGCTGAAGTAGGAAGGATTTAAAAATTAAATGTTGGGGCCATATGTCATGAAATTCAATGTGGCCAAGTGGCCTGGGCGTTGGAGGAGAGGCGTCTGCAAGAGCAAGGTTCTTGTGTTCGAACCTTAAATGCAATTGGTCTTTATTTTTATTTTCTTTGGCTTTTGCTAATTGACTGACACATGGAGTCTTATCGGTTGTGGATAAGTTGTGATTTATTTTATATTCTACCGGTAGGTAGGGATAAGTATTTAGTTATTTTATTATTTTAGATAATTATAGGATTATCTTAGTTAGTTTTAAATTAGAAATAGGAGATAAATGGTCGCTATTAGATTGTTTTTTAATAGGATGAGGTGATAAAATAGGAGTTTAAGATAGGAAGGAATTGGGTTTAGAATTAAAAGAAGTGGTGGCCACCAAGGGTGGTCTTTTGCTTTGATTAAAATAGGAAGTGGACTAATTCAAATTAATTTGAATTAGTGGCCATAAGTGATGGTCAAACTTGGGTTCTTCAGTGGGGAGTAGCCAATATTATTTAAGGGTGGTGTGCTCTCCTTTTCCAACTTTAGTTCACTCTTCTAAATCTTACTTCTCCTTGAATTCCTTTTATATTTTTCTAGTTGACCTAATCTCCAAGTAATCTTTATTTCTTTTCGTGCTTTGAAATTTAAATCCTCCCAAACACCATTAACCTTGCCGATTTCCCTTTGGCCTTTGTAGCCAAATATTTTATTGTGTTCTCTTAATTCCTTGATAGCCAAACCTTTAGCCTCCATCTCTCTTCTATTTTACCAAGCTTGAAGTCAACACGTGAAGTGTGGTCTTTGTCGACATCTAAAGCTTGTGGGTAAGTGTTCTAGTTACTTGTTTTAGTGGCCAAAACCGAATGGTTGGCCTTAGTTTTAGTATGGCCGAATGTCCCTAGGGCCATGGTGATGTGTTTCGCTTTGTTGTAGCTAGCACCAAGGAGCTAAAAGGGATTCTCTTGGGATTTCGACAGATAAGGTAAGGTGAGGATAAATATTCAGCCAAAGGGGGGCCTTTTCATAGATTCTTGTTGTAGACCAATTCTAATAGTGGTGTGCAGGGATTTCGGCAACACCATAGGACCATTGGCGTTTCAGGATTCAGGTAAAAGAGGGTAAGTGATTCTTTGATATTCGGCCTTAGGCCATTGGTTGTGGTTATGGGTTGACCAAATGGTGACTATGGTTTATAGGGCATACCAACAAGAGTAAAGGAAAGCCTTCGGGTCTCGGTTTATTTCGGTAAGGATGAGTAGATTATGGATATTCATTTGAGATCTCAGATTAATCGTGTGTTGATTAGATATCGTTATGGATGCGAGTGCGATCAAGAGGAGAAAGGAAAGCTCCATCTCAAGTTCAAAAGAGATCGATTTACATTGTACGAGATTGGCCACGGGGTGTGGACGTGCCGCAAAACTATAGGCGATAGCGGTAGTCTCGCTAAACGATAGCGTCGGGATCGAGGTTTAGAGCTTCGGTTATAAGGTGTGTAGTTAACCATTGTTTCCGGATTTGCGTGATATATGTCCATTTTATATGTATGCTATCCAAAGGCGCTTAAATGTGAAACGGTACCCTTAAGGGTATGAAGATGATTAGGTTAGTAGCAAAGTTGTAAATATGTGATCACTGATGTTATTATGTGAGTATGCCTATGATTGTGTTTAATATGTACATGCACCACCTTGTCATCATTTTATGTTACATGTGCATGGGTGGGTTTTGAAAGAAGGCACGGGTGTACTTGAGCGTGGTTGATGTCACTTTGTGCTACATCGTGGATTGGCGCTGACTGAGGTCGCGTTGTGGATCTTTGCGATTTAGTTCGCATGGTTACCTTGACTGATATCGGCTTTATGTCATATCGTGGCTTGATGGGTTGCTATGTGCCCCATCGTGGTTTGATGTTAGCTACGTGCTACATCGTGGATGGCATTGGTTGCCTTTTTGGAGGGAAAAGGAGAGGCGACTCGATAGTCCCCCGGTGTGTGGTAAATTTGGATAAGGGGTGTGTAGCGGATGGACCCTAGGCTTGGGTTGGGTCTCATGATTGCATTATTTCAGTTATGAAAAGATATGGTAATGGGCCAAGCCCAATATGACATGTGGATAGGTATGTTTTGAGAACATACGTGAAATGGGCCAAGCCAAAGTGATCGATGGATCGATGAGAAAAGGGCCTAGCCCAGTGCTTGAATATGATTTGATTGTGGGCCAAGCCGAGATCGTGGTAATGTCTATATGTTTACATGTTGCATTTGATAATTGAGTTGATTTGTGGCTAACATGTGGGTGGATATCAGTGGTTTAATTACACACTGAGTCCGTGTGACTCACCCAATTATTTATCCCGCATCGCAGGTGACTTGTTGATCGGACCGAGTCGGAGAGGATACAAGGTGGCCCATGCAGAAGGAGATTGATTTAATTATTTTTAAGCAATTTTTAACACTAAGCGTTTTGTTTAGTATTGGTTGTAATAAGGGCCACTTTTGATTAAAGTACTCTATTTATAGTTGATAAAGGTTATATCGTACTTAGTGATATTTTTACAAATGATTTATTTTATAATAAATTGTAATAAAGTTTTAATTCAAACCAAGCTTAGATTATTAAATAATTTTTAAATGGACATGATTTTCAGAGTTAACAAATTTTCACGTTTTAATCTGAAGTCAAAGATTTTCAACCGTCTTTCCGCAGTGACAGAACCGGATCTGGTCTAGACTCGTGGGTCGGGTTTGGGGATGTTACAGTGGCCCTGTTTTGAGTAAAAATTTTCTAAGTGTTCATGAGTTTCTGCTTCAATCCCAAATCACTCTATGTGTATGTTTAGGGTCTTGTAGGCCCATAATAGGGACGTTATGAATACGAATGAAAGATTTTAAGTTCAATAAAAAAATATGGCTCGATTTAGTATGATTAAGTATGCCAAGTTCGGTAATGCCTCATACCTGATTTCGACATCGAATACAAGTAATGGGTTTTACAAGGCATGGTCTTACACTGGCTCTCATAATTTGGCCGATGCCATGTCCCAGACATGGTCTTACACTAGCACACATATCTCCCAAATGTCATGGCATGGATATCCAATCTATTCCTAAGGTTCAACCGGGAGTTTTTACTGCATCAATTCTCATCATGCATATTCACAACAATAACCAAACACTTTATGCCATATTAATTATTCAATACATAATAACAATAAAGTTGTATTATTTACGTACAGCTTACCTTGGTATACAAAAAGTGGGCGACTAGAGTGAATTAGTCTACTAGCTTGGTCTTCCCCCGGTATGGGTCCGAACTCCATTTTTCTTGATCTATAACGAAAAATTCACTTATTTAATCACTACATTAATCAAGACAATCTATAATCCATACATGGGAAAAATTACCATTTTGCCCCTAGACTTTTACATAATTATGATTTTGCCCTTAGGCTCGTAAAATGATTTTAATCAAATTTCCTCCTTTAACAATCCTAGCCGAACCTTTATTACTCTTACAGCAACTCACAATTTTCAATTGTTTCACACATTTACAACCTATTTTATAAACTTCACAAAATGGTCCTTTTAGGTGTTTTCATGAAAACCCTTTCACAAAAGTTGTCTATTTAACAACCAAGATTCATTTTCTTCCATAAATACTCAGCAAACATCACAAATCCTCTTACGGTAAATCTCTAGACTATCAACCATTTTCCAAAATAGTCCCCCCTTTAGTTAGCTTATGCTACAAGGGTCCCAAAAGTACAAAAATTATCAAGAATGACCATTAAAATCACTTACTTGCAAGGGTGAAGAGTTGCTGAAATTTCAAGCTTCCAAAACCCTTATTTTTGCTGATATTTTTGGTGGAGAGGAGGAAGATGAAAAGGAGATATCTTTTTCTCTTTATTTTATTTTATTTCTAGTCAAATTTGTCACCAAAACCTCACCTAACATTTAGCAAATTTCATTTCCTTGTCTTTATGGATGGCCATCACTCTCTTAAAAGCCTATTTGCACATTAAGGACCTCTAATTTAAGGTTCTCTAGCTATGTGACCCTTCAATTATTAGAACACAAATTTTGCCTTTTATGCGATTTAGTTCCTTTTCAAAATTAAGCATAAAATCGCTAAAATTATTTCACCAAAATTTTCATGCACTCATATAATCATGCTATAACACATAAAATAATATTAAAAATAATTTCTCTATCCTCGAATTAGTGGTTTTGAAACCACTGTTCTGACTAGCCCCAAAATTGGGCTATTACAGTATTGAAGGTACTTATTCTAAAGGCCCGATGCAAGCTAAATCTAGGGTTTTTAGATTAAAATTATCTATCTTTACTTACCCCTAGCCTAGCCACATTACAAACTATTTAATAGACCCTTCGATTCAGATTTCTGTCCTACCTACATTAATGGAGAGAAATTGCTAAGTTCAATATATGAAGACATAAGTTAAACTTAGTGATTGCAGTTTAGTCTTAAATAAAGGAATAAAAATTAAGTGGTAAGAATTAGCATGTCTTTATTAAGAAAACATCTAATCTATTCTTGCTAGCATGATAACAATTGAGAATAATATGAACAATTTGTATACTTGAGTTGCATAATTTCAAAATTCGTGTTCTTGAGCATAATTACACTAAACTTATAATTGTGGGGGAAATGTATTCTAAAGACATTTTGAAATGGTAATTTCAAGCACTTCCTCTTTTCAATTTGTGCATTACTCGGGATGAGTAATGAATTAAGTTTGGGGCTGTGGAAACACAAAAATATATAGTCTTTTTCAGCACCTTTTGAGCTCTAATTCATGCAATTTCATAGTAAATTTTGTCAAAATTCACACTTTAATTATAAGATAATTAATTTTCACATAAATTATTAACATATTGAATTTTAATTATTTTTTATAATAAATTTTCACAAATTTGGTTTATTTTTGATAGTTTTGCACAAAAAGGTGAAAAATGGCTCGGTAGACACCTCGAAAGGCTTAAACTGTTGGAGAAATTTTTGCATCGTGTGAACCAAGAGAAAGGCTGAATATTTTTCCAGCCAGGGATGGTTAAATTATGATTATTTTATATACTTTATATTTAATTTCTACCCAAAGTTAATTGGGTTAAAAATTAATATAAAGCCTGAAGGAGAAAGTGGCCCAGTATGATAAGAAGAGAAGACTGATCCACCAAGCAAATTGCAGCCCAAAATCATCCAATAAGCTGACTCAATCAGCTGGTTTTTTCTGATTTTTATGGTTGCAAAACAACCTTCAAAGTTTCCCTAAACTCCATTCAAACCCCTCCACTTTTTGTGCCTTCAAACTTACTTGTGGTATGGCTGGCCAAGGAAGAGTGTGTGGCTACAAATTATCTGATATTTTTATAAATACTCACCTTTTCTACCTCATTCAACACACCTTCATTTCCCATACATCTCTCTCTGTTTCACTCACTTTCTCTCTTTCATTCCCATCCTTATTTTCCCATTTCCCTTGCCGATTTCCCTCTTGGGAAAAAGTCTTCAACACAACGAGCAAAGAAGAAGAGAAGCGCACTAGTCTAGCTTTAGAGAAATACTGGATTCGCTTCCTAGTTCCCTTCTCTTTAATTTTCTTGTTTATGTTGTGATCATGAATATGAATAATTGTTTTGTTGTTGTTCTTGTTCTAATTAAAATAAATTAAATTAATTTGTGTTAGATTGTTTGCATTTTGTTCACTTGAATTATTAAAATCATGTTTATGTTGTTATAGGCCTTGGTGAGTTGTTCAATTAAATAAAATCATGCTTATGTTATACTTGCATTATAAAATGTAAGGTAACGAATGAATTAATTATTAAATGTATTGAAATTATAATTAATTGACACAATATTTAATTGGTGCATGTTTAATCTTCTAAGGAAGATGAAGGTTAAATTAGCAGCAGTATTAAACGGTACATTAGCCTTGCATAACTTGTAAGATTATTGTGATTAAACTGTTTCAATATAGAAATATATTGTTACCTCACTTAATCTTATATGTGCTTATGAAGATTGATTAATTGTTTTAATTGGCATTGAAAAATGTTCAAGAGATTGGTTAATTTAGTATGTATTTGCAGTAGTTAACAAATTACCAAGTTGCCGTGAAAATATTCGTAACAACATGTGTAACAGTTCGATTTTGGGGCTAATTGGAACAATGGTTTCAGAACCAATAATTCAACGTCAGAGAAATTATTTTTAATATTATTTTATGTGTCATAGCATGATTATATGAGTGCATGAAATTTTTGGTGAATTAATTTTAGCAATTTCATGCTTAATCGCGAAAAAGGACTAAATCGCATAAAGTGCAAAAGTTTTATTTTACAACCTAGAGGTGTCAAATAGCTATAGAATTTTAATTAGAGGTCCTAAATGTGCAATTAGGCCTTTTTAAAGGCAATAGCTAGCCATAGGGGGACAAGAGAGTTAATTTAGTCAATGTTTGGTGGATTAGGTGACTTAATTAAATAAAATAAGAGAAAAACAAGAAAGCTATCATCTTTTTCATTCTCCTTCATCCTCCACTGAAATTTTCAACAAGAAATAGGGGTTTTCGAAGCTTAAACCTTCAGCCAAGCTATCCTCTTGCAAGTAAGTGATTATGATGGTTATTTTTGATGATTTTTGTGTTTTTGGAACCCCTAAAACTTAATCTAGCTAATGAGGGGACTATTTTGCAAAATGTTTGAGAGTCTAGGAATTTTCCATGTGAACATTTGTGTTGATTGCTGAAATTTTATAGAAGAAAATGAATCTTAGTGGGTTAAAGAACAACTTTTGTGAAAGGACTTTGTAAAACTTATAAAAGTAAATAATAAGTGTGTGAAATAATTGAAATTGTGAGTTGCTATAAGAGAGAAAATGAATCAGCTAGGCTTGGATATGTGAAAAATGAACACATTTCATTTTACGAGCCTAGGGGCAAAAGTGTAATTTTCCAAAATAGAAATTTTGAAATGTTTTGAATAATGTGGTGATTTAATAAGTTAAATATGTCATTATAGATCAAGAAGAATATGGAATCGACCTTGACTAGGGAAAAGGCAAGGTTACAGACTAAATTACAAACTGACATATTTTGTATCGAGGTAAGTTTATGTGTAAACGATACATCCTTATTACGTATGTTTTTACCTATTAATGCATTGTGTGGATGTAAATGCTTATTGGCGAGATTATTTAAATGGTAGAAAATGAGGAAATTCTTGGATGAACCTTCGGGATAGGAATATGGGTACGGGTAAATATCCGTAAATATGTAATTATTGGTGGGCTATGTGTGCTACCACCATAATTACTATTGTTGGTGGGCTGTGTCCGAGACCACCTTGTTATTTATTAACAATGGGCTTTGTGCAATACTATCGTATTTATTATCATTGGTGGGCTGTGTGCGATACCACCGTAAACATGTAATTATTGGTGGGCTGTATGCGATACCACCTTATTAATTATTAAATGGTAGGATATGTGCGAAACCACCAAGTATCCAACAATACTCCAAAGTATTCATCGAGAGACTTTATCTAAGTGAAATCACATGTGGCTTTGTGGTGATAAGTGCAGGGTGTAAGTGTGATATGTGTTTGGGATGTGGTAAGGTTTGAAATGAGTAAGCATGATTATGAGGATATGAATTGTTTTTACATATTATGTAATGTTTTTGATTGATAAGTATGTGGTTTGATGCTTATTGTTTACATATAGACTTACTAAGCTTAAAGCTTACTTCCTTCTCTTTTCCCTTATTTTATAGTGTCAAAAAGCCAGCTCGGGATACGGAGATAGTCAGAGGATCACCCACACTATCCACACATCTTGGTATAAATAGATTTAGCATTTTGAGTATGGCATGTATAGGGACTAGACTTAGTTGAATGTCATATTTTTTGGCCAAATGTGTTGGCTTATTCAAAGATGAATTCTTTTGTATAAGGCCATAATTGATGGCTCTTTCTTATTAATCTATGAAATGATGAGGTTGTTCATGAATGTGCAATTTGCATGGTTGATTTACTTGGTTTAATTATGCATGAATAAGTTGATGGTTTTATGTGATTTATGTTTGTCTAAGTTGGGGTGGCAGAAAGAACTTGGCAAATAGCCTTGTTCTTGTCTACACGGGTAGGCACATGGGCGTGTGTGACACACAGTCTTCCCCATGGGCATGTGGTTTGGCCATGTGTCCCCCTGCATGCTAAGTTGGCAAGTCAGAATGCCCAGTAGTAACCACACTGGCTAAGACACGGCCATGTGTCTCAACAGTGTGGAAAACACGGCCTTAGGACATGGGCATGTGCCCAAGCCGTGTAAAGTCTGCACTTGAATTAGGAATTTAATTTGCCACACGGTCTAAGGACACGGGCGTGTGCCTTGGCCATGTGACATTTATGGGGTGATGATGTCAGAAACAGAATGTCAAGGTTTTTCCACACGGGCTAAGTCACGGGTGTGTCGTGGCCGTATGAGGGACACGGCTTATGGACACGGGCATGTGAAAACCCCTGTAGGTTCGTGTAACAACCCAATTTAGCGCCTAGTCAGAATAGTGGTGCAAGACCACAAATCTAAAGTAGAAATATGTATTTTAATGATTTTTATGAGGCTTATGAGGTATTCGCATGATTGTGTGAAAATTTCATGAAGGAATTTTAGTAATGAGTAAATAATTTGTCCATTAAGACTAAATTACAAGGGTTAGAAAATATGAGAATCTAAAGGTTTAAGTATGAAATAGCATCATAAAAATTATTAAAAGTCCTTATTTAGCAATTAGACCATTATATGTTAAGATGGACAAAATTATACATGGGAAGGAAAAATCTCAAAAAAGGATCATTAAGGGCAATTTTGTCATTTGGTAAATAAAATATTAAAAAGGGAAAAAGAAGTCAAAATTGTGTCCATCTTCTTCTCCTTGGCCGAAATTCCCTAAGGAAGACATAGCTAGGGTTTGTTCATCTTTCAAGCTTGATTGTAAGTGTCTCTTTGCCCCATTTTTAATGTTCTTCATATTTTTGAGATCCTCGTAGCTCGATTTAGCTATTTCTAGCTATATTTTGAGCTAGGGTTTATGTTAAAAAATTTACCCATGTATGACATGCATGTATTTTGATGTTTTAAGGAAGAATATTAAAGTTTGATGTATGATAAACATCTTTTTCTAAGTGATTTTCATGAAAAATGCATGAAAGGACCAAATTGTGAAAGTTATAAAATTGGTCATACATGAGTGAAATAGTGGAAATTAAGGGCAAAATACAAGGAAATTGAAAAAAATCATTTTAAGAGCCTAGGGGCAAAAGTGTAATTATGAGAAAGTTTAGGGGCAAAATTATAATTTTTCCAAAGTGTGATTCATGAGTCGATTTAGTCACTGTGAGTATTAAATAAGTGAAATTGTCATTATAAATCAAGAAACGCAAAGCTCGGACCAAAACAGGGGCAAGAACAAGGTTGTGGACTAAATCTAACATCTATATACATTTTGAGTACCGGGGTAAGTTTGTGTAAAGTTAAGGTCACATGTGTTATTGCGTTTAAATTACTTATTATTTTGTGAAATGCTTATTATTTCCATGAAGTTGATTAATAATGTCTTGGTTAGCAAATGAATGAGAACATGTAAGTTGAAAGCCCGGTTGAAGACTCGGAATAACGAGGATACCTATATCATGCCAAGAGATAAGGAAGGTCTCGTATAAGACAATATTTGGGATATGGCATCGAACTGAACGTAGATCCTATATAAGACCATGTCTGGGATATGGCATCGACATTGAGCTAAGAGATCCCATGTAAAATCATATCTGGGATATGGCATCAGCATCAAGAGTTGATCCCATGTAAGACCATATATGGGATGTGGCATTGGCATTGAGATACATGCATGATGAGATTGAGTATCCTCTGATATTCCGGGTAATTCATAGGATAAAAGAGCTAAGTATGTAAAGGTGAAAAAAGAGCTAAGCATGTAAAGATGACATAGAGCCAAGTTATACAAGGATGCTATTGAGTTCTATTTATATTAAGGATGATGAAAATTTAGACTTTATGTTTATAATTGCATAAGTGCTAAACTATGTGACTAAGTGAATACAGGTACCATGAGTAAAATACAAGTTATGAAATCATAATGTGATATGTGATGGGTAAGAGTAAGTATGAGCATTTGAGACTTATGTTGCTATTGTTTCGTGAGATAGAAGAGTTTATTATGAGAAATGATGTTGCTATATAAATTTCATGCAAACTTACTAAGCTATATGATTACCCATTTCTTTTCCTTTTTCTTTATAGTATCGCCAAGCTAGCTCGGGGATCATAGAACGTTGAGCTCGGATCACACTGTAAATTATTATTTTGGTATAGCAAAGTTTATTTATTTTGAGTATGGCATGTAGAGAAACTTGATCAGTTTGATTTATGTCAAAATGGGAGCCAAAGTGTTGGTTGTTAAGGTTATTCACTCTATTTGTATATGGCCAAAGAAATTGGCCAATATTTGTTAAGTTCCATATCTTGATGATGATGAGTTTTTATGAATTCTATAAATGATGTCTTAGGGATTTTTCATAGTGCATTATTGCTATATTATGTGTTGCTTGTGTTGGAATATATGTGTTCATGTTTCAGGGTGGCAATTGGCTTGGAAAATAGCCTTCTAATTGCCCATACGAGTAAACACACGAGCGTGTGTCTAGGCCGTGTGTGACACACGGTCAGCCCCATAGGTGTCTTAATAGGCCGTGTGTCCCATGCATCAACTTGCGAGGATATGATTCATCACACGGGTTAGCACACGGGCATGTGCCTAGGTCGTGTGCCCTTAAGAGATTCATGATGTCATAAATAGAAAGCTCCACGGGTAGAGGACACGGGTGTGTCTAGGCCGTGTGAAGGACACGGGTTATAGACATAGGCGTCTGTCCAGCCGTGTGAAAACTCTTGTAGGTTCGAAAGGAAAATAAATTCTACATGGGCTAGGGATGTGGGCGTGTGAGACCACACGGTCTGCCCACATGGGCGTGTCCCATGTCACGTGGGCGTATGACCCCTATTTAGGTAAAAATTTTCGTATAAAAGTTTCCGGTTTAACTCTGAAACTTTTGAGATGTATGTTTAAGGTCTCGTAGACCTATATTATGCATGTTATGATCAAGGATGAAAGATTTTAAGTTGAAATGAAATTTTATAGCCCAATAATACACGTTCAAGCAAGGTTAAATACGGTAATGCCTCGTATCCTGTCCCGACGTCGGACAAGGGTAAGGGGTATTACATTTAGTGGTATTAGAGCTACGGTTTAGTCAATTCTTGGACTAACATAGCGTAAGCATGAGTCTAGTTATACATGCCATACATATGAGTATTTATATAATGATAGTGTGACGACACTTGACGACTTAAATTGTGTTTTCATATAGTAAATGGATCCCAAAAGAGCTGTGGAAGATGATGTACAAAGTAATGTGCGGTTCCCGCTGAAGGGACGGTGTCAAATAAAAATGAGAGTAGACCTACGACTGTAAGTCAGAGAGGAGGAGAAGAGGCTAGGGAAGCCTTTCTCTACATGATAAATGCGTGGTACACAGAGTTTGTTCGCACGAACCCGAATGCACAACCCCCTCCACCCCTGCCTATTCCTCAACCTATCCATGTAGCTCCCCAAGTGGTAGAAGTAGTAAGAAGAGAAAAGCCTCCAGTTGATAGAATGCGAAAACAAGGAGCGGAGTAATTTTGGGCTAGTAAAGATGACGATCCAGAAAGAGTAGAATTTTGGCTTAAAAACACCATTCGAGTATTTGATGAATTATCTTGCACACATGAAGAGTGCATGAAATGTGTAGTGTCTCTTTTGAGAGATTCTGCTTATCACTGGTGGAATACCCTTGTGTCGGTTGTACCAAGGGAAAGGATTACATGGGAGTTTTTCCAAGAAGAATTTCGGAAGAAGTACATTAGTCAGAGGTTTATCGATCAGGAAAAAAAGGAATTCCTTGAACTAAAACAAGGTAAGATGACAGTAACTGAGTATGAGCGTGAGTTTGTAAGGCTCAAAAAATACACTCGAGAGTGTGTATCCACTGAGGCCATCATGTGTAAACAGTTTGAGGACGGATTAAATGAAGATATCAGATTATTTGTTAGTGTCCTTGAGTTAAAAAATTTGTTGTGCCAATGGACTGGGCTTGTAAAGCTGAAGAATTGGGGAAAGAGAAAAGAAAATCTGATATGGAGTCTTATGAGTCAAGAAAGAGACAATTGAACAAGTTGTTTCAATCTTCATCCAAGAAGTCAAGAGACTTCTCTACTCGATCAGCTACTTCAGCTGGGTTTTCGAATAGAAGTAAGGGTAAGCAGTACGCGGGGAATAAAGCTCAGACTACTTCAGTTGCTAGTATTGGGAACATTCGATCTAATAGACCGGAATGCCCACAGTTTGGCAGACGATGACACCCCTGTGAATACCGTGCATATGAGAGTGCTTGTTTTAAGAGTGGTTCCCAAGACCATTTTATTCGAGAATGCCCTGAGATGGTTGAAAAAGATAAGGTTCAGAGTGCAAGATCAGGAAGAGCTAATAGAGGAAGACAACAAAAAAACTCGGGTAGTGGAACGAGTAGTAAGAATACAACCAGAGAGCAGGCTACGAGATCTGAGGGTAGAGTGCCTACAAAGACTTATGCCATTCGTGCTCGCGAAGAGGCATCATCCCCTGATGTAATTACGGGTACATTTTCTCTCCATGACACTAATGTTGTTGCTTTAATAGATCCGAGATCTACCCACTCATACATTTGCATGAAATTAGTATCTAGTATGAGCATGCCCATAGAATCTATAGAGTTTGTGATAAAAGTTTCCAATCCACTAGGAAAAAGTGTATTAGTTAATAAAGTATGCAAATATTGTCCATTGATGATTAGAGGTCATTATTTTAAGGCAAATCTCATGCTATTGCCATTTGATGAATTTGATATAATTCTTGGTATGGACTGGTTAACCACTCATGATGTGATAGTAAATTGTGAAAAGAAATACATTGATTTGAGATGTGAAAATGGGGACACTCTTCGTAATGAATCAGATGAACAAGACAGATCGCTGGAATTAATGTTTCATATGTCTGCTCAGAAGTATGTAAGAAAGGGGTATGAAGCCTATCTTGCCTTCGTTATGAATGCTAAAGAAACTAAGTTAAAGATTGAATCAGTATCGATAGTATGTGAGTCTCCAGATGTTTTCCCAGAAGAATTGCTAGGGTTCCTCCGATTAGAGAGGTTGAATTTGGCATTGAGTTAGCTCCGTCTTGTCTGCATCGATATCGATTGCTCCTTACAGAATGGCTCCATCTGAGTTGAAGGAATTGAAGGTACAGTTGCAAGAGTTAACGGACAAAGGTTTCACAAGATCGAGTTATTCTCCATGGGGTGCACCAGTGTTATTTCTGAAAAAGAAAGATGGTTCTATGAGATTATGCATAGATTATCGACAGCTTAATAAGGTAACCATAAAGAACAAGTACCCATTGCCAAGGATCGACAATTTGTTTGATCAATTGAAGGGAGCCACTGTGTTTTACAAGATAAATTTGAGATCAGGGTATTATCAGTTAACAGTGAAAGATTTAGATGTACCGAAAACTACATTTTGGATGAGGTATGGGCATTACAGATTTTTAGTCATGCCTTTTGGTTTAACAAATGCCCCTGCGGTGTTTATGGATTTAATGAACCACATTTTTTTGCTATACTTGGATAAGTTTGTGGTTGTCTTTATTGATGACATACTGATATATTCCCGTGATGAGCATGAGCATGCCGAGCACTTGAGGACAGTTTTATAGATTCTACGAGATAATCAGTTGTATGCCAAGTTCAGCAAAAGTGAATTTTAGCTCAAGGAAGTTGGATTTTTGGGGCATATTGTCTCGGGAGATGGAGTCCGAGTTGATCTAAGCAAAATTTTAGCCATTGTTGAGTGTAAGCCATCGAGGAATGTAATAGAGGTGAGAAGTTTTCTAGGTCTAGCTAGATATTACAGATGGTTTGTCAAGGGGTTTTCTATGATAGCTACCCCGATGACGAGACTGTTATAGAAAGATGTAAAGTTTTAATGGACGGAAAAGTGTCAATAGAGTTTTGAAAAACTAAAAGCCTTATTGACAGAGGTTCCAATTCTAGTACAACCTGAATCGGAAAAGAATTTGTGGTCTACAACGATACATCCTTGAATGGATTGGGCTATGTACTCATACAAGAAGGCAAGGTGATAGCATATGCTTCTAGACAATTAAAGCCATATGAGAAGAATTATCCGACACATGATTTAGAGTTGGCTGCCATTGTCTTTGCATTGAAGATTTGGAGACACCATTTGTATGGTGAAAAATGTTAGATATTCACCGACCACAAAAGGTTAAAGTACTTGATGACTTAGAAGGAATTGAACTTAAGGCAATGAAGATGGTTAGAGCTGATAAAAGATTACGAACTAGTCATTGACTACCACCTAGGAAAGGCGAATGTAGTCACTGATGCTTTGAGTAGAAAGTCTTTGTTTGCATTGAGAGCTATGAATACACGAGTGACTTTTTCAGATGATGGTTCCATCCTAGCTGAGTTGAGGGCTAGACCAATGTTTCTCCTAGAGATTTATGAGGTTCAAAAGATGACAGTGAATTGTAAGAAAAAAGAGTTCAGTGCGAGTCAGGTATTGAGTCTGATTTTTGGATTAAGTCAGATGGATGTTTGATGTTCTGAGATAGAGTCTATGTACCGAGGAAAAATGAGCTCATTCATAAATTTTTGCATGAGGCACATAGTGGATGCCTATCTGTACATCTAGGTAGCACCAAGATGTACAACGACTTGAGGAAATGGTCTTGGTGGCCAAGTATGAAGAAAGATATTTTTGAGTTTGTATAAAGATGCTTGATTTGTTAGCAAGTGAAAGCTGAACACCAAGTACCTTCGGGTTTTCTTCAACCAATTATGGTTCCCGAGTGGAAATGGGATCATGTTACCATGGACTTTGTAACGGGTTTGCCGTTGACACCATGCAAGAAAGATACTGTATGGGTCATAATCGATAGACTTACGAAGTCAGCCCATTTCATACCTATACGTGTTGACTACTCACTTGATAAGTTGGCAAACTTATATGTTTTAGAGATTGTAAGGCTTCATGGAGTGCCTATATCGATTTTATTGATAGAGATCTAAGATTCACCTCCAGATTTTGGAAAAAGTTACAAGATGCTTTGGGTATAAAATTGAGTTTTAGTACTTCTTTTCACCCCCAGACTAATAGATAGTCGGAGAGATTAATACAGATACTTGAGAATATGCTCCGGTGTTATGTTCTTGAGTTTTAGGGCAGCTGGGAAAAATACTTACTGTTGGTAGAGTTTGCTTATAATAACAGTTTTCAGTCAAGTATGAAAATGGCGCCTTATGAGGCTTTGTATGGGCATAAGTGTCGAACGCCTTTATATTGGACTGAACTTAAGGAAAATCAGTTTCACGGGGTTGATCTGGTTAGAGATACCGAAGAGAAATTAAGGGTGATTCGAGATTGTTTAAAAGCTATTTTTAATAGGCAAAACTCCTACTCAGATTAGAAACGAAAAGAGATCGAGTATCAAGTCAGTGATAGAGTATTCTTGAAAGTGTCGCCATGGGAGAAAGTTCTTAGATTTACCCAGAAAGGCAAACTAAGCCCGCATTTTATCGGACCATATGAGATCACCGAGAGGATAGGGCCAGTATCCTATCGATTGGCTTTACCGTCTGAGTTAGAAAAGATTCATGATGTATTTCACGTGTTTATGTTGCGATGCTACCGATCAGACCCTTCGTATGTGATTACACCGACAGAGGTTGAAATTCAACGCGATATGACATATGGTGAAGAACCGATTAAAATCCTAGCACGGGAAGTCAAATAGTTAAGGAACAAAAGTATTACTCTCGTGAAAGTCTTGTGGCAAAGACATGGGGTAGAGGAGGCTACATGGGAACTCGAGGAGGCTATGAGGAACCAGTACCCAAACCTTTTTGCTAGTAAGATTTTCAGGACAAACCTTTTGCTAGTAAGATTTTGAGACCACAGATGTAACATCTTAGATTAAGGGTTATCCATAATTCATGAAGGAGGAGAAATTATAGGATGGAAGAGAAAGCTTTGGACAATTATTGGTTTTATTTGATGGGAAAAGTGGCCTAGGTGCAAAATCAAGTGAAGTGTGAGACCATTGTGTGCATTTTGCTTAATTTTATGAAATAGCATGTTTCTTGTGATATGTGGTGTGCATTTTAGAACCTTGGAAATGTAAAAATGTATGGAAATGTATGGAAATGTAAGGAAATGTATGGAAATGTATGGAAATGTATGGAAATATAAGGAAATGTATGGAAATGTAAGGAAATGTAAGGAAATGTAGGAAATGTCCTGGAAATGTAAAAAATGATTTAGAAATGTTAAGTTTCAAAAAGAGGAAAGTGAACATTTATGGAAACTAGGAAAATGATTTAGAAATGATTCAAAAGAGGAAAGTGAACATTTATGGAAACTAGGAAAATGATTTAGAAATGATTCAAAAGAGGAAAATGAACATTTCTGGAAACTAGGAAATGTAAGGAAATGTCAAGTTTAAAGAGCCAAACGAAAATTTTTGGAAACTTAGAAATGACTTGGAAATGTCGAGTTTTAAAGTTTAAAAGAGGAAATTAAGGCAATGTGGCCTTAAGAGAAAAAGTATGTGAAATTTGACACACAACAAGGCTTGGAAAAGTGGCTGAAGATGCCACTTAGGGCCTCTGGAAATGGCGCCACATGCAAGTGTATTTGGGCTGTGGATCGAGTCACTTAGGAAGAAAATAAAAGAAGTTTTATTTTGCTACAAAGAGCAGAGAGGTGGACGGCATGAGGGCTCTTAAAAGAGGAGTTTTATTTCCTTTAGAATTTCGCTAAATAGGAGATAAATAATAGATTTAATTATCATTATTTTTAGGAGATAATTGTTGGATTAATTCTTTTAATAAAGTGATAATTCAAAGGATAAAGTTATCAAAATAGAAGAGTGATGGCCAAGTAAGGGATTCTGAGTAGTAAATTTGGCTATAAAAGGAAAAGAGGCCATTCAAAGATTATTTTCTCTTCCTTGATAACCTCTACCGAATTCTCTTAAGCAACTATTATCTGAATGTGGTGACTTCGGTCACATTATCTGAATGTGGTAACTTCGGTTACATTATCTGAATGTGGTGTCTCATGACACAATTATCTAGTGGCTATGCCACGAATTTTATATGGGCGATAAGCACGTCGACTGCAGCGACTGCCTTCGATGGTGTGTAGCGGATGGAAGGTTGACTTAGTAGTCCCCACGTTGTGTGTGATGGTACGGTGGTGTGTAGCGGATGGCATATAGGTTTGGGTTCGGTTGCATCATATTGTTTAAATGTTTTATGAACATGTATGATATTGTATGCCTGAAATATTAAATTTTAGTGTTGGTTACACATTGAGTCTGTTGACTCACCCCGTTGTGGGATTACTTTTCAGGTGACGACCAGTGATGGACCGGGCTGGCAGATGCTTAGTGGAGGCCATGTGAAGTTCAGTTTTCTTTTATTTGGACTATTTTACTTTAAGTATTTTGAATTTAAATTTTGGGAATTATTTGATGTAATAAGGCCTTAGTAGAATTATTTTATTCTGTTTTTATTTATTGAGCTTACAAACTTTTATTTATTAAAAGATTAAGTAAATCTATTTTTAAAACAAAGCCCAAACGTTTTGTCACTTAAAGTAAAGGATTTTTAATAATGAAATGAACTTGTTTTCATCTCAAGCCCGATCCAAAACGATCTTTCTTCCAAATCACATAAGTTTTTCCTAAGTAACAAAAGTATTTGAAACGGTTTACACCGGGGAACATACCAGATCCGGTCAAGGCTCGTGGGCCAGGTTTGGGGTGTTTCAATTTGGTATCAGAGCCCAATTTTAAACTCTCGGCCTTGGGTTTAAGGCCCAAAACGTTTTCCAAAGTAAGCCCAAAAGGAATTTTTCGAAAAATTTTCATGTTTTTCTGGCATGGCCCACTAAGTCTCCGACCCGTAGTCCACCAGGTAAGTACTTCTGACTTCTGAAGTGATTTGAATATGGGAAATGTTTGGGCTTTTATGGCAAAGTAGATTAGTCTGATAAGTATTTGAACCCTAGGACTAGTGTACCCCAACAAATACATAAGACTTAAATATCTAATTAAACAAACCTGTGATTGAGTCGCGAAGTTAGGTGTGGCAACCATGGTACGCATGTCTAGGATTGGTTTCGGTGGGAGCTTGGTATTTAAGCAAATCCATGGACTCACCTCCTCTCCACTCGAATCATACCGGTTCGTAGCCTCTGCTCACCCTAATCAAGAGGACTTATTCACTGCTAAACCCCTAACTAAAACCCGAAAGGGACTAGCCAGATTTTATGGAAACCCTAGCTTTAAAATCCTGTATTACCCTTTTAGGAGTAGCAAAAGATTTTTGCAAAAATTCTTCCAAAATATTTCCTACTTGCGAATTACAAAAATACCCCTAGTGGTAAAATTACAAAAAAGCCATTGGTTTATGAAATTTTTAAAATACCCACAACTCTTATCAAAATTTCATTACTTAATAAAATGTTCAAAAACCCTAATTTGAAAAATATCAAAATACCTTAATTTTGGAAAATTACAAAATTACCCCTACCCTGCAAATTACCAAATACCCCGAAGTTACAAAATTACCGAGCGACCCCAGAACTTCAAAAATTTTTGCAACAACACCGATTTGGAAAACAAATTCTCAAAAACAACCCTCAAGTTTTGTAAATTCCAAAATATCCGTGATTTATTAAGATTTACAAATTCACCCGGGTTAATTACCAAAATACCCTGATTTTAAAATTTTCCAAAATACCCCGGAATGCAAAATTTCCAAGATACCCTCATTGACAAAAACACCAAGGAACCTTGTTTCTATAAATTGTGAAAAATACCCCTGTGGGACAAATTACGAAAATACCCCTGGGTAGTGGAAAAACAACAACAATGAAAACTACAACATTTCTCCGAATGAACGAAAGTTCATAATTGATTGATGGATGTATGAATGTAAAGACTGTGCATGTATGAATACGAAAGAACCACTTCTAAAATTATTTCCATAAAACTTCTTCCGATTAATCGGTGAAACAAAATTTTTAATACATAAAACTTCTTAATCAGATTAAATCGCGACGTTAGAAATGAGTTCTAAGGGACGGGAACTTAGAGATTGTGCCTAGAAAGTATGATGGTTCAATTAAGATCGAGTCTTGTGATGTAAGCATAGTGCGGTAAGAAGGATTGTACGACTGTTAGTAAGTAATTTCGAGGATGAAATTATTTTTAACATCTTAGATTAGGGGTTATGCGTTTGTGCATAATTCATGAGTAGTAGGTTTTGGTAGTGTTTGGAAGTGAATTAAGGGTTTTTAAAATCCTAGGATGGAAGAGAAAGCTTTGGACAATTATTGGCTTTTAAGTTAAAAACAAGAAGTGATGTGGAAAAGTGGCAAGTGACGCCACCTAAGGTGCAAGGGTTATGGCATCAAGTGAAGTACTTTGAGGGAAGAGGTTTGAATCCCATTGTGTGCATTTTTGCTTAATTTTATGAAATAGCATGTTTACTGTGATATGTGGTGTGCATTTTTAGAACCTTGGAAATGTAAGGAAATGTATGGAAATGTATGGAAATGTAAGGAAATGTATGGAAATGTATGGAAATGTAAGGAAATGTATGGAAATGTATGGAAATGTATGGAAATGTATGGAAATATAAGGAAATGTATGGAAATGTAAGGAAATGTAAGTAAATGTAGGGAAATGTCCTGGAAATGTAAGAAATGATTTAGAAATGTTAAGTTTCAAAAAGAGGAAAGTGAACATTTATGGAAACTAGGAAAATGATTTAGAAATGATTCAAAAGAGGAAAGTGAACATTTATGGAAACTAGGAAAATGATTTAGAAATGATTCAAAAGAGGAAAGTGAACATTTCTGGAAACTAGGAAATGTAAGGAAATGTCAAGTTTAAAGAGCCAAACGAAAATTTTGGAAACTTAGAAATGACTTGGAAATGTCGAGTTTTAAAGTTTAAAAGAGGAAATTAAGGCAAGGTGGCCTTAAGAGAAAAGTATGTGAAATTTGACACACAAACAGGCTTGGAAAAGTGGCTCAAGATGCCACTTAGGGCCTCTAGAAATGGCGCCACATGCAAGTGTATTTGGGCGTGGATCGAAGTCATTTAGGAAGCAAATAAAAGAAGTTTTATTTTGCTACAAAGAGCGAGAGGTGGACGGCATGAGGGCTCTTAAAAGATGAGTTTTATTTCCTTTAGAATTTTGGCTAAATAGGAGATAAATAATAGATTTAATTATCATTATTTTAGGAGATAATTGTTGGATTAATTCTTTTAATAAAGTGATAATTCAAAGGATAAAGTTATCAAAATAGAAGAGTGGTGGCCAAGTAAGGGATTACGAGTAGTAAATTCAAATTATAAAAGGAAAAGAGAGGCCATTCAAGATTATTTTCTCTCCTTGATAACCTCTCGCTAAATTCTCTTAAGCAACTATTATTTTCTTCTTCATTCTTCTCCTCTCAATATTCCAAAAGCTGAAACTTGTGTGACTACTCTCTAGGTCTTAAGCCGAATCTTTGAGGACTCAAGAAAAGGGGGCTGTCGATTACAAAGATTAAGGGTAAGGTCAGTAGTTATCGATTTCCATTCTTTTTCTTCTAAGATTAAAGCCGAAACTAGGAAATCTAACCCCATTATTGTGTTAGTTGAAACTTGGAAAGAAGGCTCTTCGGGATTTACTAAGTGTCGACTACAAGGAAGGAGAAGTTCTTTTCCCGAAGGTACACCATAGGCCGCGTGTTCCCTAGTTATTCGGTGAATTTCGGGATTTAAAATCCACAAGGTAAGACATGCGAATATTCAGCCAAGGCCTATTTTTGGTGTTTTAGATCTAGTTCATATTTATTCAAAAGCCGAAACTAATTTGTTAAAGTGATTTAAAGCTTTGCCGAATACAAGAAAGAGTATAGTGAAGATTTTGGGATTTGGCACCAAGGTAAGTTTTAGTGTACTAATCCTACTAGGATTTGGATTTATGGACTAATGGCTTACTAAGTATTAAATGATTGATTAAATGTAGAGATTTATGATCTAAGGCATTAGATCGAGCTTTTCAGATTTGGATTGGAAACCTTGCGAATCGGTGTGTACCCCACACTAATCTTAATAGATTTATGGCTTTAACTTGATATATGTGTTAATATGAAAGTGTAAGAATGTGGCTAAAGTACCATGTTATGGTACAAAGTACTGTGTGCGTTTTCTACTCCTACTAGGATTACGAAATATGTTATACTTAACATGTGAAAAGTGACATGAATGTGAATTTAAGTATGATATGCATGATATGAATAATATGAGGCATTCGGGTTATTTGAGAAAGGGAAGTGAATGTGATGACTTTGGTCTCACTATCCTAATGTGGTGACTTGGTCACATTATCCGAATGTGGTGACTTGGTCACATTATCCTAATGTGGTAACCGGTTACATTATCTCGAATGTGGTGTCTCATGACACAATTATATGGTGGCTATGCCACGAATTTTATATGGGCGATGAGCACGTCGACTACAGCGACTGCCTTCGACGGTGTGTAGCGGATGAAGGGTTGACTTAGTAGTCCCTACTTGCAGAGTGATGGTACGGGTGGTGTGTAGTGGATGGCATATAGGTTTGGGTTCGGGTTGCATCATATTGTTTAAATGTTTTATGAACATGTATGATATTGTATGCCTGAAATATTAAATTTTAGTGTTGGTTACACATTGAGTCTGTTGACTCACCCTGCTGGGGATTACTTTTGTGACGACCAAGGATGGATGGGCCTACAGATCTTAGTGGAGGCCATGTGAAGTTCGGTTTTTTTATTTGGACTATTTTACTTTAAGTATTTTGAATTTAAATTTTGGGAATTATTTGATGTAATAAGGCCTTAGTAGAATTATTTTATTCGCTTTTTATTTATTGAGCTTGCAAACTTTTATTTATTAAAAGATTAAGTAAATCTATTTTTAAAACAAAGCCCAAACGTTTTGTCACTTAAAGTAAAGGATTTTAATAATGAAATGAACCTGTTTTCATCTCAAGCCCAACCCAAAACGATCTTTCTTCCAAATCACACAAGTTTTTCCTAAGTAACAAAAGAATTTGAAACGGTTTTCACCAGGGAACATACCAGATCCAGTCAAGGCTCGTGGGCCGGGTTTGGGGTGTTTCAATAGATCTGAAGTAGAAATATGTATTTTAATGATTTTTATGAGGCTTACGAAGGTATTTGCATGATTGTGTGAAAATTTCATGAAGGAATTTTATTAATTAGTAAACAATTTGTCCATTAGGACTAAATTGCAAGGATTAGAAAATATGAGAATCTAGAAGGTTTAAGTATGAAATAGAATCATAAAAATTAATAGAATTCCTTAGATAGCAATTAGACCATTATATGTTAAGATGGAAAAAATAGACGTGGGAAGGAAAAATCTTAAGAAAGGATCATTAAGGGCATTTTTGTCATTTGGTAAATAAAAGATTAAAAAGGGAAAAAGAAGTCAAATTTGTGTTCATCTTCTTCTCCTTGGCGAAATTCCCTAAGGAAGACATAGCTAGGGTTTGTTCATCTTTCAAGCTTGATTGTAAGTGTCTCTTTGCCCTGCTTTTAATGTCCAAGTAGAAATATGTATTTTAATGATTTTATGAGGCTTACGAAGGTATTTGCATGATTGTGTGAAAATTTCATGAAGGAATTTTATTAATTAGTAAACAATTTGTCCATTAGGACTAAATTGCAAGGATTAGAAAATATGAGAATCTAGAAGGTTTAAGTATGAAATAGAATCATAAAAATTAATAGAATTCCTTAGATAGCAATTAGACCATTATATGTTAAGATGGAAAAAATAGACGTGGGAAGGAAAAATCTTAAGAAAGGATCATTAAGGGCATTTTTGTCATTTGGTAAATAAAAGATTAAAAAGGGAAAAAGAAGTCAAATTTGTGTTCATCTTCTTCTCCTTGGCCGAAATTCCTAAGGAAGACATAGCTAGGGTTTGTTCATCTTTCAAGCTTGATTGTAAGTGTCTATTTGCCCCGTTTTTAATGTTCTTCGTATTTTTGATATCCTCGTAGCTCGATTTAGCTATTTCTAACTATATTTTGAGCTAGGATTTATGTTAAAAAATTTACCCATGTATGACATGCATGTCTTTTGATGTTTTAAGGAAGAATATGAAAGTTTGATGTATGATAAACATCTTTTTCTAAGTGATTTTCATGAAAAATGCATAAAAGGACCAAATTGTAGAAGTTATAAAATTGGTCATACATGAGTGAGATAGTGGAAATTAAGGGCTGTTGTAGTTAAGAGAATAATTCGGCTAAGCTTAAAATATAAGGAAGTTGAATAAAAATCATTTTACGAGCCTAGGGGTAAAAGTGTAATTATGAGAAAGTTTAGGGGCAAAATCATAATTTTACCAAAGTGTGATTCATGAGTTGATTTAGTCAATGTGAGTATTAAATAAGTGAAATTATCATTATAGATCAAGAAACATGAAGCTCGGACCAAAACTGGGTCAAGAATAAGGTTTTAGACTAAATCGAACATCTATATACATTTTGAGTACCGAGGTAAGTTTGTGTGAAGTTAAGGTTACATGTGTTACTGTGTTTAAATTACTTATTATTTTTTGAAATGCTTATTATTTCCATGAAGGTGATTAATAATGTCTTGGTGAGTAAATGAATGAGAACATGTAAGTTGAAGTCTCGATTGAAGACTCAGAATAAATAGGATACCTATATCAAGCCAAGAGATAAGGAAGGTCATGTATAATACATTTTTGGGATATGGCATCTGCACCGAATGTAGGTCCCGTATAAGACCATGTTTAGGACATGGCATCGACACTGAATATAGATCCTGTATAAGACCTTGTCTGGGATATGGCATCAGCATCGAATAAGGAAGGTCCCGTATAAGACCATGTATGGTACATGGCATCGGCACCATATAAGAAAGGTCCCATATAAGACCATGTCTGGGACATGGCATCAGCACCATATAAGGAAGGTCCCATATAAGACCATGTCTGGGACATGGATTCGAACCAAAGGAAGATCTCGTGTAAGACCATGTCTGGGACATGGCATCGACATCAAGCTAAGAGATCCCATGTAAGACCATATCTGGGATATGGCATCGGCATCAAGAGGTGATCCCATGTAAGACCATATCTGGGATGTGGCATTGGCATCAAGATACATGCATGATAAGATTGAGTATCCTCTGATATTCCAGGTAATTCATTGGATAAAAGAGCTAATTATGTAAAGGTGACAAAAGAGCTAAACATGTAAAGATGATAAAGAGCCAAGTTATACAAGGATGGCATTGAGTTCCATTTATGTTAAGGATGATGAAAATTTTGAGTTTATGTTTATAATTACATAAGTGCTAAACTATGTGACTAAGTGAATATAGGTACCATGAGTAAAATACAAGTTGTGAAATTATAATGTGATATGTGATGGGTAAGAGTAAGTATGCCTAAGCATTTGAGACTTATGTTGTTATTGTTTCATGATATGGTAGAGTTTATTATGAGCAATGATGTTGCTATATAAATTTATGCAAACTTACTAAGCTATATGCTTACCCCTTTATTTTCCTTTTTCCTTGTAGTATCGCTAATCTAGCTTGGGGATCGTAGAACGTCGAAGCTCAGATCTCACTATTAATCACTGTTTTGGTCTAGCAAAGTTGATTTATTTTGAGTATGCCATGTATAGAAACTTGATCATTTTGAGTTATGTCAATATAGGAGCCAAAGTGTTGGCTATTAAGGTTATTCACTCTATTTGTATATGGCCAAATAAATTGGCCAATATTTGTTAAGTTCCATATCTTGATGATGATAAGTTTTTATGAATTCTATAAATGATGTCTTAGGGGTTTTCATATTGCATTATTGCTATATTATGTGTTTCTTGTGTTGGAATACATGTATTCATGTTTCAGAATGGCAATTGGCTTGGAAAATAGCCTTCAAATTTTCCACACAGGTAGACTGTAACGCCCCAAACTCGGCCCATGGGTTAAGGCCAGATCTGACATGTCACATATGAAAAACAGTTAAATCTTTCAAAAATCAAGTAAAACAGACTACAACATTTAGATGAAATATTAAAATTTGATTTGATTGATAAATCGACAATTTGAGATACAAAATCTTATAAATCAATATTTTGAAAATAAAGTTAACAGTTCAAGTAAATTTTATAAGGAATTAAAATATTTTAGTTTGAAAAGATTTGATAGAAATTTTACGAGTTAATTTCGAGTAAAGAAATATGAAAATTTTATGAAATCCTTTTGAATATTCATTTTGAATAAATTGATTATTTAAGTTTTATTGGTAATTAAAATCTCAATTAAAATACTTTAAGCGGTTTATAAATTCATCAAACAATAAACAAAATCGAAAATTAATCCAGAGGCCTTATTACAACCTTAATTCGAATAGCCAAATAATTAAAAGTATCAAATAAAATCCAAAATTTCAAATTAACCGTTTTGAAGTATGGCCTCCACGAAGATATCCACGGCCCAAGTCTCCATCATTTATTATTACCTGAAAGGGGCAAGGAAACGGGGGTGAGTTACTAGAACTCAGTATATAACCCACTTACCGTTGTCCACTGAACCAAAATCCATTAAGCACATATTTGGGCTTAAGCCCACATACAATAATAATAAATGTGCCTTAAATATATAATATGCATATGATATGCAATTCCCAAGCCAAACCTAAATTTTCCGTCCGCTACACACCACTTGTACAGACCAACACTCCTGTAGGGAGCTTTAGTCACCCACCCCGCCGACACACCAAAAGTAGGCATTAAGCCATTTATACCAAATTTGTGGACAAGCCACCAGATTACCAGAATTTACATGGCATTGCCATTTTTCAGATTTGTGGCAGAGCCACCAGATTTATGTAGCAAAGCTACCAGAACTTCTCTTCACCATCATCCCATCCCATGCAAAATATTTATATAATGCATAACAATTCACAACAATATATTCAGATATTTCTTACAATTTTTATAGCCCATTATAACAATTTATTAGCTTGGCCCACTAAGCAGAATATTATCTTAGCCCATTTCGCATATTTTCAGATCGGCCCATTTAGCAAATATATCAATTTGACCCACATATCAAATATACCAATTTGGCCCATATAACAAATATATCAATTTGGCCCACATATCAAATATACCAATTTGGCCCATATAACAAATATATCAATTTGGCCTACATATCAAATATACCAATTTGGCCCATATAACAAATATATCAATTTTATAAATTAATGTGGTTTAAACCATTTTTCCTCGGTTTCACCTTTATACAATTTTAATCAAACGGTTTACTATCATTAAGAAATTAATCTCTAACCCACGGAATACGGTGTGAGATTACATATCTGATTACGGTAAGCACTATGCTTTCTTGATCGTTGACACTTAAAATATTATAACGCTCGATTAGAAGATGAACGCGATCTAATAAATCTATTCTAAAACAAATGATCTAAGATTTTACCCTCAGGATCGCGAACAACTATGATTTCTCGGTTTTCCCCAATTGATGGTCCACACCTGGTGGAAAATCCCGAATCAATGATGCCTAACAATTACGAACAACTTCAAATAGTTGATTCTCACCGGATGAGGGTCCACAACCCGGTGGAAAGTCTTGAATCGCCGAAACAACCCTTCGTTTGAATTTAGGAGTTGGGATCATCAATCCACTCCTTTTGAGATCTCCACTAGGTTTCCCTTTCAAATCGTTACCACAAGCCTCCATCGATTAGTTTTACGATAAAGTACGGATTTGAAAAACGGTGAAGATCAGCTTACCACTAATCCCGAGTGATCAACGATTGGATGGATTAAACGATTTAGTCCCTAAAATTACAATCGATTAACTATCACCATATTATAAACATCTTAACGAATAAAGAGTGATTATAGAATCCATGAAGAACTCTTACCTTAAAAGATTTTAAAACCGAGTCATAACGATTGCGAGATGATTTCGAAGAATAACGGTTCGGCCTTCCACTATATCACTACGAAGAAGAAAGGGATTTGTTCAAAAGAGAAAATAGATGATGATTTCGGTCAAAAAGACCCTCCCAAGCCATAATATAGATTCGGCAAAAGAGAGAAGAAAATAAAAAAATTGAAAGAGTTCTTACCAATTGTTCAAGAGGTGAATGACAACCCGAATGAAAAAGAAGATCAATGAAAGGATGGAAGATTCGACTATAGTGAAATAGTGGACTCAAGATTCGACTATGGTGAAAAATACTAGAGTGGAAGTGATGCTTGAAGGATTTTGTGAAAAGAAAAGAAGAAGAGGAATGATGGATTAGTTTCGATTTTCAAGGATGATGAATGAACAAAGAAATGGTCTCAAAGTTTGTATGCATTCGGAAAAAAGAAAGAAAAGAAATGGAATTATGCCTCTTCAAGGTTGCATGGATTCGAAAAAAAGGAGGAAAAAGAGTTTGGGGAGAAAAGAAAAATGGTACCAAATTGAAACTAAAGAATTGGCCAAAACAACCAAAATTTTACCAACTACCAATTACCATATTCGGCTAGGAGAAGAAGTTTTGAGAGAAAAACAACAATTGATGGTGTTGATATTTTGACCCAAAATTAACACTTTTGTTTTTACCTAAACATCAAGCACCAAATTGGCTATCATCCTAGCCCCTAGCCGTCCACATTCATCCCCATTTGGATAAGAGTTTGGCCACCCAAACTTTCCAAAACACCATCCAAGAAATAAGCCCCTTGTCCCCCTTACTTACCTATTTCTCTTGATTCCTTTCCCCAACTTCAACCTTCCTTATTCTTTTAGCCACCTTACCAAAAATAATGAAGTCCACCCTTGCCATAAATACTCCTTGACCAACACATTAAGGAAGGGAAGCAAAAAAAATAAATAAAAGTTAAAATGCACACAAAGTGATTCGAACTCCTTCCCTCAAGGTACTACAAGTGGCGCCATATCCTCTCTACTAATAGCTCATTTATGCTAGCTATTTATTCAATTATTTCCATATGCTTTAAGGTCACTTACTCCATCTCTTTAAAGTGCCAATTGCCAAAAATTTTCACTAGGTCCAAATAAATCCCGAGCCTTCTCAGGACCTCCTCAACATACAAAATTAACATTCTAACTAGCTTAGCACAAAATAATGCAATACATAAAAAAAAATTAAATTCTAGGATGTTACATAGACACACGGGCATGTGTCTAGGCTGTATGTGACACACGGTCAGCCCTATGGGTGTGTTAATAGGTCGTGTGTCCCCTGCTCAACTTGCGAGAATATGATTCATCACACGAGTCAGCACACGGGCGTGTGCCTAGGCCGTGTGCCCGTAAGAGATTAATGATGTCATCAATAGAGAGCTCCATGGGCAGAGGACACATGAGTGTCTAGGCCGTGTGAAGGACACGGGTTATAAACAAGGGCGTGTGTCTAGCCATGTGAAAACTCCTGTAGGTTCGAAAGGAAAACAAATTCCACATGGGCTAGGGACATGGGCGTGTAAGACCACACGGTCTGCCCACACGGGAGTGTCCCATGTCACACGGGCGTGTGGCCCCTGTTTAGGTAAAAAATTTCTAAGAGTGTAAAAGTTTTAGTTGATCTTTGAGACTTTCCGGATGTACGTTTAAGGCTTCATAGGCCTATATTATGCATGTTATGATCAAGGATGAAATGTTTTAAGTTGAAATGAAATTTTATAGCCCAATAATACATGTTCAAGCAAGGTTAAGTACGATAATGCCTCGTATCCTGTGCTCGATGTCGGACACGGGTAAGGGGTGTTACAGTTCGAAATGAGAAGTAAATCTACACGGGTGTGGAACACGGGCATGTGAAGTTCCACACGGGCGTGTCCTTTTCTCCACACGGGCGTGTGGGTTGTTTGATGAAAAATTTCTAAGTCTATCTAGATATCTTTTAAAGAGTTTGATTTGATCCCAAACTTTTCCTAAGGTGTGATTTAAGCTTCGTAGGCTTATATAAGAGGTGATATGAAAAGTTTTAATTTTGAGTGAAAAGTCATGTCTCGGTTTTGCATAATTGCTTGTGTATAAGTTTGGTAACGCCTCATACCCTATTCCGGAGTTGAATACTGGTAAGGGCTATTACTACATGAACATGGGTTTAGTAATTTTAAGTTAAGGAATGTAATCAATCTAGCACAATTATGTCATATTGATTAAAACTCCTATTTTTGAAATCGTGCATTGGAATTTGTACTTTTTGTTTTTATTACTTAGTTAATTTTTAGTTTTTAAATCACTTCTTCAAAACAACATATTTTTCCTTTCACCAAAGTGTTTGATTTACATTTCATAAAATATTTATTGTTCCCAGTCCATGTGGGTACAATAACTCGACACTTTCTTGTCAATTTATTACTTGATACGATTTTGTACGCTTACACATTTCCATCGTTCCAACGACATAAAAGTCAATGGTGTCGAAAAATGTGGTTTTAGAACCCCCAATTTCATAAATTGGTTTCATAAATATTTTTATTAAATATTCTCGAAGTTATATTTGAAGCAAATTGAATTTTGGGTAGGTAATTTCGTTGAATTAAAGCCTAATTTAAGTACAAGGACTAAATCGCATAATTGGTAAAACTACAATTTACTAAGGAATTATTGTTAGAAATTAAATAAAGGGATTAAAATAGTAAATATTCCATAAAAATTTATGCATGACCATTTAATGAAATATGTATGTATGTTATATTATTTATAATAGTTTAATTAATTTATAAAATTAAAAGTTATAATAAAATAAAAAAATGATACAATGTTGATGGATGGTAAGAGAAAGCCTTTTTTTCTCTTTTCATCTTCATCAATTCAAAACCTAGGAGAAAGGGAAGAAGCACGCACGACCTTAGGGATTATTTTTCAAGCTTAAATTGGTTAATGCAATTTAGTCCTTTTCTCGTAATTTTTATGTTTTCGAAATCCCGGTACTATAAGCTAATTGACCCATGTTTAATTTTTGGTATTTAAGAAGTTTCCATAGTTAGATAGTTGAAGCTTTTGGTGATATTTTGATAGATTTTAAGCTTAGAATTTATAGAGGATTAAATTGTAAAGTCAATTGATGATTTTGTGGAATAGGGGGTAAATTGCACAAATTTTAAATTTGGTGGTAGAAATGTGAAATAGGAAGTTAAGTTAGGCCTAGAGTGAAAATGATATAAAAATTGGAGGTTAAATTTGAAAGTTATGTTTGTTTTAGTTTTATTATGTTTGTTTTAATTCGTAGCTAATGTCAACCCGGATTCCTCGAAAAAGAAAAGAAAAGACAAAGTTGTCGACGAATAGCTCAGAGTATACGATTTGTATTTATATAATTCAAACTCTTTGTAAATTGCGACATTCTGAATTGTTTGTGCATGGTAAGGAAATGAGGTGAGTAATTTTGTGATAATGAGATGAAATGGGATTGAATTGAATCGATGGATGTTTTTGAGGAGTAAATTGAATATTTATGAAAAATGTATATATATTTATAAAATGTGAAATTGAATATATATTGAGATGAGGTATTTCTGCCATATGTTCAGTAAATGTGTATATGATGAAAATAAATGTGAATTGAGATATCGATTGATGGTGAAATATGAAATAAATACCCTATTAACTGTTTGGGCAAAGTCGGATATAGTTAGTATGCCATAGGATAGGAAGAGTTCATGATTACTTCAACTACGAGTCGATGAGATACTGGTGCCAATTTGCTTTGGTTTAATCGATGAAACACTATGTGTCAAATTTAATTAAAGCACCAGGCGCAACTACTTTCTTCGGATTTATTCGATGAGGCATTGGGTGCCAAACTGGTGTGTTGGTTGGATCTGTGTATTCGTCTGAGTTTGAGTCGTGTTAATAGGGAAGTAAATATTAAACTTGAAATAATGATTTCAAAATGAAAAATGATGTTGAAATGGCAAAGCTATTGAAATAGCAAATGTTATGGAATGAAATGAAATGTGAAATTTAAATTAAACAGTGAATATATATGTGATTAAGGAATGGTGTTGAATTATGTATGAAATGAATTGAACTATGATTGATATGATCATTGTATACATGAAATTAGATTTGGGTACCATATGAGATATGAATTGCATTTTCCATGTATTAGTATTAGTAAAATGTATTTGATAAAATAATGCATATATAAACTTGCACATTTGATGTAACACCCCTCACCCGTATTCAACACCGAATAGGGTTACGGAGTATTACCAGACTTATAACACATATAAAAGTACTTTTCTCAAGCATTCAATCATTTCATACAATCATCATTCAATCTAAATCAATTAGTCCCTTATAATAGCCTACGAGGCCTTAAACATGCTTTTAAAGCGGTTCGGGACTAAACCGATAACTTATAAAACTTTCATGAAACTTTGAAAATTTTACTCAAAACACAGGACACACACCCGTGTGGCTAGGCCGTGTGTTTCACACGGCCATCAGACACGCCCATGTCACCAACTGTATGTTTGGCTCGTGTGCCCTTCGAAGTGGCCACACACGCCTGTGTGCTAGGCCGTGTGCTAGGCCTTGCCAATCCTGTAGGGTATACTGACTAATACAATACGGCCAAGTCACACGCATGTGTGCTAGGCCATGTGCAAATTAGGGGGTATACCAACTAATACCACACGGACCATGTGGAGTATATTGACTTCAATTTACTATCAACACCAAGGGACACACGGACGTGTGTGACACATGGCCGAGACACACACCAGTGTCTCTGCCAGTATGGACTAAAATAGGCTATTTGCAAAGCCATTTTGCCACCCTATTTTTACATGCATACACAAGCGTAATTTGCAACATTTTAAACCCAATAGGTAGCCATTCCATAATACATACATATTATACCAATTCAACATAGTAATCAAATACCTAATTAATAACAAGCATTTTCCATCCATATGCCTACTACATATCAAAACAACATTTGCATATTTCCATTCCACCTACTACTTGCCAAAACATACCATATATAAATACATATACACAACCAAAACATTATAACAATTTAAGCCCAATCACATGGCTTTATCTTAAGCCAACATGTACCAAAATCACTATCTCAAATAGCCATAACTATCATCTTATAACTAGCCTATACATGATATATTTAAATATATCCATGAGTTCAAAGGTACCAATCGGCAACTGGATAGTGTGATGCGTATCTCTAACTTTATCTAAATCGAGCGAGCTACCAAACCTCTATAAAACATGGAAAAGAAACATAGTAAGCTTTATAGCTTAGTAAGCCCGTATAATTAAGAATTTAACTTACCATTTATACATAATCAACAAATAAACAAAGTATATCAAATTCATATATCATGTACGTCCTTTGTAACATTTCACTCTCAACCATATAAACAGTAAACCATTCGATTGTAGTATCTCATCCGTCTAAACAGTACTTCATCCATATAACAATAATTCATTCAATAACAGTAACTCATTCGTCTAAACATTACTTCATCCATTTAACATTAATTCATTCGATAATAGTACTCATTCATCTAAACAGTACTTCATCCATATAATAGTAATTCATCCGATAACAGTAACTCATTCATCTAAACAGTACTTCATTTATATAATAGTAATTCATTCGTATAACACATAGCTTTTTCACATAACCAATAACAAAATTTATGCCCGTTGAACTTATTGTAATATCAAAGGATACTCAGGTGACATACATTACGTATATAAATCAATAATCCGTCAATTCATTTTCATTTTCGCTCTTTCGAGCTATGACCAGTATGCTACTCCTAAGCTGATGGACAGTAAGCTTCGACGAGCTGAAAATAGTAAGCTCTTACGAGCTGATATATCGGTAAGCTCATATGGGCTACGGTGAGTCCGTAACAAATGCAGGAGCTTGACCAAAATGATAACCCTAGTGACATGTAACTCGTATCCTACGAATTCATACATTTCATACGGGGCTCGATAATCATCAGTCTATATCAATTAAGCATTCGTATTCCAAGTATATCAATTACTCAATTATATACATACATTTCAAATAAATATAAGTATTTAAAGTTCGATTCTAATTATACGAACTTACCTCGTTCGTTGTAGCGACGAATTAGGTCAACTAATCTGATTCTTTGTTTTCCCTCGTTCTAGATCCAAATCTCGTTTATCTCAATCTATATAATATCAAAATTTACTTATTTAATCATCATTTCATTCAATTTAGCACAATTTACACATTTTGGAAAAATTACATTTTGCCCATATTATTACACATTTTTGCAATTTGGTCCTTATCAAGTAAAATCACAATTCATTCAATTTAATACAATTTCATGCTGGCCAAATATTACCAATTCTCATATTAGCCCATATTTTTCATTTATTTTAAAATTTAACCACTAAATTTTCATATTTCACAATTTAATCCAAAATTGACATTTTACCAAAATTCACTTTACAAAACTTGTACATCTAACAACAATGATTTATTTTCCATCATCAACTAACAAAATACTCATGCATTCAACAATTCCAACATTCAAATACTTTAACAGTTTTGACATCGAACATACGGGCTAGCTAGATTAAGCTGCAACGATCTTAAAAACGTAGAAATTATTAAAAACGAAACAAAAATGGGACATACATGTACAAGAGAGAGATGGCCGAACGTTGAAGCTCTCCCATGGCTTTTTTCTCTTTCAATTTTGGTTGAAACCATGTTAAAGATGATAACTTTGCCTTTTTGTTCTATTATTATTAACTTAATACATAAATTACTATATTAACCTTAGTAATAAAACATTTAAATCTAATAATGGTTGTCCATATTTGTCCACTAATATAATAAATGGTACAAGTACCACTTAGGGACCTTAACTTTAAGGTTCTATAGCTATTAAACACCTTTAGCTATTAGAACTCCACTTTTACACATTATGCAATTTAATCCTTTTTACCGAATTAAGCATTTAAACGGTAAAATTTCTTTACGAAACTTTCACATAATTAATCTATCATACTGTAGACCTTATTAAAAAATAAAATAAATAATTTGACTTCATATTTGTGGTCCCAAAACTACTATTCCGATTTGACCAAAAACAGGCTGTTACATTTTATATGAATTTTTGCATAGCATCATCTAGTATGAACTCAAGCATTTAAATGCATTATATTTTGTTTGTAATGTTTGGATTATAGAAATAACAATGAGTTATACTCAACGTACAGGTTTGTTTTCTGTGCACAGGATAGATACTTAAAGAATCGATCATCGACTCAGCATCCAATAGCAAATCCCGAACTCAAGTGTTGGTAATGTATTTATTTTGATATTGGCATGTACCTAGGAAGTCTTTTGGTTAATGTGATCATTTTTGTATCTTGATGGTATGGAATGTTATTGGTATAAGTTTTTATATATGTGGTTGATGGAAATGGTCAAATTTATGTTATCTTGCTAAAGTAGGTTGGTTATGTGCAAAATGGTTTGTTAGTTGAGAAGTTAATGTGCTTGGTGTGTATTTGGTTAATGCATAGAGTTGATAATGATGATTGGTATATGGTTTTTTGTCTTGCAATGGATGGAAATATTTGGTGTATGTTTTATAAGTGAATTTGAATGTTTTGCCATGTCTTGGAATGGTTAAGTGATACATGCTTAGTTCAAGATTATTAAGAGTTGGTAAGTTCATGTTTATATCTATGCTATGTTTGAAAATGATTTGGTAGTTCAAATATTTAGGTTACAAAGTGATAAACCATAAAAGTAACATATTTTAATCCCACATTTAGCATACTTTTGGATGATTTATTCCCTGAATTGTATAAAAAGGTGCTCTTAATCCTTTCTTTTCATGTTTTATACTCAGGAAAGCACCTAGGGATGAAAAGAACGAGAAACGGGCCTAAAATGGACCAAATTGGGCCCAAGAAAAAATCGACACGGCCTGGGCCCAAGACCACATGGCCGTGCCTCATTAAATTACTAGAACACGGCCTAGACCTCGAAACACATGGGCGTGTCTCTTCAGCAGACTCGACCACGACCTGAAATCGATTCACATTGGTGTGTACCATGGGCGTGTCCTGCCGCGCCAAGAGGAGTTTTACTCATATTTGGATACTTGAAGGCAAATAAACACATTCTAAAGCCTATTCAAACACCCTAGTAGGAATTCTACTTGAATTAGGATACTTAGGGGCCAAGTAAGGCATCTCAAAGTCTTTATAAACACCCAAGGGTACAACTTAAAGAGTGTAACACCCCAAACCCGGTCTATGCATTGAGACTAGATTTGGTTTGTTACATGAATCGAGCTATTTTAAAATCTTCAATAAGTTGAAAACTACAATATTATTTTTAATTACGGGGTTTAATAAAAATCGGAAGAGTATTTTAATTTGATGAATATTAGAAAACGTTAGTTGAAAAACATTATTAACATTGTATTATCAAAACCCTTAGGTAATTTGTTTAAGAGTTAACAATAATAAAATATTTATAAAGGAATTTCATATATTTGAAAACCCAAATTTATTTTAATAAAACATCATATAACCATAGCCCATATTTAAAAGTCCAAATATAGTTTAAAACCAAACACACATAAAAATCCATAAATTATTTATAGAGGCCCTTATTACATTAACCCAAAATAGTAAAATACTTATTAAAAAGTTCAGAGTTTAATAAACCCATGTTTTGGCAAAGATGGCCTCCACAAAGTCATCCTCGCCCAAGTCCACGCCAATTTCCATTACCGAGATGGAAAAATTTAAGGGTGAGTTACTTAGAACTCAAAGTATAACTCACTTACTTGTCCACCGGGCCGATTTTCAATTTAAGGGTTTGGGCCTTGAGCCCATAAGCAAAAAAATAATATAATGAAGAACATAATTAATAGCATGCATGTAAAAATGAATTTTTTCCCTCCCAAACCTAATTCCATCCACTACTCACCCCCGTACCAACCATCACACCGTAGGGATCAAGTCAACCCACCCCGCCATCACACCAATCATAGGCATTAAGCCAATTTATATTTTGTGGCATAGCCATCAACTAGATTGTGACAAAGTCACCGAACTAGAGGCATTGAGCCAATTATTATTTTGTGGCGAGCCACCGAACTAGAGGCAAATAGCCATTTATAACTTTTGTGGCGAGAGCCACCAACTAGAGGCAAAAAGCTATAATTTTGTGGCAGAGCCACCGAACTAGATTTTGGCAATGTGCCTTCTTCTCTTCATCATTTCCCAACCCATGCAATATGTATGCAATAGTAAACTATGGTCATACCATAATTTTATTAAAAGGCCCATTAACAAGAGTTAATATTTCCAAATCTTTATTAAGGCCCATAAATAACACTTTGGCCTAATTAACTATTTATCAACTAGGGCCCAAATTTACGATCTAGCAAGAATTCGCCCATTTATCGATCTTGCAAGTATTTTAGTCTGCTTAACAATTTAATAGAGTTTACGCCCATTTATCGATCTAGCAGGATTTCGCCTAATTTATAATCAAAGTAGATTTCGCCGATTATCAATCTAGTAGAGTTTTCGCCCATTTATCGATCTAGCGTACATTTCACCCAATTTACAATCAAATGAGATTTCGCCCGATTATCAATTTAATGAGTTTTCGCCCATTGATCGATCTAGCATATTTTACGCCCATTTTTACGAAACATACAACTTACATATTAACAAGTAATTTCTCGAGGCATTTTCGTAATTTTCACAATTTTAGTCGTTTTCATGTATTTTCATCGAAATATCGGTTGTTACGTTTCATACCGATCTAGTCATTTTTTACGATTTTACTTCAATACCAAATTAATATCCAACCCGAGAAAAGTGTGAAGTTACACACCTCGATACCGAGAGTACTAATCCTTCTCGCTCCTCGACACCTAAAACATATTTCGATCCGTTAGAACACTATTTCAGTATAAATATACTTTATCGATAATAGATCCAAAACCTTACCCTCTTGATTTTGAATCACTTGATTTTTGTTTCTCCTCGTTTATTGGTTCGTTAGTTGTTGAGAATCCACTAACGATAAAGGCTCTAAGTTCGTACCACTTCAAATAATTGACTTCCTTCGAAGATGGTCCGCAACCCGGTGGAAAATCTCGACCGCCAAATCGCTCTTCATTTAAATGGGGATTTACTGATCCGCCTCTTAATATGACTAAACACCGCCTTTTCTTCCCTATTTTAAAAGTCTTCAAGATCAAAAGAACATTAATCCAATCTAAAATAATATCGAAATAATACTAGAGGTTTTAAAAGATGTGATTTCCTTACCACAATAAATCGATTCCAACGTTTCTACGATTCTCTCGAACACTTGAGTTCGATCTTCCGTTATTGCACTATATTATAACGAATAAAACGTTAATAGAACGAACGCTTATTTTGATCCAAATGGTCCTTCATGACACCATCAATATTCGCCATATCACTATTAACTAATTGAAAATGAAAAAAGAATCCTTACCTATATTTCCACCACGAAAAGAAAGGATTGAGAATGGTGTTTGTGATTGATGAAGATTCGACTATGTATGATCAAAGAAAAAAAGAAAGGTTCGGCTATGGGCACTCTAGCATTCGGCCATGAGAGAGTTTAATGGAGAAACTTTGAGTGAAAAGAAATAAAATATGAAAGAAGAGATGGTGATGATGTTGTTTGATTTCAAAGAGAAGAGAAGAAAAAGATGGGTTTTAGGAGCTAGGTACATTCGGCCATGGTAAAAAGAAAAGAAAAAGAATGGCTTTTGGTATAGTTGATTTCGGCACTCAAAAAAAAAGGCACAAAACAAATGCTAAAGCAATAAGCAAAAATGACCAAATGGTCAAAAGATTAGAGCTTTACCAAGGTTCAATTTCGGCCAAAGGAAAAAGTTGAGAAGAGGAATGCAAAATTTTGTACAAGTTGCTAGGAATGACCAAAGAGAAACTTCAATTCTTAGCCAAACTATCACCAAAAATTCGGCTCCCCCTATAGTCTAAATTGCCGTCCCTATGCATGGTCAATTGGCCATGATATTGTTTCCATAACTTTTCCTTGATATGTGCCCCATATCTTCATATCCTTCCTTAATTTCTTGATTCCTTCCTTAAGTTAACAATTTCCTTAATCCTTTGATATGCTAACCAAAAATAACATGGTCAACACTTACCATATATGCTCTTGGCGACACTTGCTATACATGTGCGTAAAATTAAAAATAAAATTTACCTAGATGCTAAACAAGGATTCAACCTCTCCCTCATGCTACAACTCATGCGCCAACACCACCATGCCATGTACTCAACTTATGTCACTTATTAACACTTAATTTAACTTAAGTATTAATGACACTCGCTTCTCTTCAATAAATTCTCAAATATTAAATTTATTCCTTACCCAAATTATGCTATACTCTTCTTTAGGACTTCAATAAACACGAAAATAAAAGTAAGAAATTTTCCTTTAAAATCTAAACACCAAATCATGCAATATATAAATACTGGATTTTTAGGGTGTTACAACTCTACCTCCTTAAAGAAAATTTCGTCCTCGAAATTTACACAGTTGAAAGAGGTGAGGTATTGTTGCCGAATTGCATCCTCGAGCTCCCACGTAGCTTCCTCCACTCCGTGGTTATGCCAAAGAACTTTGACCAACAGACGGTTTTCTTTCTTAGCACTTTGATATCTCGGCCTAAGATTTCCACCGGTTCTTCTTCAAAGACAAATCAATTCAACTCCAATTCTTCTACCAGATAATGTGCGAAGGATCCGATCTATAACGCCAACATGGAAACATGAAAACATTATGAATTTGATCCAATTCCGGAGGTAACTCAATCTGATAAGCCACTGGACCAACACGCTTCAGCACACGATAAGGTCCAATGTATCTAGGACTTAGCTTGCCCTTCCTTCCAAACCTGAAGATCTTTTTCCAAGGAGAGACCTTCAAGAAAACCTGATCCCCTACAGCATACTCGATGTCCTTACGCTTCAGGTCTGCATACGACTTCTGTCTATCTGAGGCTTCTTTCAACCGTGCTCGAATAACTTTTACCTTATCCTCTGTTTCAGATATCATCTCAGGACCTAACATCTGTCGTTCACCCAACTCAGTCCAACAAATAGGAGAACGACACTTACGACCATACAATGCCTCGTAAGGTGCCATCTGAATGCTAGACTGATAGCTGTTGTTATATGCAAATTCTGCCAGTGGTAGATAATCCTCCCAACTACCCCTGAAGTCGATTACACATCCCCTTAACATATCTTCCAATATCTAAATTACCCTCTCCGACTGACCATCAGACTGAGGATGAAAAGCCGTACTGAAGTTTAGCTTTGTTCCCAGAGCTTCATGCAAAGCTTTCCAAAATCGTGATGTAAATCAGGATCCCATCGATATAATAGATACAGTACCCCATACAACCTCACAATTTTGGATACGTATAATTTTGCCAACTTCGCAATGAATAATCCATACGAACTGGCAGGAAATGAGCAGTCTTCGTCAAACGATCAACAATTACCCACACAGAATTTTTCTTAGTAGGTGTTAAAGGTAACCCACTAACAAAATCCATGGTTATCCGTGCCCATTTCCAAAGAGGAATCCTTACCGGTTGTAACAATCCAGACGGTAATTGATGTTTTGCCTTCACTTGCTGACAAGTCAAACATTTTCCCACAAATTCTGAAATCTCACGCTTCAACCCTGGCCACCAATACTATTCACGAAGATCTCGATACATCTTATTTCCTCCGGGATGCATAGCATAAGGGCTACTATGCGCCTCCCGTAGAATCATTTGCCTCAGATCTGAGTCCTTAGGCATACATACTCTTCCTCGAAAGCACAACACACCCTCCATGTTTATTCCAAAATCCTCGATTTCACCATTTTCAACTTGCCGAAGTAAAGGTCCCAACTTCTCATCTGATGTCTATTTTTCCTTGATTTGTTCCAACCACAGAGGCTTCACCTGAAGTTCTGCTAACAAATTGCCATCCTCATACAGACTCAAATGGGCAAACAATGCTCTCAAATCAGATACTGTCTTACGACTTAACGCGTCAGCCACCACGTTAGCCTTTCCAGGATGATATTCGATTGAGAAATCATAATCCTTTAATAATTCTACCCATCTTCTTTGTCTTAAATTTAACTCCTTTTGGGTAAGGAGGTATTTAAGACTCTTGTGATCCGTGTAGATGATGATTTCTCACCGTAGAGATAGTGCCTCCAAATCTTTAGAGCAAAGACCACAACAAATTAACTCCAAATCATGCGTAGGTAGTTTACTTTGTGTGGTCTCAATTGACGAAAGCATAGGCCACCACCTTTCCATTTTGCATCAACCCACAACCTGGACACTGTGAGACGATCACAATAAATAGTGAATTCTTTTCCAGCCTCCTATTTGAATCAAACCGAGCCGTCCCTGCAAAAGCTCAATGCCAAATTTTACTTCCCGATCCGAGGTATACCGGGAAGTTCTTTGGGAAATACATCGGAAATTCCTTCACCGTCCTCACATCATTCACAGATAACTCTTTGGCATCTAAAGCACGATAAAGGCTAGGAATGCTCCATATCCTTTCCGCACCAACTTCTACCTTTAATGCGATACCACATTTGCCAAGTAGTTCCTTCGCTCACCAATCATTATGACTTCCTTATCATCCGAGGTTCTTCTCGACATTCATTTTTAGCACAATCCAATTATGCCCGATGTTTAACCAACCAATCCATGCCTGAATGAGATCGAACTCGCCAAAGGTAGTTCCATCAAGTTTGCTAAGAATACCTCCTCTGAATTTTCAAGGCACGCCTTTAAACATTTTATTTACATCACTGAACGTCCTAAAGGACTAATTATCATCATCCCACTATCGGTAATTTCGTGTTCTAAATTCGTGTTTCTAGATATGGCGCTAGCAACATATGAGTGGGTAGAACCAATATCTATTAAGGCAATAACAGTACATCAAAATGAAGAACGTATCAGTTATCACATCTCGTGCATTGCCGCCCTCGCATGCCTAACCGCATAAACCACCCAGTCATCTTGCATCCGCATTTCTCTAGGACCATTGTTCGACCGGTGCACCTTGACCACGCCCACCCCATTACCACCATGACTGTCTACAACCTCTTGGTGGTCAGCTGATTACCTCGCCAATCTGCATCATTATTACGAACTTCTTGAGTCGATCCATACGCCGAGGATAATTTTGTATCGATGATCGATTGAACCGCATTTGTAGCATGCGCCTGCTTTCCTCCAACATTCTCCAAAATGTCTTTTCCACACTCAAGGCAATCTCGACTTCGATTATTTGTTACCGGGTTCTACCTTGAACCGGTTCATCATTCGAGGTCTCTTCCGAATCTCTTTGAAGAATCGATCGCTGTGTCTCTCTTTATTTCAAATCTTTCTCGGTCGCTGTTCAATTTTAGCCTCCTCGGCTATTTTGGCCTTCTCCACAAGAGTGGAAAAATTTCTAACTTGTCGTGGAGCAATCGAACCCTCACCATCATTAAGCCCATCCTCAAACGCACACATCGTTCATGATCTGTTGATACAATTGTTCGGCATAGCGGCTCAAACGTAAAAACTCACCTTCATATGTCGCCACGGTCTTACTTCCTTGGACAAGATTCGTAAATTCTTTCCTTCGAGCGCCTACATAACTCGCTCCAACGATTTTCCTTGGAAGGCAACTTTAAAGAATTCCCAATTAATCGATGTAGCTTGGTGCCTTCTCGAACAGTGAGCTACCAATGATACGCCTCATCTCTTAACAAGGATACAGCTCCTCTCAGTTTTTGCTCAACAAAGGCATTCCATATCATCCATAATCCGTTCCACGCCTTTGAGCCAGATTCAGCCACATTCGAGCTACACCAAAGATTCCTCTAAAACTTCGCATTATTTGACTTAAGTCGCCTGAAATTGACCCACGAGTTGTTGGCCCAATTCTAGTTCCAATGACCCTTTCTAAGACTCATGAGATTGCTTGAGTCAATGCATTATCTTCTTCCATGTGATCGCTGATCCGTCTCACTCTCAATTGACGCGAAAAGTCCCATTTTCGACATATGATTTGGTGCTTGATCGTAGCACCTCGGCCTCTACCACGCCACGTCTACGGCTCACGACCACGCCCTCTAGTGCTCATGATGGCTTGTTCGCTTTTATCGATTACTAGTTTTATGAATCGTAAAATTTGTTTCGTGTTTATTAACGATATTTTATGAGATTTGAGATATAAAGTTGTTTTTTCAAACATATCCTATAGTCTCAATCTCTACGATTTTCACATCTAAAACTAGAAGTTCTAGAGTGTTCCTATGATCATATCATAGTAATCATTAAGCAATAAATACTTACTTGACTTGTTACCGGATGCTTGTGGTGCCATACTGATCTTTAAAATATAATTGAACGATTTCATAAAGAAATTATTTGCGAACCCAAACCACAGCTTGAGTTTTTGAACCTGACTTTGATACCATTAAATGTAACACCCCAAACCCGGCTATACATTGAGACTAGATTTGGTTTGTTACATGAATCGAGCTATTTTAAAATCTTCAATAAGTTGAAAACTACAATATTATTTTTAATTACGGGTTTAATAAAAATCGGAAGAGTATTTTAATTTGATGAATATTAGAAAACGTTAGTTGAAAAACATTATTAACATTGTATTATCAAAACCCTTAGGTAATTTGTTTAAGAGTTAACAATAATAAAATATTTATAAAGGAATTTCATATATTTGAAAACCCAAATTTATTTTAATAAAACATCATATAACCATAGCCCATATTTAAAAGTCCAAATATAGTTTAAAACCAAACACACATAAAAATCCATAAATTATTTATAGAGACCCTTATTACATTAACCCAAAATAGTAAAATACTTATTAAAAGTTCAGAGTTTAATAAAGGTTGTTTTATGTAGCTAGTCATCCTCGCCCAAGTCCAATTTCCATTACCCGAGATGGAAAAATTTAAGGGGTGAGTTACTTAGAACTCAAAGTATAACTCACTTACTTGTCCACCGGGCCGATTTTCAATTTAAGGGTTTGGGCCTTGAGCCCATAAGAATATAATAAAGAACATAATTAATAGCATGCATGTAAAAATGAATTTTTTCCTCCCAAACCTAATTCCATCCGCTACACACCCCTTGCATCAACCATCACACCTGGGGATCAAGTCAACCCACCCCGCCATCACACCAATCATAGGCATTAAGCCAATTTATATTTTGTGGCATAGCCAAAAGTCACTAGAACTAGAGGCATTGAGCCAATTATTATTTTGTGGCGAGCCACGAACTAGAGGCAAATAGCCATTTATAACTTTTGTGAACCAAACTAGAGGCAAAAAGCTATAACTTTGATAGATTTTGGCAACAGCCTTCTTCTCTTCATCATTTCCCAACCCATGCAATATGTATGCAATAGTAAACTATGGTCATACCATAATTTTATTAAAAGGCCCATTAACAAGAGTAAATATTTCCAAATCTTTATTAAGGCCCATAAATAACACTTTGGCCTAATTAACTATTTATCAACTAGGGCCCAAATTTTCTAGCAAGAATTCGCCCATTTATCGATCTAGCAAGTATTTTAGTCCGCTTAACAATTTAATAGAGTTTACGCCCATTTATCGATCTAGCGAGGATTTCGCCCAATTTATAATCAAACAGATTTCGCCCGATTATCAATCTAGATCCATCTCTAGCAGAGATTTCAAATTCAATTTACAATCAAATGTAGATTTCGCCCGATTATCAATTTAATGAGTTTTCACCCATTTATCGATCTATCATATTTTACTACCCATTTTTACTGAAACATACAATTTACATATTAACAAGTAATTTCTCGAGGCGTTTTCGTAATTTTCACGATTTTAGTCGTTTTCTTGTATTTTCATCAAAATATCGGTTGTACGTTTCATACCGATCTAGTCTTTTTTTTACGATTTTACTTCAGATATCCAACCCGAGAAAAGTATGAAGTTACACACCTCGATACCGAGAGTACTAATCCTTCTCGCTCCTCGACACCTAAAACATATTTCGATCCGTTAGAACACTATTTCGTATAAATATACTTTATCGATAATAGATCCAAAACCTTACCCTCTTGATTTTGAATCACTTCAATTTTCGGTTTCTCCTCGTTTATTGGTTCGTTAGTCGAGAATCCACTAACGATAAAGGCTCGAAAGTTCGTACCACTTCAAATAATTGACTTCCTTCTAAGATGGTCTCGCAACCGTGGAAAATCCGGACCGTCAAACCGCTCTTCGCTTAAATAGGGATTACGGATTCCGCCTCTTAATATGACTAAACACCGCCTTTTCTTCCCTATTTTGAAAGTCTTCAAGATCAAAAGAACATTAATCCTGTGATTTCCTTACCACAATAAATCGATTCCGACGCTTCTCGATTCTCTCGAACACTTGAGTTTCGATTATTGCACTATATTATAACGAATAAAATGTTAATAGAACGAACGCTTATTTCCTATCACTATTAACTAATTGAAAACGAAAAAAGAATCCCTTACCTATATTTCCACGGTCAAAAAGAAAGGATTGAGAATGGTGTTTGTGATTGATGAAGATTCGACTATGTATGATCAAAGGAAAAAAAAGTTTTATGGGCACTCTAGAGAGTTTAATGGAGAAACTTTGAGTGAAAAGAAATTATGAAAGAAGAGATGTGATGATGTTGTTTGATTTCAAAGAGAAGAGAAGAAAAGATGGGTTTTAGGAGCTAGGTACATTCGCCATGGTAAAAGAAAAGAAAAGAATGGCTTTTGGTATAGTTGAGAGATGTTTTTTACTTCAATTTCGCCATTGTTATGAACTAAACCCTTCACCAAAAATTCGATACTAAATTGTCATTCCCTATGCATGGTCAATTGGCCATGATGAAACTTTTCCTTGAATGACGGATCTTGTTATTGTTTACCATATATGCTCTTGGTCGAACTATATGATAAATATTTGATTGTTCTTAATTATTTGAGCTTAATTCTTGTGTTAATATTTCAAATATTAAATTTATTCCTTAGATATTGATTCAAGTTGAATGTACTTAGGTGGTGGAGCAAAAGTCCCACTTGAAGATAGCCAGTTGATCCATCTCAAGAAGCCGTAATTCTACTTAAGATTTGCGGATTTCTCCTTCAATTCCTTCAGGAGTTTTAGGGATAAGAGTAGATCTAGCATAATTTTTGGGATATTGCAAGTTGAATGTACTTAGGTGGAGTTGATCGCATAATTAAGCGCCTAGAGATAGGGTGACGAGATTTTGCCGATTAGGGTGAAAGCTAATAGGGGAGTCCATAGATCGAGTTAATGCGATTCTAGGGGTTTTAACCTAGGTTTAGACGTTATTCACCTTGACAGAGGGTTTAATATAAATTAGGGAATCCTACGGATCAAGTCAAGTGAATAAATTGCCTGGTTCAGTGTTAGATAACAAGTGAAGTCTAGGTGGATTCTTCCTCAGGGTATCATCTTAATCAACTGAGTTTTCCCAACAGTATTTCCCCAATTCATTCTTTTTGTCTTTGCGTCTTTAGCTTAGTAGTTAGTTAATTTAGATTAAACAACCAATCGCTTAATATTTAGGCTAAATAATAGAAAGAAGGTTAGTATTAGTACTTTTAGTTCCTTTGGGTTTGACAATTTGGTCTTGCCTAAGCTATACTACTGTTTGATAGGTGCACTTGCCTTAAGTCGTTGTCAAAGTTAGTTTCTAGGTTCGATCAATCTCTTTATAAATTTTAAAACTTGACAAAACAACGATCAAGTTTTTGGCGCCGTTGTTGGGGAACTGAAATATTAAGAAAGCTCAATATTTTATTACTTTAGCCATTTTTTATTTTTTATTTATTTTTTATTTTTTACAATTTAATTTTTATTTTTTTAGTTTGCTAATTTTTCTTTTATTCGGTTTTGGCAGATAATTTTAGTTGATAAGAGATGGCACTAAATAACTATCAGTGGCAAGTTATGAGGACAACGCCAACAAAAGCCGATAGTGTCTTCAATCTCGACGCATTAACCATGCTATCAAACCAGATAGAGCTTTTAAGTAAGAAAATTTTCTGTTTGTGTAGCTCTACATAGGTACATCCAGTGACGCAGTGCGATACAAATGGAGGAAGGATGAGCAATACAGAATACCCATCCCACAACCATGGCATAAAGAATGAAATAGGTAGAGGGGTGGTGAATCCTGAGTACCCACCCTACGAACATGGCATGGAGAATGAACAAGTCAACTATATGGGTAACTATTTTAGACCTTAAAATAATTTTTATAGTAACACTTATAATGCAGGCTAGAGGTACCATCCCAATTTCTCATGGGAAAGTCAAGGTAATCAAAGACCGCAACTTCTTTCAGGTTTTCAACAACCACCTCACTAGCAGGAAACGAAGCCAAACCTTGAGGAGATGCTAATGAAATTTATCTCGAACACTGAAATAGCACTTAAAAATCATCAAGCATCGACTCAAGAGCTCGAGAATCAAATAGGTTAGCTTGCTAAGCTAATCTCAGAAAGACCACAAGGTATCTTACCAAGCAACACTGAATCTAACCCAAAGGAACAAATTCAAGCCATCACCGCCCAAAATAGTGAAGGATTAAATGAACCAAACCCAAAGGAAGAACCTGTGGTAAATGAAGGTAAGGTTGAGGTGAGCCATGAAATACCAAAATTGGCAAATACAGAGTACCAACGTCGTATACTATATTCTGAAGCAATGAAGAAGGACAACACAGAGGAACAGTTTGGTAAGTTTCTTAAACTTTTAAAGAAATTACATATTAACTTATCGTTTCTCGAAGCTCTTTCGCAGATACCCGATTATAAAAAATTTTTAAAAGAGCTATTGACAAACAAACGGAAGCTAGACAAGGCATCGCATGTGGAGTTAAAAGCAATGTGCTTAGCAATTCTATAAAATAAACTACCACAAAATTGAAAGATCCATGGAGTTTTACAATTCCATGTTTAATTGGTAGTTTATCTATTGATAATGCTTTAGCTTATTTAGGGGAAAGCATCAATGTTATGCCTTATAAAATGTTTAAACAACTAGGTCTAGGGAAACCCAGACAAACTAGGATGAGCATTCAATTAACTAATAAAGCTATCAGAATTCCTAGGGGTATAATAGAAAATGTTCTAATCAAAATTGATAAATTCATATTCCCAGTAGACTTTGTCATTTTAGACATGGATGAGGACAATTCGATTCCTTTAATTTTAGGAAGACCCTTTCTAGCAACTGCCAGGACTAAAATTGATGTTGGTACAAGAGAACTAATTCTTCGTATAGGTGACGAATCAATCAGTCTACAAGCTCTTGACTCGGCCAGAACATCGACTGATGAAGGTGAGAAAGTAAATTTAGTTGATAACAAATTTGTTCAACCTTCATCACAGGAAACACCACGAAGCCACAAACCTGAGCCGAATCATAGACCTCATGCCAATAAAGAAGAATTACATGAGGAACGAAGCCTTAAGGTCGACAAACTAGAAGAGTGGAAGACACACTTTAAAGAGAAAATAGGGATCGGTATTTGAAATTGCATGAAGAAAGATCAAGGAACCCCATGATATATTATGAGTTAGAGCATAGGAACAAAAATCACTTCAAAATAGGGATCATGTATTGATGAATAAGGAAGACTGTAATAGCCCGATTTAGGGGCTAGTCGAAATAGTGATCTTAGGGGTAGAAACCTCCACTGAAAATTGCAGCAAATAAGGGGTAGAAACCTTCAAAAATTTTAGCAAACTCTCATCCATTCAAGTAAGTGTTCTAGTGAACTTTTCTTGAAAATAATTATACTTTTGAGATCCCTAAAGCTTAAGCTTTCAAATGAGGGGACTATTGTGCAATGTTGTGAAAGGTTTAGAGTTTTACCATGAGAGCTACTTTAGTTGTTTTCTGCATTTTAAGGAAGAACTTGAGTCTTAGTTGTTAGATGAACAACTTTTAAAAAGGGTGTGAGCATGAGGACAATAAATAGGACCTTAATGAAAAGGTTATGAACTTGGTAGTAAGTATGTGAAATATTGATTGTTTATGATAGCTTTAAGAGCATTAAATGTTTGCCTAGGCTTGTTGAAGATAAAAATGTTATTAGAATTAATTTCTGAGCATAGGGGCAAAATGGTCATTTTGCTAAAATCTAAGGGTAAAATGGTAATTTTGCCTAAGTAGGACTATTGAGATGCTTATATTAATAAAATGATTAAAATGAGCTAATTTTCTATTATAGAGCAAGAGGAGATGAGAATTCACCTCAATCGTGGAAAGGATAAAGTCGTGGACTAAACTGAAGAACTAACTCATTTTGAAAACGAGGTAAGTTTGTATGATTTCTAAGCTTTGTGATCACTATCATTGAATTGCTTAGTATAATATACATTGCTATTTTGTAATGCCTATCGTTTTTTTGAACAAAGAGATTAAACATGAGCAAGCCCCGATTGAATATGAATTTCCCAGGATACCCGATATACCATACAAGATATCATGTAAGTCCAAGGCAAGCTTGGCATTGATTAAGATATCATGTAAGTCCAAAGCAAGCTTGGAATTTATCAAGATATCATGTAAGTCAAAGGCAAGCTTGGCAGTGATCAAGATATCATGTAAGTCCAAGGCAAGCTTGGCATTGATCAAGATATCATGTAAGTCCAAGGCAAGCATGGCATTGATCAAGATATCATGTAAGTCCAAGGCAAGCTTGGCATTGATCAAGATATCCCATAAGTCCAAGGTAAGCTTGACATTGAGTAAGTTATCAAGGGCAAGACTTCATGTAAGTCCATGTCAAGACATGGCCTTGAAACCAAGATGAGAAATTCCATGTAAGACTATGCCTAAGATATGGCTTTGGTGGCATGTTAAGTGGGAAGAGATCTAGTATCCTTGGGTATTCGTAGAAGTTCATCGGGCAAACAAGTAAGGTTAATAATGAGGTAACAAGCGGGCTAAGAAAGCAAAGATAGCATCAAAATGAATTAAATATTACTCATGTTATGAATGAAGAATTAGAGATCATAATGATTATTGTTTAAGTACGCTGATCAATGTGATCAAGTGACACAGGTATCATGTTTACTTTACAAAAATGAGTATAGTGAGCATCATGAGACATGTAAGAACCAAGTATGAGTAAGTAAGCTTTAGATCTGAAATTACAATACTATTGTTATGCTAAATGGTTTTTATTAAGTAAGCTTATTGACATGTGCTTTACATGCAAACTTACTAAGCTAAATGCTTACGTATTTGATTGTTTCTTTCTATGTAGTCCCACCAAGCTAATTTGTGGATCATCGGAGTTGAAGCTCAGTAGCACACTATCAACTCTTATTTTGGTATAGCCAAGTTACTTTACTAAGTATGGCATGTATAGGAAACATTCATTTTGTGGACATGTTTTTAGAAGGGCCTTTGTAAAAGCTATCAAGCTTATTGTTCTTTTGTATATGGCTAAGTGATTGGCCAAATTTGACTAAGTATTTATGTTTATTGAGATCAATGAAGCATGTAGTATTATTCATAAAATTGGGTTGTTATTGCATCGTTGAATTGTGTATGGATATGATCTTCATTTCAGGGTGGCTAATGACTTGGTAAATAGCCTATAAATGCCCACACGGTTGGACACACGGGCGTGTGTCAAGGCCGTGTTAACCCTACACCTTAGTATTATGAATCAAAATAGGCCACGAGTAAATTCCACGACCGTGTGTATAGTCCGTGTTATACACACGGGTTGGACATGGGCGTGTGCCTAGACCATGCTGATTTAGTCAGTATATCAAGGATTAGCACACGGTCAAAGCCCACGAGCGTGTTATGGCCGTGTGAAATTAGTCAGTAGCCTCCTACAGTTGGAAGACACGGGTGTGTCTAAGCCGTACGGAAATAGTCAGTAGCTTCCCACGATTTGAGGGTATGGGCGTGCTTAAGGGTACACGGGCGTGTTCCAAGTCACAGGGCGTATGAACCCTGCTTCAAAAAAATGAATTATTTGATTTAGTTCTGAAAGTTTTCAGACACAAGTTTAAGGCCTCATAGGCCCTTCTAATGTATGTGATGACTAAGAAAGTGAAAATTTTAAGTTGGAATGAAATTTTATAGCTCGTAAGTACATGTTCAAGCATAGTAATGTCTCGTATTCATATCCAGTATTGGTCTTGGGTGGGGGTGCTACATTTAGTGGTATCAGAGCTACAGTTTAGTCGGTTCTAGGACAAACTTAGCATGAGCATGAGTCTAGCTATACATGCCATACGTAAAAATGTTTCTATATTGATAGTGTGACGACTCCTGATGATTTTAAATTATGTTTAAACATATAGAAATGGATTCCAAAGGGAATGTGGCGGATGACGTAGAAAGTAATGCGCCGGCTCTTGCTGAAGGGAAAGTGCCGAGCGAAAATGAGAATAGACCCACTACGATGAGTCAAAGGGGAAGAGAAGAGGCTGGAAAAGCCTTCCTCCACATGATGAACACATGGTATACAGAGTTCATTCGGGTGAACCCGAACACACAACCCCCTCCACCCCACTTGTTCCACAAGCTACTCCAATGGCCCTTCAAGTAGTAGAGGTGGTAAGAGGAGGTAAACCCCCAATTGATAGGATCAAGAAGCATGGGGCAGAAGAATTTCAGACCAGAAAAGAGGATGATCTAGAAAGAGCTGAATTCTGGTTAGAAAATACCATCAGGGTATTTAATGAGTTGTCATGTACCTCTGAAGAATGCATGAAATGTGTAATCTCTCTCTTAAGAGATCCTGCTTACCAATAGTAGAACACCCTTGTGTCAGTTGTACCGAGAGAAAGGGTCACATGGGAATTCTTCCAAGAAGAGTTTAAGAAAAAGTATATCAGCCAGAGGTTTGTAGACCAGAAGAGAAAGGAATTCCTAGAGCTGAAGCAAGGCAAGATGTCGGTGATAGATTATGAGCGTGAGTTTGTATGACCCAGAAGTACACCCGCGAATGTATATCCACAAAGGCTATTATGAGTAAAGGGTTTGAAGATGGGTTGAATGAGGACATCAAACTTATTGTTGCTGTCCTAGAATTAAAAGAATTTGTCGTGTTAGTGGAAAGAGCTTGTAAAGTAGAAGAGCTAATAAAAGAGAAGAAGAAGTTTGAAATGGAGTCTCGTGACTCTTGAAAGAGACCGTGGAATAAGCCATTCCAATCTTCACACAAGAAGTCAAAAGATTTCCCTACCCGATCGGCTACTTCCACCGGGTTTTCCAAGAAGGACAAAAGTAAACAGTATTCAGGGAACAAAGCACAGACGACTTCAGTTGCAAGTGTCAAAATTTTAGATCCGACAAGTCTGAATGCCCACAGTGTGGCAGACACCATTTGGGAGAATGCCTGGCACATGAAAATGCATGTTTTAGATATGGTTCGCAAGACCACTATATAAAAGATTGTCCCGAGATGACGAAATAAGGAAGAGCTCAGGACCCAAAATTTGGGAGTATGGTCAGAGTGAGACCGTAGAGAAACCCGAGAAGTGGGGCAAGTGGAAGAGGTGACCCGAGAGACCAGGATGTGAGACCCGAGGGTAGAGCGCCTGCAAGGACTTATGCCGTTCGTGCTCGCGAAGAGGCATCTTCTCTTGATGTTATTACGGGTACCTTTTCTCTTTACAATACTAAAGTTATTGCTTTAATAGATCCCGGATCCATGCACTCTTACATTTGCATGAAATTAGCATCTAGTTTGAGCGTGCCAATAGATACCACCGAATTTGTAATTAAGGTGTCTAATCCATTAGGCAAGAGTGTGTTAGTTAATAAAGTTTGTAAAGATTGCCCATTGATGATTAGAGGTCATTGCTTTAAAACAAATCTTATGTTATTACCATTTGATGAATTTGACCTCATTCTTGGAATGGACAGGTTGACTACTCATAATATAATTGTTAATTGTGGGAAGAAATGCATTGAGATGAGATGTAAGAATGGGGATACTCTTCATGTTGAATTAGATGAACAAGATAAATCGCCAGTGATAATTTCCCATATGATGGCACGGAGATGTTTAAGAAAAGGGTATGAATCATATTTGGCCTTCGTGTTGAATGATAAGGAGATAGAGCTAAAAATTGAGTTAGTACCGGTAGTATGTGAATACGTGGATGTATTTCCTGAAGAATTACCCGGACTACCGCCAGTTAGAGAGATTGAGTTCAGCATTGAAGTAGCTTCCGATACTGTACCGATATCCACTACTCCTTCCAGAATGGCTTCAACAGAGTTGAAAGAGTTGAAGTTATAGTTGCAAGAGTTGACAGATAAGGGCTTTGCAAGATCAAGTTGTTCACCATGGGGTGCCTTGGTTTTATTTGTGAAAAAGAAAGATGGTACCATGAGATTGTGCATAGATTACCGTCAGCTTAATAAAATAATAGTAAAGAATAAGTACCCATTGCCTAAGATCGATGATCTATTCGATCAACTGAAAGGAGCGGCTCTATTCTCCAAAATAGACTTGAGATCAGAGTACTACCAGTTGAGAGTGAAAGACTCAGATGTATCCAAGACGGTCTTTCGAACGAGGTATGGGTATTATGAATTTTTAGTCATGCCCTTTAGGTTGACCAATGCTCCTGTGGTGTTCATGGATTTAATGAACCGCATCTTTAGACCATACCTCGACAAGTTTGTAGTCGTATTTATTGACGATATACTAATTTATTCCCAAGATGAGAAAGAGCATGCTGAACACCTACGGACAGTTTTACAGATCCTGCGAGAGAATCAGCTGTATGCCAAATTCAGTAAAAGTGAATTTTGGCTTAAGGAAGTAAGATTCCTGGGACATATTGTCTCGAGGGATGGAGTCCAAGTTGATCCCAGTAAAATCTCGACCATAATGGACTGGAAGCTGCCTAAGAACATTACTAAGATTAGAAGTTTTCTGGGCCTACCGGCTACTACAGACGATTTGTCAAGGGGTTTTCCATGATCGCAACCCCGATGACTAAACTATTACATAAAAATGTGAAGTTTGAGTGGACATCAGAATGATGCCAACAAAGTTTTGAGAAGTTGAAAGCAAAGTTGATGAAGCTCCAGGTCTTAGTACAACCCGAATCGGGAAAGAATTTATAGTCTCTGTGATGCATCCTTAAATAGATTAGGTGTGTACTCATGCAAGAAGGCAAGGTGATTGCTTATGCCTCCGATGCTTGAAGCCTCATGAGAAGAATTATCCGACGATGATCTAGAATTGGCCGCCATAGTCTTTTTGAAGATTTGGAGACACCATTTATATGGTGAAAATGTCAGATTTTTACCGATCACAAAAGTCTGAAGTACTTGATGATACAAAAAGAGTTGAACTTAAGACAAAGAAGATGGTTAGAGTTGATAAAAGACTATGAGTTGGTCATCGACTACCATCCAGGAAAGGCGAATGTAGTCGTCGATGCTTTGAGTAGGAAGTCTATATCTACTTTAAGAGCATTGAATTCAAGGATATCCTTATCCGACAATGGCTCCCTTTTAGTTAAGTCGAGAGCTAGACCAATGTTTCTTCAAGAGATCTTTGAGGCTCAGAAAGAAGATAATGAGTTACAAATCAAGAGAGCTCAATACGAGTCGATGCTAGAATCTGACTTTCGGATTAATTCTGATAGATACTTGACATTTAGAGATAGAATTTGTGTACTAAGGAAAGAGGGGCTTATTCAGAGAATTTTGTACGAAGCACATAACGGATGATTATCTGTACATCCGGGAAGTACAAAGATGTATAGTGACTTGAAGCAACAATATTGGTGGCTGAAAATGAAGAAAGATATTTCAGAGTTCGTTTCAAGATGTCTTATTTTTCAGCAAGTAAAGGCTGAACACCAAGTGCCTTCGGGTTTACTTCAGCCTATCTTAGTCCCCAAATGGAAATGGGATCGTATCACCATGGATTTTGTAACGGGTTTATCGTTGTCTCCGAGCAAGAAAGATGCTATTTGGGTAGTAGTTGATAGACTCACAAAGTCACCTACTTTATACCGCATTTAGTGGATTACTCCCTGACAAGTTGGCAAACTTGTATGTTTCGTAAATAGTAAGACTTCACGAGTTCCCTTATCGATCATATCGGATAGAGATTAGAGATTCACATCCAGATTTTGGAAGAAGTTGCAAGAAGCTTTGGGTACAAAATTGAGTTTTAGCATAGCTTTTCACCCTCAGACTGACGGTCAACCAGAAAGGTTAATTCAAGTACTTGAGGACATGCTTAGATGTTATGTTTTGGAATTCCAAGGCTGCTGGGAAAAGTTTCTTCCATTGGTAGAATTTGCCTACAATAATAGCTTTCAGTTGAGCTTAAAGATGGCGCCTTATGAGGCTCTATACGGGCGTAAGTGCAGAACCCCTTTATTTTGGACTGAACTCAAGGAAAACCAAATTCATGGGGTTGATTTGGTTAAAGAAGTCAAGAAAAGTAAAAGTGATACGAGAATGTTTAAAAACTACATCGATGCATGTAAATCCTATGCAGATTTAAAGAGGAAAGAGATCGAGTACCAAGTTAGGGATAAAGTCTTTTGAAAGTATCACCATGGAGAAAAGTTCTCGATTTGGTCAGAAGGCAAATTAAGTCCACGCTTTATTGGACCTTACGAGATTAATGAGAGAGTTGGGCCAGAGCTTACCGCTTACGCGTTGCCATTAGAATTAAAGAGGATACATGATGTTTTTCACGTGTCAATGTTGCAACGCTTCTGATCGAGACCCTTCACATATAATTACTCCATCAGAAATAGAGATCCACCCTGACATAACTTATGGTGAAGAACCACTCAAAATATTGGCCCGTGAAATCAAGCAGTTAAGAAATAAAAGCATAGCCCTAGTGAAAATCCTATGGCAAAGGCACGGAATAGAAGAGGCTACATGGGAGTCCTAGGAAACAATGAGAAATCAATACCCCAATCTTTTCACTGGTAAGATTTTCGAGGACGAAAATCCCTAAGGGGGAGAATTGTAAAGCCCGATTTAGGGGCTAGTCGGAATAGTGATCTCGGGATCACTATTTCAAGATCAAAGAAATTATTTTCATGATATATTATGAGTTAGAGCATGATAGCAGATGGGCATTAAAATTTTGGTATTTTAATTTTAATGTTTTCGTGTTTAATTTGTGAAAAAGGACTAAATCGCATAAAGTACAAAAGTTCTATTCTATATGCTAGGAGTACCAAATGGTTATGGATTGTTAATGGGGATATTTAAAAGGTAATTTTTCCTTTGAAAGAGGCTTGGTCGGCCATAAAAGAGCATGGTAGACAAAATTTTCAATTAGTGACAAAGTCAGTAGTAGTAGGTGGACTAATTTGACTTTTAATAATAGAATAAGGAGAGAAAAGTTATCATCTTTTTCTCCTATCACCCTCCACCAAAAATTGTAGCAAATAAGGGGTAGAAACCTTCAAAAATTTAAGCAAACTCTCATCCATTCAAGTAAGTGTTCTAGTGAACTTTTCTTGCAAATAATTATACTTTTGAGGTCCATAAAGCTTAAGCTTTCAAATGAGGGGACTATTGTGTAATGTTGTGAAAGGTTTAGAGTTTTACCATGAGAGCTACTTTAGTTGTTTGCTGCATTTTAAGGAAGAACTTGAGTCTTAGTTGTTATATGAACAACTTTTAAAAAGGGTGTTAGCATGAGGACACTAAATAGGACCTTAATGAAAAGGTTATGAACTTGGTAGTAAGTATGTGAAATATTGATTGTTGATGATAGCTTTAAGAGCATTAAATGTTTGCCTAGGCTTGTTGAAGATAAAAATGTGATTAGAATTAATTTTTGAGCCTAGGGGCAAAATGGTCATTTTGCTAAAATTTAGGTGTAAAATGGTAATTTTTCCTAAGTAGGACTATTGAGATGCTTATATTAATAAAATGATTAAAATGAGCTAATTTGCTATTATAGAGCAAGAGGATATGAGAATTCACCTCAATCGTGGAAAGGATAAAGTCGTAGACTAAACCGAAGAACTAACTCATTTTGAAAACGAGGTAAGTTTGTATGATTTCTAAGCTTTATGATCACTATCAATGAATTGCTTAGTATAATATACATTGCTATTTTGTAATGCCTATCGTTTTTGTGAACAAAGAGATTAAACATGAGCAAGCCCCGATTGAATATGAATTCCCAGGATACCTGATATACCACACAAGATATCATGTAAGTCCAAGGCAGGCTTGGCATTAATTAAGATATCATGTAAGTCCAAGGCAAGCTTGGCATTGATCAAGATATCATGTAAGTCCAAGGCAAGCTTGGCATTGATCAAGATATCATGTAAGTCCAAGGCAAGCTTGGCATTGATCAAGATATCATGTAAGTCCAAGGCAAGTGTAACATCCTAAATTAGGGGTTGTTTGAAAATTTAAAATTTATTTGTTCCCATGTGTGTGTGTGCTTGAAGAAATAAATACTATGATTTATTTGGCATGTTCTAAGATCTAGAAATAAACCCGAGCTAGGCCTGACTTAGGGTTAAAAATTTCTTTTTAAGTGCTTAAAGGAGGGAAGCTAGGTGAGATAGGGGTTAAGAAAATTTTCGAAAGGAACTTGACACAAAGAACTAATTGGCTAAGTGGTTCCATGCGCCACTTAGGTGCTACAAGGGTGCGTCTAAGGGTGTTGCAAGGGAGGTCTTGGGTTCGACTCATGGGAATCACAAGGGGAAATGAGTTTTATTTTTGGGCTTTTTGGAGCGTTAAAGGAAGGGGCCAAGCAAGAAGGCTTTAAATGATTTTTGTGGGCAAGGTTTGGGCAAGAAAGGCGTTCGGTGGAGTGGCTTGGGATGCCAATTAAGGGTTTAGAGGCGGCAGGTCTCGGGTTCGAGACATAAGGGATGCAAGGAGCATTTTATTTTTGGGCTTTTAGCGTTAAGGAAAAAGGGCGTGAATGAAGGCCTTATATTTAAATGGTGAGGATATTTGACATGAAAGTCAAATGGGAAGCGATATGGGGCGTTTAGGAGGGTCATACTGTAGGTCCCGGGTTCGAACCTAAGAGGCGCTTTTGATTTTATTTTCCGAATCCCATGTATGGGAGAGGGAGTGATGGCATGTTTGTGGACTCTTGAATTGATAAAGATAAAGCTTTTTTTTTTTGCACTTAATCTACCGGAAGGAGTAGTATTAGTAAGTTTATTTCCATTTAAATTGTATGAAGAGAGGATAGGAGATTAAAGGAAGATAAATCATGCATTATCTTTGATAATTAAAGGTGAATTATCACAAAGAGGGAGAGGTTATGGCCAAATAGGGACTCTCTAGGGCCATCTATTTTCGGTTTAGTTTTAAACAAGGGAGGGCCGAAATCATTCAACAAGTTCTCTTTGTTTCTTTCTTTGGGTAGTCGGCGAATCTCCTCATTCCCCATCTAATTTCTTTCTTCTTTTACAAAGCCAAACACTCCAAGACCCTCCTTTAATCTCTCTTCTTTCTTGTAAGGTCAATTTCCCTACTTCCTTTTCTTCTTTTGAGTAAAACCCTTAGGGAAGGTGATGTCCACTCTAGCATTCATTCCTGTTCCTTCTTTATGGTAGCCAAAACCTCAACATCACAAGTGGTGCCGACTAGTGGTGGATAGAGGCTAAAACAATTATCAAGGTAAGGGGTAATCACCTCTTTTAGGTTCAAGGTTATGGTAAATGGCTAAGACTCTTACTAATATGATCAAATCAATTGTAGGAGGCCATAGTCAATTTAAGGGAGCTTTGGATTTGTTCTCCTAAGGTAAAGAGGTAGTGACATTCGGCCATAGGCCTTGATTATGGGTGTTTGTGCAAGTCGATTTTTAACATGTGTTTTGGTAAGGATCTATTTTAGTAAACTATTTAGTCGGTATTTGAAAGCCGAAGGCTATTGTGGTGGCTACTAATGATTGCCGATTGTAGGAAGGTGAAGCAGATTCGCATATCGTGTGCTGAAGTTTGTACTCAAGGGCATTTAGGTGAGGTTTCGAGTTCATGTGTTAACCCTTTGGATTTATGTGGTTTAGCCGAATAGCCATGTCACTAACTTTCAGGTTTGGCCGAATATAGAAGCAAGAAATCTAGTGTGGCGATTGACTCTTCTGGATTTAGGGCTACCGATAGTAACAGTGTGTACATACACACTTTATAACTAATTAATGTGTCAATATATTGTGTATGCTAAACTGGATTGTGTAGATTTGGATTTAATACCATAAGGTATAAGCAAGGATCCAGGTAAGTCCTTGTCAATATGAGTTTGATTATGATGCTTTTGGGAAGCATGACATATTTGGTATATGTGGCATATAGATATGTGACTGATGATAAATTCAGTGTATGTTGTTAAATAAACATGTTGGTATGATTTCTGTTAAATGCATATCATTGATTGATGTGGGTTAAACGAGTGGAGGGGGAAGTGATATCCGTGTCTATGGACACCAGTGGTTTGGTACCACATTTCGTGACTACGGTCACCAGAGGTTTGGCACCTCATAGCGTCTTGTCCCAGTGGCTTAGCACCACAGTGGGTTGGCCCCACAGATGATATTATGGGATCGAGGCCAGTGATTTGGTATCACACGTGGGTTGGCCCCACAACTTATTATATGTGACTACGAGTCACCAGTGGTTTGGCACCACAATGTTGATGGATATCGTGACTTTGAGTCACCAGTGGTTTGGCACCACCAGTGGTTTGGTACCACACGGGGTAGAGAAAGGTGTTTTGGTTGGGTAGGTTGGGTGCATGTTAGACTTAGTGCATGTTAAATTTAGTTATAAATTGTGTATGATGTTGCACTAAACCGGGGGAAGGGTTACACATTGAGTCTTGGTGACTCACCTTCTTCTTTAATATTTTTTAGGTGACTCGTAGATCGTGGATAAGGCACCGGGTGGACTCGAGGTGGCCATGCATTGGAAATATGGATTAGACGAACTTTGAATTATTTCTATCTTATTTTTGGTTTTATTTGTTCAAGTTGTAATAAGGCCTCCTAAGATTTTATTTTTACTATTTTACATGTTTGGATGAATTATTTAAACTGCTTAATGACTTTAAAATGGTTACACAAGTTTCTTAAATTCAAACGTAAATGATTTTCTTTCGTACCACTCTGTACATTGATGAATGGGTAACAACATGACTTAATAGATTTTAAGTAACAAAGCTAAGTGTTGACTTTCTATACACCTCAAATGTTTTAAACAAAACTATATACTTTTTACCAAAAATTTTAAAGTAACTAAAAAGGGGGTTTTTTTTAACAAATTTTCTTCTCAGAACATACCGTAGTCATCGTAATGTTTGGGCGGGTTTGGGGTGTTACAAAATTGGTATCGAGCCCAGTTCAAAGTTTCTACTGTGGGGCCCAAGGCCCAAAATGTTTTTGGTAGGCCTTTTGAAATAATTTTTGGTTTTGAACCAAGATGGCACCGAGTCTCCTGCACCAATCCGCCTGTAAGTACTTCCGACTTTTTGTGAATTATTCTCTCAGAAGGGTAGGTATGGAACGAGATAGTATGATAAGTGCTTTAAACTTTAGGACTAGTTTACCCCAACAAAAGACATAAGACTTTAAATGCCTAAGTAAACAAACCTACGACCAAGTCATGAGTTAGGGTGTGGTAACCTTAGTGCGCATGTCAGGATTGGATCCGAAAGAGCTTGGTACTTAAGAAGTCCTCGTGACTCACCTCCTCTTCACAGAATCCTACCTGTGCGTAGCTTTGGCTCACCCTAACCAAGAGGACTCGGTCATAAAGCCAAACACAATAAATAAAACCCAAGGGATTAGCCATGTTTTAATGAAAACTCTAAGTTTTAAAAATCATTACAATACTCCTTTAAATAGTAACAAAAATTTAATCCCGAAAAATCTTCAAAATATTTTTAATTTACCAAAATTACCAAAATGCCCTAGTGGCAAAATTACGAAAATGCCCTTGGTTTCTAAAATTACTGAACTACCCCGATTTCAATAAAATTCTCTTACTTTGCAAAAGTATCCAAAATTTTGTATTTCAAAATAATACCCTGACTTTGGAAATTTACAAGATTACCCCTGATTGACAAAATTACCAAAATACCCCTAGATTCCAAAATTCTGCCGTACCTTTAATTTGACAAATTTTAAGAAATACCCTCCAATTTTGGGAAATTTCAAAATGTCCTGATTTAGTAAAGTTTTAAAAATTTTTTGGTTTATTACGAAAATACCCCTATAGGAAAATGACGAAAATACCCACAGGATAAACTGACAAAATGCCCCAAGAGTGAGTGAGTATGAAAGGTATTAGGGAATGGATGTGTTTTTTTTTCTGTGTGAACTAGGATAGAGGACTTAAAACTTTGATTGATCGAAAGAATCTCTATTAAACTCACTTCATAAAATTTCTTTGCGGGTAACCAAGTGAAACAAGTACTAATCCATAAAGATTTCTTAATCAGATTAAAGCGCAATAGTTAGGAATGAGCTCTAGAAGATGTGGCCGTCGTGGACGCCGTAGGGGCAGGATGATCGTGTTAGAACCCGTGAGGTCGGGTCAGGGGTCTGAGAATGAGGTACCACCGCCACCACCACCCCAACTTTTGGAGATGAGGAGCGAGGATCGCATTTTAGGTGAGGCGTTGTCGCAAGTCGTGTCATGAGTCCTTGAGATGGTGGTCAGGGCAAGTGGAGGTATGGGAGCTCGAAAATTTGTACCGAGTGACTCCGATCCAACGGCCGAGGTATTCCGGTGTATCGAGAGTGGCACCCAAAGGCTGTGTAATATTGGTTAGAATCGACCGAGAGGATCATGGATGATCTCGATCCGACAAGTGAGGAGAAGTCGAAAGGAGCTGTCGCTTCTAAAGGATGAGTCATATCGGGGTGGCTCACGATTCGGGATGGTGCCACTAGAGATGACCTTACTTGGGAGTATTTCAAAGCTACTTACAAGAAGAAGTATGTGGGCACCAAATACATCGATGCGCAGAGGAAAGCCTTTCCGGGTTGGTACAAGGAAATAAGATCGTGTCGAGTATGAAGCGGAATTTCTAAGGCCGAGCCGCTATGTCGGGGAATTGTGTCAACGAGCATGATCGTTGTGTCCGCTGAAGATGGACTTGGGAGGAGTTAAGGTTGTTGATTGCTCCACAAAGCAGAGCGTGAGTTCTTTGCTTTGGTAGAAAAGGCTAAAGTAGCCAAGGGGTCAAAGAGTCTATGAGATGTAATACGATAGGAACAAGCAAAAAAGAGGATTTGGGTCATCCGGATCGGTAGTAATGCATGTAAGAGGGCTAGGCGAGTGGGTCTAATCAAAGCGTGAAGGCCCATGGCTACTAATTGAGACCACCAAAGGCAATCACCGGGAAAATCACATTGGGGAGGATGTTGGACCGGTGAAAAGGGATGCTTTGAATGTGGATCGCTGGATCACCGTGTAAGGGATTATCCCTAAGTTAGCTAAGAACTAGCCGCAGGTCGTAACCGCGTTTCGAGTTAGAAATGTAGGACCACCATGGAGGGTCGTGGTAATGGTAGAGAGGCAATGGTTCTAGTCGAGGTCACGAAACTCCGTGCGAGGTGCAAGCAAAAGCAGAGACAAGGCGTACTGGTTTAGTCTATACAACAAAGGCGTCGAGAGGGGTGACGACCAACGCCATAACCGATACATTCCTAATTTTTGGTCTTCCATATGTTGCATTAATTGATGTGGGTTCGACGATTCATACGATGCTAGTAGCGTGGTAGAGACTATGAACCTAGACTTTGAGATCTGCTTTAGGGAGATGATGAATTAGCCCTCTAAATCACTCTGTAGTTGTAAACAAGCTATATAGGATGTACCCTTAGAACTCCAAGGGTAGTGTTTGTGGTCGATCCGATGGAACCGCCATTTGGGAGTTCGATTTGATTCTTGGAATGGACCGTTGGTTAAGTATCGTGCAAAGTTGATTGCGCCGCTAAGCGCATGGTTCTAAAGATGGTCGAGGGTGATGAAGTGGTCATGATAGGTAATAGAAGAGATTACCTATCCAACGTGGTGTCTCGTGATCAAGGCGAGAAGATGGTCGAAAGGATGCGAGGCATTTTGGTTCGAATATGTACCTTGGAGGCTAAGGAGTCACGGCTGAGAAGGTCCGAACGGTAGGGAATTCGCCGATGTGTTTCGTAAGAACTTTCTGTCCGCCTCCGGATCGGGAAGTTGAATTCGGATAGACTTATTACCTGCAATAAAGGCTCGTGTCTATAGCACCATACCGAATGGCACCAAAGGAATTGGTGGAGTCAAGGCTCAAATTCAGGAACTCTTGGATCGAGGGTTTATCCGACCAAGTATATCTCCGTGGGGAGCACCTGTGCTGTTTGTCAAGAAGAAAGATGGGTCAATGCGGATGTGTATCGACTACCGTTAGCTAAACAAGTTAACAATCAGAAACAAGTATCCGTTGCTCTGGATTGATGACTTTTTATTCAACCGGGGGTGCATCAATTTTCTCAAGATAGACCTTAGGTTGGGTTATCATCAACTTAAGGTGAAGGAGGGTGATGTTCACAAGACGCTGCCTGCACTTTCGGATGGGCATTACGAAGTTTTTAGTGATGCCATTTAGGTTGACCAATGCACCGCAGCTGCTTCATGGACTTAATGAATAGGGTGTTTCAGAGTACTTGGATCAATTTGTCATGGTGTTTATAAACGACATATTGGTTTATTCAAAGACGGAGGAGGAGCATGACATGCATTTGCGATAGTTCTACAAGTAATCGAGGAGAAGAAGCTATATGCCAAATTCAAGAAATGTGAATTTTGGCTTAGGAGGTGGCTTTCTTAGGTCACGTGGTGTCGATGGAAGGGATTAGAGTGGACCTCGCAAGGTTGAAGCGGTGTTGGAGTGGAACCGCCAAAGTCGATGGCAAGTAAATTTGAAGTTTTCGGTCCGGCAGGTACTATCAAGATTTGTGGAAGGGTTCTCTTTAATCGCAGCACCACTAACTAAGTTATTAAGAAAAGGAGTTCCATTTGTATGGTCTGAGAAACAAGAGGAAAGTTTTGATAAGCTACTAAGATTCTCGACTAAGGCCCAGCCTGCACAAACCGAGGTAGGGAAGTTGTTTACGCCATCGTGATGCGTCCCATACGGGTTGGGATGTATTGATGCAGAAGGAAGGTAGTGGCCTATGCATCCCGTCGCCTAAGACCGCATGAGGTTAACTATCCGACTCACGACTTGGAATTGGCGCGAGTCTTCGCTTGAAAATATGGAGGCATTACTTGTATGGGGAAAAGTCGATAGTCTACACGGATCACAAAAGTCCGAGGTATCTTTTGACTCGTAAGGATTTGAATTTGAGGCGCTACCGATGGATTGAACTGCTAAAGGACTACGATCGCTCAATTAAATACCATCCGCCGCAAGGTTAACGTGGTAGCCGACGCTTTGAGTCGAAAAGTTGTGACGGACTTAAGGGCGATGTTTGCTCACCTTAGTCTATACGATGATGGAAGTCTTTTGGCAGAACTACAAGTTAAGCTGACTTGGATCGAGGAGATTAAGGAAAAACAGTTGGTAGACGAAAGTTTGAATGCGTGGAGATTGCAAGTTCAAGATGGTGGTTTGGAAGGGTATAGTTTGTCTGGTGATGGAGTATTATGTTTTCAAGGGCGAGCTTGTATGCCGAAGGATGTTGAATTGAGGCAAAGAATTCTTCAAGATGCACATAGCAGCCCATACGCTATGCATCCCAGAGGTAGCAAGATGTATGGAGATTTGCAAACAGCTCGTGGCTGTATGGGCGAGGTAATCGAATTTGTGGGAAGGTGACCGACGGTCGCCAGTTTAAGGTCAACACCGCCATCGTGGTTACTTCAACCAAAGGAAGATCCTCAAGAGAAATGGGAGAGGATCACTATGGATTTTGTCGGTGGCTACCCTCACGCCCAAAGAAGAAGGACGTAGTTTGGGTGATTGTAGACCGTCTGACTAAATCACCACCTCATACCCCAGAAGGGTGGATTACTCACTTGAAGCTAGCTAAGTCAGATGTGTTTGAAATAGTGAGGTTGCATGGAGTGCCGATGACGATCATCTCGATAGGAATCCATTTACGCCAAGGTTTTGGAAGCGTTGCATCGGGCTTTGGTTACACGATTGATTTCAAGATGACTTTCCATCCACAACCGACGGGCAATGAAAAGTGGTCATATGATTTTAGAAGATATGCTAAGAGGTTGTGTTCGGATTTCAAAGGTAGTTGGGAAGAGTACCTACCGCTAGTAGAATTCGCTTATAACAATAGTTATCGCGAGTATCCAGATGGAACCATATGAAGCATCAGATGGACAGAATGTCGTACTCCTACGTGTTCGACGGAGTTGGGTGAACGACAAGTTTTAGGTCCGTAATTGGTAATGTAAACCCAAGATAAAGTTAAGGTAATTGGGCTCGCCTTAAAGGAAGCGCCGACAGGTAGAAGTCTTATGTCGATCTTAAGCGCAAGGAGATGGAATATGCAGAGAGATAAAGTTTTTCTAAAGGTGTCACCTTGAAAAATGTATTGAGATTTGGGCGAAAAGGAAGCTAAGCCCAAGGTTCATCTGACCATATCTGAGTGAAGCGAGTGGGACCGTAGCTTATCGCCTTGAGTTGTCGGGCGTAATTGAGCCGATCCATGATGTCTTCCATGTCTCAATGCCGAGGCGCTTATCGATCGATCCTCACACGCCAGCCGGTTGAGCAAATTGAAGTAAACCTGCACTTATCTTTCGAGGAGGAGCCACAAATCTTGGATCGTGATGTCAAGGTTCTACGAGGGAAGTCAAAGGCCTTTGGTAAAGGTGTTATGGCGAATCATGGTATGGAGGAGGCCACATGGGAACCCGAGGATGTGATGCGCGAAGAATACCCCAACTCTTCTAATCCGTAATTTTGAGGTCAAATTTTTTAAGGGGTAGAATCAGAACATCCTAAATTGGGGGTTGTTTGAAAATTTAAAATTTATTTGTTCCCATGTGTGTGTGCTTGAAGAAATAAATACTATGATTTATTTGGCATGTTCTAAGGTCTAGAAATAAACCCGAGCTAGGCCTGACTTAGGGTTAAAAATTTCTTTTTAAGTGCTTAAAGGAGGGAAGCTAGGTGAGATAGGGGTTAAGAAAATTTTCGAAAGGAACTTGGCACAAAGAACTAATTGGCTAAGTGGTTCCATGCGCCACTTAGGTGCTACAAAGGTGCGTCTAAGGGTGTTGCAAGGGAGGTCTTGAGTTCGACTCATGGGAATCACAAGGGGAAATGAGTTTTATTTTTGCGCTTTTTGGAGCGTTAAAGGAAGGGGCCAAGCAAGAAGGCTTTAAATGATTTTTGTGGGCAAGGTTTGGGCAAGAAAGGCGTTCGGTGGAGTGGCTTGGGATGCACTTAAGAGTTTAGAGGCAACAGGTCTCGGGTTCGAGACATAAGGAATGCAAGGAGCATTTTATTTTTTGGGCTTTTGGCGTTAAGGAAAAAAGGGCCAGGAATGAAGGCCTTATATTTAAATGGTGAGGATATTTGACATGAAAGTCAAATGGGAAGCGATGGCCTGGGGCATTTAGGAGGTTGGTACAGAGGTCCCGGTTCGAACCTAAGAGGCAGCTTTTGATTTTTATTTTCCAGAACCGGCATGTATAGGAGAGGGGAGTGATGGCATGTTTGTGGACTCTTGAATTGATAAAGATAAGGCTTTTTTTTTTTGCACTTAATCTACGGAAGGGAGTAGTATTAGTAAGTTTATTTCCATTTAAATTGTATGAAGAGAGGATAGAGATTAAAGGAAGATAAATCATGCATTATCTTTGATAATTAAAGGTTGAATTATCACAAAGAGGGAGAGGTTATGGCTGAAATAGGGACTCTCTAGGGCCATCTATTTTGGTTTAGTGTTAAACAAGGAGGTCAAATCATTCAAAGAAGTTCTCTTTGTTTTTTTTCTTCGTTGTCGGTCAATCTCCCTCATTCCCCATCTAATTTCTTTCTTCTTTACAAAGCCAAACACTCCAAGACCCTCCTTTAATCTCTCTTCTTTCTTGTAAGGCCAATTTCTACTTCCTTTTCTTCTTTTGAGCCGAAACCCTTAGGAAGGTGTCGCCCACTCTAGCATTCGATTCTGTTCCTTCTTTAAGGGTAGTCAAACCCTCAACATCACAAGTGGTGCCGACTAGTGGTGGATAAAGGCTAAAACAATTATCAAGGTAAGGGGTAATCACCCTTTAGGTTCAAGGTTATGGCCGAATGGCTAAGACTCTTACTAATATGATCAAATCAATTGTAGGGAGGCCATAGTCGATTTAAGGGAGCTTTCTGGATTTGTTCTCCTAAGGTAAAGAGGTAGTGACATTCTACCATAGGCCTTGATTATGGGTGTTTGTGCAAGTCAATTTTAACATGTGTTTTGGTAAGGATCTATTTTAGTAAACCATTTAGTTGGTATTTGAAAGCCGAAGGCTATTGTGGTGGCTACTAATAATTACCGATTGTAGGAAGGTGAAGCTGATTCGCATATCGTAGTCAAGTTTGTACTCAAGGGCGCTTAGGCTAGGTTTCGAGTTCATGTGTTAACCCTTTGATTTATGTGGTTTAGCCGAATAGCCATGTCACTAACTTTCGTGTTTGGCCGAATATAGGAGCAAGAAATCTAGTGTGGCCGATTGACTCTTCTGGATTTAAGGCTACCGATAGTAATGTGTGTACATTCACACTTTATAACTAATTAATATGTCAATATATTGTGTATGCTAAACCGATTGTGTAGATTTGGATTTAATACCATAAGGTATAAGCAAGGATCCGTAAGTCCTTGTCAATATGAGTTTGATTATGATGCTTTGGGAAGCATGACATATTTGGTATATGTGGCATATAGATATGTGACCGATGATAAATTCAAAGGTATGTTGTTAAATAAACATGTAGGTATGATTTACTAAATGCATATCATTGATTGATGTGGGTTAAACGAGTGGAGGGGAAGTGATATCCGTGTCATGGACACCAAAGTGGTTTGGTACCACATTTCGTGACTACGGCCACCGAGGTTTGGCACCTCATAGCGCCTTGTCCCAAAGTGGCTTAGCACCACGAAGGGTTGGCCCCACCGGATGATATTATGGGATCGACGCCGGTGATTTGGTATCACCCGTGGGTTGGCCCCACAACTTATTATATGTGACTACGAGTCACCAGTGGTTTGGCACCACAATGTTGATGGATATCGTGACTTTAAGTCACCATTGGTTTGGCACCACCAAGGGTTTGGTACCACACGGGTGTAGAAAGGTGTTTTGGTTGGGTAGGTTGGGTGCATGTTAGACTTAGTGCATGTTAAATTTAGTTATAAATTGTGTATGATGTTACACTAAATCGGGGGAAGGGTTACACATTGAGTCTTGGTGACTCACCTTCTTCTTTAATATTTTTCAGTGACTCGTAGATCGCGATGAGGCGCAAGGTGGACTCGAGGTGGCCATGCATTGGAAATATGGATTAGACTTAACTTTGAATTATTTTGGCATTGATCAAGATATCATGTAAGTCCAAGGCAATCTTGGCATTGATCAAGATATCACATAAGTCCAAGGCAAGCTTGGCATTAGTAAGTTATCAAGGGCAAGACTTCATGTAAGTCCATGTCAAGACATGGCCTTGAAACCAAGATGAGAAATTCCATGTAAGACTATGCCTAAGATATGGCTTTAGTGGTATGTTAAGTGGGAAGAGATCTAGTATCCTCGAGTATTTGTAGAAGTTCATCGGAAAACAAGTAAGGTTCATAATGAGGTAACAAGAGGGCTAAGAAAGCAAAGCTAGCATCAAAATGAATTAAATATTACTCATGTTATGAATGAAGAATTAGAGATCATAATGATTATTGTTTAAGTACGCTGATCAATGTGATCAAGTGACACAGGTATCATGTTTTCTTTACAAATATGCTAAATGGTTTTTATTAAGCAAGCATATTGACATGTGCTTACATGCAAATTTACTAACCTAAATGCTTACGTATTTGATTGTTTCTTTCTATGTAGTCCTGCCAAGCTGATTTGTGGATCATCGGAGATGAAGCTCATAGCACACTATCAACTCTTATTTTGGTATTGCCAAGTTACTTTACTAAGTATGGCATGTATAGGAAACATTCATTTTGTGGACATGCTTTTAGAAGGGCCTTTGTAAAAGCTATCAAGCTTATTATTCTTTTGTATATGGCTAAGTGATTGGCCAAATTTGACTAAGTATTTATGTTTATTGAGATCAATGAAGCATGTAGTATTATTTATAAAATTGGGTTGTTATTGCATCGTTGAATTGTGTATGGATATGATCTTCATTTCAGGGTGGCTAACGGCTTGGTAAATAGCCTATAAATGCCCACACGGTTGGACACATGGGCGTGTGTTAAGGCCGTGTTAACCCTGCACCTTAGTATTATGAATCAGAATAGGCCACGGTAAATTCCATGGCTGTGTGTATAGGCCGTGTTATACACACGGGTTGGACATGGGCGTGTGCCTAGACCGTGCTGATTTAGTCAGTATATCAAGGATTAGCACACGGTCAAAGCCCACGGGCGTGTTATGGCCGTGTGAAATTAGTTAGTAGCCTCCCACGATTGGAAGACACGGGTGTGTCTAAGCCGTGTAGAAATAGTCAGTAGCTTCCCACGGTTTGAGGGTATGGGCATGCTTAAGGGTACACGGGCGTGTTGCAAATCACACGGGTGTGTGAACCCTGCTTCAAAAAAATGAATTATTTGATTTAGTTCTAAATTTTTCAAACACGAGTTTAAGGCCTCGTAGGCCCTTCTAATGTTTGTGTTGACTAAGAAAGTGAAATTTTTATGTTGGAATGAAATTTTATAGCTCGTAAGTACATGTTCAAGCATAGTAATGTCTCGTACCGAGATCCAGTATCGGACTTGGATGCGGGGTGTTACAAAGACCCTCGAATCACCACTTTAGACATCAAAAAAAATGAAGAAATCACCTTTAAAGTACTTAATGTCTTCCTATATGGGACAGTCAAGGTAAGCAATCCTAAATTCAGCACTTTTGAGGTAAACACTACTCGACTTAAACTTTATATAAAAATGGAGTCAACCGCATGAGAAAGGATTTTCACCTCCTCAAACCACCATGACCATACAAATAACAGGTAAATCTATCTCAAGACTTTAAATGAGTGCTTCTTGAGAGGCAACCCGAGCACTAACCCCATTTTTATTTTCCCTTTTTAGCATTCAAATAAACCAAAAGTGCAGATTTCCAGACCACACAATCTTGCACACAGCCATGGTTGTGGCCGTGTGGACACCATAGATAGGTAAAAGGGCGTGACCGTAGACGTGTGGCAGCAGGACAAAATTTTCCCCAAAACATGGGTCGCATCTCTATTTAAACCCCCTTCTTACTTTTTCTTTTCCAATTATCTTTCTTCTTTCATTTTCCATTATTTACTTTTACTTTTATTTTTATTTTTATTTTTATTTTATTTTCTTTATTATTTTCTTCTTATTCTTCATGCCATTTAGATTTAGCTTAGGATACAATAAAACCAAGCCGGCTACTTCAAGGATTCAAATTCAATCAAGTTCGAGGCGCTCCCCCATATTCACCTCCACGTTCACCTCCAATCTTATCCAGTTTCTTTTCATTGACTTCATCCAAAATTCAGGAAGTTTCACTTCTCTTCCCATCTTATGATTTTATGATTTTATGATTATTTTGATATTATCTATCTTTATACATTGAGGGCAATGTACATCTTAAATGTGGGGGGTTAACTGTAGCATTATTCTCAAATCCCTGAATTATATCTTGTTCTTAAGAAATTTCCTCATATTACTAATTAGGATGAAATTTCTGATGGTTTATGATTCTTATTGATATGTTTTTGAATAATTCATAGTTAATTGTGCATTGATGATTTAAATTTTACGATACTAGAGAATCAAGCATGATAAGTCTATTTTTCAGAATTAAAAATTTTTCTAGGTTGCCGAACTTAATTTGAATATTACCTTGAAGGTTGAAATTTACAGGGATTGATGTCAAATACCCATAATTTTTGTGAGATTTGAGCCTTATAGAGCATATATTCCTTTTCATGCTCACTTTATTGATTATGAGTGTGTCAACAATGAATTGTTATTCTAGAACTTGCCTCGATTATACATGTCAAGACCACATTATTGATTTGATATACTGAGATGATAAAGGCACCTAGGTTTTAACCCACTCACTCCACTAAAAAGCCTACCTACATAATTAACCCCTAGTGAACCTCTCTGATCCTAACAACCCTTTTTATTGATTCACCCACTAATATTAACCCAAAACCCTACTCATATTTGTTATCACCATTCCTTTGACTACCCTTCTATCAAGAATTAATTTGATCAGTTGCCTAATTACTTTATTTCAGTTGATAAAGTTCTTTCTTATATTATGTAAATATTTGATTTGTTCTTAAAAAAGAAAACAAAGCATATTCATTATTAGTTCTATGTTCTAAGAGCTTGTACGTTATAATTCAACATCTTGAAGAAGAAGCTTGTATTATTAGTATTTTAAATTTTCATGTGATGTAATTATTCAGGTTAGCAGTTCATTTTTCTAAAGCTAGGTAACTTGTCAATTCAATCTTGATTTTAACCTTCCAATTCAGCCTTTATCCACACCTTTAACCTAAGCCCCGTTACAACCCTGTTAAAGACCTTTTGATTTGTGTATCATCTCATATTACAATGGTGGAGATTTGATTTTCAGGCAAGCCTATGGGATTAACTTTTCAGGTTCGACTTATGAGTGTTTTTTTCCTAAACCGTAAACACTTCGAGTGATTTGAGTGAATCTTTTGTGAGGATGTCAATCCTTGTCGATTTTGAATTAAAGGTAATTATTTAGATAAGGGGAGACACCTACGTTTTCGTGATACAAATGTATGACTTATATTGTTTGAATCTTTAGAACTCTTTGAGTTAAATTATCCATGTATAAATTATCTATGAATTATGATGAGACATCGTTGATTGGAATTATGAATTTTGGAAAGTTCGTTTTAATTGTAAGTAAAGAATTTTGCTTAAGGACAAGCAAAAGCTTAAGTGTGGGGGTATGTGATAAACCGTAAAAGTAACATATTTTAATCCCACATTTAGCATACTTTTGGATGATTTATTCCTTGAATTGTGTAAAAAGGTACTCTTAATCCTTTCTTTTCATGTTTTATACTCAGGAAAGCACCTAGGGATGAAAAGAACGAGAAACGAACCTACAACAGACCAAATCGGGCCAAAGAAGAAATCAACACAGCCTGGGCCCAAGACCACACGGCCATGCCTCATTAAATTACTAGAACACGGCCTGGACCCCAAAACACACGGGCGTGTATGTTCAGCAGACTCAAACACGGCCTAAAATCGATTCACACTGGCGTGTGCCATGGGCATGTTCCTGTCGCGGCCAAGAGGAGTTTTACTCAGATTTGGATACTTGAAGGCAAAGAAACACATTCCAAAGCCTATTCAAAAACCCCTAGTAGGAATTCTACTTGAATTAGGATACTTAGGGGCCAAGTAAGGCATCTTAAAGTCTATATAAACACCCAAAGGGGCAACTTAAAAGGGAGTTCGGCAAAAACCTTCTGCCAAGGCTTTTGGGGTTAGCTAGACCAAGGAGTTGAGCCAGAAAGGTTAGATTTGTGGGAATCACTCGAAGATAGCCAGTTGATCTGTAACATCCTGAATTTTTGGGCCTATGCGCTTAGTGTGTGGATATGTTTCAAGTGTTACTTTAACTGTTAAGGGTCTAAATTGGGCTCAGGCTTAGGCAGAGGCCTTGGTTAAATTATTTTGTTTGGGCACTATGGGGTTAAAAAGGTAGCATCTGTGTTTAAAACACCAAAATGGGCTGGTGGCCCAATATTAAGTGACGCTGCAAGGGAGCTAGAGGGTGGCGTCACTAGCAGTTGAAAGAGGCCCAAGTTTGGTCACAAGGAGCCCATGTCTTTGGGCCAATTTCGACACTTAAAAGAGTAAGGAGGAATGGACGGCATTAGGGCTTATTTTTAACGGGGATTTAATGATAATATTGGGCTGATAATAGAAGAAAGAGGTGGTGTTATCTAGGTGTCTTTTGAAGGTGTGAAGAGATTTAGATAAAGGAGAAAAGTTAGAGCTATCTCACGAGACCGAGTTGGTCCAAATTCCATCACCTAGAGGAGTAAAGAAATCGGTTTCTAATTGCCATAGGGGTGCCAATTTTTCCCTTTTTATTTGCTTAATTCTTAGTTATCAGGAAGGGCACTTTCGGTTTTGTTAGGTAAGTGCCGAAATTTCAATAAATAGGGGGATAGCTCATCAATTCTGGCATTTAAACCCTACACTTTTCTTCATTCTTTGTGCCAAAATTCTCGCCTCTCCTCTCTATATTTCATTAACTTTCTTGCTAAAAGTCAAACCCTAGTCTATCTCTGCAAAACATTTCTTTTGATTCCTACAAAAGCCAAATCTCTTCTTCATTCTTTTCCTTTTTAGCCAACTCCTCCATAAGCCGGAATCTCTTATGAGTTGTCGATTTTCTTCTCTTTTAACAGGCTAGGTGCCGATTTCTCCATAAAATCGAGATTTGCTAGGGTTGTTGAATTCTCTATAAAGATAGGTGCCGATTCCTCTGATCCATTCTTTTTCTCCCTCGGTTTTTAAGAGACAAGGCCGAATGGCCACTTGGTTGTTAAGACTGTCAATTGAGGCTAATATTTACTTTCTTTTTGGCGTTTGGGCGGCCTTCCGAGATTTGAAGAAAATCTGTTCGTTTAGATCTAAGAGCCGAAAATCGCTAGTCTCTGATTTCGGGATTTCAAGGTAAGGGATATCTTTAGATTTCTATTGGATTCGCTATCATACCTGTAATCCTAACCATAGGTTATGGTTTAACAACCTCATCTCAATATAGTAGTTTTGACAAGGACTTCTAATGGATTCAAATGTGGATCAGGCAAAGGAGGGGACTAGATCTGAAAACCCAATCCCTAAGTTTAAGAAACGCGCAGTGTCAGTGGTTCGAGACTCGCCACCGGGTTGTGGCTTGGCTTTTGAACAACACCTTAGGCAAGTAGCAGTCGTATCGACTTCTGATAGTGTCGACATAGAAAGTGTCATCCTAACGGTAACCAGGTGTGTAGATCTCTAACACACACTCTCTAATTGTTCTTTATGTGTTATGGGCTAAAAAGTCAGAAAGTGGCTGTGTAGACAGTCGAATAAAACCCTAAAAGGGTTAGGCAAGGATGCCAGGTACGCAATCATAGAAATCTCTATGTATATCGAAATATATGAAAGTCTGTATGATGTTTTCTTTATGTATGTATGCATGGGGTGGGAATATGATAATGAAGGGGAAGTGCATAATGGGTCACATGGTGACCGGTGGTAGAAATCCTATGAATATAAACATGGGTCACATGGTGACCGGTGGTAGAAATCTCACGAATATAAACATGGGTCACATGGTGACCGGCGATAGAAATCCCACAAATATAATGATAGGTCACATAGCGATCGGAGGCTATGCCACGTTTAATGATTTCTGATTAATAGAAATAGGTAGTATGGATGTCGTTATGGTGTGTAGTGGATGGAGGGTTGATTGTAGAAATCCACAAGGTGTGATGGTTGGTATGGGTTGGTGTGTAGAGGATGGAATTCTAGGATGGGTTGGGCTATTCATTATTTTTTGTTTATCATGTGTTTATGATTGTTGCCTCCATGTATGGGCCAAGGCCCATAATGTGTTTGTGGGCCTCAGGTCAGTGTGTTCGGGATTTATACACTAAGTCTTGGTGACTCACGCTTTCATTTTCTCTACTCTTTCAGATGAGCAATAGATCGTGGACACGGGAGCTGAGACGGACTCGAGGGGCCATCGAGTTTTTATTTTATAGACTATTTCGGTTTTTCATAAAGTTTTATTTTATTTTGGGAAATAATGATGTAATAAGGCCCCATAGTTATATTCATCTTAGTAATTTTAATAATTAAAATTCATGAAATTTTGTCAAAGGTTTAATTATTCAAAATAATAAGAATACGAGGTTTTATATATATATATATGATATTTATTTATTCAAATTAACTTAAGATTTTTGAACCAACCCTTAGCAAAAGTTTTCAATGTACAACCCCTAGCATACCAGATCCGGTCGAAACTTGTGGGCCGGGTTTGTGGGTGTTACATTTTGGTATCAGAGCCCAGTTCAAAACTCGGGCTGTGAAATGGGCATAGAAATGTTTTGAAAATTTGTTGGGAATATTGAGAAAAATGTTTTGGATGAAGATATGGCCTTCGAGTCTACCGGCACCCGATCCACGCAGGTAAGTATTCTAAACTCTTGTTGTGATATACATGAGGGTTTAATGGGCTTGATGGACGTAGGCTAGTATATTAGACATTGATGGACTTTAGACTTAGTTTAAATCACTCTCTAAATTCATAAGATCTAATCCAACCAAACAAACCTGTGAACAAGTCGCGAGATTAGGGTGTGGCAACATGCATACTCATGTCTAGGATTGGATTCAGAGAGAGCTTGGTATTTAAGCAGTCCTAGTGACTCACCTCCTCTTCGCTAGAATCCTACCTAGTGCGTAGTGATTGTTCACCTTAGCCATGAGGACTTGTTGACAGGCCAAAATTTATAATTTAAACCCGAAAGGGACCAGCCACCCTTTCTTGTAAAATTACTAAAATAACCTCTAGTTTTGAAAATTTTTGAAATACCCCTGATTTGTAAAATTACTAAAATACCCCTGATTTGTAAAATGACCAAAATACCCCTAATTTGTAAAATTATCAAAATACCCCTAGACCGCCAAATTACCGAAAAACCCTAAATTGTAAAATTACCAAAATACCCTTATTTTGTAAAAATCACCAAGAAACCCTATTTTGGAAAAAAATTATGAAAATACCCCTGTAGGATAAAATTACGAAAATACCCCTAGGTAGTGAAATTACGAAAATACCTTTACATGATGAATGTGAGTTCATGGATGTTGTTTGTATGTTGATGGTTGAATGTATGTGACTCCTAGAACTAGGAGATGCAGACTTAAGATTGAACTCGTTGCGAACTTGAAAGAACTACTTTTAAACCTACTATTCATAAGACTATTCGTGGTTAATTAGTGGAAGAAAACTAATAATTCATAAAATTTCTAACCAGATAAATGCGAATCAGTAGAATGAGTACAAGAGGCCATGGACGTCCACCGCGTGGTCGTGGCGGGAAGGATGATCGGTCGATGATCTGGTCATGGATCTGAAACGAGATACCGTTCCACCAAGCTACGAGGGGAATTCGTGACCGACGGAAGAGATGATGTGGTGTCTCAGGCGGTGTTAAGGGTTTTAGAGAGAGTTGCTGAGGCAGGTATGGGCACAAGAGTCCGAAAATCTGTGTCGGAGCGACTTAGAAGCAACGGGGCAAAAGTGTTTAGGGAAATTTTTGGTATAGCCCCAAGCTCAGCTGAGTATTGGTTAGAGGCAGTTGAACGCATAATGGACGATCTGGATCTCACGGAGGAAGAGAAATTGAAAGGAGTTATATCTCTCTTGAGGGATGAAGCCTACCAATGGTGGCTCACGGTTAAGGATGGTACGGTGGCTGACCGCATCACATGGGAGTTCTTCAAAATAGTGTTCCAGAACAAGTACATTGGATCGAGCTATGTGGATGCGCAGCGTAGGGCATTTCTGAATCTGGTCTAAGGAAGTAGGTCAGTGGCTGCGTATGAAGCGGAATTCTTACGCCTTAGCCGTTATGCTAGAGGGATGGTAGGCACAAGACCATGAACGTTGTGTTCATTTTGAAAATAGATCTGAGGTCGGGGTACCATCAACTTAAGGTCAAGGAGGCTGATATTCATAAGACGGCCTTTAGGACTCGCTATGGTCACTATGAGTTCATGGTGATGCCATTTGGGTTGACCAACGCGCCAGCAATATTTATGGATATGATGAACCGAGTGTTCCAACCCTACTTGGATTGGTTCATTGTGGTGTTCATAGATGATATCCTGGTTTATTCAAGATCGAGAGAGGAGCATGACTCACATCTGCGAATGGTTCTGCAGATTTTAAGGGAAAAGCGGTTGTATGCCAAATTCAGTAAGTGTGAATTTTGGCTGAAGGAGGTTACTTTTCTAGGGCACGTTGTGTTGATTGAGGGGATTAGGGTAGACCCTCGAAAGATTGAAGCGGTGTTGGAATGGAAACCACCTAAGTCTATGGTCGAGATTCAGAGTTTTCTGGGTCTGGCCAGATACTATCAAAGGTTTGTTGAAGGATTCTCTTTAATTGTGGCACCGTTGACTAAGTTGTTACGGAAAGGAGTTCCATTTGTTTGGTCTGATAAGCAGCAGGAGAGTTTTGAGAAGTTAAAAAGGATTTTGACGGAGGTTCTGTGTTTATCTAGTAGGAGGCTGGGAAGGAATTTGTGATTTATTGTGATGCTTCACACATGGGATTAGGATGTGTGTTGATGCAAGGTGGAAAGGTTGTAGCGTACGCATCTCGACAGCTAAGACCGCACGAAGCAAATTATCCCACCCATGACTTGGAGTTGGCGGCGGTGGTTTTACTTTGAAGATTTGGAGGCATTATCTTTATGGGGAGAAATCTATCATTTTCACTAATCATAAGAGTTTAAAATACCTGTTGACCCAGAAGGAGTTGAATCTAAGGCAAAAGAGGTGGATCGAGTTGTTAAAGGATTATGACTGCTCGATCGAGTATCATCCGAGTAAAGCTAACGTAGTAGTGGACGCTCTAAGTCGTAAAGTAATCTCTGACTTAAGAGCAATGTTTGTTCAGCTTAGTCTATATGATGATGGAAGGTTATTAGCTGAACTTCAAGTGAAACCCTCATGGGTCAATCAGGTTAAGGAGAAGCAGTAGACTGATGAGTTGTTAAAGGAAAAGTTTCTGGTAGGGTCAAGTGATGAATCGACAGAATTCAGTATTAATCAGGATGGGCTGTTATGTTTCCAAGAGAGAGTGTGCATGCCGAGGGATCCTGAGTTGAGGCATAGGATTTTGCAAGAAGCGCATGGTAGTCCATACGCTATGCACCCTGGCAGGAGTAAGATGTATCGGGATTTGAGAGAGCAGTTTTGTGGTCGAGATTTAAAGCGTGAGGTAACTGAGCTTGTGGGTAGGTGTTTGACCTGCCAGTAGGTCAAGGCGGAGCATCAGTTACCATCAGGGTTATTATAGCTGGTAAAGATTCCACAATGGAAGTGGGAAAGGATCACAATGGACTTTGTTAGTGGGCTACCCCTCACGCCTACTAAGAAAGATTCGGTTTGGGTGATTGTTGATCATTTGACAAAGTCTGCTCACTTCATACCAGTGCTAGTCGATTACTCTTTGCAAAAGTTGGCTAAGCTATACGTAGCGGAGGTGGTAAGGTTGCATGGAGTACCGGTATCGATCATATCGGATAGGGACCCTAGGTTCACGTCGCGATTTTGGAAGGCATTGCATCAAGCATTGGGAACGAAGTTGGATTTTAATACAGCATTCCATTCTCAGACCGATGGACAATCTGAGCGGGTGATTCAAATCTTGGAGGACATGTTGAGAGGATATGTCTTGATTTCAGAGGTAGTTGGGAAGAGTTTTTACCGTTAGCAGAGTTTGCTTACAACAACAGTTACCAGTCAAGTATTCAGATGGCGCCTACGAAGCTTTGTATGGGCGAAAGTGTCGTACTCCTACTTGTTGGACGGAATTAGGGGAACGTCAAATTTTGGGTCCGGACTTGGTCACCGAGACGGAGGAGAAGGTGGAAGTGATTCGGGCTAGACTAAAAGAGGCGGCGGATAGATAGAAGTCCTATGCTGACTTAAAGCGTAAGGACATAGAGTTTGCAGTAGGTGACAAGGTGTTCTTAAAGGTGTCGCCATGGAAAAAGGTGCTAAGATTTGGACAAAAGTTGAAATTGAGTCCCCGCTTCATCGAACCTTACCGGTGTTGAAACGAGTGGGACCAGTGGCATATCAGCTTGAGTTACCCCCGGAGTTAAGTCAAATTCACGATGTATTTCATGTCTCTATGTTAAGACGTTACCGTTCGGATCTATCTCATGTAGTGCCTGTAGAGGAAATCGAGGTAAGACCCGATCTATCCTTCGAAGAGGAACCGGTGAAAATTCTGGAGCGGGATATCAAGGTGTTGCAAAGGAAAATGGTTCCATTGGTTAAGGTGCTGTGGCGGAATCATGGTTCTGAAGAGGCAACTTAGGAACCAGAGGAAGCGATGCGACAACAATACCCTCATCTTCTCTGATCAGGTAATTTCGAGGACGAAATTTCTTTAAGGGGGTAGAACTGTAACATCTTGAATTTTTGGGCCTATGCGTTTAGTGTGTGGATATGTTTAAAGTGTTACTTTAACTGTTAAGGGTCCAAATTGGGCTCAGGCTTAGGTAGAGGCCTTGGTTAAATTATTTTGTTTGGGCACTATAGGGTTAAAAAGGTAGCATCTGTGTTTAAAACACCAAAGTGGGCTAGTGGCCCAATATTAAGTGACGCTGCAAGGGAGCTAGAGGGTGGCGTCACTACAGTTGAAAGAGGCCCGAGTTTGGCAGCAAGGAGCCCATGTCTTGGGCCAATTTCAGCACTTAAAAGAGCAAGGAGGAATGGACGGCATTAGGGCTTATTTTTAGGGGGATTTAATGATAATATTGTGCTGATAATAAAAGAAAGAGGTAGTGTTATCTAGGAGTCTTTTGAAGGTGTGAAGAGATTTAGATAAAGGAGAAAAGTTAGGAGCTATCTGCTAAGAGCAAAGTTGGCCGAAATTCCATCACCTAGAGGAGTAAAGAAATTGGTTTCTAATTGCCATAGGGGGTGCCGATTTTTCCCTTTTTATTTGCTTAATTCTTAGTTATCAGGAAGGGCACTTTCGATTTTATTAGGTCAGTGCCGAAATTTCTATAAATAGGGGGGATAGCTCATCAATTCTGGCATTTGAACCCTACACTTTTCTTCATTCTTTGTGCCAAAATTCTCAGTCTCTCCCTCTGCTATTTCTGTTAACTTTCTTGCTAAAAGTCGAAACCCTAGTCCATCTCTGCAAAACTTTTCTTTTGATTCCTACAAAAGCCAAAATCTCTTCTTCATTCTTTTCCTTTTTAGCCAACTTCTCCATAAGCCGAAATCTCTTAGGAGTTGTCGATTTTCTTCTCTTCTAATAGGCTAGGTGCCGATTTCTCCATAAAACTAGGATTTGCTAGGGTTGCCAAATTCTCTGTAAAGGTAGGTGCCGATTTCCTCTTATCCATTCTTTTTCTCTTTCAATTTTTAAGAGAAAGGCCGAATGGCCACTTGGTTGTTAAAATTATCAATTGAGGCTAATATTTCCTTTCTTTTTTGCGATTGGGTGGCCTTTTGAGATTTGAAGGAAATCTGTTCGTTTAGATCTAAGAGCCAAAAGTCGCTAGTCTCTGATTCTGGGATTTCAAGGTAAAGGATATCTTTAGACTTCTGTTGGATTCGCTATCATACCTGTAATCCTAACCATAGGTTATGGTTTAACAACCTCATCTCAATATAGTAGTTTTGACAAGGACTTGTAATGGAATCAAATGTGGATCAAGCAAAGGAGGGGACTAGATCTGAAAACCCAATCCCTAAGTTTAAGAAACAGCGATGTCGTGGTTCGAGACTCGCCACCGGGTTGTGGACCGGCTTCTGAACAACACCTTAGGCAAGTAGCAGTCATATCGACTTCTGATAGTGTCGACATAGAAAGTGTCATCTTAACGTTAACCAGATGTGTAGATCTCTAACACACACTCTCTAACTGTTCTTTATGTGATATGGGCTAAAAAGCTGGAAAGTGGCCGTGTAGACAGTCGAATAAAACCTTAAAAGGGTTAGGCAAGGATGCCAGGTACGCAATCATAGAAATCTCTATGTATATCAAAATATATGAAAGTCTGTATGATGTTTTCTTTATGTATGTATGCATGGGGTGGGAATATGATAATGAAGGGGAAGTGCATAATGGGTCACATGGTGACCGTGGTAGAAATCCCACGAATATAAACATGGGTCACATGGTGACCGGTGGTAGAAATCCCACAAATATAAATGCTAGGTCACATAGTGATCGGTGGCTATACCACGTTTAATGATTTCTGATTAAGAGAAATAGGCAGTACGGCTGTCGTTATGGTGTGTAGCGGATGGAGGGTTGATTGTAGAAATCCCCAAGGTGTGATGGTTGGTACGGGTTGGTGTGTAGAGGATGGAATTCTAGGATGGGTTGGGCTATTCATTATTTATTGTTTATCATGTATTTATGATTGTTTCCTCCATGTATGGGCCAAGGCCCATAATGTGTTTGTGGGCCTTAGGTCAGTGTGTTCGGGATTTATACACTGAGTCTTGGTAACTCACGCTTTCATTTTCTCTACTCTTTTAGATGAGCACTAGATCGTGGACACGGGAGCTGAGACGGACTCGAGGGGCCATCGAGTTTTTATTTTATAGACTATTTCGATTTTTCATAAATCTTTATTTTATTTTGGGAAATAATGATGTAATAAGGCCCCATAGTTATATTCATCTTAGTAATTTTAATAATTGAAATTCATGAAATTTTGTCAAAGGTTTAATTATTCAAAACAATAAGAATACGAGGTTTTATATATATATGATATTTATTTATTCAAATTAACTTAAGATTTTCGAACCAACCCTTAGCAAAAGTTTTCAATGTACAACCCGTAGCATACCAGATCCGATTGAAACTTGTGGGCCGGGTTTGGGGTGTTACATGATCCATCTCAAGAAGCCGGAATTCTACTTAAGACGACGAATTTCTCCTTCAATTCTTTTAGGGAGTCTTAGGGATTTCTTATGTTTTGTTTTATCTTTTCTTCTGAGATGTTTTCTTTTATTGTTATGAACTAAACCCTTTAGACACCTGAAGGGGATGAAACCTAAGACGGGTTTTGTTATTGTTTTCTGAACTATATGATGAATATTTGATTTGTTCTTAATTATGTGAGCTTAATTCTTCTGTTAATATTTCCAAGATATTGATTCAAGTTGAATGTGCTTAGGTGGTGGAGCAAAAGTCCCTGTCTAAGAGTAGATCTAGCATAATTAAGCGGAGTTGATCGCGCGCCTAGAGATAGGGTGACGAGATTTTGCCAGATTAGGGTGAAACCTAATAGAGGAGTCCATAGATCGAGTTAATTCGATTCTAGGGGTTTTAATTTCAATTAATCAACCTAGGGTTAGATGTTATTCGCCTCGAGAGAGGGTTTAATATAAATTTGGGAATCCTACGGATCAAGTCGAGTGAATAAATTATCTGTTTCAGTGTTAGATAACAAGTGAAGTCTAGGTGGATTCTTCCTCAGGGTATCGTCTTAATCAACTGAGTTTTCCCAATAGTATTTCCCCAATTCATTCTTTTTGTCTTTGCGTCTTTAGCTTAGAAGTTAGTTAATTTAGATTACAACCAATCGCTTAATATTTAGGCTAAATAATAGAAAGAAGGTTAGTATTAGTACTTTTAGTTCCTTTGGGTTTGACAATTCGGTCTTGCCTAAGCTATATTACTGTTCGATAGGTGCACTTGCCTTAAGTCGTTGTCAGAGTTAGCTTCCAGGTTCGATCATTCTCTTTATAAATTTTAAAACTTGACAAAATAATGATCACAAAGCTTATATGAAATCAAATGTTGAATAGTTGAATGCTTGAATATTTGACTTGACATTGAGGTGCCATTGAGGCACATTGGTTTGACATTTAGGATAATTGTGTAGGTGATATTAAGATATGCCTTTGGTTGATATAGTAAACCTGTGATTAGTGTGTGATTTGGGCATTAAATTGACATTTTAAAGATAGGATTTTACCATTTCTGAGCTAAAGTATCGGTATTTTGTCATTTGGTACCGATACTTGACCATATAAACAGTTTTTAAAACTTACAGAATGCCAAAATGGTATCGATACTTATCCAAGTATCGATACTTTTTCGTAAAACATCAATACCTTATTTTTGTAAATAAATAAAATCTTGATTTGATATCGATACCAAATAAAGTATCTAAATGGTATCGATACCAATAAATTAAATAATGATACCAACTTAAAAATGTTTAAATTTTACAATTCAACCCTATTTCATGCTTGGACTTCAGGATTAGGTCCATATAGCTTACAAATTATTATTATATTTTATTGTATGTGATTTGATGATAATTAATTGAGATTTTCGTTAATAAATTTCATGTAAATTATTTGGTTAGTAGCATTCTATTACTTGGGTCCAGTGATCGGACCGGGTAAAGGGTGTTACATTTGTTGAGTTCCCTTTTATTTCCTTTGGGTTTTAAAAACTCTATGATATGGAGTTGTGTAAGGTAAATTGTATTTGTTGAATAAATGTTGATATGTTGTGTATTAACAAGTCAGTGTTCTATGTACACGGTCATGGTCACAGTTAATACCCACTTTGTGTGCTATCCTAGTACCAAACTATATGCGATATGTGTAAATGTGGACAGAAGGTTTATTTGTGATGCCTTCGGTAGTGTAGTGTTTTTGCAAACTGAATTGGCAGATCACGACCTAGCCTTGTAGGAGAACATGTGTTCGATATGACTAGGAATCTAAATAATGATATGATTGTGACTGATATGCAATTCTGGTTTATGAATTATTGGTTTAAGGTTGGCACAAGGTTGGGTCTCAGGTAAACATACATGATTGAGATAAGTAAGCATGAATAATAACATGTGTCCATTGACGATTTTGCATTCGATGTGTTCACCAGTAAAATGTGCTAACAAATTGGCGAAAGTTACTATAAGGAAGAGTTCGAGAAATATCCTTATCTTTGATTTGATAAGGGAAAACCTAATAATCATGTTGTGTCTATTGGGAACTTACTAAGTTCAAATGAAATTACTCCATTACCATTCTTTATCGAAAAATCGAGTAGTAGAAGAAGATCCATAGTGGGGGGCTGCGTTAGAGTTGTGTCTACAAGTGAGCCATTTGTCTATTTTGTATCATGCATGACTGTTTGATGAAGGGCGTATACCCACGTTTTGTGTTTAACTTATATTTTTACTTCACAAATGTATTCGTTTTGTCTTATAAAGTGTAATTGTCCTTGTTTAAATTTTTAATCGCTAAATCCATCTAATTTGCAGTTTCCAAAACTACCTTTTCCTAAATGTATTCGCCTTTGTTAGCAGAAACTAATCGATTGATAGTTTATTAATTCCTATTACCCTCCTTAAATATACTACCAAATGAGAAATGAATAATGGTTTTAACGTAAAAGGAAATCCTTATAATTGCTTTTCTCAAACTTTGAAACAAGTCAAAGATTTTGAGTTTGTCAGTAACGTCCTAGTTCGTTGTGCGGACTATTTGGTTGGTTGGTATATGCCATGTCTTCTTAACGGGCTAAGTAGTGTTACCCTAATAGGCTTGATCGAGCGTATGTTGGTTGTTTAATTTATACAGTTTAGAAGAACTTGTCATGAGAATGAGATAAGTGGAAGGACTTAGGTTCGAATGGCAAGAAAAGGAAAGATCGTGATGGATGAGCTAACGAAAGGAAGTCAATGAGAGGATTCAATTGGTTGTCTGATGAATTCGACAACAACACTTAGAGGTTTTGATCATTGAACTTCACTAATATGTTGTAAAATATATATTTTAATCTTTTCATAATTTTGAAGTTATTTGTATTATTTTTATAAGAGTAGGATTCAATCCTATAGGAGGTGAAGTATGTTAAGTACTTAGTGTTATTTGTCCATGTGGGTGATTAAATTTGAGCATAAAGTAGTCAACACCCTAAAAACTTAAAATTTGTTTTAAAAAAAAAAGAGTTGTTGTCGTGACATTGGGTTCTCAGTGTAGCAACACCATATACAGTAAATGGATTTTTAGGGTAATGTCATGATAATAAGAATTGGTGTCACGACATCGAGTTGGGTCTGCAGTAAAAAAACCAATTTTGTGATGCGACCCTCCGATTTTAACCCTTAAACCCATTCTCCATAAAAACCCAAGTATAAATCATATTTACCCTCACTTAAACCCTCAAGCATCTTATTAGTAACCTAAACTCTCCCAAAACTCTCTTCCCCACCGATTTTATTGTGAATGACTGCCATTGATTTTCTTTTCTTTTTCTATTTGTTTTATTGTAGGTACTAAAGAGTTTGCAATCCACAAGGAATGATCTTGCAATAACTTCAAAGATATCGACGAACAAGGTTAAGGGTTATTAAAATTTGCATTTGTTGATATTTTTTTATCGATATTAGATTTTTAGGTTATTTTGCTTGGTTATAAATTTGTGGTTAATTTAGTATAAAATTTGAACCATGGCACCTAGTAAAGTTAGAAAAACCACAAACGTAGAGCCATCGACGAATATTAAGTCCAATTGATTTAGAAGCTAATAAGTTGAAAAATACGTCTTTAAACATCAAGGTAGAAATTTTATCCAAGAACGGGTTTTGATCCATCGATGACCCTATGTAACAAAATTTGGGAATTAGTGTGTTACCATAGATGGAAAAATTTTTATTTAACCCCCAAAGAATAGGCTGTTATCCCGGTAGTCCAAGAATTTTACGTGTCTTTGAAACAAAGAGAAATGAATAGATCACCAAATGACATCCGATCGTAGGTAATAGTTAGGGGTAAAGATGTCATTGTCACTCCCTGAGCGATATGCAAATTTTATGAGGCTCCATTCTATATGTTTGATTTTCTTGAAAATACTGATTTAACTCTTTATAAAGATATAAATATGGACAACATTGTAAATTACTTAACTAAAGGGAGAGACGAGTGGAATGCCAACCTAGCACTAATCTTCCACTTTTGTTTAATCAAGAAATTATGTTCCCCACTGCAAAAATGTGGATGCCATTTTTGTGCACTCGAATTTCTCTGGCTTTGAATGTATCTAATGTGTAACCACCCATTTTTCAATATACCAAAATAGTGGTTTTGGAACCCCATTCTCCGATGATTGAGTCTGTAAATATTATAAGGTACACGTGTTTTGACCCTAAAGTCAATGGTATTGGAAATAAAGTATCGGGACCTCATTTTTGTAAATCGAGCACATAGATATTTTTATTAAATATTTAAGGAGTTATTGTATAGGTGAATTAAACTTTGGATAAGTAATTTTTCTGAATTAGTGACTAATTAAGGTACAATGACTAAATTGTAAAAACCATAAAAGTTAACTGCTAATGATTTTTATTTGTTTAAGGACTAATGTAATAATTAATTAAGGTCTAAAGTTTGTCTCAAATCCGAATCCATGGGCATACAAACTCTTCCACGAAAACACAGCACTCCATCCTTACTCATTCCAAAATCCTTATTACACCACTTTCAACTTGTTGAATTAAGGGACCCAATTTCTTTCATCTGATAATTGCTTCTCCTTAATCTGACCCAACCACACAGGCTTCACCTAAAGTTCGGCTAGAAGACTACCATCTTCATACAGACTAAGGTGAGTGAACATCGCTCTCAAATCTGATATTACCTTACGACTCAATGCGTCTGCTACCACGTTAGCTTTTCCAGGATGATGCTCGATTGAGAAGTCACAATCCTTTAACAACTCCACCCACCTCTGTTGTCTTAAGTTCAACTCCTTTTGGGTAAAGAGGTACTTAAGACTCTTATGGTCCGTATAAATGATCGACTTCTCACCATAGAGATAATGCCTCCAAATTTTTAAAGCAAAAACCACCGCAGTCAATTCCAAGTCATGAGTAGGATAGTTGACTTCGTGCGGCCTTAACTGATGAGATGCATAAGCCACCACATTTCCACCTTGCATCAACACACATCCCAAGCCAGTGTGTGACGCATCGCAGTAAATAATAAACTCTTTTCCAGCCTCAGGTTGAATCAGTACTGGCGCTTCCATCAAAATCTTATTCAATTTCTCAAAACTCTCTTGTTGTTTATCTGCCCACACAAACGGTACTCCCTTTCGCAACAGTTTAGTTAGGGGTGAAGCAATCAACGAAAACCCCTCAACAAAGTGTCTATAATAGCCAGCCAAACCTAAGAAACTCCGAATCTCAGCCACTAACTTCGATGGTTTCCAATCCAACATAGCCTCTACCTTCCGAGGATCAACTCTGATTCCTTCGGCTGACACAACATGTCCCAAGAAAGTCACCTCCTTCAGCCAAAATTCACACTTACTGAATTTGGCATAAAGTTGCTTTTCTTGCAGTATTTGCAATACTATGCGCAAATGTGAGTCATGCTCTTCTTCATTCCTCGAATATACCATGATATCATCTATGAACACCACTACAAACCGGTCTAGATAGGGTTGAAAGACTCGATTCATCATGTCCATAAATGCAGCTGGTGCATTGGTCAAACCAAACGGCATCACCAAAAACTCATAATATCCATAACGAGTTCAGAATGTCGTCTTATGAATATCTGCCTCCTTAACCTTAAGTTGGTGATAATCTGATCTCAAATCTATCTTGGAGAAAACTAAAGCTCCTCTCAACTGATCAAATAGGTCATCTATTCTCGGCAATGGATACCTATTCTTGATCGTCAATTTATTCAACTGCCTATAATCAATGCACATACGCATCGACCCATCCTTCTTCTTGACAAACAAGACCGGTGCTCCCTACGGAGACACGCTCGGTCGAATAAATCCCCGATCCAAAAATTCTTGAATTTGAGCCTTAAGCTCCACTTCCCGGAGCCGTTTCGGACAAAAGCTCAATGCCAAACTCTACTTCCCGGTCTGGAGGTAAATACAAAAGTTCCTTGAGGAAGACATCTGAATATTCTTTCACCGTTCTAACATCTTCCACCAATAATTCCTTGGCATCCAAAGCACTAATGAAGGCTAGGAATGCGCCACACCCTTTCTGCACCAACTTTTCTACCTTTAAGGCAGAGATACCACATTTGCTAAATAGTTTCTCCGTTCGCCTATCATCACCACTTCTTTATCTTCCAAAGTCCTTATCGACATCCGTTTTGTAGCACAATCCAAGTGCACACAGTGCTTCATCAATCAGTCTATGCCCAAAATAAGGTCGAACTCGCCAAAAGGCAGTTCCATCAAATCCGCCAAAAATACTTCTCTTTGAATTTCTAAAGGCACGTCTTTATACAATTTATTCACGATCACAGACTGTCCTAAAGGACTGATTATCATCATCTCTCTATCAGTAATCTCAGATCTAATATTCAGATTTCATGATATAGCACTAGCAACATACGAGTGGGTAGACCCGATATCTATCAAAGCAGTAACAGGTACATCAAAGATGAAGAATGTACCGGTTATCACATCAGGTGCATCGCCATCCTCCTAACGCCTGACTGCATAGACTAACCCCGGGTGTCTCGCCTCCGCATTACCTCTGAATCCATTACCTCTACCCGGTGCATCTTGATCTCGTCCAGTGCCATTACCACCATGACCTGGTCCACGGCCCCTCGGTGGCTATTGAGTGCCTCTAGCTGGCTGTGCATCAGGGTTACGAGCTTCTTGAGTTGGAGCAGTCCGTCGAGGACAATTCTTAAGCTGGTGGTCCTTAGAACCACATTTAAAACAACCACCGGTTCTCTTCCAGCATTCCCCGGGGTGTTGTCTTCCACAGTCAGCACATGGTTGGATCTGGTTGGTAGCCACAAGTGCTCTAGCTTGAGCTGGCTCATCATTTCGAGGCCTCTTTTGGAACCTTTTAGCAGAACCCGAGTACTTAAAGTCCCTATTACCTATGCCTCTTTCCCGGTTCTGACGTTCCGAGTTCTTAGCTTCTTCAGCTATCGTGGCTTTCTCCACAAGCGTGGCAAAAGTCCTTTCCTGTTACGAGGCTATTAGAACCCGCAACTCATCATTCAGCCCATCCTCAAAGCGTACATAGCGCTCATGGACGGTTGGCACTATTGTCCTAGCATAACGGCTCAAGCGTAGAAATTCTGCCTCGTAAGCTGCCACCGTCTTATTTCCTTGAACCAGATTCAGGAATTCCTTCCTCCGGGCATCCACATAACTTGCCCCTACATACTTTCCTTGGAAAGTAGCTTTGAAAAAATCCCAAGTAACACGTTTAGCCTGGGTGCCTTCTCGAACAGTAAGCCACCATTGATACACCTCGTCCCTCAACAAGGATACAGCTCCTCTTAATTTTTGCTCAGCAGTACATTCCAGATCGTCCATAATCTGCTCCACAGCGTCGAGCCAATATTCCGTAACATTTGGGGCTACTCCAGAAATACCCCTAAAAGTCTCAGCACCATTTGATCCGAGTTGCTCGATATTGACTCACGAGCTCGGCCTGATCTAGCCCAAAGAACCCTTTCTAAGACTCGTAACATTGCTTGAGACGAGCAATGTCTTCTCTCATCTGGTCATGGGATCCATTTTCCAACACGGTGATGCCAAGCATCTATTTCTGCCATATGTCCCGATGCCTCAAACACGACTCTAGCACCTCAGCCTCTACCACGGCCACGTCTACCACGTCCATGTCCTCTAGCGCTCATATTAACTAATTCGATTTAATCTGATTACAAGTTTTATGAATCAAAATACTATTTCAGTGTTTATTAACGATATTTTATGAGATATAAGAGATAGAGTTTGTTTTCGCAAACACATCCTATAGTCTCCATCTCTATAGTTTCAACACCTAAAACTAGAAGTTCTAGAGTGTTCTTATGATCACATCACAATAATAATTATTCAGTATACGAATACTTACTTGACTTGGTGACGGATGCTCGTGGTGCCATACTACCTTAAACACATAAATTCTATAAATTCAAAACAGTTTTAAACGAAAATTGTTATTGAACCCAAACCACAGTCGATTTTTGAAACGGGCTCTAATACCATAAAATGTAACACCCCAAACACAGCCTATGCATTAAGACTAGATTTGACATGTCACACGAATTGAACATACGTTCAGTCTTTTAAAGATTCAAAGAAAACGGATTTTCAAGAAGATTTTGAAAAGGTGTTTATTGAAAATCGAGGTTGATTGTTAAATCTAATAATTTGAGACGTAAAATTTATAATTTAAAACCTAAGAAAAATTTATTTAATGTTCGAGAATTTAAGAGTTCAAGAAATTTTAAAAACAAAATTTTAAAAGAATTGTTACAAAGAAACTTTCGAGTTAAAATATTTAAGAATGAAAACCCTTTTGCACGTTTATTTACGTAAAACGTTTATTTCTATTTGAAAAAAATAAAATCCCACTTAAGTACTTTAAAGCATATCATAGAATCCATCTATAGGTAAAACATCCATAAAATTTAACCAGAGGCCTTATTACAACATAACTTAAATAGAAAATATTAAAAGCACTTTAAAGAAATCTAAAATTTAAATAACCCATTATTCGTAGTATGGTCTCCATTGAGTCGTCCCCGGCCCAAGCCTCCGTTACTTGATCATTACCTGAGAAGGGTAAAGAAAACGGGGTGAGTTACTTAGAACTCAGTGTGTAACTCACTTACCATAGTCCACTAGGCCAAAACCATTTAAGCATTCATGTGCTATGCAATTCCCAAAACCAAACCTAAATTTCCATCCGCTACACACCACCCGTACCAACCAGCACAACTGTGGGGAGCTTTAGTCACCTACCCCGCCAACACACCAAATTGGGCATTAAGCCATATATCAAACTAGGCATAAAGCCATATGTCAAACTGGGCATAAAGCCATATATCAAACTGGGCATAAAGCCATCAGAATTTTGTAGTAAAGCTACCAGAACTTCTCTTCATCAAAATAGCCCAACCCATGCAATCATGTATATAAGATGCATAACAATCCATTCATATAATCATTCCAACATAAGGCCCATTATAAAAGTTATTACAATCTGACCAATTTCACATTTTGGCCCACATAATTTCATATCACGTCTGGCCCATTTAGCAAATATCACATATGGCCCATTTATCAAATATCACATATGACCCATTAATCAAATATCACATATGGCCCATTAATCAAATATCACATATGGCCCATTTATCAAATATCACATATGGCCCATTAATCAAATATCACATATGGCCCATTAAGTTACTTTTATCGATTTAGCCCATTAAGGGCAATTTCATAATTTTCACAATCTTAATACCGATTTCATAGTTTTTACCATTAAAGTGTTAAATATACCATTTTACCCGATTTCATCAACTTTGCGATTTTAATCTAGCTATTAATACAATGTGGTTATCTAACCCGCGAGATACAGTGTGAGATTACACACCTGATTACGGTGAGCTACACTTTCCTGATCGTCGACACCTAGAAATGTTATAACGCTCGATTAGAACACTTAGCACTTAAAATAAATCTATTCTAAGATAAGCGGTCTAGATTTTTACCCTTGAAAACTCGAACAACAACTATTTGTCGGTTCTCTCCGGTTGACGGTTTACAACCCGGTGGAAAATCCCAGATTGTCGATGCCTCACAACTACGAACAACCTCACATAATTGATTTTCACCGGATGAGGGTCCACAACTGGGTGGAAAATCTCAGATTGCCGAAATAGCCCTTCGCTTGAATCTAGAGGGAATAGCAAATTCGCCCCTCTTTCCATCACTATTCACCACCCTTTTTGATCCTATCTTGATTGCCTCCATTGACAAAAGAATATTAGTCCAACTAATATTTCGAAAATTAAGACGATTGATTTTAAGGGGCGAAATCGGCTTACCACGAAATCCTTACGTTCAAAGGATGAAAATCAAGCGATAGCGTCCCTAAAGTAACATCGATTAGTAAACCCCATCATTAACGAAATAATGAGTAAAATGGAATCCTTGATAGAAACCCTTACCTTAAAAATTTGGACAGAATCCTAGCGATTCATGATAATTTCGGACACTCCAAGTTCCGGCCTTCCACTAAGTTTCTATGATGGAGAAAAAGATTTGAATGAGATATGGTGTGATAATGATCTCGATCCAAAAAGACCATCCCACACCAACATGTAAATTCGGCACAAAGAAAAAGGGAAAAAAATAAAAATACTAAAGTATTATACTATCCACTTACCGAGTGATCAAAGTGTGAGAAGAAAAGAATGAAATGATTTGAGAAGAAGATAAGTGTAGTAAAATATTCGGCTATTAAGAAAAAAAAATTGAAGGAGATGGTGTTAGCAACATTCAGCCATGGAGGAAAAGAAAAGGGAGAAAATGTTGGATAGATTTTGTAAGAAGAAGGAGATGAAATAAAGGTATAGGACAATTAGGTGTTTTGGTTTTGATTCATTTCAAGATTGAAAGATGAACAAAGAGAAAGGTTTGAGGCTAAAGAGCATTCGGCAATAGAGAAAGAAAAGAAAAAGAAAATGGCCTTCCAAGGTGTTATGGTTTCGGCACTAGGGAGAAATGACTTGAAAGAATAGGCAACATAAGACCAAAATGGTCAAAAATATGAATAACTAAAAGAAAACAAAAGATGCTTACCTAATGCTCAAAGTGCATTCAGCTAGGGAGAGAAAAGATGAAGAGAAAATGTTTTGAGAGAAAACAAAAATGACCAAAAAGAAATGTGCCCAACAAGCACCTATCCTTACTCAAAAGTCTTCAAAAATTCGGCCACCCCCCCATTAGCCCCTAAAACCATCCAAGTTCATGGACACAAGGTCAAAGTTTGGCCAATCCAAACTTTCCAAAACATCCTCCTTGTAAAGTGCCTTGTGTTCCCCCTACATACCATAACCTCATGATTCCCTACCTTAAGTTTACACTTGCCTTTTTCCCTTAGCCACCTTTCCAAAAAAAAATAAAGTCTAAGCTATCATAAATACTAGCTTGACAGACACTATGAAGATGGGAAGCAAAAAAATAAAAATTTCACATGCATAACAAGGGATCCGAACCTCTTCCCTCAAGCAAACACTCATGGCGCCATATCCCCTTTACTACTTGCTCATCTTATGCTAACTTAAACCTTTTAATTACCTTAAATAGTAAGGTTACTTGATCCACTTCAATAAAGTACTATTTACCAAAATTTATTCCAAAATCCAATTAAATCCTGAGCCTTCTCAAGACTATGAAAACACACACATTGAATCATTTCACTAGCTAAGCACCAAAATTATGCAACATATCGATTCTCAATCAATTTTTTTTCAGGATGTTACAGATATGATCATATATATAATCGAGTACTATGTAAGTTATGTAAATTATGTAAGTTATGAAGTTTGATCTAAAAATTATGTAAGTTATGAAATTTGATCTTAAACTTATGTAAGTTATGAAATTTGATCTTAAAATTAAGTAAGTTATGTATTCTTTAAGATTCATCATATGTGGCATTGTTACACGTGGGGAGGATCCATTATATCTAACAGTGAGATATAAGGCAACCCGTCAGTTTCCAATTTATATACTTTGAATCTTTTTTTTTTCTATACAAGTATTATGTAAGTTATGTATTATGTAAGTTATGTATTCTTTAAGATTCATCATCGTGGCATTGTTACACCTAGGGAGGATCCATTATATCTAACAGTGAGATATAAGGCAACCCGTCAGGTTTCCAGCCTATATACTTTGAATCTTTTTTTCTATACAAGTATTATGTAAGTTATGTATTCTTTAAGATTCATCATACGTGGCATTGTTACACTTGGGGAGGATCCGTTATATCTTACAGTGAGATATAAGGCAACCCGTCGATTTTCAACCTATATACTTTGAATCTTTTTTTATACAAGTATTATGTAAGTTATGTATTCTTTAAGATTCATCATACGTGGCATTGTTACACCTGAGGAGGATCCGTTATATCTTACAGTGAGATATAAGGCAACTCGTCAGGTTTCTAGCCTATATACTTTGAATCTTTTTTTTTCTATTTATGTATTCTTTAAGATTCATCATACGTGGCATTGTTACACAGGGAGGATCCGTTATATCTTCTGATGAGATATAAGGCAACCCGTCAGGTTTCTAACCTATATACTTTGAATCTTTTTTTTTCTATACAAGTATTATGTAAGTTATGTATTATGTAAGTTATGTATTCTTTAAGATTCATCATATGTGGCATTGTTACACCTAGGGAGGATCCATTATATCTAACAGTGAGATATAAGGCAACCCGTCAGGTTTCCAGCCTATATACTTTGAATCTTTTTTTTTAAAAGATTTTGATTTTTAAAACAATTTTTTTTTTAAGATTCATCATACATGGCATTGTAAATTATGTATTATGCAAGTTATGTGAGTCATGTAAATTATGTATGTTGTGTGAGTTATGTCAATTATATAAGTTATTTAAATAATCATCATTATTAGTATTATATTGATAAAAAATTTATAAGTTTTAAATTACTTATGTAAGTTTTAAATAATAATTATTTATTTAAATAATAATTATGTAAGTTTTAAATTTTCATTTTAAGAAGTTTTTAAATTACTTTTTTTAAAAAGATTTGATTTTATATTAAAAATATTTAAATAATGAAATATTAAATTATATTGATAAAAATTATAATTTTAAAACATTTAAAAATATTAAATTTTGAAATCAAGCATTATTAATATAAAAATTAGTAATTTGATTTTTATATTAAAATATATTTAAATAATGAAAATTTAAATTACTTTTTTTAAAAAAAGAACGAATTCGATTTTTATATTAATAAAGAATTGGATTTTCTATTAAAAAAAATTTTGATGTTGGGGTTTAACTAAACAAAACCAATTTCTAAAAAAATTTAATTTTAGCATATTCGAATATATTAGAATTTAATCAAATCACTCCTCTCTTGCGAAATCAATATATTAAAAAGAAACCGTATATTGTCTAACTACAACTTTAATCAATAATCGATTGAATTTACAAGTATAATTTGTTTGTGAATAAAATAAAATATTGATTATCTTTTTAAAATTTCTTTTTAATCAATAATCGATTGAATTTATAAGTATAATTTGTTTGTGAATAAAATAAAATATCGAAGCTTAATCACTATCAATATATTCATGGATCATAATTTGTTTGTTATCTTAATTCAATTTTTATATTAAAAAAGAAGTCAGTAAGAAAACTATCTAAAATGCTTAACATCACATTTTATAATATAATGCTTAACATTTTATTTTATTGGACAATAATATAATAAACAACATATATACCAACCAAGCAGGATAATAAATAGCAATTTGGACAAAAAAAAAATCTTTAAGATTCATCATACGTGGTATTGGTACACCTGGGGAGGACCCGTTATATCTTACAATGAGATCTAAGGCAACCCGTTAGGTTTCCAGTCGATATACATTGAATCTTTTATTTTATTGGATAGCAATTTGAACAAATTTATCATGATATATGAAACACCCCAAACCCGCCCAAAAGCCCTAACGGATTTGATATGTTCCTCGAGTAAAACTTTAGCAAACTCTCACTTAATTAAGAAAAACTTGGTAATTTTTGAATAAAACATATTAACTTAAAGATCGGGTTGAAATTTAATTGTAAAGTAAATTACATCTTCTTAAAACATTATTTTTAAGAGAAATAATAAGTTAATGAAAACCAAATTTAATGAAAAATTTATTAATATTGTGGAAATATATTTTTTTCAAAACAATTTAAATTATTTATCAAAATCCATTTAGTTATTTAATTAATAATTATTCATGGCAAAATAAATCCAAACACAAAAATTAAAAACAGTTTATAGTGGCCTTATTACATAAAAATAGCAAAAACCCATAATAAAGTCTAAGTAGTAAAAATTAACTTAATAAGTTTAAGTAGGAAAATTTCCAAAATACTTTGTAAATGCATTGGCCACCTCGAAATCCTTGCTGACCCGATCCATCGCACTACGAATCATCTGAAAAGTTATCCCACAAAATGGGTGAGTCATAAACTCAATGTGTAATACATACATTAAAAAGCCCATTTGATCATAGCCTTAAAGCCCATTAATTACACATATGGCCATAGGCCCATTTAGTTCATATTTAGCCCAAAAGCCCATTTTCATAGCAGATTAAATAATAATCATTTAAAATCACATGGATATACACATATAATGAAATGCAAACCCGGCCCACCTAAATATCCATCCGCTACACACCACCCGTACCAACCAACACACCGTGGGGATTACTAAATCGACCCTCCATCCGCTACACACCATCGAAGGCAGTTGCTGCAGTCAACATGCACATCGCCCTTATAATTTTGTGGCAAGGCCACCAGACAAAATTGTGACCGAAGTCACCGGATTTCAAATATGTGACCGAAGTCACCAGATTCACATATGTGACCGAAGTCACCGGATTTCAAATATGTGACCGAAGTCACCGGATATTGTGGTAAAACCACCGGAATACTTCCCCTTTATCAAATTTACCCATATGCCCATGCACATACATATTATTCAATTATCATGCCATTTACCCCAAAATCATAATATAGTCCTACTTATTTCACATTTATGCATATAGCAAAATTAACGAAATATTGGGGTAAACATACCTGAATATCGTATACCACTGAATGGTATCCACAATCATTTTCAAACATATTGTCATATAATCACATTTAAAAATATAGATCTATGAGATTTTAATGTAAGGTTACACACCTTATGACTGTGAGAACGATACCTTCTCGCTCGTCAACACCTAGTTAATTATCACACTTGGTTAGAATATACTATTACTAATAAAATTATACTTATTGACGAGAGATCTAAATCCTTACCTCGGATTCTCGAACAACGATATTTGTGGTTTTCTCCGCTAGATGGATCAAAACCGACGATAATCCACCAACGAAAAGTGGTTCGGTTGTACGCACTACTTCAAATAATCGATCTTCGTTAGCAGAGGGTCCACAACCCGGTGGAAAATCTCTTATCGCCGATACCCTTCGTTTGAAGTTCGATGGTAAACAAGTGCCTCCTCTCTTCCAAACACTCCGTCTTGCTTTTTCTTACCTATCTTGTTAGTCTCAAATCTCCCTAAAATAAAGTTGATTAGTGATCCATTCTAAAAGAATTGATACGATCGAATTTAATAATCCTTACCTTGGATGATTTTGAAAGATCACTTCTTAAAAGTTGGCTTCAACAAAGATCCTTAAAATCCTTCCAAGGATTCGACCTAGAGAGAAAAAAATAAGAGAATTAAGTTTCTAAATCGATTATTCTAAAAGAAATAATGAAAACACTTAATAAAATCCTTACTTAACCCCTTGAAGATTCGGCCTTGTCAAAGTAGAAGAAAAGAAATGATGCTTCGGCTTGAACAAAAAGAAGAGAAAAAATATGGTGTTTTGGCTATGGTGGTTTCGGGTTTCCAACAAAAGAAAAGAGAAAAAGATAGTGATATATGGCATAAAATAGTTTCGGTTGAGAGAAGGAAGAAAGAAAATGAAAATAAAATGAAAGAAGAGAGAAAGAGAAGGAGAAAAGATGATGATGAAGATGATTCCAAAAGAAAAGAAATAGATTTAGGGACCTATGTGCATTCGGCCAAGAGGGAGAAATTGAAGAAAAATAGTTATTTGAACTTTGGTAGTTTCGGCAATGAGGGAAAAAGAAAAGAAGAAATGTTTTCCAAACTTTTGATGCTTTTGACTAAAGAGAACAAGAATTTGAGAGAATAGGAACTTTAGCCAAAATGGTCAAAATGAAAGCCAAAACAAAGAGAAATTTTTACCTAAAATCAATAACAAAAATTGGCTAGGAGAAAAACTTTTGGAAAATGAGAAAAGATGCACAAAAATGCAAGACTTTTTGGCCAACTTTCACCCCCTAATGGCTAGGCAAAATTTCGGCCAACCCATGCCAACATTATCCCCCTTTTTCCTCCTTGTTTCTTCCCCATCAACCCTTAAATTGCTATCACAATTAACTATCCCCTTTAGCCCCTAAAACCGACTAGATTCATGGTCAAATGACCATGAAAAAGTTTCCAAGACAATGCCCTTACTTCAAGCCTTTTGTCCCCCTCATCTTACCATCCTTTCTTGATTCCATGCCATATCTTCTAGCTTACCTTTTCATATGGTCAATTAACCAAAATTAAAAGATGCTCATCCATTCTAGAAGAGTCTTGGCCGACACTATAGAGAAGGAAACAAAATAAAATCCTCCCATTTGCTAGCTAGGGGATTCGAAACTCTCCCCTCAAGCACTCATCCATGCATCCTAACCACCTTGCCAATTACTCATCTTATGCTTAAAACCTCTTGTCGTTATTTCTTAAAGCCTATCTTGCTTAGCTCCATCTTAATTATTAAAAATTTAATAAATCACTAAGCATTCACTTAATTAATGAAGTTCAAAAATAAATTCCAAAATACTCTCAATCATATTTAATCATGCAACATCATTCAATTAAGTAAAGATGCATAACCCCTAATTATCAGGATGTTACAATATAACTCTTACTGATCAGAATTTTGAAGTAAAACGTACCTTAATAATTTCAATAAGCTGGTCTACTCCAACAGTGCAACCTGCATGAAATTAGATATAAACTTAGTTATAGCAGTTGAAATCAGTAGTGATTTTACATAAACTGGAACAAGGTAGTTTTACAAAGAGTAGAGACAGATTCACCAATTCTACTTTGCTGAGCCTCAATGGATCTAGAACTTTATTGATTACAACTCAATCTACCTTTACACATTAGATAATTGCAACCCCGACAAACTACCCCCAATATTACACTCATTCACCCCCAACAATCTCACTTACAAATCACAATAACTCTAATAAAATGTCTAAAACACAGGTGTAAAAATACAAAGCAAAAAAAGCACAATACTTGGTTGAAAAACACTCTAAAGGCACACAAATCAAGTCAACCATTAACCTATTTATAGGCTGATACAAGAGCTCTTCATCAACATTTAGATAGGTTTGAAATATTCATATAGAATTTGAATTTTTCTCTTGAATTATCTCCATAAATTATCAAATAAATTACTCTATAAGCAAGTCTCCCATTACACTTAAAAAAAAGATAAAGTTTTCTTTCAAACAAGCTGTCTTCTTCTTTTTCCATTCGAAACGCAAGCTTCCAGCAATATTAAAATTAATCCAAGCAAAAACTAGATATCATTTGCTGATGTGAAGTCAACCAAAACTATCCAAGTAAAGAATGTTAACAAACTTACTGCACTTTAACTGTCCCAACTTGTTGTCCCAAGTGTTATCCCAATTTGCTGTCCCAATTGTTACCTTAACTTGTCCTAAGTTTTATTGGAGTAGGGAATGAAAAAATGGCATCCCAAACACTTAAAATCCCAATAACATATTTTTACTTTAGCTAAATATTAATCCCTTAGCTTTGCCAACTATCACAAAAGGAATGAACTTGAAATTGTAACACCCCTTACCCATATTCAACGACGGAATAGGGTACGAGGCATTATCAAAACACATACACTTGAAAACGTATTAAACTGAGTCATAAAATTTCATCCAAATTATACAAAATGAACTGCTAAATATTAAAGGCCAACATTTTAGGCCAAACCAATTATGACATATACAAATGACTAAGTTTCCTATACATGCCATAAATTTAAGAGGTTTGTATTCAATTTTACCCCACGATGATAGCTTGATAGTGTGATTACATCTCCGTCGATCTCTAACTCGAGTTAGCATACAACCCTATAAGATATGGGAAATGAAGGAAGTAAGCTACAAAGCTTAGTAAGTAAGTATGTAAATAATAAGTGATTTATTAACAGGCTTTTATAAATCTTCACAATATGTTCTCAAGATAATACAATCATAATTGAACATAGTTTCAGGTTTTATTCATGTTCATCTCAAGCTCTCTACTCGAGTCACAATCACTAAATTATTTATATCTAGAGCTACGAAACTCCAAATTAAGATCCGTTAATTTTTCATGCAACTAGACTCACATATATTCTTACCATAAAATTTCTAGAATTTTTGGTTTAGCCAACAATACAGTTTATTCATTAAAGATTCCCCTTTTTACTGTTAGACTATCTCTTCACTACGAATCAATTTTCTCCTTGTACAGAGTTCATATGACCTTATTATTTAGTTCATTTGAAATTAGACTCATTCAGAATTTCAGAAATATAAATTATATCCCACAATTATTTTTGTACAATTTTTAATTATTTTTACAAGGCAGAACATGGGATCACATAATCATTCTGAACCAGTCTCACAGAAATTCAAATATCTCAAAATATACGAATCATTTGTTTTCTATATTTCTTTTATATGAAAATAGACTCAATAAGCTTTAAATAAATATCACATAAAACTTATAATTCAACCTCTACTATTTTTAGTGATTTTTCAAATCCATGTCACTGCTGCTGTCCAAACAGTTTTATTGTAAATTTTTGCTCTCTCTTTCACTTTAGTTGTGTTCATCACTTGCTTATACCAACCTTATCAATTTCTGATTACGTATCGAACATATTGTTCATACATACATTTGCCACATTTCTCAATTGGTCACATTCACACTTGCACTTATTCATATCATGATCACACCAATCATCATTAGTAAATTATCTCGTTGAACCCCTTCGGAAAATGCCCGATACTCGGCAGTCTCAGTACATAGCTCCACCTACACATAATTTAGCTTTCTTGTACACATGGTGAAGGTCCCTTATCACCCATGTAACCTAGCCATTCCATCTTGTAGCTCTCTTGTCTACATGGTGTCCAACACTAGGAACCACTCATGTGACCTAGCTACTCATAACCCCTAACCTTCTTGTACACATGGTATACACACAATATTACACATGTGACCTAGTTACATATGAAATTATTAGCCCGTAGCTTTCTTACACACATGGTGGAAGTCCCTTATCATCCATGTGGCCTAGCTACATATCAGAATTTGCCATCTTTTAGCTTTCTTGTGCACACGGTGAAGGTCCCTTATCACTCGTGTGACCTAGCTACACATTGTCCGTATCTCTCGATTTTTCGGAGGTTCAATCGAGAATTTCCCATTCCATACATTTTCATATTTTAGTTATCACCCAATGATTTCATTAATATCTAGCAAAATAATTATTGAAAAGTAAAATAAATGCATTATTTACATACAAACTTTCCATTTCACATAATAACCATAGGCATAGAAAACACCTTTAAGCACAACATTTCAACCCATCTTCCATGTCACCTATGTCACCTTTTATGCATAAACATATTATTAAATCAATTCACCAACATAATATACTAAACATGTAATTCAACAAAATCAATTTAATACCACAATTTAGGTTTCAAACATACATTACGACATTATTGCATTATTATTAACACACCAACTTACCTCGAATGCTGAAACGATCATTTTACCAACTTTCCCGATTTTTTAATTTTCCTCCAGTTCTAGGTCCAAATCTCATTTTTCGGGGTCTAAAACATCACATTTCACTTATTTACTTAATGTACTACTCAAAACAGTCCCTAACTTAAACTTTGGAAAAATTACAATTTTGCCCCTAAACTTTTGCATAATTACAATTTTGCCCCCAAGCTGAAAAATTAAACTTCATCCCTCATTCTTATGTGTTATAACATGCTGAACATTTTTCCCTTCTATAGCAACATCAAACTCTCACTCTAACATGTACTTATGAACATTAGACATTTTTACCGATTATGTCGTTTTACTCGTTTTCACGTAAAGTCGCTTAGCAAAAGTTGTTTAACATAATTTCAGCCTTCATATGATATCATAAAATATCAAAATAAACACATTTCACCTATGGGTATTTTTCCAAATATGAACCCTAGGTTAAATTATTGCTAGAATAAGTTAAACCAAGTTACCGGGATTCCAAAAACGTAAAGAACATTAAAAACGGGGCTTGGAATCACTTACTATGGATCTTGGAAGCTTGAAACAAACCCTAGCTATGGATAACCCTTCTAATTTCGTCCTAATTAAGAAAATGGACATATTTGGCATTTAAATTTTGTTTTTAATTCATTTAATTTACTAAATTACCAAAATGCCCCTTAAAAAAATCTTTTGAAACATACCCATCCATGTCCATTTTTGTCCACCAACTTAACCAATGGTCTAATTATCATTTATGGACATCCAATTTAAAATTTCATAACAATTGGACACCTCTAACATGTAGAACTCAACTTTTACACTTTTTACAATTTAGTCCTTTTGACTAAATTGAGTGCCCAAACGTCGAAATTTTCGAACGAAATTTTCACGAAATATTTCCGTGAAATCATAGACCATAAAAATATAAAAAATAAATTTTATTAAGTCAAATTTGTGGTCCCGAACCCACTGTTCTGACTAGGCCTTAATTCGGGATGTTACAGAAATCCTCATCAATCAAATCTTTTTTTATTATTTTCCTGTTCATTCCCTATCAAGCAAAGATTAAGTCATGAAATATTCAACTTAATTTCATTATTTACATTCTTAATATTCATTAAGAAAAATCTTATACTTTTGCAATCCAACACCAAAATATTAGTTTTAAAAGAATTATGCATGGACCCTAAACCTAAACTCTAAACTATGACTCCAAGATTTGTAATGACCAAAACTTACAAATTATTGATTGGCATCTAAGCAATGGAAGACGGCCAAAACTTGATGAATTAGTAATTATTCCTTAGGGACCATATAGTATATTTATATTATCTGGACAATCAATTCATCTTTGATGCATTAATAAATTAATAAATTATTATGGAAAGTAACTCTTAACTCAACCAAAACCGGAGGAAAACCCACAATAGTTATTTATGCTAAGGCAGGAAGTATGTGGAGATTATTAGTATTCTTTGCAATTGCAATGTGAGATAACAAGCCAGTTAAAAAAATCTAGCAGAAAATAAGGCTAACAACAACTTCAACTATAAGAATAACGCCCATAATAGATACTTTACCTTGAATAAAATGTTGTATCTTTCACACAACCCCTACAATTCTTGATGCGGCCAAGTATCAGAAACTCTACTATTCCAAGTGTTTGTGCTCTCTGTTAACCAGAAGATTAAATGTCATATGGTTCAATCACACAACTCCTATACAAATGTTAACGATACCAACGATAAGTGCTAATGAATCTTATATTGCAGAAAAAAGGGGAAAAATCAATAACCTTGATTAACAAGCCTAGGACATAGAGGCAAAACTTGGGTAAAAGGTACCAACTTATGTTTCTCTACCAATAATTCAGCTAAATATCTGCCATTGTTAGATTGTAAGTTAACATTGAAGATAACAATGATAAAGTAAAACCATATCTAGATAAAATGGAATATGTAAAGCACACACAAATTAACTATGAACCTGAGGGGCAAAAGAACATAACCATCAATTGAAAACATAACAATCAATCATACAAAAATAAGAAGATAGAAACAGAAAAGCTTTTTCCATCAATACTGATGTCAGTAGAACTAAGACTCAACCAACCAAAGCACTATTTTTTAATCCCCACACATAAGAAACACAAACAACCAAAGTAAAAGGGGAAAAGAAAAACAAAGAGATGGAGCAATGAACTATACCAGTAGAAGAGCAAGCTATAGAAAACTTCTTAATTTTTGTTCTTTTGGGGGATGAAACAAAAGCTCCAGGGTACTTGTTATTTTCAGCAGTGTGAAAACCCAACTACATTATCAAGCTTGATGGTTTAACACCCAAGGAACTGCAAGCACTGCATTTTAAACAGTAAAGAAGAAAAAAGAATTAGGAAAAAGAATCTAAACAGTTGAACTCCATTTCTTTTCCGTATTGAAATGGGATTTTGCATTATAAAGATAACATGTGATGGTTCAATAATTTCTTCTTCTTTTTTTTTTTTTAAAAAAAAAAGACCAATATTGTTTGCTTTGGTCCGACCATGAAGATGAAGATCTTATAGTAATATAATAATATATATAATTTATTGACTTAAATTTCACGGTTCAATGAAAACCTAGATACATAAATCCTCGCACCAAGTTGAAAAACCTTTGCCACAAGCTTCTTTTCTTCTTTCTCTCTCTTGATCATTTGTTTAAAATACCACCAATTATATATATATACACATCGATTCTCTCAAGTTGAAGGGTTATTAGAGGATCGGCAACATGGAATAGAAGGAATATAGGCTTCATCGTCAATGGTTTGTATCCTTGAGGAAAAAAAAGATTTCTTTATCTTAAATTCATTGTCTATTTTCTTCTTCTTCTTTTGGCTCCTATTTTCTAGTTTTTCTTTTGTTAATTCAAAATTTGAAAATCATTTTAGGTGATTTATACTTTTCTTTTCGTGTGTTTGGTTTGATGGTCTTTTCTTCTCTTATAAATTTTCCAAAAAATGTTTTCCCCAATGATGAAACATGTTTTAGTAGCATCCTAGTCTTAGAGATAAACTGTTTATATATTTCCAGTTCTTCACAACTCAATCATTTTTTATTATTTTTTTCTGATAATCTAAGAAGGGAAATGAAGTTGTTTGGGATTAAACTTAAGCTCTAGTTCCTACTCTTACCCTTGGATGTTACCCTAAAGAAGAAAAAGAAGAGTTTTGTAACTCTCTAAACATCCAAGTTCAGGGTTTAATGAAACCTTAATACAGAATGCTCTCTAAACTATTGATTGATTTGATTCTGTTCTCACCGAGTCTTTCCTTAAATATTTTTAATGTAGCAGCAGAAAGTTAGAAAGAAGAAGGACTAAAGAAGAAAATTGTAGCAACAGATAAAAACATGAAATAAATACCTAGCTATTAAAGAAGAAAACTGGTGGCGCAAGAGGCACTTGTCAACAACTTCCTTAATGGCAGAGGAGAGATCACCGGAGCAGATTCTAGCAATTAGGGATTTCGGGTAATTTTTTAGGGCAAAACCAATTCGGGGGGATTTAGGGATTCAGGGTATTCCAGTTGGTGAACACGATAAGGCATTTCAATGTTTTAATTATTAAAACAAAGCACACGAAAACGGTGACGTTTTCGTCAAACGTCTAACAGTTAGCGGCGTTTATCAAATAGCGCCACTAAACCACTTAAAAAACGATGTCGTCTAGCTTATAAGGGTTTCGGATGGATGACAAACGACATCGTTTAACCAAAAATTTGTGGCGCTTTATAAAAGCCGCTATTTCCTATCTTTTGTGGCGGTTTCAACAAAAACACCACTAGTCGTGAGTTTTCGCTAAAGTGGAGCGACACCATTTTCCCTAAAGTGGTATGTTTTTTTGCGTTTTGAATGTCTTTCATATTAATATTTTTAATAGTTTAATTTTTCTTAAATTCCTTTTAAACTAATTTCCTTTTGTTTCAAACAATATACCTTATTTCTAAAAAATAGTAATTTATAATGAAATTATTTTAACTTGGCCAATAGAATTATTTTTTTAAATTGAGTTTTAAGCAATGTAATTTAATATATGATCTCTTTTATGTTTAAATAATTTAAACTATAATGATAATTTAAGCAATATTTATGGCATTTAAGATAAAAGCCACTAATGTATAAACATATTGCGACCTCAAAACCCTAAGTCATTTAAAACCCTAAAACCCTAAGTTCATAAATTTGAAATTTATAAACCCTAAATCCTAACCCCTAAACTCTTAACCTTGAACACAGATCCCTAAAATCTAAGCTGTAACCAATCATAAACCTGATACCTTAAACCAGAAACCTTATAATCGATACCCTACACACCGAACACTAAACCCTAATCCCTAAAGCCCATAAACCCTACAACCTACATTACCCTTAC